>OX451740.1:961186644-961871287 GCA_948472305.1 Vicia faba
TCTTCCACAGGTTATTGAGCAAGATAATCTGCCAATACAATACCCTTGATAGCCTTTTGGGTAGTATACTGGATATCATATTCTGTAAGAATCATCTACTAACGGTCTACCCTTCTCGTGAGAGTTGGCTTTTCAAAAACGTACTTGATTGGATCCATTTTGGATATCAAGAGAGTAGTATGAGTCAACATATACTGTCTGAGACGCTTTGCTACCCACGCGAGTGAACAACAAGTATTTTCTAGTAATGAGTATCTTGATTCACAGTCATTAAATTTCTTGCTCAGGTAGTAGATGGAATGATCTTTCCTACATGTCTCGTCATGTTGACCGAGTACACAACCCATGGAGTTTTCCAATACTATCAAATACATTATCAATGGCCTACCTTCTACTGGAGGCAAGAGAATAAGAGATTCTTGAAAATATTCTTTTATTTTATCATAAGCCGCTTGGAAATTGTCATTCCACCTGGTCGCTGGATCTTTTCTCAAAAATTTGAAAATTGGTTCACAAGTGGTTGTAAGATGAGAGATGAATATAGCAATGCAGTTCAACCTCTCGAGAAAACCACAAACCTCCTTTTCCGTTCTTGGCTCGGGCATTTCTTGTATAGCTTTTACTTTGGCAGGATCAACCTAGAATCCCTTTTCACTTACAATAAAGCCTAATAACTTTCCTTACCTCACCCAAAGGTGCACTTATTAGGGTTCAACCTCAGCCTGAATTTCCTTAACGTTTCAAACAGCTTCGACAAGTGAACAAGATGTTCCTCCTATGCCTCGGACTTGGAAATCATATTGTCAACATAGAATTCAATCTCTTTATGTATCATGTCATGAAAGAGAGTGACCATAGCACACTGATATGTTTCCCCTGCATTATTCAAACCAAAGGGCATCACTTTGTAGCAAAATGTTCCCCAAGGTGTAATGAAAGTATTCTTCTCCATGTCTTCTGGTGCCATCTTGATCTGATTGTAGCCAGAAAACCCATCCATGAATGAAAACACCTTAGCTTGAGCAGTATTGTCAACCAGAATATCAATATGCGACGCTCTGTCTAAGTCCCTATAATCTACACACATTCCCACTTTACCATTCTTTTTTGAAACTAGTACAATATTTGTGATCCATAGTGGGTAAGACGTCACTTTTAAAAAAACCCACATCAAAATGTTTCTGAACCTTCTCTTTGATCTTCTTAGACATCTCAGGATGAGTTCTTCGAAGATTTTGTTTAACAGGAGGACACTCTTCTCTAAGAGGCAGTTTGTGCACAAAAATATTTGTATCCAGACCAGGCATGTCTTCATAAGACCAAGCAAAGATATCCACATACTCACAGAGCATTTCATTCAATCTTCGCTTGACACTGTCTTCTAAAGCAGCCCCAATCTTGGCTTCACTTCGAACCTTTTCGGTACCCCAGTTAATCACTTCAATAATCTCTTGATGCGGTTGAATGACCTTTTCTTCTTGCCTCAACAATTTGGATAGCTCTTAAGGAAGTTCACAATCTTCTTCAGCTTCTTCATCAGCTTGATAGATTGGATTTTCAAAGTCATAATGAGCCATAACATAATCGTTTCTGACATATTCTGAGATTAATGGGGAACAAAATCTGCATGATTATTTTTATTTTTATTTTAGTTTTAGATTAAGAAAGAAAAATAATTAAAAAATTACATTGCCAAAAATTTAAAAGAAGAAAGACAAGGTGCGAAATATTTGAATGCAAAAAGACGACCTTTATTGATGATAAATTTGAAATGAAAAACATCGTGGCCCTACAACATGTTCACTACGTCTTGGGCAGGTCGTAGGAATTATTGCATGATGCAAAATAAAAGAAAATTACTCTTCATAATGGGTGACCTCGATGACGTCTTCTGCAAAACAATTAGCAAGCTCTTTACCTGAAGAAGTAGGATGAACCCACTTATCCATTTCACAATCATTATCCCCTTCCTCTCTCACAGCATGAGCCTCTTCATGGATAATACCACCACTGACAAACTGAATCAACGGAGGGATACCTTGAAACTTGAGAGCAGAAGCACTTGACATGCTTCGACCAGCCACGAAACCTAAACCTTTCTTATATGTCTGTGTGGGGAGATTCAACACTCTACCCCGGCCTTCAGGATGACCAGATTAAACAACTTCTTGTGCTTGACGGTAAGATGACGTGGAGGTTTCTGGCTTCTTAACCTCTTGGCGAGGAGTTTTGGAAACCTGTACAATTTCAAATGCTTGGAATGGAGTCTCATGGACTTCTACCCCCACTTCAACATAGCGAAAGGTGCTTAAAGGACTGACAATATAATCTTCTTCACCACAAATGGTGACCACCATTCCGTTCAACAAGAACTTCAACTTTTGATGCAGGGTGGAAGTGATAGCACCGGCCCCATGAATCCATGGACGGCCAAGAAGATAAAAATAAGAAGGATTAATGTCCATAATGAAGAAAGTTGCATCAAAATATTGGGGATCTATCTTAATAAGCAGATCAACCTCCCCGAACACGATCCTTTTATACCCATCAAATGCCTTGACAATTAAGTCATTAGGTGTGATACGGTGGAAGAACTAACTTGATGTTTTGCGTTTCGATCGCATTTGTGTGGATAGCAAGAGTCGCCACCGACTTTTCTTTTATCCAAAGAAAGGGTAAAAAGCAAAGGAAAGACCTTTAGAGATTATTTCTCAGGTTCAGGGGGTAGATTATGAAAAGGGAAGGTATTAGCACCCTATTCATCCATGGTTTTCCATGGGCTCTTAGTTACTCGTTTAGATCACTTGCTTTCATTTGACAGTGTGCTTGTGGTGTGGGCTTTGAAAGTATTTTGAAAAATCTCTTTGTAATGGTTCTCGTTTCTATAAGAACGCGTACAAAGTTTTGTTTCGAAAAGTGGTTCAAAAAGGTGTTTGTGAATCGTGTTTCGGAAAGTGTTTTGAAAGGATGTTTTGCAATGGTTCTCATCTCTATAAGAACGTATACAAAACGTTTTGTCTTTTGAAAATGTTTTGAAATGAAAGTGTAGGTGTAAAAGTGTTTTTTGTTGTGAGAAAGCGAGTAACTAGGAGCGAATCTATCTACTCGAAAGGTCTTAAGTTGTTCCTTTCTTCCTCCTCTTAATGTGGCTATCTTACCATTAATTTGGTAAGAAGCCCCATCATGAGACGCTTTAGCAATTTTCGTAAGGGATGAGATCGTTTTATCGAAGGCAACATCGAGGGTCATCGAGGGACTACGATCTTTTTTATCGAAGGGTCATTGCTAAGGCGTCCGATATTCGAGGGTCATGACTGTATTTTCGAGGAAATGAGCGAGGTTACCCTAGAGGTGCGCGTGTGAAAAAGTGTGTTGGTTTCAAGTTATTTTATTCTTTGATTAGGTTATCTAGCGATTGATTTTTTTGAATCTTGCCATACACGCCTAATTACTATGAAGTATAAGGAAAACAGTAAATTGCGGGAATTGAAATTCTACGCTATTACAAAGTGTTCGGGAATGGGGGTACAATTTTTTACAAATGGGGATGAGTCAAATGCGATAAAAAGGTCCAAATAGCAAACAATACAACCAAATCGAATTTGAGCGATTAATTTAAATCATAACAATCTATGAAATAAAAATTAATTGACAAAGTATATAAAAAAAATTGGTATTTTTGTTTATGAGAAAATAAATTGATTTTTAAACATTTTTTAAGTTGAAACTAAAGATTAACAAAATTAAAATTAAATTAACAAATTATGGAAAGTAAATCTAAAAACTAAATTAAAATTCTAAATAAAAATTATCTTAAATCAAGCTAATTAAATTAAATTAATTCTAATAATTTATTATCTAAATCTAAATTAAGTTAAATACAATTAAATAAAAAATTATCCTAAAACAAGCTAATTAAAATAAATTAAACCTAAAATATATTAAACCTAGATTAATGTTAAGTATACACTAAAGAAAATAACTAACCAAAAACAACGCTACTTAAGATAAATTAAAACTAAAAATGTATTGACTAAACCTAAATGAATTTGAGTAATAAAAAAAATTAAACTAAAACAAAATAATGAAATAGATTAAACCTAAATCTAAGTTAGATTAAATATAAACTAAAAGAATAAACTAAATTAAATCTCAGATTCTCTCTTCTTCCTCTCAACCTAGAACATCGCCCTTTTTTCCTCTCTCTCTCTCTCTCTCTCTCTCTCTCTCTCTCTCTCTCTCTCTCTCTCTCTCTCTCTCTCTCTCTCTCTCTCTCTCTCTCTCTCTCTCTCTCTCTCTCTCTCTCTCTCTCTCTCTCTCCGATTCTAGCTTCGTCGCTCCCTCTCTCTCCGATTCTGGCTCCGTCACTCCCTCTCTCTCCGATTCCGGCTTCGTCGATCCCTCTTTCTCCGATCTTCCATGTTGCCGGTGGTGAAGGTTGGGAAGGTGGTCGAGTGAGGCGGGGGGAGGTGTGAGGCGCGTCCAGATATGTGAAATGGGTTTGGTGTTTTGGATGATGGTTATTTTGTTCTGAGTTTCGGATGATGGTTATCAGGTTTTGGAGTTTTCGATGATGGTTATCAGGTTTTGGAGTTTTTGATGATGGTTATTTTATTTTGGAGTTTTCGAATGATGATTATCAGGTTTTGGAGTTTTTGATGATGTTTATCAGGTTTTGGTCTTGATGAATATCAGACTTGTTCTTGCTCGTTTTCTTACTCTGTTACTGTGTTTGTTGTGTTCTTATTCTGTTATTTTTTATGATGAGTGATGATGGCTTGAAACAGATTTGTGGATGTTACATGTTTGTTCTACCGATTTTTCTGGTGAGGAATGATGGTTTTCTAGTTTGATGATATTTTTTAGATTTGGTTTGTTTGACTGGTTTGCTCTACTATGATTTTTTTACTGATTTTCTGGTTTCTGTTGGTTTGTGGTGATGCTAGTTTTGAGCTTGAACAAAGATCCAACCTACTGCAGTTTTTTTTGTTCTTTTTTTGTTACTGTTTTTTTCTTAACTGACTACTTAACAAAAACAATAAATATGCAGATGAAAGAAAAAAAATTCAAGATGAATGCAGAGAAGGGATAGAGATTTTACCTTGATGCTGGCTTTTGCTTGACAGGGAAGTTGAATTCTATTCTTTTTTTGTATTTTCTTCTTTTTCTGAAGGGTGGTATTTGAGAAAATGATGATAATATCCTTGGGTTTTTTGGTATGCTTTTATTATGCTGTTGTATGCTGCTGTTTTTTGAACAATGAATATCTTTCTCCTCTTTTCTCCTGTGCCGAATGGCCCTGTTTTATGCTGAAAAATCAAAACTTTTTTTGGGGAAAAGCCATTGGGTTTAAACAATTATGATATGCTGTTTTTGCTTCCTGTTATGGCAGTTTTGACTTAGCCTATATTTATGCAATTTTGGGCTGTATGTTTGCAGCTACTTGGACAGATTTTGGCCTTTTACGGACAACATATGGAGGGATAGAATGCAGTCTCTTTTTGACAGCATTTTGGCCTTTTGTGATTGTGCTTCTTCATTGTGATGTAAACTGATTTTCCAGCATTTGAAACCATGATAAAACCATTGATTTTGACTTGCATTTCTCTTTATTTTGTCCTCTGTGAACCAATTGAAAATTGCGATTTGCAATGGACCAAATACGGACGAAACGTTGTCCCCTTATTTTGATTCTTTTTACCAATCCCGAATGATGAAAATATAGAGTTTTTCTTTGAAATTTTCCAATCTTATTCCAACATGAATTTTGTTAACTAATGCTTTTTTTTGTTAACATGTACGGGCCCATTGGATTGACGACGAGTGGCTTGAAGCACTTGAAGAAAGCTTGATGATGAAGAAAACTCTTTTTGTTTTATTGCATTGTTAAGAATTTGTAACATATATTTTTTGTAATTGCAAGCTTGTAAAAACTTTAGCAATTGTACATTCTTTGATCTTGAATAATACTTTGGATGTAAGTCTTGTACCAAAAGGAAATTGAATGATAATGGTGAGGACTTAGGTATTCAAAAGTCATTTTGTAGTCTTGTAAGCTCCTCATGAAATTTGAATGAAGAATGATGAGTTGATTTTTGAATATAGACTTGAAAAGTTGAATTTGAAATAAGATTTGGACTTGAAATTGAGAATGGAAACTTGGAATAAACCTTGTCTTGTAATATGTAAAATCGATATGAACTTGATTCACATGTAGAACTTTTGAACTTGAATGGATAATGAGACTTTGAATGAGGTTTATGAACAAACTTATTTAGCACATTGAATTTGAAATGAATGCATGAGAAACAAATGGACTTGAAAGTATTAATGAATGTCTTAATAGATTCCATGGTCTTCCAAACGCACTTTGACTTTGATCGTTGAAATAATCTTATAGACAATACTATTTGTGATACTTTGCAAAAAGAATCACTTCATGATATTGAAAATTGAAGAAGTTGTGAGTCTCAAAAATTGGACAGGAGTTTCTTGCGACTAGGTCAAATTTGCAAAATAACCTTTAAAGCATTCGAATTTTCTGATGATCTTTCTCACATAATTAAGTCTTAACTTGTGAAGAGAAAATAGAGATGACGTCAAGGAGAGTCATACGCAAAAGAAACGCCCAAAAAAATATCGAATAACGAAGAAGTTACAGTCACTTGAACTTGATGTCGCAAAAGGTCATCTTTTGGGTTACTGGAGTCATTTTCAGTCGTCTGAACCACTGATTGAGCAAAATCACAATGCGAGGCTTGAAATATGGCACAAATATCTCTGATAACACATGAAGGACCATAAAGACCGTTTGAAACTTTGAAAACTCATTTTCTTTTGAGAACTGCAAAACCCTAATTGCTGATTTTACTACTTCGGACAACAATCTGTCTGATCAATCTCTGAGCCAACTTGAATATCCGGGAAACTCTAGGATTGTATCTTGTATGAAAAATGGGAGGGAAAATTCTGGGGTACAACAGTTGCCCCTGTTCAATCTTCTTAAACTTGAAAAGCGAGATCAACGCGTTTGTCGTTCGTGGCTTGAAAGTAGAATGTGATTGAACACTAGAGTTCCCGGAAATTTGCACTTGATGACGCGCTAGTTGACTGTGTACAAAAATGGGCTCAAAGATGCCATTTGGAGAAATAAAGGAGAATTGTCGGAGATGGGCTTATAGATTCCATCCAAAGGAGAATGTTGATGGAAAGTTTGAACTTGATCTTAACAAAGAACGAATCAGAATAAACCGTTGAGAGATTTATCTGAAGTAGTGAAATAATCTGGAGACGAATCAAAATAAACCGTTAAGAGATTTATCTGAACCAATGAAATAATCTGGAGACGAATCAGAATAAACCGTTGAGAGATTTATCTGAATAGTGAAATAATCTAGAGACGAATCAGAATAAACCGTTGAGAGATTTATCTGAACCAGTGAAATAATTTGGAGACGAATCAGAATAAATCATTGAGAGATTTATCTGAACCAGTGAAATAATCTAGAGACAAATAAGAATAAACTGTTGAGAGATTTATCTGAACCAGTGAAATAATCTGGAGACGAATCAGAATAAACCATTGAGAGATTTATCTGAACCAGTGAAATAATCTCGAGACGAATCAGAATAAACCGTTGAGAGATTTATCTGAACCAGTGAAATAATCTGGAGACGAATCAGAATAAACCGTTGAGATATTTATCTGAACCAGTGAAATAATCTGGAGACGAATCAGAATATATCGTTAAGAGATTTATCTGAACCAGTGAAATAATCTAGAGACGAATAAGAATAAACCGTTGAGAGATTTATCTGAACCAGTGAAATAATCTGGAGAAGAATCAGAATAAACCGTTGAGAGATTTATCTAAACCAGTGAAATAATATGGAGACAAATCAGAATAAACCGTTGAGAGATTTATCTAAACCAGTGAAATAATATGGAGAAGAATCAGAATAAAACATTGAGAGATTTATCTGAACTAGTGAAATAATCTGGAGACGAATCAGAATAAACCGTTGAGAGATTTATCTGAAACAAATGAAATCTGGAGACGAATCAGAATAAACTGTTGAGAGATTTATCTGAACCAGTGAAATAATCTGGAGACGAATCAGAATAAACCGTTAAGAGATTTATCTGAACCAGTGAAATAATCTGGAGACGAATCAGAATAAACCGTTGAGAGATTTATCTGAACCAGTAAAAATTTGGAGATGAATCAGAATAAACCGTTGAGAGATTTATCTGAACCAGTGAAATAATCTGGCGTTGAATCAGAATAAACCGTTGAGAGATTTATCTGAAACAAATGAAATCTGGAGACAAATCAGAATAAACCGTTGAGAGATTTATCTGAACCAGTTAAATAATTTGGAGACGAATCAGAATAAACTGTTGAGAGATTTATCTGAACCAGTGAAATAATCTGGAGACGAATCAGAATAAACCGTTGAGAGATTTATCTGAACCAATGAAAATCTGGAGACGAATCAAAATAAACCGTTAAGATATTTATCTGAACCAGTAAAATAATCTGGAGACGAATCAGAATAAACCGTTGAGAGATTTATCTGAACCAGTGAAATAATCTGGAGACGAATCAGAATAAATGGTTGAGAGATTTATATGAACCAGTGAAATAATATGGAGACGAATCAGAATAAACCGTTGAGAGATTTATCTGAACCAGTAAAAATCTGAAGACGAATCAGAATAAACCGTTGAGAGATTTATCTGAACCAATGAAAATCTGGAGACGAATCAGAATAAACCGTTGAGAGATTTATCTGAACCAGTAAAAACCAGCCTTTTCTCGGAAACTAATCTGTATTTGACTTGTTGAAAATTTGTGTCTGTCGGAAGTTTGTTGATAATAACTGTCTAATGACTCTTTCCTGAAAAGGATGAAGAGTTAATTGTATGCAATGCTATGATGTATGCGATGCGTGGTGTGATGTTTGCCTCTCAAAATAAATGAGTTTGCAATGTATGCACTTGAGTTGTCAATGTTATGATGTATGGATGCAAACGTATGGAAATTAAAGATTGTTTGTGTCGTAGCGTTGCTGGAAGCGGGGAAAATAAATCCCCTTTGAAGCATTGATGGGTGAATTTTTAAATATAAAATATGTTGCAGAAGGGAAAAGCCAATCATTGCTTGTAGTCTTGCTGGGGAAAGTTGAGAAGTTGGATAACTCACTGGGGACACTTCGGACCAGTGGTTGGAAATTTTTGCTCTTTGCTGGAGAAAGTACCTGCGGGGGTTTTATGGAATGGCTTACAGATATTATTCTATTTCTTAAAGTCATTAGCAATTGTCTTTCCATTTTTTTTCTTTTATTTATTTGTAACAGTAATCACGTTCAAATGCATATGTTCAAAAATAAATCATTGGATGTTTTTGTAAATAAAATAAAGAAAAACAGATGCTTTTTCACTTTCAAAAGGGATATCTTTGTATTAACTTGAACAAGTCTTTTTGTACAATGAGACAAGCATTCTAGCAAGAGAATGTCGTCGTAAAAAAATGAAAATTTATACAAAGAAAAGGTAGCTTTGTGAAATAATCCCAAGGGGTTCCCATTCTAGTATAGCCTTCATGTCTCTGAATGTCTTGTCCATTGTTCGCCTTGGCAAAGTCGATTGGATTGATTTAGAGCCAATTGAGTTGATTGTTTGACGCTGAAGATTGTTTTCCAGATGATCCAACGGGATATAGTCATATGCTTTAATCCCTAACTTTTGCCTGGACCGCCCTCTGGGGTTTTCAGTCCACCGGGATACCATTTTTTGCCCAAGCCGCCCTTTCGGGTTTTCGACTTGCCGGGTGTACAGATTTTTTTATATTTTCATCCCTTATTTTTGCTCGAACCCTTTTGGTTCACTGGGAAGCCCTTATTTTTGCCTAGGCCAGTCAACCTAGCGGGTCTTTGATCATGCATAGTATCTTTTAACTATGTCCGTATTTACAGGATGCGGGAGGTCGTTGCCATCCATAGTAGTCAAGATCATTGCTCCACCAGAGAAAATGCTTTTGATTACAAACGACCCTTCATATGTAGGGGTCCATTTTCCCCTGGGATCACCTTGTGGAAAAATGATACGCTTGATTACCAAGTCACCGACCCGATATACCTGACGTTTGACCTTTTTATTAAAAGCTTTGATCATGCGTTTTTGGTACATCTGACCATGACAGATAGCTGTAAGCCTCTTATCATCAATCAAGTTTAGTTGGTCAAACCGAGTCTGAATCCAATCTTCTTCATTCAAACCAGCATCCTTCATGATTCTTAGAGAGGGGATCTGGACCTCAATATGCAAGACAACTTCCATGCCGTATACGAGAGAATAAGGTGTTGCCCCAGTTGATGTGCGAGCTTTGGTACGATACCCATGGAGAGCGAACGATATCATCTCATGCCAGTCTTTGTATGTGACTGTCGTTTTCTGTATGATCTTCTTAATGTTTTTGTTAGTAGCTTCTACAACACCATTCATCTTTGGCCGGTAAGGGGAATAATTATGATGATGAATCTTAAATTGCTCGCACAAGGCAGTGATCATAGTATTAATTAGATTCGTACCATTATTAGTGAGGATTCTCTCTGGGATACCGTACTGACAGATGAGATTCTGCTTCATGAACCGGGCGACCACATTTTTAGTAACGGAAGCAAATGAAGCTGCCTCAACCCACTTGGAGGCTGTTGGCTTGATTTCCCCAATCATATTGATTCCCCACATAGCAAAGGGCCAAGGAGCCGTCAAGACATTCAGAGGAACCGGAGGTACATGCACTTTGTCAGCATAGATTTGACACTTATGGCAAGTCCGAGAGTGTTGGTAGCAACCTGCCTCCATGGTAGACCAATAATAGCCTTCCCATAGGATTTTATTTGCCATTGTATGCCCACTAGAATGAGTACCAAAAGTTCCTTCGTGTAGCTCACCCATGATCCTTTCAGCCTCAGCCTTGTCTACGCACCGAAGTAATACAAAGTCATGACTGTGTTTGTACATAATTCCATTACTAAGGAAGAATTTAGCCGAGAACCTTCTTAGGAACTTCTTGTCATTCACCGAAGCTCCTTCTGGATATTCCCGAGACTCGAGATACCTCTTGACTTCATGAAACCAAGGCTGGTCCACTACTTCTTCAGTATTAATCTCGTGACAGTAGGCTAGTTCATTCATCCGCTCAAAGGTGATTTGAGGATCCTCGTTATCCCAATTAAGTTTAAACATAGATGACATTGTAGCTAATGCGTCTGCTAGCTGATTTTATTCTCGCGGGAAATGCTCGAAGGTAATCTTCTCGAAATGCGGAAACAATGTCAACATATGTTCTTTGTAAGGGATAAGGTTGGGGTGCTTGGTGTCCCATTCCCCTTTAACCTGACTGATGACCAAAGTTGAATCTCCAAATACATCCAAGTATTTGATCCCCAAGTCTATAGCAGCTTTGAGACCAAAGATGCACGCCTCGTACTCTGCCATGTTGTTTGTACAGTTGAAGCAAAGTCTGGCAGTAAAGGGAGTATGACATCCTTCTGGAGATATGAGTACGGCACCGATACCATTGACAAGTGCGTTGGATGCCCCATCAAAGAACAGGGTCCATCGGGATCCTTGTTCAGGTCCGTCATATGGCCTGATCTCTTCACAGTTGTCTAACGTCATGATGTCTTCGTCTGGGAATTCAAACTTCATGGACTGATAGTCTTCTATTGCTTGGTGAGCAAGATGATCAGCCAATACACTGCCCTTTATAGCTTTCTGGGTAGTATATTGTATGTCATATTCTGTCAGGATCATCTGCCGTCTTGCTATTCTCCCAGAAAGAGCGGGCTTCTCAAAGATGTAATTTATCAGATCCATTTTAGATATCAACAAAGTAGTGTGGGTCAGCATATATTGTCCTAGCCGGCGAGCAGCCCATTCCAGAGTGCAACAAGTTTTCTCGAGCAGTGAATATCTTGTTTCACAGTCGGTAAAGTTTTTGCTCAAGTAATAAATAGCATGCTCTTTTCGGCCAGACTCGTCATGCTGGCCCAGTACACACCCCATTGAGTTTTCTAAAACAGTTAGATGTAAGATCAATGGCCTTCCCTCAACATGTGGCAACAACACAGGAGGTTCTTGCAGGTATTCTTTGATTTTGTCAAAAGCAACTTGGCATTCGCCGTTCCATCTGATTACTTGATCTTTCTTCAAGAGTTTGAAGATTGGTTCACAAGTAGCTGTCAGGTGAGAAATAAACCTGGCTATGTAATTCAGATGTCCCAAGAATCCTCTGACTTCTTTCTCAGTACGAGGAGACAAAATTTCTTGTATCGCTTTAACCTTGGCAGGATCAACTTTGATACCCTTGTTGCTGACGACAAAACCCAGGAGTTTACCAGACCCTACTCCGAATGTACACTTGTTTGGATTCAATCTCAACTTGTACTTCTTGAGCCTTTCAAACAGCTTCTGTAGGTGATCGAGGTGCTCTTCTTCCGTTTGTGATCTGGCTATCATATTGTCTACGTAGACCTCTATCTCATGGTGTATCATGTCATGAAATAAAGCTACCATAGCACGTTGATAGGTTGCCCCAACATTCTTTAGTCCGAATGGCATGACCTTATAGCAGAAAGTGCCCCATTGTGTAACAAAAGTCGTTTTCTCTATATCCTCAGGCGCCATTTTGATTTGGTTGTAGCCCGAGAAGCCATCCATGAAGGAAAACACTTTGTGTTACACCATATTGTCAACTAAGATGTCGATATGGGGAAGTGGGAAATCATCTTTGGGGCTTGCCCTATTCAAATCTCTGTAGTCCACACACATCCGCACTTTACCGTCTTTCTTATGTACAGGAACAACATTGGCCACCCATTGGGGATAAGAGGTGATAGCCAAAAATCCAGCATTGAATTGCTTCATAACTTCTGCTTTGATCTTTTCAGACATATCGGGTCTCATACGATGAACCTTTTGCTTTACTGGGGGACAATATTCCTTTGTAGGCAAACGGTGTACCATAATGTCTACATCCAGTCCTGGCATGTCTTCGTACGACCAGGCAAAGATCTCAACATAATCGTGCAATAACTGAATCAGACGCTCCTTGACACTAGGTTCCAAGTTGGCACCCACCTTGACCTCTTTCTTATCTTCTTCAGTTCCCAAGTTAATTGTTTCAACCGGCTCTTCGTGCGGCTGAATGGTCCTTTCTTCTTATGCAACAACCTAGCCAACTCTCCCGGCACTTCATAATCTTCCTCACCTTCGTCGTCGGCTTGGTAGATCGGATTTTCAAAGTCACAATTGGCCATAGCAGAACTGTTACCCATGGGATCCTGAGTGGATGTAGATCTGCATTTTCAATATGTGAGTGTGTGTAAGAGCATAGCTACCTTTGAAAGAAATAAAAATGTAAGAAAGAAAAGACAAAGAAAACAAAAGTTGATGTAAAAACGTCCATGATTCATTAATGACATATGAGAATGAAGTGACAACCCTTACAGATGGACCATTGTGCCTCGGGTAGGACACAAGGTTTTAAAAAGTCTGAATTGTTTAAATATTACAAGCCTGAAAATATTAAAAGACAATTACTCTTGAATAAAAGTAATAGGAATGAAATCTTTGGCCTCCCAATTGTTAAGCCCTCCGCTGATAGTTGGAAAAATCCATTCATCCATGTCACAGCTGCCATCACTATCTTCTATTGCATTAACTCCTTGATTACTGATACGCAGAGGTGCCCCCCTGCACGAGAACGTCGGTCATCTTTCTGAGCCTCTGAAGTGAACCCCAACCCAAATTTGTCGGACTTGTAAGGAAAATCCGGAAGCTGACCCCTGATAGTACATCCTCCCTCTTCAACTACTGCTCGAGCTTCTTTTAATGAAGCCATCTTCAGTGGAGGTCTGGTAATTTTTGGGACCTTTGGAGTACACTTGGTTACTACGATCGTTGCTGGAACCTCGTCGAAGTTCTGACAGGGAGTCTCTATGAATTCACCATCCATTTCAACATACATGAAAGAGTTCAACTGGCTAACCATGTATTCCTCTTCTCCGTGAACTGTGACAATCTTCCCTCTGATCGGGTATTTTAGCATTTGGTGTAGGGTGGAAGTGACGGCACCAGCACCATGGATCCAGGGTCGACCCAACAGACAAGAGTACGAAGGGCGGATGTCTATCACATAGAAAATTGAGTCAAAGGTCTGAGTCCCAATTTTTATGGGGATACTAACTTCTCCGTGCACTGTCCTCTTGGAACCATCAAAGGCCCTCACTATAATGTTGCTAGGTTTCAAGATGAGCCCCTCGCAATCCAGTCGATCAAGGGAATTTTTGGGCAAGACATTCAATGATGAACCGATATCCACCAAAACATGGGCAAGTGTGGTGCCCTTGCATTCAATGGAAATATGTAAGGCATCATTGTGCTTCCTTCCCTTAGAGGTTAAATCAGCATCGGAAAAGCCCAAACCGTTATCAGCAGTTAGACTGGCCATACAATCTTCAAATTGGTCGATGGAGGTCTCTTGGGGCACGTGAGCGGTCTTAAGAAACTTTACCAAGGCTTTGCCGTGAGTTTCAGAGCACAAAAGTAAGGACAACAATGATATCTTCCAGGGGGTCTGCCCCAATTATTCTACAATGTTGTAGTCACTTTTCTTGATTATCTTCAGGATTTCTTATATTTCTTTTCTAGAAGCTTCAAGGATGACTTCGGGACGTTCTCTTGCTTGGGCAGGCTCAACCAAAACCTCTTTTCTCCTTGTATCGGCAGTAGGGAAAACAGTAGGAGTATCACTGGCGGTGTCGGTAGGAGTGGCAGTAGTGATGATCACAGGAGTAGCAACGGTCTTTGGAGAAATATCAGGTGAGAAGACTCTTCCACTTCTTGTTATTTTGCTGGTTCTAGTGATGTTACCGATATCAGGATCAATATCTCTCGCAACTTCATTTGTGACAGCCAACTGATCTTGCTTGATGCCATAGTAATAAACGCCAGCCTCATAACTCCTAGGCACAACTTTATCTGAGGAGTATGGTATTGGTCTTGGCATAGTGATGATTAATGGTGCAGATCTGGGAGCAGATGTAATCCTGACAGGTCTTTTAGTGGAGACCCTGGGAGGATTGTCAGAAATGGTGATTATCGAAACATCTTGATAAGAGATTTTGATAAGAGGTAGATTTTCAAATAGAATTTCTTTACTAGTCATCAGGCGTTGGACGCCTATCTTTAGTAACAAACAACCGTTCAGCAGAGATTTGCAAAGGTGGAAATTTTCATCGCAACCTGGGAACAAGCCGGCTTGCAGTATATTTTGTTTAATGGTCAACAGAGGAGTAACCAAGTCATTCACGGAGGAAACAAAACGATCATCATCAATGGCGTTGATACCTTGGCCATGTATGGGAATTGGTGCCGTTATTACATTAGGCGTTTCGGGGGGTTCAAATTCAATCTCCTTCGCATCGATAAGGTCTTGCACCTTATTTTTTAAGGCCCAACAGTCATTTGTATCGTGCCCCGGGCTTTCAGAATGATAGGCACATCGGGCGTTCGGGTTGTAGCGGGGAGAAGCAGTATTGGGATTCTTGGGAGCTTCCTTTAAAGTTACTAGATTGGTCTTGAGAAGGCGTGGCAAAACCTGAGACATGGTCATGTTAATTCGGGTAAATCGTCTCATGGGCGCTTCTGGTTTGCGCTGATAATTTCGCTGCTGGTTTGGCGCAGGATTAGAGATCATGACAGCCCCTACTGCCGGACGACGGTCGGTTTTGTTTGAATTCCTATGGTCATACGCAACATTGACCTCCTTCTTTCCAACAAAAGGTTTCTTCACCATACATGAGGATGCATCTCTTTGAACTTTGCCGCTTTTTATATCGGCTTCGACCCGCTCACCAGTCATGATTAATTCGGTAAACCCAGATGAAGAACTCCTAATCAGGTGATTGAAAAATGGTCCTGACAAGGTGCCAAGGAACATATCCATTAATTATCTGTCGGATAAAGGGGGTTGGACCCTTCCTGCGATATCCCTCCATTTTTGAGCATAGGTTTTGAAACCCTCATCTGTTCCCATAGACATACTTTGTAACTGTGTCCTAGTCGGAGCCAAATCAGCATTATACTGATACTGTTTGTAGAAAGCGGCAGCCAACTCTTCCCAGTTGCGCCATTAGACCATTCTAATTGGTAGAACCAATCCAACTGACTCCCTGATAAGCTCTCCTGGAAGAAATGCACCCACAGATTCTTGTCAGCCGTGTGGGGTTGAATCTTTCTGACATATGACCTCAAATGTAGTTTCGGGCAAGAGACACCATCATACTTGGCGAAAGTTGGGACCTTGAATTTCTGTGGGATGACAACCCCTAAGATGAGTCCTAATTCTTCAAAGTCCAAACCTGGTACCCTCTGAATCTCCGTGGCAGTTAAACGATCCTCTAGCTATTTGTATTTATCATCAGCAGAAGGATATTTCTCCTCAGAGTAATCAGGCAGTTCCTCTCCTTTGGATACTGGGTCGTCGTTCACTTCCTGGGTCTCGGCTCCTTGATTATCTCCTTCACCCGATGATGTTGCAAAGTCTAAGGTTCGCCTGGTCTACCCTTTAAACCTTCTCCCCATGATCACAACTCCGGTTGGTTTCTTCGTTTTCTTCTTCTTCTCTTTGGCTAGCAGAGTCTTCAACTCCTCTTGTCCTTTTGTCAGAGCCATGAGCATTTTTTGAAACTAGGCATTTTGCGCCTGAAGATATTTCACAGTCTGTTCAACATCCATCTCACTGAAATAAACAGTAGAAGGATAAGGCGACCTATTATGAGAAACCTGTATGATGTTATGATGAATGAAGATGCAATATGCAAATGATTTCAAGGAAATTTAGAGATTTAAACTTGTCCAAACCAAAAAAGAACACACGTCATCTTAAATGAAACCAAGTTTGAATACATCATGCCTCCGTGGGCTTACAAAGAGAGAAACAAAATACAACAAAAAATCCTAAGACAAAAAGACCAAACGCATCCTCTTTGGAGCAATGTAGGTATTCCGATTTTTCTCTTCATGAAGCAGTTTGGTGAGCTCTAGAACCTTCTTCTCACTGGCGTAGTACTGGGTTTCAAAGGTGTCTCATTCTTCCTTTAACTGAACCTAAGCTTTTTGCAGGTCTTCGAGAGAGGTAGGCATGTCAGGATGAAGAACGGTGTATGGGACGTCTCCTTCAATAACAGGCTCAATGATGACAAGAAGGATGGAAGGGTAAGGCATCAAGAGACTCTGGGCACGAGCCCGTACCCACTTAAGATAAGGCTCGAGAGGGATAGAGTTTTTACGTCCCAAAGTCTTACTGTCCACCTTGTTCACCATTCCCCAAGCACGTGTAAACCTATGGCGATAACCTTGGTCTTCTTTGTCGTAGTCAAACACCAAACCTTGGATGAGCATCTCATGAGGGCCGTCTCTTCGGGAATACCCAAACTGTCGAAGAGATAAGCACGGGTTGTAGGTGATACCTCCCCTAATACCTAGTAGAGGTACATTAGGGAACTCCCCACAGCGATCAATGATAGAAATATCTTCCAAGGATCTCGAGCACCAACGGATATCAGAGTGGGTGAGAGACATCATCCTTTGAGACCAAGTCAATCTTTGCTCGTTCTTCAATGCTGACTGAGGAAGGTGTGAAGTGAACCACTTAGCGAGTAGGGGTATACAACACAAAAGGGTACCTCTTTTCTTCATGGTACGGGTATGAAGGCAGTGCAAGATGTCTCATAGCAAGGTGGGTATAGGATTGCGAGAGAGAAAGACTTTGATGGCATTAACGTCTATGAATTGGTTCGAATTGGGAAACAGAACCAAACCATATATGAGGAGAGCTAACACGTCTTCGAAAGCTTGGAAATCCATGTCATCCCAGAATGAACGAGCTTTCTCTAATAGAAACTTAGCTAGAAAGCTTTAAACCCCACTTCTCGTCTCCCAATTGGCTAAGACGTCGGCCCTCTTCACATGTAAAGCTTCGGCGATGACTTCAGGTTTTGGAATCCCTTCTAGACCGGTGAACGGTATCTAATTAAGCACGGGCACCCCTAAGAGTAGAGAGAACTATTCCAGTGTAGGTACCAACTGATAGTCCGGGAAAGTGAAACAATGATGTACGGGATCAAAGAATTGGAATAGTACACACATCATCTCTTCTTGGAAGTTGGATGTAGCCAAACCGAGGAGTCGACCATACTTCTTGGTAAAAGGAGAATCCCTGGGCACTCTTGAAGCTAGCTCTTGAAGTTGACTATGTGCTTTTACGAAGCTGATTCGGATGGTGTTTCTTTGGAGAGAATTCATGTCCTACAAAACAAAAACAAAGATAAATTTCTAAATCCTTGAAATGGTTAGTGAGTATGCATATGATGTTGATGATGTTTATGATGTTTATGTACAAGCAAACATATACACACACAACAAAAAGATCCCTATGTTTTGGGCTTGCATGAGTTTTGTAGGTAAATACCCTCTTGAAGTCTAGTTGGCTCAACCTGTCCTAGAAATAATGATCGGGTTCTAAAGGATCTCAATATCACCGAACTTTCTCTTAGGCATTGTCTCAGCACAACAATCTTTTCTTGCGGCCGGGATATCCCAAAAGTATAGCCTCAATGAGTGTAGTATCGAGTATCAACCAATTTTTAGCTTTACACCGAAACCGGCTACCTCACTACGTCCTAATGGCCAAGTTTGTTCAATTAGGGTTCTAAAGTTAATTAGTGCTTCATGACGCCACTCAGCGGCCCCGTATTCTCCTCGATTCACCACGAGGGATACCGGTACCCACAAATGCGTCACACTAACATAGCCATTGTCTCAACCATATCGGTCTACGCTGTACAGTCTCCACAATCTATTGCTATTTACCTAAAAAGGTGCCCCAAATCCGGGTGAAGGATTAAAGCAAGCCCAATACAAAGAACTAAATATAAAGCATACAAATCAAATAATGAAAGCCAGTAAAGGTGATCTAACCCTAAGGTAACCCCACTTTTTTCCCCCAGCAGAGTCGTTAGTTCTGTGATACAGTGGGAGAACTGTCTTGATTTTTTGCGTTTCGATCGCATTTGTGCGGATAGCAAGAGTCACCACCGACTTTTCTGTTATCCAAAGGAAAGGTAAAAAGCACACGAAAGACCTTTCGAGATTATTTCTCAGGTTCGGGGGGTAGATTATGAAAAGGGAAGGTATTAGCACACTTTTCATCCATGGTTTTCCTTGGGCTCTTAGTTACTCGTTTAGATCACTTGCTTTCATTTGACAGTGTGCTTGTGGTGTGGGCTTTGAAAGTATTTTTAAAAATCTCTTTGTAATGGTTCTCGTTTCTATAAGAATGCATACAAAGTTTTGTTTCGAAAAGTGGTTCAAAAAGGTGTTTGTGAATTGTGTTTCAGAAAGTGTTTTGAAAGGATGTTTTGCAATGGTTTTCTTCTCTATAAGAATGTATACAAAATGTTTTATCTTTTGAAAATGTTTTGAAATGAAAGTGTAGGTGTAAAAGTGTTTTTTGTCGTGAGCAAGCGGGTAACTAGGAGCGAATCTATCTACTCGAAAGGTCTTAAATTGTTCTTTTCTTCCTCCTCTTAATGTGGCTATATTACCATTAATTTGGTAAGAAGCCCCATCGTTGGATGTGAAGCGACAGACGCGGGTCAATTTTTACAGTCACCGAAGGCAACTTATGAGACGATTTAGCAATTTTCGTAAGGAACGAGATCGTTTTATCGAAGGCAACATCGAGGGTCATCGAGGGACTACGATCTTTTTTATCGAAGGGTCATTGCTAAGGCGTCCCATATTCGAGGGACATGACTGTATTTTTGAGGCAATGAGCGAGGTTACCCTAGAGGTGCGCGTGTGAAAAAGTGTATTGGTTTCAAGTTATTTTATTCTTTGATTAGGTTATCTAGCGATTGATTTTTTTGAATCTTGCCATACACGGCTAATTACTATGCAGTATAAGGAAAACAGTAAATTGCGGGAATTGAAATTCTACGCTATTACAAAGTGTTCGGGAATGGGGGTACATTTTTTTACAAATGGGGATGAGTCAAATGCGATAAAAAGGTCCAAATAGCAAACAATACAACCAAATCGAATTTAAGCGATTAATTTAAATTATAACAGTCTATGAAATAAAAATTAATTGACAAAGTATATAAAAAAAATGGTATTTTTGTTTATGAGAAAATAAATTGATTTTTAAACATTTTTTGAATTGAAACTAAAGATTCACAAAATTAAATTAAATTAACAAATTATGGAAAGTAAATCTAAAAACTAAATTAAAATTCTAAATAAAAATTATCTTAAAAGAAGCTAATTAAATTAAATTAATTCTAATAATTTATTATCTAAATCTAAATTAAGTTAAATACAATTAAATAAAAAATTATCCTAAAACAAGCTAATTAAAATAAATTAAACCTAAAATATATTAAACCTAGATTAATGTTAAGTATAAACTAAAGAAAATGACTAACCTAAAACAAAGCTACTTAAGATAAATTAAAACTAAAAATATATTGACTAAACCTAAATGAATTTGAGTAATAAAAAAAACTAAACTAAAACAATATAATGAAATAGATTAAACCTAAATCTAAGTTAGATTAAATATAAACTAAAAGAATAAACTAAATTAAATCTCAGATTCTCTCTTCTTCCTCTCGACCTAGAACGACGCCCTTTTTTTCCTCGCTCTCTCTCTCTCTCCCTCTCTCTCTGAATATGGCTCTGTCGCTCCCTTTCTCTCTCTCCGATTCTGGCTCCATCGCTCCCTCTCTCTCCGATTCCGACTCCATCGCTCCCTCTCTCTCCGATTCCGGCTCCGTTGCTCCCTCTTTCTCCGATCTTACATGTTGCCGGTGGTGAAGGTTGGGAAGGTGGTCGAGTGAGGCGGGGGGAGGTGTGAGGCGCGGCCGGATATGTGAAATGGGTTTGGTGTTTTGGATGATGGTTATTTTGTTCTGAGTTTCAGATGATGGTTATCAGGGTTTGGAGTTTTTGATGATGGTTATCAGGTTTTGGAGTTTTCGATGATGGTTATTTTGTTTTGGAGTTTTCAAATGATGATTATCAGGTTTTGGAGTTTTTGATGATGTTTATCACGTTTTGGTCTTGATGAATATCAGACTTGTTCTTGCTCGTTTTCTTACTCTGTTAATGTGTTTGTTGTGTTCTTATTCTGTTTTTTTTTATGATGAGTGATGATGGCTTGAAACAGATTTGTAGATGTTACATGTTAGTTCTACTGATTTTTCAGGTGAGGAATGATGGTTTTCTAGTTTGAAGATATTTTTCAGATTTGGTTTGTTTGACTGGTTTGCTCTACTCTGATTTTTTTACTGATTTTTTGGTTTCTGTTGGTTTGTGGTGATGCTAGTTCTGAGCTTGAACAAAGATCCAACCTACTGCAGTTTTTTTTTGTTCTTATTTTGTTACTGTTTTTTTCTTAACTGACTACTTAACAAAAACAATAAATATGCAGATGAAAGAAAAAAAATTCAAGATGAATGCAGAGAAGGGATAGAGATTTTACCTTGATGCTGGCTTTTGCTTGACAGGGAAGTTGAATTCTATTCTTTTTTTGTATTTTCTTCTTTTTCTGAAGGGTGGTATTTGAGAAAATGATGATAATATCCTTGGGTTTTTTGGTATGCTTTTATTATACTGTTGTATGCTGCTGTTTTTTGAACAATGAATATCTTTCTCCTCTTTTCTCCTGTGCCGAATGGCCCTGTTTTATGCTGAAAAATCAAAACTTTTTTTGGGGAAAAGCCATTGGGTTTAAACAATTATGATATGCTGTTTTTGCTTCCTGTTATGGCAGTTTTGACTTAGCCTATATTTATGCAATTTTGGGCTGTATGTTTGCAGCTACTTGGACAGATTTTGGCCTTTTACGGACAACATATGGAGGGCTAGAATGCAGTCTCTTTTTGACAGCATTTTGGCCTTTTGTGATTGTGCTTCTTCATTGTGATGTAAACTGATTTTCCAGCATTTGAAACCATGATAAAACCATTGATTTTGACTTGCATTTCTCTTTATTTTGTCCTCTGTGAACCAATTGAAAATTGCGATTTGCAATGGACCAAATACGGACGAAACGTTGTCCCCTTATTCTGATTCTTTTTACCAATCCCTAATGATGAAAATATAGAGTTTTTCTTTGAAATTTTCCAATCTTATTCCAACATGAATTTTGCTAACTAATGCTTTTTTTTGTTTACATGTACGGGCCCATTGGATTGACGACGAGTGGCTTGAAGCACTTGAAGAAAGCTTGATGATGAAGAAAACTCTTTTGTAGTTTTAGTGCATTGTTAAGAATTTGTAACATATATTTTTTGTAATTGCAAGGTTGTAAAAACTTTAGCAATTGTACATTCTTTGATCTTGAACAATACTTTGGATGTAAGTCTTGTACCAAAAGGAAATTGAATGATAATGGTGAGGACTTAGGTATTCAAAAGTCATTTTGTAGTCTTGTAAGCTCCTCATGAAATTTGAATGAAGAATGATGAGTTGATTTTTGAATATAGCCTTGAAAAGTTGAATTTGAAATAAGATTTGGACTTGAAATTGAGAATGGAAACTTGGAATAAACCTTGTCTTGTAATATGTAAAATCGATATGAACTTGATTCACATGTAGAACTTTTGAACTTGAATGGATAATGAGACTTTGAATGAAGTTTATGAACAAACTGATTTGCACATTGAATTTGAAATGAATGCATGAGAAACAAATGGACTTGAAAGTATTAATGAATGTCTTAATAGATTTCATGGTCTTCCAAACGCACTTTGACTTTGATGGTTGAAATAATCTTATAGACAATACTATTTGTGATACTTTGCAAAAAGAATCACTTCATGATATTGAAAATTGAAGAAGTTGTGATTCTCAAAAATTGGACAAGAGTTTCTTGCGACTAGGTCAAATTTGCAAAATGACCTTTAAAGCATTCGAATTTTCTGATGATCTTTCGCACATAATTAAGTCTTAACTTGTGAAGAGAAAATAGAGATGACGTCAAGGAGAGTCATACGCAAAAGAAATGCCCAAAAAAATATCGAATAACGAAGAAGTTATAGTCACTTGAACTTGATGTCGCAAAAGGTCATCTTTTGGGTTACTGGAGTCATTTTCAGTCGTCTGAACCACTGACTGAGAAAACTTACAATGCGAGGCTTGAAACTTGGCACAAATATCTCTGATAACACATGAAGGACCATAAAGACCGTTTGAAACTTTGAAAACTCATTTTCTTTTGAGAACTGCAAAACCCTAATTGCTGATTTTACTGCTTCGGACAAGAATCTGTCTGATCAATCTCTGAGCCAACTTGAATATCCGGGAAACCCTAGGATTGTATCTTGTATGAAAAATGGGAGGGCAAATTTTGGGGTACAACACTAGGCCTTAACACGGCCCCTTCATAATCAAGCTTCATAAGTGCAGACTTAGGCAACACATTGAGAGAGGATCTTGTATCAACCAACACACGAGATAAAGTGGTTTTCACAATTTCCATGGAGATGTGCAACGCTTTATTGTGTTTCGTCCCCTCAGGGGGAAGATCAAAATTTGTAAAGCCGAGTCCATTACTTGCAGAAATACTATTCATAATTCCTTCAAATTGATTCACTCAGATCTTTTGAGGAACAAAATAAGTCCCCAATAGCTTCATCAATGCATTTTCGTGGGGCTCTGAATCACTGAGCAAAGCAAGAAATCAAAATCTTAGCAGGCGTCTAGGTCAGTTGGTCAATAATATTGTAGTCACTTTTCTTTATGTAACTCATCAATTTAGTTACATCTTTAGCCATATCGAATCGATAATAGGAATAGGTGGATTTTGCCCTAGTTTTTTGCCCTTACCCAAAATCTGCTTGCCCTTAGCCTTAGCTGCGGAATCTACACTACTTTCGGATTATTATGGTGGAGAGAAAATCCAACCACTGCGGGTAATCCTACTTTCACCAATGATGTCATGAATCTCAAACTTATTTTCTTCAAACTTGCCATCTTCGGACTTAAGAGTAGCAAGCTTCTGCCATTGTCGATAACACTCACCACCGTAATGCCAATGAATTGCTTTGTCATTGACATATGGTACTGGCCCGGGTATAGTGATGGTTATTGGTTATTTCCTGATAGGAACTGGAATCGTAACAGGTACTTGAATGTTCTTTACCTTGACAGAAATAGTTACCACATCAACCTCATTCTCACCAATTTTGGTCTCAGCAACTGCGCGGCCAAACCGCAGAACTCCCTTGATAATCAAATCCTGGACTACATCCCTCAAGCATTGGAAACCATTTGGTTGTACCAAACAACCTTCACAATCAAACCCACAACCCAAAAACACACCTTTCTGCGATAACTGTTCCTTCACGAATGAGAGGGGCGTTATCAGCTGATTCACATCCATAATAAGATTTAAGCTTTCATCTTCAGTAATGACACTGACAGTGGCACCTCCATAAGGTGGCAAAAGTTCACTAGTAATATTAGGTGTTGGCCCAAAATTAATAGCCTGAGAGTCCAATAGGTCTTGCACCTTGTGTTTGAATGTCATGCAATTCTCAATGATATTCCTCTGTACTCCAGAATGAAACTCACATTTAGCATTAGCATTGAAATTGGATGGTAGGTTTTATGGATTAATCTGCATTATACGCTTCTCATCCAATTTTAACTCTAGTAACTGAGGTAACAACTCTGCATAGGGCATAAGAATTGTCTAAAATTTTCTAGGAGGTTGTTTTGGCCTTTGCTGGTAGCCTTTCCTGGGCGTATATGTCTGCTGCGGAGGTGCAACAAATGGTATTGTCACGGCGGCAATCTGGTGATCTGTATCCTAGTATTTACCTTTCCCCTTACAAGAATAGACCATACTGGCTTCATTCTCCTTCTTCTTCAGATGGCAACCAAATGACTTCTTGGTGTTACCAGCATTAGCATTATTTCTAACAACCACGTCTTGGATCTTTCCTAACTTGATTCTGATTTCGATTCTTTCCCCATATGTCACTATTTCAACAAATGAATCGGAAGTACTGAAACTCGTATAATACTACCCCTGTAATGTGCCAGTGAACATATCCACCATTTCATGCTCCATCATAAGGGGGTTAAACACTAGCAACCATCTCACCCAACCTCTGAGCATACGACTTAAAGGATTCATTCTATTTTTGAGATAAGTTTTGGAGTTGGGTTCTCGTGGGTGCCATATTAGCATTGTATCGGTAGTGTTGGACGAAGGCTTTAACCAGCTCTATCCATGTACGTATACGAGTACCATCCAATTGCATATACCACTCAAGTGGTCCAACAGTTAAATTGTATTAGAAAAAATGCATAAGAAGCTTTTCGTCATCAGAATACATGGACATCCTCCTGTAATAGTATTTGACATACGTCCTAGGAAAATATATGCCCTTGTATTTGACAAAGTCTGGCACTATGAACTTTGGAGGAACCTTCAATCCCGAGACCAAACCCAAATCAGACATGTCAAGGCCCATAGCACCCTGATTCTCAAACGCTCGCATACGCTCCTCGAGCATACGCATCTTTTTGTCAGCTTTGGTTGGCTTGCCAACATGAGACATCCAGTCATCATAATTATCCTCTTCAAGTTGACGAGAAGGAAAATACACATGCCTTAGTTAAACAAATTATTTCACATCATGCTGCCATGTAGGAGTGGGCGGAGGCAGATTATTTCCCACAACTTGGACCACATGCATGCCTTGATTACCAGCCGAATTACCAAGATACACATCTTGACCATTCTGGAGACTCAAACCAACATTTGTATTCAGATCCACATTTTGAGTGTCGCTGGGTTTCCATTCACATTCTGCCACCATTCCAGTTTTGGGCACCTTGGTTACCATTCAGATTCTTAGCACTATTCACATTCTGCCTACGTGGATTACCGATTGGGCTGTTAAAAATAACCCCTGGAGGATTGACAATAAAAGTCTCATTCCCATTATTCACAGTCTCAATAAGCCTCACTATCAATTCTCTCATCTCTTCTTGTTGACGGGCCATATTTTGAATAATCTCCATCAGCTGGTCCACACGAGTGTCCATCTTGACACCCATAGCAACAACATATATCTGGATTTGTTCCATTTGTCTTTTGGAAGTACTCTGAGTGTTGTAAAGATGTAAGTTTGTAGTAGCAATTTTTGAAAATAAAACCCAAATCAAAGATAAGAAAACCCGCGGGAACCACCTGTCATGATATAATATGCATGAATGAATAACCATGCATGAAATGTTTTATCATTTCCTGGGTATCCAAATTTTTTGTCAAACCCCAAGAATATTAAACAAACATGATAAGAGATACAATCAGAGAATGACAAGAGAAATAATCAATGAAAATTTACTTCATTCATAATAAAATTGTCCTCATGATCAATAGTGAATTAGTATATAATGAAATATAAACGATCCCATCCAACAAGACTGGTGGTGATCAAACGACATTAAATCAATGTAGTGGATCTCTGATGTGTGTAGTATAATTCCCCTCTGTCGCAAGTACCCTTCACTACAATATTTGGTTTCTTTGAATAATTTCTTTGTCTTTTCATGATCTCTTCCACGTGCAATGCTATCAATCACCACATTTTTACGAAATAACTGTCCTTCCAAATACACACATTGCTCAAAGAAGCGATCACACTCTTTGCACTCTGATAAAGATATAGGCACGGGCGCATCTTCCATCTCTTTTATCTTGTCTTAGAGTCTGGCATTTTCTTTCATTACCTCGGTCATCTAATATTCCTTTGTTTCTAACTCCAACATAGCAACTTCGAGTTGCTTCCCTAACTCTATGGCTTTTTCTTTGTTTCTATTATTGGCCATTTGGGACTTCAGGGTCTCTTGACAATTCTTCTCTACATCAGCAAGACCTATCTCATACTCCTATGTAGATTCAAAATAGTCTTCTACCCCATGTCTCATTTTGGTCTTCCTACCCGCAGAACTATTTTCACCTTCATATTCTTTCAGCTGGTGGGCTAATTCTCTCTTTCTTTCTGTCAAGAAGTATATTTCTATTTTTTTTGTCTTCAAGGCTCTGGTGAAGATCCTTATTTTCTAACTGCGCTTGGTAAAAGTGTTCCTTAGGTACATCATACTGTAGCTCAGTGGGTTGAGGATATAAGGATACCTCCCTCTCAAAAGGTAACATAAGAGTTTTCACCCTTTCTTTCACCCAATCCACAAAAGGATCAAAAGCTAACACTTCCTTCAATCAAAAAATTATTTTCATTTCCTACCAATCTGGGCCCAAGCAACTTCTACTTTCTTAAATAATTCAAGGTTTTCCCCCTTTTTGCAATACACAACTTCAACTTATTTATTTGTTGTTGGACGCCTCATAGCATAGCCTAACTGGCGAAGAGCAAGTAGCGTATTGTAATTGATAATCCCTTTTGTTCTTATGAGTAGAACATTAGAGAATCTTGCACAGTTAGAGATTACCTCAACACTATTAACCTTGAGTTTGTACAACTGAATATCAAAAGAAGTGAGTGTCATTACTTTATAAGCCCAATGTTATACCCCAAAATTTTCCCTCTCATTTCTCAAAGATTCTCCTCACAAGATCTTCAATTGCTCAAGATCGCACAAGGATTGATCAGTTAAAGGCACTTCCTCAAAACTAATGACTCAAATTAGGGTTTGATTTTGCATAAGGACACATGGATTTTTAATTCCCCATATGAATTTAATGGATCATTATGGACCTTCAAGAATTTTCATGTCAAGTTTCAAGTCTTGCAGTTCAAGTTTGCTCAGGCAATTGATCAGTTGACCTAAAATCAACTATATTTGGGTAAAAAGGTCAAATATGGTCAACTTACAGTCAAACTTCATGATTTTTGATCCATATCAACATTTTGAACTCATAAGAACCATTTGGTCAAGTTTGGGTTACAAATCATCAAGAAATTTGATCAGATCACCAAAAGGGCAAAATGGTTAAAATTAGGGTTTTTTACTAAAAAGGCTTGATTTTTAAATTTTGACCAAATACATAACTTATTTGTTTGAGCATGATATCAAGGATTCAAATGCATCATTTTTGACCTAATTTCATGGTTCAAAACACTTCTCAAGATCAATTGATTGATAATTGAAATTTGATCAGCTGATGAAAAAGTCAACTGTACACTGAAAAGTCAAACTTTGACTTTTTGATCAAAATCAAGTTTCAAAAATCATATTTCATCAAGACATGTCAACATATGAAGATTGTTCATCAGGAAATCAAAAAGTCAAAATTCACTTTGAAAAGTCAAAATTTCTAAGACCTAGAAATTTTTCTAAGTGTTGGAAAATTTACTTTTTTTCATGACATTGTACCAAATTTTCACCATGATGCAAAATGATTCTAAAAAAACTTCCAACATGAAAGTTGTAGATCTTGAGGAAATATACAACTTTTCTTCACAAATAAAATTCTATAAATGCTTGGATTTTAAGTTATAAATTCATGAAGACATGTACATGAAACAAAAACACTTAGTGAAATTTTGAACTAGTTTAGGAAGATTTTTGACCTAACTTCTTGGACAAGTTTCACATAGTTCCAATTTGGTTTTGCAAAAATGATCAAAAGCGAAGTTGTATAGGATGTTTCAAGCTTTCCAAAATGTCCAAGAACTCATTGAGATCATGTTAAAGCTAATAGAATCGAAGCCATGTGTTGTACCCCAAAATTTGTCCTCTTATTTTATCAAGATTTCCCCTCACAAGACTCTTTGGACTCCAGACAGAATTAGGGTTTGCTCTGCTCAAGACATCTCGTTGCACTGTTGACCTGAAATTAGGGTTTGAGTTTGCACAGGGATTTTTGAACTTCCAATGCTCAAAGTGACTTTCTTACTTCATGTTGGACTTATAAGACTGCCTCCACCAAGTTTCAAGCCTTGAGTCAAATTTTTGCCCAGTCAATTGGACAGTTGACCTAGAAATCAGCTGTATTGGGGAAAAAGTCAATTGTGGCCAATTTACAGTCAAAACTCATAATTTTTTATCCACATCAACATTATAGACTCATATGAACCATTTGATCAAGTTTGGACCACAAATCCTCAAGAAATTTGATCAGATCATCAAAAGGGCAAAATGGTCATTTTTAGGGTTTTTACTATATAAGGGCAATTTCTGATTTTTCACCTAGCCAATGGAAAATTGGGTTCAAGTATGGATTCAAGGACTCAAAGGCATCATCTTAACCTATTCACAAGGTTCAAAAGATCTCAAATGCATTGGATTGACAGATGAATTTTCTAGTCAACTGATCAAAAATTGAATGTACACTGAAAAGTCAAACTTTGACTTTTTCGTCAAAATCAAGTGCCAAGGGTCATTTTTCATCAAGATGTGTCAAAACATGAAACTTATTCATCAAGAAACCTAATTTTGCAAATTAGGGTTTAAGATTGAAAAATTTCATAACTTAGAATTTTTCTAAGTTATGAAATTTTCTTATTTTTTCCCAACTTTGCCCAACATTTTAACCATGATGCAATTGGATTCAAACAAAACTTCCAACATGAAAGTTGTGTTCCTCCACAAAATCTACAACTTTGATTCACAAAGTTTTCCCAAAAAGATGTTTGTATCTCAAGTTATGATTTTTGGAATAAGGGTCCATGAAACTTTTAACTTAGTGAAATTTTGCCCTAGTTTAGGCAGGATTTTGACCTATCTTCATGGCCATTTTTCACATAGTTCCAATTGGAATTTCAAAATGCATTTCAAAGATGTATTGTATATCATGTTACAAGATTTCCAAAATGTCCAATAACTCTCCAAAATCATTTGTGGTTAGGGAGAATCGAAGGTTTGAATTTGGCAAAAAGTCACTTTGATCCATGGCATTTTTCACTATGCTACAAGTTGCAATTTCTGTCCAGCTTCATTTGTACTTGAATACAAGTCTCTAAACCCTTACACATTCAAAAATTGAATGCAAATTCAATGGATTGAAGCTTTGTTCTGATCAATAGAGGTTTACACAAGGGTTTAATCCATTTTTGGCAAAAAGTGAACATTGTTATTTTCATAAAGTCAACTTTATGTCAACTTGTTTCCCTTGAGCCTTGAACCCATCTCTTTGTAGAAAACAAGTTCCATAAACTTTGGAAAAGGACAACCACTTTGTGCAGCTAGGAAAGAGGCCTGTACAGACTCTTTGCTTGTTCACTTCACACTTTTCTTCAAAACCAAGAAATGTGCAAAAGTCTACATAACACTTCCATCTGATAAAATCAACTCTGCTAACCATTCAAAACAAGTTTTTCATATTGCCTTGAGCCAAAAACATGAGCTAGCCAGTCCTCAAACACCCCTGAACATCAAAACACCTTCTTCTTGCAAAACAGGGTAGTTTCTGCATTTTTGTTTCCAAATCAAAAACTACTTGTGCGTTTTGCCCCAAACCTCTTCCAACACACTCCATACAACTCATCTAAGCTCTCCCAACCATTGGCCATTAACTGTAACTCCATTTATAAGCTTCGCCATTTCTGATTTCAGCTTGTGCAGGTTGACTTCTACAGGCTTGTTCAAGCAAGTTCAAAGCAAACTAAGCATTGGGGAAGGTCAAAGGAAGTTCAGGTAAGCTCCCAAGCATCTCAGGCCTCATTGAAAACCTCAACATTACCATACTCGAGTTCAACTGAAGCAGGTATTGTTCAAACTTCTATCCTCTATTTAGGAAACATTAGGCTTAGGTTTGTGAATATAAAATGTAGTACTCATTGCCCTTAAGCTGTACATATGCATAGATTTCATTTAAGTTAACTGTGTTGAGAGAATTTGATTGATGAACATTCTGAAAAAGTTAGGTTAGAAATTAGGGCCAGAGAAATTCTCTCTGGTCTTTGAGAGTTAGATTAAGTTCTTTATATGGTTGGAATCGTGTTGAAAAATGACATAACTTTTGTGTTGTAAGTTTTTATTTTTAAGCACTGAAACAGGAGATACGAAGTTGTACACAGGCGCGCGTTTTTGTTTGAAAGAAGGTTGAAGATGAAGATCAGTTGGGCTGGGCCTGGCTATTCCTTGCTTTTGACACCCCCTGACCAACTTCTCACACCCCCTTGGCCCATTGTTTTATATTTTTATATTTTTCTATTTTCTTTTTCATTTATGATTTTATTTTATTTTTTCTAAACTTAAAAAATTACCAAAAATATTTTCATAAATTTTCACATTTTATTTTATTATTTTTATTATTTTTTGGACATAGAAATAATTATTAAATAATATACTTTCATTTTCTTTAATAAAAACTTGAAAATAATACATAAAAATATTATATTTTTATTTTTATTATTTACATACTTAAATAATATTTTTTCTAATATATTTTTATTTTTTGACATTTGTATATATTTTATTATTTTATTTTATTGTACATAAATAATATAATTAATATATTTATTTTCTTAAAACAAATTAGGGTTTCCACCCTTAATGAAAATAATTTTTTATTTTTTATTTTTTTTACACATTAAATATTATATTTTTACATGCATAAAAATAATACAAAAAAACATTTTTTGCATATTTATTTAATTGTCCATTTAAATATTTGCCTATTTATTTATTTGCCTAATTAATTCAATTTGGTTGTAATAATTTTAGGGTTTTAATTTCTTGCAAATAATCTCCTATTCAAAATTGTATCCCCCTCCCCATATCAATATTGTAATAATATAGATTTACTTTTACACATTTATAGCTTTCAAAATATGCATGATAAAGATTAGGGTTTGTATGCAATATCCAAAATCAAAATAAATAGCTAGACCTAATACAATACATAAAAGCATGTAAATTGACAACACAATACACACATGCACCCCTAGGGCTTCATCCACTTGTTGCCTTTAAAATGGCCATGGTATGCATGTTGAGTATCTTGGCAAAACAAAAACAAAACAAAAGATCATAGTCCCTCGATGACGCTATCTTGGTTGCCTATACAAAATGGTCTAGTCCCTCAAAAATTTGCTAAAGATACTTAGCACTATTGCTATCATGGTCAATATGATGACCCGCGCCTGTCCCGTTTAACATCCAAATACAAGGTTGTTTACCAAATACAATGGTAAAACAACAATGTAAAAGGGTTAAAAATGTGTAGGAAAGACTCTAGAGTAGATAGGGTAGACAACTCTTAGTTACTTGAACAAAACTTGCAAACATCCTTGCTATTTTCAAAAACACATCACAACACAATTTCAAAACATTTCCCAAAACAAATTTTCAAACATTGAAACATTTTTTTAAAAGACAATACACCTTTGTACACATTCAAACAAGAATCACTACAAAGGTTGCCTAGACAAAAGGCCTCTTTTCAAAACATTTTCAAAACCACACACAAATCACCATTTCAAACAATTAGAGAGCAAAAGTAAGTGATCTAAACAAGTAACTAAGAGCCCATGGATAACAATGGATGAAAAGGGTGCTTGCACCTTCCCTTTTCATAATCTACCCCCCGAACCCAAGAAAACATCTCAAAGGTCTTTTCTGTGCTTTTCGACCTTTCCTTTGGATAAAATAAAAAGTCGGTGATGACTCTTGCTAAACCTATACATTTGCAAACACAAACGCAAAACCTCAAGTCAGTTCTCCCACCGTATCACAGAACTGGCGACTCTGCTGGGGAGTAATATAAAAGTGGGTTTACCTTAGGGTTTAGATCACCTTTACATGCTTACCTTGTTTGCTTTGATTGCTTTACACTTGGTTCTATTTTTTGGGTTTGAAATCCTCTCCCTGGATGTGGGAAACATTCATAGGTAAATAGCAATACGTTGTGGAAACTGTGCGGGGTATACCAACATGGTTGAAGCAATAGCTATATTAGTGCAACATATTTGTGGGTACCGGTAGCCTTTGAGTCAATCAAATAGAATACGGGGCCGCTGAGTGATGTCATGAAGCACTAATGGACTTTTAGAACCTTTACTCGACCATCTTGGCCTTATTAGGAGTAGTGAGATGACCGGCTTTGGTACAGTCCGAAGTTGGTAGATACTCGATACTACACTCATTGAGGGTTATTTTCTTGGAATATTTCGGTCTCCAGTAAAGTGGCTAAACTGGAACAATGAACACAGAAAATAATCCAGTGATATTGAGCTCCTTAGAACCCGGTTACTATTTATAGGACAGGTTGAGCCAACTAAACTTCAAGAGGGTACTTACCTATGAAACCCCATGCAAGCCTGAAACTAGGATCTTGTGTGATTTATTTGTACATATACTTGTGCATACATCATGAACATCATGAAGCATCATATGCATCCACTAACCATTTCAAGGGTTTGGGATTTTTCATCTTTGTTCCTGTTTTGTAGGTTATGGAATCACTCCGCAGAAAAACAATCCAAGTCAACCTTGTGAGAATCCCTTCTCTACTCAAGGAGCTTGCTTCCAAGATTCCAGAGAATTCTCCCTTCACTGAAAGACATGGTAGACTTCTCAACTTGGTCAACTCCAACATTAAAGAAGACATGGTGAAAGTTCTCTTCCAGTTCTTTGACCCCCTACATCACTGCTTCACATTTCCTGATTACCAACTAGTGCCTACTTTGGATGAATTTTCTCAACTCCTGAGGATTCCTATTCTCCATCAACTACCCTACAACGGTACGGAAAGAGTACCAAATCCCGAATATGTTGCTCAAGCCTTACACTTGCAACCATCTGATATCAAAGGTCATTGGGAAACCAGAAGTGGTGTCAAGGGTTTCTTGGTAAAGTTTCTATTTGAGAAGGCACAAGACTGCTAGAATTCTCTAGATCTGCAAGCTTTTGAGGAGATTGTAGCACTTCTCATCTATGGGTTGGTCTTGTTCCCAAACCCTGATCAGCTTATAGATGTGAATGCTGTCAAGATTTTCATATCTCTGAATCCTGTGCCTACATTGCTTGGGGATATCCTCCACTCATTTCACACACGAACAATGAGGAAGAGAGGTGTTCTCATGTGTTGTACTCCTTTTCTAGCAAGGTGGTTTATTTCTCACCTTCCCCAATTAGTCTTGAAGAATGAGCAAGGCTTGAGGTGGTCACAACGGTTGATGACTCTTACACATTCTGATGTTCATTGGTGTTCTCGGTCCAGAGAAAATGTCATCATCATTGATCGTTGTGGGGAATTCCCTAATGTCCCATTACTCGGCATTAGGGGATGCATTACATGCAACCCCTGCTTGGCTCTAAGACAATTTGGGTATGCCCGAAGAGATGGCCCTCATGACATGCTGATTCCAGACTTGGTTTTTGACTTCGACAATGACGCTCAAGGACTTCGACAAATGTTTATCCGAGCTTGGAGGATGCCCAACAAGGTAGACAGTAAGACACTGGGACACAAGAATTCCATCCCCGTTGAGCCCTACCTCAAGTGGGTACGAACCCGCGCCCAGAGTCTTACGATGCCTTACCCCTAAATTCTCCCTGTGATCAAAGAGCATGTTATGGAAGGAGAGGTTCCATACACCCTCCTACATCCTGACATGCCAACATCACTTGAAGATTTTCAAAAGAGTTAGATACAACTCAAGGAAGAACGGAACACTTTTGAAGCCAACTTCTACGCTAGTGAGAAGAAGGCTTTGGAACTTACTCTCAACTCCACGAAGAGCAAACTCTCAACACCTACATCCCACCAAAGAGGATGCACAACGTCTTTTTACCTTAGAATTTTGTACTATTTTGCCCATGGGGCACTTATGTACTAACATATTCTATCTTATTAATATGATGTGTGTTCTTTTTTGTTTACAACAAATTTGAATTTCTGAATCCTTGAATGCATTACATGAATAACATATCATTCATCATATGCATAAACAGGTCTTCACACCAGGTTTCCTTATCTCTCTGCTGTTTATTTTCAGCAAGATGGATATAGAGCAGACGGTCAAAGACCTACAAGCGCAGAATTCACAGTTCCAACAACTCCTCATGACCTTGGCAAAGGGTCAGGAGGATCTTAAAGCACTGTTAGAGAAGGAAACGGAGAAAAAGAAAAAGAAGAGAGTTGGTGTGGCTACTATGGGAAGAAGATTTGAGAACCAAGCTAAAAGGGTCTGGGATTTCCCCTCAACATCTGATGAAGGGGTAGGAAAGGGAAAGGGAGATGCAGTGCCCTCCGAGTCTAAGGCAGAAGAAGAAGAAGAAGAAGAGGATGAAGATTACTCTGAGAAGCAGTACCCTCCTGCAGGCGATAAGTACAAGAATCTGGAAGAGCGTCTGGCAGCTATAGAGGTACAAAGAGTGCCTGAGATGGACTTCGAAGAGCTAGGGTTAGTTTTTGGGATTGTGATTCCCCCTAAATTCAAGGTGCCTACATTTGCTAAATACGATGGTTTGTCTTATCCAAAGATGCACCTACGGTCTTACGTCAGAAAGATCCAACCTTATTCTTCTGATAAGGATCTGTGGGTCAACTTTTTTCAAGATAGTTTGTCGAGTACGCAATTAGATTGGTTCTACCAACTTGAGAGATCTGATGTGCACAATTGGGAGGATTTGGAGGCTGCCTTCTACAGACAATATCAATATAATGCGGACTTAGCACCTACTCGTACTCAATTAAAGAGTATGGGTATGGTCTCTAATGAAGGCTTTAAGGAGTATGCCCAGAAATGGAGGGACTTGGCTGGAAGGGTGCAGACACCATTTTCTAAGAGAGACCTTATGGATATGTTTTTGGGGACCCTGTCAGGTCCATTCTTTAATCACTTGATCGGGAGTTTGTCTGCGGGGTTCACCGAGTTAATTCTGACTGGTGAAAGAGTTGAAGCTGGCATCAAGAGCGGTAAAATTCAAAAGGATGCATCTACTTCCGCTGCTATCAAGAAGACCTTTCCAGCCAAGAAAGAAGTCTCAGCTGTTTATTCCCAGAGAAGTCAAGGAAGAGTTGAGCGCCGGCCAGCGGTGGGGGCTGCAATGATTCAGAATTATGCAGTTGATCAACCTCAAATTAGTCAACCCAGAACCAACCAAGCAATGATGGAAAGGCCTGCACGGAAATTCACCCGAATCAATATGACACCTGCTCAGGTTCTCCCTCATCTGTTGAAGTTAAACCTTACAAGCTTGAAAGAGGCGCCAAAGAATTTGAATACCTCTTCTCCCTACTACCATTCAAATGCAAAGTGTGCTTATCATTTGGACAACGTGGGGCACGACACCAACAATTGTTGGGCCCTTAAAAATAAGATCCAGGATTTAATAGATGCCAAAGAGGTGGAGTTTGACGCCCCTAAAAAACCTAATGTGATCTCTTCCCCAATGCCAAAACATGGTCATAATGTCCATGCTGTTGAAGAGGATCTTTATGTTGCTACTGTTGATGACTTAATGACTACATTATCAATGATCAAGATGAATCTGTTGAAAGCCGGGATATTCCCGGGCTGTGAAAAATATTGCTACCTTTGTTCGTCCTTACAATCTGACTGTGTGTGGTTGAAGTTAGGCATCCAATGCCTAATGGATAACAAGAAATCCTCTTTGAGAAAACTCCTGTTACTCCAACTCCTATCAATGATGTTGCTATAATTACCATTTCCACCAATCTTTCCAAGGTCTCCAAAAGACCTGTTAAGATTACATCCGATCCAAATATTGTACCTCTGAAGATAACTATGTCGGCGCCTATCCCATACAAGTCCAACAAAACAATACCGTGGAATTATGGAGGAGAGATCTTATACCACAGTGTTAAGCAGATTGAATCAGTTGAAGAAAGTTCCGATGAAGAGACTCCTGACATAGGAAATATTGCTAGGACGAGTAAAATCACCCGCAGCGGAAGAATTTTCTCTCTGGAGATTGCTCCTCCAGGGCAATCTTCGGACCCTCAAGTGCTCCTAAGGTTACTCCTGTGCCGGTCAACATCTCTGTGCGAACTCCAGTGATTGAAGAAATTGTTACTCCCATAGTTAAACCCTCTGTTGTTGTTGTTGATAAAGGTAAGGGGATCCAAGAAGTGCCCGTCAGGACGAGGGCACAACCTTTGGTCATCCCCGAGACCACTAAAAAGGAAATGGAGGAGATTTTAAAAATAATTAAGAAAAGCGACTATGATGTCGTAGAACAACTGGGGCAAACCCCTTCAAAAATCTCTATGCTGGCCCTTTTGCTCTGTTCCGAAGCTCATGCCAAAGCCCTGATCAAATTCTTGAAGACGGCCCACGTGCCTCAGGAAACCTCTGCGGACCAGTTTCAGGAGTGTGTAGCCATCCTAACAGCCGACAACGATCTTTGCTTCTCCGATGCCGATTTAACATCTAAGGGGAGAAAGCATAATGACGCGCTGCATGTCTCGGTGGAATGCAGAGGGACTACTCTTGCTCACATTCTGGTTGATATTGGGTCGTCTTTAAATGTCTTGCCTAAGAAAGCATTGGACAGATTGGACTGTGAAGGTTTAACTCTGAAGCCCAGCAATATCATTGTCAGAGCCTTCGATGGTTCTAAACGGATGGTCCACGGGGAGGTGGACATCCCGATTAAAGTGGGTACTGAAACTTTCCACTCCATATTTTTTGTCATGGACATCCGTCCCTCCTACTCTTGCTTGTTAGGAAGACCCTGGATTCATCATGCTGGAGCCGTTACATCTACTCTGCATCAGAAGCTTAAGTACCCTGTCCAGGGGAAAATTGTGACAGTTCGTGGTGAGGAGGAGTATATGATAAGCCATCTAATTTCATTCTGCTATGTTGAATTAGATGGTGAATTCATTAAGACCCCCTTTCAGCACTTTAAAGAGGTTTCTCCTGAAGTTGCGGTAGCCAAGACAATGACTTATGTGCCCATCATTACCAAACCTGTGTTCCGGATGTCATCCCTTAAAGATGCAAAGGTTGTAATTGAGGAAGTAGGAAGCACAGTATGGGGTCAACTGCCAGATTTTCCTTACAAGACAGATAAGTTTGGCTTGGGTTTCACTGCTTCTGCTCAAAAAGTTGTACGCCTCTCCCGGGTTGGAGGGCCGCTGTTAAAGATCACCCATCATGGAGTTCATGCTTTGGAGGATGGTGAAGAGGAGAACAACTTTGAAGACTGGATCTTTCCAACTGTTGAAGGAGGGCTGAACAACTGGGAGGCGAAAGATTTTGTCCCCATTACTTTCATAAATCAGTAATTTATCTTTCGAACATTTATGTTGGTCTATAATAATTATTAAACAATTAGTACACTCTTTCTGCCTTTGTGCCTTACCCGAGGCACATAGGTCCATTTGTAAGGGTTTGATTTTTTCATCTTCATATGCCATTTTAATGAACCATGGACGTTTTCATATATAAACTTTTGTGTTCATTTTTTTTCTTTTTACATTTTTATTTTTGTTTAAAGGTGGCTATCCCTTACACACACCCACACTCACAAAATGCAGGTACCCATCCGCTCCAGATTCCATGGGTAACAATTCTGCTATTGCCTTCAGTGACTCTGAAGATTTGGTCAATCATGCTGAATACGAAGGTGATGAAGACTATGAAGTGCCTGGAGAGTTGGCTAGACTGCTGCAACAGGAAGAAATGGCTATTCTACCTCACGAGGAATTGTTAGAGACCATCAGCTTGGGAATAGAGGAAGACAGAAAAGAAGTTAAAGTGGGTGCCAACCTAGAGCCAAGTGTCAAGGAGTGTTTAGTTCAGCTGTTGAATGAATATGTTGAGATATTCTCCTGGTCCTACGAAGACATGCTGGGACTTGATACAGATATTGTGGTTCACCATCTCCTTACAAGAGAAGACTGTCCACCAATTAAACAGAAAGTCCTCTGAATGAGGCCCGATATGTCTGAAAAGATCAAAGTTGAGGTGATGAAGCAGTTCAATGCTGGGTTTCTTGCTGTTACTTCCTATCCGCAATGGGTTGCTAACATTGTGCCCGTGCCTAAGAAGGACAGCAAAGTCAGAATGTGCGTGGATTACAGAGACTTAAACAGGGCTATCCCTAAAGATGACTTTCCACTATCGCTCATTGACATCTTGGTTGACAATACAGCTTAGCATAAGGTATTTTCTTTCATGGATGGATTTTCATGGTACAACCAGATCAAAATGGCCCCTGAAGACATGGAGAAGACTACTTTTGTTACACAATGGGGTACCTTCTGCTATAAATTGATGCCATTCAGACTGAAGAATGTTGGGGCAACCTATCAGCACGCCATGGTAGCTTTGTTTCATGACATGATACATCATGAGATAGAAGTCTACGTGGACGACATGATAGCCCGTTCACAGACGGAAGAAGAACACCTCGACCATCTGCAAAAGCTGTTTGTCAGATTGAAAGAGTACAAGCTCAGACTGAACCCTAACAAGTGCACTTTCGGAGTCAGGTCCGGTAAACTTTTTGAATTCATCGTCAGTAACAAAGGCATCGAGGTTGATCCTGCCAAAGTCAAAGCTATAAAAGAAATGCCCGCCCCTCGCACTGAGAAGGAGGTCAGAGGTTTCTTGGGACGCCTAAACTACATTGCAAGGTTCATTTCTCACCTAACATCTACCTGTGAGCCAATCTTCAAGCTGTTGAAGAAAGATCAGGTGGTTAACTGGAATGATGACTATCAAGTTGCTTTCGATAAAATCAAGGAGTATTTGCTAGAACCTCCTATCTTGATGCCTCCCATTGAAGGAAGACCGTTAATCATGTATTTGACTGTCTTGGAGAATTCAATGGGGTGCGTACTGGGCCAACATGACGAGTCTTGCCGAAAAGATCATGCCATTTATTACCTTAGCAAAAATTTACCGACTGTGAGACTCGCTACTCACTGCTCGAGAAAACTTGTTGCGCTTTGGTATGGGCTGCTCGCCGGCTAAGGCAGTATATGTTGACACATACTACTTTACTGATCTCTAAGATGGATCCGATCAAGTACATCTTCGAGAAGCCTGCTCTATCCGAAAGAATCGCTAGATGGAAGATGATCCTCACCGAATATGATATACAGTACACGACCCAAAAATCTATAAAAGGGAGTGTACTAGCCGATCATCTGGCCCATCAAGCTGTCGAAGATTACCAATCTATGAGGTTCGACTTCCCCGACGAGGATATCATGACTTTGAGCAACATTGCAGAAAACAGACCGTATGACGGACCTGAACAAGGATCCCGATGGACCCTGTACTTTGATGGTGCCTCCAACGCACTTGGAAACGGTATGGGCGCTGTACTTATCTCTCCACAAGGTTGCCATACACCTTTCACTGCTAGACTCTGCTTCAGCTGCACCAACAACATGGCCGAGTATGAAGCTTGTATCTTTGGTCTCAAGGCTGCTATTGACTTGGGAATCAAATCATTGATTGTATTTGGGGACTCGACTTTGGTTATCAGTCAAATCAAAGGAGAGTGGGATACTAAACACCCTAACCTCATCCCTTACAAATAACATGTCTTGACATTGTTACCACATTTTGAGCAGATTACCTTCGAGCACTTCCCGCGAGAAGAGAATCAGTTGGCGAATGCGCTAGCTATAATGTCTTCCATGTTTAAACTTAACTGGGATAATGAGGCTCCTTAAATTACCATTGAACGGATGGATGAACCTGCACATTGTCACGAGATTAATACCGAAGAAGTAGTGGACCGTACGTGGTTTCATGATGTCAAAAGGTATCTTGAAGCACAAGAATACCCTGAAGGAGCTTCAGTTAACGACAAAAAGTTCTTAAGGAGATTCTCTGCTAAGTTATTCCTAAGCAATGGTATCCTATACAAGCGCAATCATGATTGCATTCTTCTTCATTGTGTGGACAAGGTTGAAGTGAGCAGATCATGGCTGAACTACACAATGGTACCTTTGGCACCCACTCGAGCGGACATACGATGGCTAAGAAGATTCTACGGGCAGGCTATTACTGGTCTACCATAGAAGCTGATTGACATTAACATTCCCATACTTGTCACAAATGTAAAATCTACACTGACAAGGTACATATACCTCCAGTTCCTCTCAATGTCTTAACAGCTCCTTGGCCATTCGCTATGTGGGGAATCGACATGATTGGAGAGATCAAGCCTACAACATCCAATGGACATTGCTTCATCCTGGTGGCCATTGATTACTTTACCAAGTGGGTCGAAGCAGCGTCTTTCGCATCCGTTACAAAGAATGTGGTTGCCCGCTTCTTCAAGCAGAACCTCATTTGCCGGTATGGTATCCCGGACAGAATTATCACTGACAACGGTACAAACCTGAACAACACCATGACCACCGCTATGTGCGATTAGTTCAAGATTCAACATCACAATTCATCTCCCTATCGGCCAAAGATGAACGGTGTTGTCGAAGCTGCGAACAAAAATATCAAGAAGATCATTCAAAAAATGACAGTCACCTACAAGGACTGGCATGAGATGTTACCATTTGCTTTACACGGGTACCGTACCACGACACGGACATCAACCGGGGCAACACCCTATTCTTTGGTATACGGCATGGAAGTTGTTTTACCCATCGAGGTTCAGAGTCCCTCCTAGAGAATCATGAAGGATGCTGGTTTAAGTGAAGACGATTGGATTCAGACCCGGCTTGATCAACTTAACTTGATTGACAAAAAGAGACGCAATGCTGTTTTCCATGGTCAGGCGTATCAAAAACGTATGATCAAGGCCTTCAACAAGAAAGTCAGACGCCAAGTATATCAAGTAGGAGATCTTGTAATCAAGCGGATCATCTTTCCGCAAAGTGATCCAAGGGGAAAATGGACTCCTACTTACAGAGGACCATTTGTGATCAAAAACATCTTTTCTGGTGGGGCAATGATCCTGACCACCATGGACGTCGATGACCTTCCGCACGCTACGAACGCAGACATAGTCAAAAGATACTACGCATAAATGACCCGGCAAGTTGAAAACCCGAAAGGGCGACTTGGGCAAAAACAGGCATCCCGGTGAATCGAAACCCCGAAAGGGAGGTTCAAGCAAAAATTAGGGATAAATAATATAAAAAATTTGTACACCCGGCAAGTTGAAAACCTGAAAGGGCGACTTGGGCAAAAAAGGGTTTCCCGGTGGACTAAAAACCCAAAAGGGCGGTCCAGGCAAAAGTTAGGGAATTAAAACGTATGACTATATCTCGTCGGATCACTTTAAGGATAATCTCTTCACCCGACAAGCTCCGGGCTTCTGATCAACTCAATCATCGTCGGACAAAGCAACGAATGGACAAAATGTCCAGAGTTATGAAGGCTATAGCAGAATGGGAACCCCATGGAGTTTTTACACACAGCCACCTTTCTTTGTATAAATTTTTCTCATTTTTTTATGACAACATTCTCTTACTAGGATGTCTGTCTCCTTTGTACGAAATACTTACACAAAGTTAACACAAAGATACTTCAAAGTGCAGAAAAATATTTGCCTTTTCTTTCTTTTTTACACTTGTGTTTTATTTGAAAACGTCCAATGATTTATTAAACGGGCATATGCATTTGAATATAATCACTGCTTACAAATAAACAAAATGTGAAAGGATAATTACTGATAGGTTGGAAGTATAGGAAAACGTCTTTAGGCTATTCCAAGTGAAATCCCCTGCAGTACATCATCGAGGTCCCCAGTAGAGCCAAAACCTTGAAATGCATGTCCCCTGCGGAGTTAAATTTCAAAATCCCCACCAGAAAAAAGTTTCCAAACTCCCAATCCCCAGCGGAGCCAAAAACTTTGAACTGCAGACCCTCAGCGAAGATAGAACTTTCTTCCCCAACGAAGTCCAAAACTTCAACCCTTAAACCCCGGTGGAAAACCATCCAGTTTCCTCCAATTCCCCAGAGTTTTGTCTTAAAACCAGAAAATTCCCGTGCAAGTTATCTTAGAATATGACAGCTAACCAGACGACAGCTTCAGATAATTCCTCAATAGATTAGCATACAACCCAAGCTCTTGAAAACTCTCCAACAGAATAAACTTTCTCCCCACAGAGTTATTTCCCAACAGATTGAAGATTCTCAATCCCCAGCCACAGTCATCAAGTTTCTCGGGACTCCCCAAGCAGTTTTCTCAAGCGACACTCGACATTAATATTACAACGGAATATCTATCATGTTCCAACTTCAAAGGACTTGAAGGATCCCTATATCCCCAGGAAAGTCGTGAAGGATTCTCACATCCCTACAGAAGTTGTCAAATTTCTTGTTAATCCCCACAAGTTGCCAAAGATTTTCTATCCTCAGCAGTGGTCCAATGATTTCTCATTTTCGGCAATCAAAGGTTGTGGAATTCCCGGCATCGGTCCAGGATTTGTTTTCCCCGGCAATAGTCAAGGATTTTACTATCTCCAGCTATCAAGGATTTATTTTCCTCAGCAAGACGGCTAATCCGCTTACATGCGCATACATTACATTCATGTATCATAAACATTGATAGAACACATTTTATTGCATCATACATGTCATGCAACATAACTTTGTGTTTCAGCTAACATTTTACCCTTTTAAGGATAAGATTAAAAGCTATCTTTAACAACTATTCAAAGATTTCAGATATAGTACGGATACACTCCAGACACGGAAGTCATTCTGCTACTCATTCGGATCTCTTATTCAGATACATTATGGATACACCCCAGACGCGAAGGTCATTCTATTACTCATTCAGAATTTCAAGTCAAGATACAGTATGGATACACCCCAGACACAGAGATCATTCTACTACTCATTCAGACTTCAGCAATCAGATACAGACTAGATACACTCCAGACACGGAAGCCATTCTATTTCTAATTTAGATTCAACTATCAATCTCGAGTATGGATACACTCCAAGACATGGAAGTCATTTTGTCACTCCTAAAGATCCCAGTTACAGTACGGATACACTCTAGGACATGGAAGTCATTCTACTGCTCATACATATATCAACTTCAAATACAGTCCAGATACGCTCCAGACACGGTAGCCATTCTGTCACTCATTCAAATGTTATCCCCAACTCAGATACGTTCCAGATACGGATACCATTCTGATCATCTCCAACAAGATTCAATCATCTCCAAATGGCATCTTTAATCCCATCCCCTCAACCACATTTTGACGAGTGCAAATTTACGGGCACTCTAGTGTCCAATCCTCTTTTACCTTCGAGTCACGAAAGGCAAACTCGCCAATCTAACTTTTCAAGTTCAAGAAGATTGACCAGGGGCAGCTGTTGTACCCCAAAAATTTCCCTCTTATTTTATCAAGATTTCCCCTCACAAGACTCTTTGGACTCCAGACAGAATTAGGGTTTGCTCTGCTCAAGACATCTCCTTGCACTGTTGGCCTGAAATTAGGGTTTGAGTTTGCATAGTAATTTTTGAACTTCAAATGCTCAAAGTGACTTTCCTACTTCATGTTGGACTTATAAGATTGCCTCCACCAAGTTTCAAGCCTTGAGTCAAATTTTTGCCCAGTCAATTGAACAGTTGACCTAGAAATCAACTGTATTGGGGAAAAAGTCAACTGTGGCCAATTTACAGTCAAACCTCATAATTTTTTATCCACGTCAACATTATAGACTCATATGAACCATTTGATCAAGTTTGGACCACAACTCCTCAAGAAATTTGATCAGATCATCAAAAGGGCAAAATGGTCATTTTTAGGGTTTTGACTGTATAAGGGCAATTTCTGATTTTTCACCTAGCCAATGGCAAATTGGGTTCAAGTATGGATTAAAGGACTCAATGGCATCATCTTGACCTATTCACAAGGTTCAAAAGATCTCAAATGCATTGGATTGACAGATGAATTTTCTAGTCAACTGATCAAAAATTGACTGTACACTGAAAAGTCAAACTTTGACTTTTGGGTCAAAATCAAGTGCCAAGGGTCATTTTTCATCAAGATGTGTCAAAACATGAAACTTATTCATCAAGAAACCTAATTTTGCAAATTAGGGTTTAAGATTGAAAATTTTCATAACTTCGAATTTTTCTAAGTTATGAAATTTTCTTTTTTTTCCCCATCTTTGCCCAACATTTTAACCATGATGCAATTGGATTCAAACAAAACTTCCAACATGAAAGTTGTATTACTCCACAAAATATACAACTTTTATTCACAAAGTTTTCCAAAAAGATGCTTTCATCTCAAGTTATGATTTTTGGAATAAGGGTCCATGAAACTTTTAACTTAGTGAAATTTTGCCCTAGTTTAGGCAGTATTTTGACCTATCTTCATGGAAATTTTTCACATAGTTCCAATTGTAATTTCAAAATTCATTTCAAATATGGATTGTATAGCATGTTACAAGCTTTCCAAAATGTCCAAGAACTCTCCAAAATCATTTGTGGTTAGGGAGAACCGAAGGTTTGAATTTGGCAAAAAGTCACTCTGATCCATGGCATTTTTCACTATGCTACATGTTGCAATTTCTGTCCAGCTTCAATTGCACTTGAATACAGGTCTCTAAACCCTTCCACACTCAAAAATTGAATGCAAATTCAATGGATTGAAGCTTTGTTCTGATCAATAGAGGTTTACACAAGGGTTTAATCCATTTTTGGCCAAAAGTGAACATTGCTATTTTCATAAAGTCAACTTTATGTTAACTTGTTTCCCTTGAGCCTTGAACCCCTCTCTTTGCAGAAAACAAGTTCCATAAACTTAGGCGAAGGACAACCACTTTGTGCAGCTAGGAAAGAGGCCTGTACAGGCTCTTTGCTTGTTCACTTCACACTTTTCTTCAAAACCAAGAAATGTGCAAAAGTCTACACAACACTTCCATCTGATAAAATCAACTCTGCTAACCATTCAAAACAAGAGCTAGCCAGTCCTCAAACACCCTTGAACATCAAAACACCTTCTTCTTGCAAAACAGGGCAGTTTCTGCATTTTTGTTTCCAAATCACAAACTACACGTGCGTTTTGCCCCAAACCTCTTCCAACACACTCCATACAACTCATCTAAGCTCTCCCAACCATTGGACATTAACTGTGACTCCATTTACAAGCTTCACCATTTCTGATTTCAGCTTGTGTATGTTGACTTCTACAGGCTTGTTCAAGCAAGTTTAAAGCAAACTAAGCATTGGGGAAGGTCAGAGGAAGTTCAGGCAAGCTCCCAAGCATCTCAGGCCTCATTGAAAACCTCCATATTGCCATACTCGAGTTCAACTGAACCAGGTATTGTTCAAACTTCTATCTCTCTATTTAGGAAACATTAGGCTTAGGTTTGTGAATAAAAAATGTAGTACTCATTGCCCTTAAGCTGTACATATGCATAGATTTCATTTAAGTTAACTGTGTTGAGAGAATTTGATTGATGAACATTCTGAAAAAGTTAGGTTAGAAATTAGGGCCAGAGAAATTCTCTCTGGTCTTTGAGAGTTAGATTAAGTTCTTTATATGGTTGGAATCGTGTTGAAAAATGCCATAACTTTTGTGTTGTAAGTTTTTGTTTTTAAGCACTGAAACAGGAGATACGAAGTTGTACACAAGCGCGTGTTTTTGTTTGAACGAAGGTTGAAGATGAAGATCAGCTGGACTGGGCCTGGCTATTCCTTGCTTTTGACACCCCCTGACCTACTCCTCACACCCCCTTGGCCCATTATTTTATATTTTTATATTTTTCTATTTTCTTTTTCATTTCTTATTTTATTTTATTTTTTCTAAACTTAAAAAATTACCAAAAATATTTTCATGATTTTTCACATTTTATTTTATTATTTTTATTATTTTTTGGACATAGAAATAATTATTAAATAACATACTTTTATTTTCTTTAATAAAAACTTGAAAATAATACATAAAAATATTATATTTTTATTTTTATTATTTACATACTTAAATAATATTTTTTCTAATATATTTTTATTTTTTGACATTTGTATATATTTTATTATTTTATTTTATTGTACATAAATAATATAATTAATATATTTATTTTCTTAAAACAAATTAGGGTTTCCACCCTTAATGAAAATAATATTTTTTTTTTTTTTTTACACATTAAATATTATATTTTTACATACATAAAAATAATACAAAAAAACATTTTTTGCATATTTATAATATATTGCATATTTATTTAATTGTCCATTTAAATATTTGCCTATTTATTTATTTGCACAATTAATTCAATTTGGTTATAATAATTTTAGGGTTTTAATTTCTTGCAAATAATCTCCTATTCAAAATTGTATCCCCCTCCTCATATCAATGTTGTAATAGTGTAGATTTACTTTTACGCATTTATAGCTTTCAAAATATGCATGATAGAGATTAGGGTTTGTATGCAATATCCAAAATCAAAACAAATAGCTAGACCTAATACAAGACATAAAAGCATGTAAATTGACAACACAATGCACACATGCACCCCCTAGGGCTTCATCCACTTGTTGCCTTTAAAATGGCCATGGTATGCATGTTGAGTATCTTGGCAAAACAAAAACAAAACAAAAGATCATAGTCCCTCGATGACGCTATCTTGGTTGCCTATACAAAATGGTCTAGTCCCTCAAAAATTTGCTAAAGATACTTAGCACTATTGCTATCATGGTCAATATGATGACTCGCGCTTGTCCCGTTTATCATCCAAATACAAGGTTGTTTACCAAATACAATGGTAAAACAACAATGTAAAAGGGTTTAAAATGTGTAGGAAATACTCTTGAGTAGATAGGGTAGACAACTCTTAGTTACTTGAACAAAACTTGCAAACATCCTTGTTATTTTCAAAAACACATCACAACACAATTTCAAAACATTTCCCAAAACAAATTTTCAAACATTGAAACATTTTTTTAAAAGACAATACACCTTTGTATACATTCAAACAAGAATCATTACAAAGGTTGCCTAGATAAAAGGCCTCTTTTCAAAACATTTTCAAAACCACACACAAAGCACCATTTCAAACAATTGGAAAGAAAAATCAAGTGATCTAAACAAGTAACTAAGAGACCATGGATAACCATGGATGAAAAGGGTGCTTGCACCTTCCCTTTTCATAATCTACCCCCCGAACCCAAGAAAACATCTCAAAGGTCTTTCCTGTGCTTTTCGACCTTTCCTTTGGATAAAATAAAAAGTCGGTGGCGACTCTTGCTAAACCGAAACATTTGCGAACACAAACGCAAAACCTCAAGTCAGTTCTCCCACCGTATCACACCATGAAGTTAGGGTTTCAAACTTGTTTTACAAGGCAGATTTTGTGATGAACATGAACCAAATCCATAACCATGCTGCATAATACTCACTTTGCAGGATAACACATAAATGAACAAGCCATAAAACACCCCCAAAACCAGAACTACATTCAAAACCTCCATTGTTGCACCTTCTGACCAAAAACCTCAAACTTCAATTCCCCTCGTATGTTTCTTGGCCTTTTGATTCCAAAAGCTTCTAAAGATCACACATAAATAATCCCAACACTTGTCATCCAACTATAACACCATCTTCATTAACTTCCATAACCAAAAAATAGAGCTTGCATCTTGACTTCTCTAGCACGACTAAAGTACTTCCAGAACCAAGTAAAGGTTTAATTAGCTTCTTGGGAATTTGAGGAAGCTAACCTGATCATCACCATCACTTGAATCAAGCTCAAACTCATTCCACGATTTCCATTTTTAGAAGTAATTTTCTGAACTTTCAACTCTTCATATAGGCATTGTTAGGCTTTCATTTTCAAAGATAAAATGTAGATGTCGTAGCCCTGAAGAAGACCATGTCCTTAGTTTTCATTTATATTGACTGAGTAGTGAGAATTTTGAAGTTGAAGTTTTTGAAAAAATTAGGTTAGATTTGGTACCATTCAAAATTCTTGATCATATTTGATTTATATTTTAAGTTATTTAAATTTTTGGAACCGTGAGGAAAAATGGAGTAACTTTCATGTTTACAATTTCAATTTTTGTTGAGAAATGAGAAAGATACAGGTTCAAACATGACGCGAGGTTGAAGATGAAGTTCAGGCCATGGATGAGTTTTGTGATATAATTTTATGGTTTTAGTTTTATTACCGAATGTATAGCCACCCCAGTGGCAAGGCAACGCATGTGTATTGTTGGGAGCATGGGTTCGAGCCCTAGCGCTGCCATTTTGCTATTTTTCTAACATTTCTTTCTTTTTGGTCCACAACATACGCGCTGGGCTTTCCACTGTGGGCCTTGTGTTTTTGCTCAGATCTCACCCCCCTTATTCCATTCAACAACGCAATCCCATTGTTGTTTTTATATTTTATTTCTTTTTCTGACTAACAAAAATCTATGGGCCCAGGTGTAACGCCCCGATATTTAATTATTTATTTAATTAAATATTATTTTGAATATTTTATTTTAATTCAAATTTTTATCGTTGAAGTCGGGATTATTTAATTAAGTTGGAATAATAATTTAATCAGGTTTATATTGGTATAAATAAGTTGAGGTATCATTTTACTAGTAAGCTTAGAATTGATGTTGGGCTTAAGTATGGTGTCACGAAGTAATAAGGAGGGTGTATTAGTTAGGCCCATTTAAGTTACTAAGAATTGAATAATAGTATTTTATTAGAAAATAGAAGAAAGAGAGAAAGTGGTGTTATCAGGAAAAACAAATAAGAGAAAAGAGAATAGGGTTTGTGAGAAGAGGAGAAGAACGAGGAAAGTTGCTGCTAGGGCCAATCTCAGAAATTCCATTGAAGCTTCCTTAAGTGTTTTCAAAATCAAACCAGGTAAGGGTGGGTTTTTTATACTATAATGGGGTGTATGATACTTTGTATGTGGGAAATTGTATGTGAAATTGTTACTGTTTTATTGACTTGTGCTTGGCTTGTGTTGTTATGATAATATGGATTAATATTGTTTTAGTTATAGAACTATCAAGGAAAATATGTGGGTTGTTGTGTTATTGTCTGGGTTGAGTTGGATTAGGAGACAGAAGAATTATTGAAGCAATATAAGAACTACGCATAGAGATTTAAGTATCATCCGGCACTTGTGTATATGCGGAGGAGACAGAATAAGTGTCCCTGCCTCACAGTGCTAAAGTGGAAATTTCTCTCCCACCCTTGCCTAGTGCCGATCGGAACTTCCCTCTTTCATCTAAAGGCTGCCGAACGGCATCCCCCCCCCCCCTCCCCCACATACAACCAGTGTCGAACGACACTTCCACCTATTTCTTCCTTTCCCAAAGTTGTTGATCCCCCCCCCCCACATACAACCAGTGCCGAACGACACTTCCACCTATTTCTTCCTTTCCCAAAGTTGTTGAACGGCACTTGTGTATATGGGGAGGTTGTCGTTCGGAAACTTTGGGAAAGGAAGAAATAGGTGGAAGTGTCCTTCATCACTGGTTGTATGTGGGGGGGGGGGGGGGGGGATGCTGTTCGGCAGCCTATAGATGAAAGAGGGAAGTTCCGATCGCCACTAGGCAAGGATGGGAGAGAAAGTGCCACTTTAGCACTTTGAGGCAGGGGCACTTGTTTTGTCTATTTTCTCTGTTTCTCTGTTTTGTTCCTCTATGGCACTATGCTGCATAATTTTTAATAGATATCAGTAATTGCTCATAGCAGTATATATGAATGTCACTGTTTTCAATAGCAGTAAATTAATTTAGTTGCTAGAAACTAGTTTTATATGGAAGAATGGAACACCCATTAGTTGCATAATAAGTTAGCAATTTTAGGGAGAACAAATAACAGTGGACTATATATATTTTAAATGGTTTAATTAATATTTTATTAGTGATGAAAATAATTTAGCAATGGGATTAATTGATTAAGTTGGTAAATAATTGGAGACGAGTTGATTAATTCGGTATGTTGGTATATTGATGTATTTTGCAAATTGACCTAAATGTCGTTTTGTTTCGATAAATCCGTGGTGAATAAATGTTGTATATTTACCCTTGATTAATTGGTGATAACGGTGATATAGGCCTTTGGCCAATGTTGAAGGTGTGAATTGTTGTTATGTTGACCTTTATTATGTTGTTGTCGTTGTTGCGTTGCCAAGTTGTGGTTGTTTATATCATCGCATTGCATAGCATAGCATTAAAGTTGGCATGGATTGGCATGTTCTAAGTTGGAGCGAATGCTCACCACGTTGGCCTTTATTGGCAAGATTTATGTTGAGGGCTTATGCCTTATGCCTCGGTAAACTGGCAATTTCTAAGTTGGGAGTTCTTCTCCAATGGTACCACATGCATTTGCATAATCGCGTCGCATTTGAAGTCGTTGATTTGTTGCTTATTGAAGTGTTGTTTACACACGGTAATGTTATAAGTTGAATTGAGGTTTTGGTGAGTGGTATTGTTTTATGTTGATTTTATATGAAGTGGTGATTTTCCATAAGCTGATTTTGATATATTATTTATCATATGTTCTATTATAATATTCGATATCTCACCCCTTCTGTTTAAATGTTACCCTTTGTTGATAACATGCAGGTAACCAAAAGGAGTAGCCATTAGCATTGTTAGTTCGAGTTTGGTGTCTTTTGCTCTGATTCGTAGCACTCGGGGGGACAGAATGCTTGTTTTATTTTGTTTTTTATTCATCAAAACTTATGTTGTTATTTGAGGAATTATCGAATTGTTATTGTTTTATAATTTAAAAGATGTTATGTCTGATGTTGAGAATTATTATGAATCCGCTACGTGGTTAATCAAAGTTGGTTTATGTTATGAAGACCTTATTCATGAGTCGTGTTCATTCCGTTTTCTTGAAGTGTTATGTATCTATTCTAAAAGCATGACATGTTTATGTGTTGCATGTGTAGCATCCTGATTATTTTAGAAATTTTGCACTCTGATTTTCCGTAAATTGTTTGGGGTAGAATTGGGGTGTTACATTAGTGGTATCAGAGCATATCGGTCAGTCTGGTCAAGTTATCGAGTCGTAGTTGTGTAACAATCGAGTATTGTTAGTTTTCTTAATTGTTGTTTGTGTTGAAGTGATAAGATAAGATGTATGGGAGGAACGATGTTGCGATTGATGCTGATCTGTAAGCGATGGCTCAGGCTATGCAGAATCAGCCGATTGCGGATGAGAATGTCGGATCTCGTAGCTTGGCGACTTTCCAAATGGAGAATCCGTCGGTGTTCAAGGGTAGGCATGATTCTGATGGAGCACTAGATTGGTTAAAGTAAATCAAGAGGATTTTCCGTGTGATGGATTGCACCCCGGCACAGAAGGTTCGGTATGGTACTCACATGCTAGAAGTTGAAGCTGATGACTGGTGGCTAGAAATGCATGCAAGGCTGGAAGCTGCAGTTGAGGAAATCACTTGGGTTGTGTTCCGTAGGGAGTTTCTGAGGAAGTATTATCCTGAAGATGTTCGGGGTAAGAAAGAGATTGAGTTCCTCGACTTGAAGCAAGGGAACAAATCTGTCACTGAGTATGCTCCTAAGTTCATTGAGCAAGCTAAGTTCTATCCCCATTTTGGTGGTGAAGGTGCTGAATTTTCTATGTGCATAAAGTTTGAGAATGGGTTGCACTCGGAAATCAAGAAGGTCGTTGGATATCAGAAGATTCGCGTCTTTTCTGATTTGGATGATAGTTGCAGGATCTTTGAAGAGGATAGCAATGCTCATCACAAGATTGTTAGTGATAAGAGAGGCAAGAATCAACAGAACCGTGGCAAGCCTTATGATGATGGTAGAGGAAAATAAAGAGTTGTTTATGGTAAGAGGACTGGTGGGGGAGATGCTCCTTCCAGGGTTGTATGTTTCAAATGTGGGCAACCTCGTCACAAGAGTAATGTATGCACTACTGCTGATGGGAAGAGGTGTTTCCGTTGTGGTCAGATTGGGCATACGATATCTGATTGCAAGTATAGGGAGATGATCTGTTTCAACTATGGTGGAGAAGGACACATTGGTAGTAATTGTCTGAAACCAAAGAAGGCACAAACTGGTGGCAAGGTGTTTTCTTTGGCTGGGACTTCGACAACTAGTGAGGACAGACTCATAGGAGGTACATGTTTCATTAATAGTACTCCTTTAATTACTATTATTGATACTGGTGCTACTCATTGTTTTATTGCTGCTGATTGTGTTGAAAGATTGGGTATTGTGTTGTCTTCTATAGATGGAGAAATGGTCGTCGAGGCCCCAGCTAAGGGATCGATGACTACTTCTCGTGTGTGTTTGAGTTATCCTTTATCGATCTTCGGCAAAGACTTTGCTGTTGATTTTATTTTTTTGCCGTTAAGCGGGTTAGAGGTGATCTTGGGTACGAATTGGTTAGAGTATAACTATGTTCATATCAATTTCTATAACAAGTATGTGAGGTTTTCTACTCCTGAAGAGGAAATAGTTGGTTTATTAACCGGTAAACAGTTGAGGCAGTTTATGTAAGATGAAACGTATGTGTTCACGTTGATGGCGTCGCTATCAATGGAGAACCAAGTTAGGGTTGATGAGTTGCAGGTGGTGCGAGAATTTCCTGAAGAGTTTCCTAATGAAATTCCTGATGTACCGCCAGAGAGAGAAGTTGAATTTGCGATTGATCTTGTACCTGGTACCAGACCTGTTTCTATGGCACCGTACAGGACATTTGCATCTGAATTGTAGGAATTGAAGGAGCAGTTAGAAGAGCTACTTGAGAAAGTGAGAACCAGTGTATCATCGTGGGGAGCGCATGTGTTGTTAGTAAAGAAGAAAGATGGAAGTATGAGGATTTGTGTTGATTACGGACAGTTGAATAAAGTGACGATTAAGAACAAGTATCCGCTTCCGAGGATTGATGAGTTTATAGATCAATTGGTGGGTGCAAGTGTGTTTTCTGAGATTGATTTGAGGTCAGGATATCACCAGATTAGAGTGAAAGAAGATGATATTCAGAAGACCGCATTCAGGACTCGGTATGGACACTACGAGTATTCAGTGATGCCTTTCGGTGTAACCAATGCACCGGGAGTATTCATGGAGTACATGAATCGTATCTTTCATACTTATTTGGATCGATTTGTGTTGGTATTCATTGATGACATTTTGATTTACTCTAAGTCAGAAGAGGAACATGAAGAGCACCTAAGAGTTGTATTGCAAGTTTTGAAAGAGAAGAAGTTGTATGTGAAGTTGTCCAAGTGTGAATTTTGGTTGCATGAGGTTAGTTTCCTTGGTCATGTCATTTCTAGTAGTGGCATCGCTGTGGATCCTTCTAAAGATGATGATGTGTTGCAATGGGAAGCTCCGAAGTCGGTTACTGAGATTAGAAGTTTCTTGGGATTAGCCGGTTACTATAGACGATTTATAGAAGTTTTTTCTAAGTTGGCACTTCCGTTGACCAAGTTGACTTGTAAGGGTAAATCCTTTTTATGGGATAGTCGATGTGAAGAAAGTTTTACCGAGTTGAAGAAGAGGTTGACGTCGGCTCCAGTTTTGACCTTGCCTAATCCGGGGGAACCTTTTGTTGTGTATTGTGATGCTTGTCTGATGGGGTTAGGTGGTGTACTCATGCAAAATAGTAAGGTGGTTGCTTATGCGTCGAGGAAATTGAGGACTCATGAAAATAATTATCCTACGCATGATTTAGAATTGGATACAGTTGTCTTTGTGTTGAAAATCTGGAGGCATTATCTCTATGGTTCTAGATTCGAAGTGTTTAGTGACCATAAGAGTTTGAAGTATCTTTTTAATAAGAAAGAGTTGAATATGAGGCAGCGAATATGGTTAGAATTGCTGAAGGATTATGATTTCTATTTGAATTATCATCTAGGAAAAGCTAATGTTGTGGCTGATGCTTTGAGCCGAAAGACTTTGCACAAGTCGACAATGATGGTTAAAGAGTTGGAGTTGATTGAGCAATTCTGAGATTTGAGTCTAGTTTGTGAAGTGACGCCGTAGAGTGTTATGTTGGGAATGTTAAAGATTAATAATGACTTTCTCAATAGCATCAATAAGACTCAAAAGCTGTATATGAAGTTGGTGGATAGATTATGGGAATTGATCAATCTGAGAATGATGATTTCAAGATGGATGCGCAAGGTGTGTTGAGATTCTGAAATCGTATTTGTATTCCTGATGATGAAGAGATTATGAAAGTGATTCTTGAAGAAAGTCACAGAAGCAGTTTGAGTATTCATCCAGGACCTACTAAAATGTATCAAGATTTGAAAGGTTTGCTTTGGTGGCCTGGTATGAAGCGAGATGTGGCACACTTTGTGTATGCTTGTTTGACTTGTCAGAAGTCGAAGGTTAAGCATCAGAAGCCTGCAGGGTTGATGCAACCGTTAGAGATTCCAGAATGGAAATGGGATAGCATTTCAATGGACTTTGTAACGGGTTTACATAGTACCTTGAGGGGACATGGTTCAATATGGGTGATTGTTGATAGGCTTACGAAGTCGGCAAACTTTATACCTATTAACATCACATATACGGTTTTGAAGTGGGCAGAGATTTACACCAGAACAATTGTGAAGTTGCATGGTGTTCCTCTGTGTATTGTATCAGATATAAATCCGAGGTTTACTTCTGATTTCTGGAAAAGTTTGCAAGAGGCGTTGGGATCTAAGTTGAGGTTGAGTTCGGTGTATCATCCTCAGACGGATGGTCAGACCAAGAGGACTATTCACTCATTGGAGGATCTATTGATAGCATGTGTTCTTGAACATGAAGGTTTGTGGGATACTTATCTTCCGTTGATTGAGTTCAGTTATAATAACAGTTACCATTCTAGTATTGGGGTGGCAACTTTTGAGTCGTTTTATTGTCGAAGGTGTAGGACTCCATTGTGTTGGCATGAATCTGGTGAAAGTGTGGTACTTAGGTCTGAGATTGTTCGAGAGACTACTGAGAAAGTGAAGCTTATCCGAGTGAAGATGAAGGTTTCTCAAAGTAGACAAAAAAGTTACCATGACAAGAGAAGGAAAGATTTAGAATTCCAAGCTGGTGATCATGTGTTTTTGAGAGTCACACATGTGACTGGTGTTGGGCGAGCTCTGAAGTCTAAGAAGCTCACTCCTCATTTTATTGGTCTGTATCAGATATCAGAACAAGTTGGGAAGGTTGCTTACCAAGTGGCGTTACCTCCAAACCTTATTAATTTGTATAATGTATCTCAACTTCGGAAGTATATTCCCGATCCGTCTCATGTGATTCATATGGACGATGTGCAAGTACGGGATAATCTCACAGTGGAGACGATACCTGTGCGAGTCGCGGATCGCGAGATGAAGATCCTAAGGGGAAAGAAGATTGCATTGGTGAAAGTTTTCTGGTTAGGAGCTGCTGGAGAGAGTATGACCTGGGAGTTAGAGAGAAAGATGCGAGACTCCTTTGCCGAGTTATTTGAACCAGGTAAACTTTTATTTTCGAGGACGAAAATATTCTAAGTGGAGGAGAGTTGTAATGCCCCGATATTTAATTATTTATTTAATTAAATATTGTTTTGAATATTTTATTTTAATTTGAATTTTTATCGTTGAAGTCGGGATTATTTTATTAAGTTGGAATAATAATTTAATCAGGTTTATATTGGTATAAATAAGTTGAGGTATCATTTTACTAGTAAGCTTAGAATTTATGTTGAGCTTAAGTATGGTGTCGCGAAGTAATAAGGAGGGTGTATAGGTTAGACCCATTTAAGTTAGTAAGAATTGAGTAATAGTATTTTATTAGAAAATAGAAGAAAGAGAGAAAGTGGTGTTATCAGGAATAACAAATAAGAGAAAAGAGAATAGGGTTTGTGAGAAGAGGAGAAGAACGAGGAAAGTTGCTGCTAGGGCCAACCTCATAAATTCCATTGAAGCTTCCTTAAGTGTTTTCAAAATCAAACCAGGTAAGGATGGGTTTCCTATACTATAATGGGGTGTATGATACTTTGTATGTGGGAAATTATATGTGAAATTGTTATTGTTTTATTGACTTGTGATTGGCTTGTGTTGTTATGATAATAAGGATTAATATTGTTTTAGTTATAGAACTGTCAAGGAAAATATGTGGGTTGTTGTGTTATTGTCTGGGTTGAGTTGGATTAGGAGACAGAAGAATTATTGAAGCAGTATAAGAACTATGCATAGAGATTTAAGTATAGGAAATAATAATAAGGAATGAAACGAAATTGGGAGTGGAAGTGTCGTCCGGCACTTCTGTATATGGGGAGGTTGTCGTTCGGTAACTTTGGGAAAGGAAGAAATAGGTGGAAGTGTCGTTCGACACTTGTTGTATGGGGGGGGGGGGGGGGGGGGGGGGGCTTCCGTTCGGCAGCCTTTAGATGAAAGAGGGAAGTGCCGATCGGCACTAGGCATGGGTGGGAGAGAAAGTTCCACTTTAGCACTGTGAGGCAAGGGCACTTACTTCTGTCTATTTTCTCTATTTCTCTGTTTTATTCCTCTATGGCACTATGTTGCATAATTTTTAATAGATATCAGTAATTGCTCATAGCATTATATATGAATGTCACTGTTTTCAGTAGCAGTAAATTAATTTAGTTGCTAGAAACTAGTTTTATATGGAAGAGTGGCACACCCATTAGTTGCATAATAAGTTAGCAATTTTAGGGAGAACAAATAACAGTGGACTATATATATTTTAAATGGTTGAATTAATATTTTATTAGTGATAAAAATAATTTAGCAATGGGATTAATTGATTAAGTTGGTAAATAATTAGAGACGAGTTGATTAATTCGGTATGTTGGTATATTGATGTATTTTGCGAATTGACCGAAATGTCATTTTGTTTCAATATATCCGTGGTGAATAAATGTTGTGTATTTACCCTTGATTAATTGGTGATAACGGTGATATAGGCCTTTGGCCAATGTTGAAGGTGTGAATTGTTGTTATGTTGACCTTTATTATGTTGTTGTCGTTGTTGCGTTGCCAAGTTGTGGTTGTTTATATCATCGCATAGCATTAAAGTTGGCCTGGATTAGCATGTTCTAAGTTGGAGCGAATGCTCACCATGTTAGCCTTTATTGGCAAGATTTATGTTGAGGGCTTATGCCTTATGCCTCAGTAAACTGGAAATTTCTAAGTTGGGAGTTCTGCTCCAATGGTACCACATGCATTTGCATAATCGAGTAGCATTTGGAGTCGTTGATTTGTTGCTTATGGGAGTGTTGTTTACGCACGGTAATGTTATAAGTTGAATTGAGGTGTTGGTGAATGGTATTTTTTTATGTTGATTTGATATGAAGTGGTGATTTTACATAAATTGATTTCGATATATTATTTATCATATGTTCTATTATAGTATTTGATATCTCACTCCTTCTGTTTGAATGTTACCCTTTGTTGGTAACTTGCAGGTAACCAAGAGGAGTAGCCATTAGCGTTGTTAGTTTGAGTTTGGTGTCTTTTGCTATGATACGTAGCACTCGGGGGGGAATGAACGCTTGTTTTATTTTGTTGTTTATTCATCAAACCTTATGTTGTTCTTTGAGGAATTATCAGATTGTTGTTGTTTTATAATTCAAAAGATGATATGTCTCATGTGGAGAATTATTATGAATTCGTTACGTAGTTAATCAAAGTTGGTTTATGTTATGAAGACCTTATTCATGAGTCGTGTTCATTCCGTTTTCTTGAAGTGTTATGTATCTATTATAAAAGCATGACAAGTATATGTGTTGAATGTGTAGCATCCTGATTATTTTAGAAATTCTGCACTCTGATTTTCCGTAAATTGTTTAGGGTAGAATTGGGGTGTTACACCAGGCCTAGTACAAAAATCTATTTTTGCTACAAAACACTCCAAATACATTTTACACCCCTGACCTCATTCTCATATCATATTTTATTTCCTTCTTTTTATTTATTTTTATGATTATTAATTTCAAGTTTATTATTATTTTTTTAATTAATAAAAAATCCAAAAAAAAATTTATTTGTTTATATACATATTTAATATCTTTTTATTTCCTTTAAAATCAAAAAGGAAAAAAGACATTTTCTTAACAAATTTAATTCTTTTTCTTAATAAATTAATAATTAGATTTAAGGTTTAGCTTATTTATTATTTTAATTAACTTAAAACATTTTCTTAAACAACTTCTTTCCTTTTCTTAATTAAACAAATACCTAGACTAGGGTTTAATTTATTCTCTTTTTTTCAATTAAAATCAACTTAAAATTTAGGTTTTATTTTAAACTAATTAATTCCCTTATTATTTTGATTCATTTTAAAACCTTATCTCCAAAAAAAAACCTAAAAAACTTATTTCTTTATGTAAAACAATTTCTTTCTTTTAAACTTAGATTATATTCTTATTTTAGTTAATTATTTCCTTTTAAGTAATCATGTTAAAACCATTCTCTTAAACAAAAATCCAAAACAAAAATATCCTTTTATATACATCATATTTTTTGTTATACATTATATTTATTTATTTCTTGTACATTATTCAATTCAATATGGTTGTAATAGATAATTAGGATTTTTATTGCTTTTTATTTCCCATTTGTAAACTTGTATACCTCATCCTCTACTGATGTAATAGCGTAGGACATTTACTTTCTGCAATTTATCACTTTCACATAAATTCTAGTTAATTAGGGTTTGTATGGAAAGATAAAATCAATGCTTAGAAAATCCTAATTCAAGACAAACAATGTATGAAAGATGGACGCTTGCACACTTGCACCTCTAGGGTTAACTCCACTTCGTTGCCTTAATAAAAATGGTCATGTTATGCATGTGAGACACTTAGCGAAATCAATCAAAAACAAAAGATCGTATTCCCTCAGTGACACTTTGAATGTTTCGTTCAATGACTATACGATGACCCACGCCCGTCCCATCACATCCAATGATAGGGCTTCTTATCAATCAATGGTAAGCTAGCAATATCTAAAGGAGGAGGAAATGAACAAAGACTTTTTGAGCATGTAGAACATTCATAGTTGCTTGCTCACAATCAATCTTCAAAACATCTTTCAAAGCAGGCCAACACTTTCATGAAATATTTTCAAAAGTCAACGCTTTACATCCATTCTTATAGAGACGAGAATCATTACAAAGTTCGCCTAAGCGATGACACTTTTCAAAAATACTTTCAAAAAAAATCAAAAACACATTTCAAACAAAGAATTTCAAAGTGAGCTAGCAACTAAGAGCCTGTAGATAACTACCGATGAAAAGGATGCTAACACCTTCCCATTTCATAAACTACCCCCTGAACTCAAGAAAATATCTCAAAAGGTATTTCTTGCTCTTTTCACCATTTCCTTTATTGTATAAAAGAAAAGTCGGTGGCGACTCTTACTATCCGTAACAGTTGCAATCAAATGCAAAACAATCAAGTCAGTTCTCCCACCTTATTACAGAACTGGTGACTCTGTTGGGGACATTACTTTAAAATGGGGTTACCTTAGATCTAGATCACATTTAAAATGCTTTCATTGTTTTATTTGTTTTCTTTACATTTATAGGTCCTTGTTTGGGTTTGTATTGATTCTCTATCCGGATCTGGGAACATCATTAGGTAAATAGCAAAAGTTGTGGAGACTGTATGGCATATACCGATATGGTTGAGACAATAGTTATGTTAGTATGACACATTTGTGGGTACGGGTATCTGTTATGGAGAATTAAGGAGAATATAGGGCCGCTGTGTGGTATCATGAAGCACTAACGAATCTTAGCACTTTTAATTGAACAACTTGGCCATTAGGAAGTAGTGAGATAGTCGGCTTTGGTGCAGTCCAGAGTTGGTAGATACTCGATACTATGCTCATTGAGATCAGACTTTTGGTATATTTCGGTCGCCAATAAAGAGGCTTGAGCTTAAACAATTCCCAATGAACAAATATCAGTGGTATTGAGGTTCCCTAGAACCCAATTACTTTCTAGGATAGGTTGAACCAACTAAAATTCAAGAGGGTACTTACCAATGAAACCTCATGCAAGCCTAAACCTTAGGACTTTTTTGCTTTGTGTGTATGTGTTTACTTTTACATAACATCATGACATCATATCATTGCATTTTCACTAACCATTTCAAGGACTTTTGGATTTATCTTTGTGCTATTTTGGAGGACATAGCTTCCACACGAAGAAACACCATCCGAATCAACCTTGTGAAAGTTCCTCCTCAACTTAAGGAATTAGCATCAAGGGTTCCTAATGATTCTCCGTTCACTAAGAAGTACGATCGTCTCATCAACTTGGTTACCAAATTTTTTGAAGTGGATATGGTACATGCTCTTTTCTAATTCTTTGATCCTAAGCACCATTGCTTTACATTTCCTGATTACCAACTAGTGCCTACTATAGAGGAATTTTCTCAACTCTTGGGAGTGCCTATTATTTATCAATTACCCTTCATCGGTATTGAGAGAGAACCAAAACCTGAGGAGATTGCTCGAGCTTTACATTTACAATGGCCCGACGTTATGGCAAATTGGGAAACAAGAAGTGGTGTTAAGGGGTTTTTAGCCAAGTTTTTGTTTGAGAAAGCTCAGCATTTTTGGGATGCTTTTGACTTAAAAGCCTTTAAAGAAGTGTTGGCTCTTCTCATTTATGGGATGGTACTGTTTCCTAACCCATACCAACTCATAGGTGTGAGTGCAGTCAAAGTTTTTCTATCTCGTAACCCGGTGCCTACTTTGCTTGGAGATATCTTGCATTCTCTTCACACTCACACCATAAAGAGAAGGGGTATTCTTATGTGTTTCACTCCTTTGTTGGATAGGTAGTTTATTTCACAACTACCTCGATCTGTTTTGAAGAATGAGCAAGGTATGAGATGGTCTAATAGGTTGATGTCACTATCGCATTCAGATATTCATTGGTGTTCTCGATCTTTGGAGGATGTTATCATTATAGACCGTTGTGGGGAATTCCCTAATGTCCCTCTACTTGGAATTAGGGGAGGTATCACTTATAATCCTTATTTGGCTTTGAGATAGTTTGGATATGCTAGAAGGGATGGTCCTCATGATGCACTTGTCCAAGGAATTGCATTTGACTATGAAAGTGATGCCCAAGGTTACCGTCAAAGATTCATACGAGCTTAGGGCATGGTAAGCAAAGTTGATAGCAATACTTTGGGGCATAAGAATTCCATTCCTTTGGAGCCTTATCACAAATGGGTGTGAGCTTGTGCTCAAAACCTCACAATGACTTATAAGGCCATTCTACCTATCATCATGGAGCCTATTACCAAGGGAGATATTCCTTACACTATTCTCCATCCTGACATGCCGACTACTCTCCAGGAGTTGAAAAGATCTTAGATTCAACTAAAAGGGGAGCGAAATACCTTTGAAACCCAGTTCTTCACAAGCGAGAAGAAGGTTTTGGAGCTCACGAGACAACTTCATGAAGAGCGAAATTTGAGTGCCTACATTGCACCAAAGAGGATGTGATCATAGGAAGCTTGAGTCCTTCTTTTGTTTTAGGAGTTTATTTTGTATTATCTTTGTTTCCTCCAATTGTAAATCCCAAGAGGAATTTTTCTAACCATATGAACTTATTTATGCAATTAATGTTTTCCCCCTCTTTGTCTAAACAAATTTAAATCTTAAAAGTCCTTAAAATCATTTGCATACGCATTTCATACATCATAACATAAGTAGGTTTTCTGACATAGATTTCCTTATCTTTCTATTGTTTATTTCAGTAAGATGGATCTCGAGCAGACTGTGAAAGACTTGCTGACGCAAAAATCTCAATTTCAAGAAACTTTGGTCACCTTGGCCAAAGGACAACAAGAGATAATGTCACTTCAGGTGGCTAAAAAGAAGACCAAGAAGAGAGCCCTGATCAACATGGGAAAAAAGGTTCAAAGGCCTTGTCTGTCAAGTGCAAGTGGTTGAAGAGTCATCCGAAGAAGACAAGAACCAAGACGAAGATGCAAGGAGTACCCGTGATGGGGGTGCAAACATTCAAGCTTCTGAGGATGAGGATTATTTTGACGAACAATACCCATCAGCTGAGGATAAGTACAAGCAATTGGAAGATAGGTTGAAAGCTATGGAAATTCAAGTTCTACCTGGCTTGGATTTTGGTGATTTGGTCTTAGTTCCTAGGGTTGTTATTCCCTACAAGTTCAACATTCCAATCTTTGCTAAGTACGGAGAAGTTTCATGCCCAAAACTTCACTTGAGGTCCTACGTCTGCAAGATACAACCACATACCACTGACAAGAAGCTATGGATACACTTCTTTCAAGAGAGTCTATTTGGGACTCAGTTAGAATTGTTTTACCAATTGGAGGGTTCCAACATTCATACTTGGGAAGATCTGGCCATGTTTTTCTACCTCCAATATTAGTACAACATTGATTTAGCGCCGATAAGAGTTCAACTTCAAGGAATGACAATGGGTACTAATGAAGGGTTTAAAGAGTACACGCCAAAATGTAGGGACCTTGCCAGTAGGGTTCAACCACCATTGATTTATAGAGAGTTGGTGGACATGTTCATGGGAACACTAACGGGACCATATTTCAACTTGCTAATTGGTAGCTCATCGTCTGGTTTCACTGAGTTAATTATGACTGGTGAAAGGGTCGAGAGTGGAATCAAGAGTGGAAAAATTCCCTTGGCATCTGCTTCTACATCAAACACTATAAAGAAAACCCTTTACTGGCAAAAAAGAAGCCAATGATGTTTATGGGTCAAGGGCCCATACCAAGAAGGATCACCATCCATTTGTTAATGTTGTTTTAATCTCCAACCCTCCACCTACTCAAAGACAACCACAACAAGCCAACCATCAAAGGTCTGAGGTTCCAAGAAGACAGTTCACGAGAATTAACATGTCACTGTCATAAGCCTTGCAAAACCTATTGAAGGCCAACTTGGTGACATTGCCTGATCCACCATCAAATCCAAATGTCTTATCATCAAAGTACAATCCTAATACCAAATGTGCATATCATTCCAATAGCCCTGGGCATGAAACTGATTAATGTTAGGCTTTAAAAAACAAGATTCAAGATCTTATCGATAACAAAACTATTGAGTTTGATCCACCTACAACTCCGAGTGTCATAACTGGACGAATTACAAATCATGGCAAAGGTGTCAATGCAATTAAAGACACTATTTTTGTTTCCTCTTTTGAAGATTTGACTACTCTGTTGACCATTGTTAAAAAGAACCTGTTGAGAGCTGGGGTTTTCCTTGGCTGTTTGAAAGACTATAATTGTTGCGCCAAATAAGTTAATGGATGCAAATGGCTGAAATAAGGTGTTCAGCGCCTAATAAATAGTCATGAAATCCTGTTTGAAAGAACTTCGTCCATCAAAAGTTTGACCGGAAAAGTTGAAGACATTTCCATCATAATAATTTCCAACAAGCCTCTTAGGATCTCTTTAAAGGGCCCTATTAGGATTTCTAACGAACCAAAGATTACTCCCTTGATAATTAATGCTCCTGGGCCGATTCCTTACTCCTCCGACAAAGAGGTCCCTTAGAATTACGGTGCTGAAGTTTACTATCACAAAATTAAGCAAGATTCCTAGATCAACAAAGACAAGACTGATGATGTTACAAATTTTGCTGGTTCTAGCAAGGTGACGAGAACAGGGGGGATTTTCTCTCCTAACATCTCACCTTCAGCTACTACAACGACACTTATCCCCATTACCATTGATAAGCCAAGTACTGACACTAGGGGTAAGGAAAATATAGTTGAGCCTGTTAGGATACATGTGCCGGCCAAAGACGTTACTACTAAGAAACCTTCCACCCAAGAGATGGAGGAAATCTTGAAGATCATAAAGAAAAGTGATTTCAAGAAAGTAGAACAACTGGGGCAAACCCCCTCCAAAATCTCCATGTTGTCTTTGTTGCTTTGTTTCGATGCTCATGCCTAAGCTTTAATCAAATTTTTGAAGAAAGCACACGTCCCCCAAGAGACCATAACTGATCAATTTGAAAACTGTGTGGCAAGTTTGACTGCCGACAATGGATTGGGGTTCTCTGATGCTGACTTGACACTAGTTGGAAGGAATCATAACAAGGCCTTGCATGTCTCTATTGAATGAAAAGGAACTACCATGGCCCATGTCCTGATTGATACCGGTTCCTCTCTAAATGTTCTACCAAAAGGCACCTTGGACTGGTTAGATTGAGAAGGTTTGGTGTTAAAACCAAGTGGCATAGTCGTTAGGGCTTTTGATGGGTCCAAAAGGATAGTGCATGGAGAGGTGGATCTCCGAATTAAAGTCGGTTCATAAACATTCAACTCTACTTTTTATGTGATGGACATTCGTCCCGCTTACTCTTGTTTACTTGGGAGCCCTTGGATACATGGGGCAGGATCAGTGACATCCACCCTTCACCAAAAGTTGAAATATCCAGTCAAGGGAAAGATTGTTACCATTTGTGGTGAAGAAGAATTCATGGTTAGCCACCTGAATTCGTTCAAGTATGTGGAAATGGATGGTTAGTTTATAGAGACTCCGTGCCAAACCTTAGATGTGGTTCCTCCCATGGTAGCTGCCACCAAAATCTCTTCTGACATCCCAAAAACTGATGAAGTTGTGCCAACGATGGTTTCACTCAAAGATGCTCGCGCAGTGGTTGAAGATAGAAACTGTACTATTTAGGGACAACTCCCCGACATTCCTTTCAAAGCGAACAAGTTTGGGATGGGTTTCACTGCCAAAGCTTAAAGGGAGGTCAGATGTGCTCGTGTAGGAAAACCACCTCTTCTCATTGGTAATCATGAAGTGAATGCTATTGAAGACTCCGAGGATGAATGTGACTTTGATGAATGGATTTACCCGACTACCGGTGAAGGACTCAATAACTGGCGTGCAAAGGATTTCATTCCCATCTCCTTCAATGAGGAGTAATTACTATTTACTATTTTGTCAATTCAAGAACTTTTGTCTGTAATTTTAATTCCAAACAACGACTTTAAGCCATGTGCCTTTCCCGGGGCACCATGGTCCATTTGTTAAGGGTTTGTTCATTTCCATATGCCATGTGATCATTTAATAAAAAACATTGGACCTTTTGCATTCAAATTTAGCTCTCATTGTCTTTCTTTTTCTTATTTTCATTTTCAAAATAGCCATGTATCTTACATACACACACACACTTGCAGATCCTCATCCACTCCAGATCTCATTACCAATGACTCTCCTATTGCCAGCTATGATTTTGAACATCCAATTTACCAAGCCGAAGACTAAGGCGAAGAAGATTGTGAAATACCATGGGAATTAGCTAGACTTCTGATGCAAGAGGAGAAAGCCATTCAACCTCACGAAGAGCCAGCTGAAGTAATCAACCTAGGTACCAAAGAAGCCAAGAAAAAGGTCAAGATCGGGGCTAACTTAGAAGACTGTGTCAAAGGAAGATTGGTATAAATGTTACATGACTATGTTGAAGTGTTTGCTTGGTCGTATGAAGATATGCCAGGGTTGGATACCGACATTGTGGTTCATCACCTACCGACAAAAGAAGATTATCCTTCAGTCAAGCAAAAAGTTCGTCGTATGCGGCCAAACATGTTTGAAAAGATAAAGGCTGAGGTAATGAAACAGTTTGATGCAGATTTTCTAGCTGTGACATCATACCCTCAATGGGTGGCATATGTGGTCCCTGTACCGAAGAAAGATGGGAAGGTTCATATGTGCATAGACTATAGGGACTTGAATAGGGCAAGCCCCAAAGATAACTTCCCTTTACCGCATATTGACATCTTGGTTGACAACATGGCTCAACATAAAGTCTTCTCCTTCATGGATGGTTTCTCTGGTTACAATCAAATCAAGATGGCTCTCGAGGACATGGAGAAGACCACCTTTGTTACACAATGGGGAACTTTCTGCTACAAGGCCATGTCGTTCGGTTTGAAGAATTCGGGGGCAATGTATCAACGAGCTATGGTAGCTCTATTTCATGACATGATGCATCATGAGATAGAGGTCTATGTGGATGATATGATTGCAAGGTCGCAGACTAAGGAAGAGCACCTTGATCACTTACACAAGCTGTTTGAAAGGTTGAAGAAGTACAAGCTAAGGCTTAATCCTAACAAGTGAACCTTCGGGGTAAGGTCTGGAAAGCTTCTGGGTTTTGTTGTCAGTGGCAAAGGCATTGAAGTTGATCCTGTGAAGGTTAAAGCCATACAAGAAATGCCAATTCCCTGCTCTGAGAAGGAATTCAGAGGATTCATGGGTCGACTCAACTACATTGATCACTTCATATCTCACATAACTTCTACTTGTGAGCCAATTTTCAAACTCTTGAAGAAAGATCAAGTAATCAAATGGAATGACGACTGCCAAGATGCCTTTAACAAGATCAAGTAATGTTTACAAGAACCTCCTATCTTGATTCCTCCAGTTGAAGGAAGACCCTTGATCATATACTTGAATGTATTAGAGAATTCCATGGGGTGTGTGCTGGTCCAACATGACAAGTCTGGCCGAAAAGAACATGCAATATACTACTTGAGAAAAAAGTTTACCGACTGTGAAATAAGATATTCACTACTCGAGAAAACTTGTTGCGCTTTGGCATGGGCTGCTCTCCGGATAAGACAATATATGTTGACTCACACCACTTTATTGATTTCTAAAATGGACCCTACCAAGTATATCTTTGAGAAACCAGCTCACTCTGGACGGATAGCTAGATGGAAAATGACTCTGACTGAATATGACATCCAGTATACTACACAAAAAGCCATCAAAGGAAGTGTACTAGCAGATCATTTGGCTCATCAAGCTTTTGATGACTACCAATCCATGAACTTTGAATTCCCATGCGAGAATATTATGCTGATAACTGATTGTGAAAAGCCTGGACCATATGACGTGAACAAGGATCCCGATGGACCGTGGTTTTTTATGGGGCTTCCAATGCTTTAGGTAATGGAATTGGTGCCGTGATTATTTCTCCTGAAGGTTTCCATACACCTTTCACCGCTAGATTCTGCTTCGACTGTACAAATAACATGGCTGAATACGAGGTGTGCATTTTGGGCCTAAAGGCTGCCATTGACTTGAGGATCAAATTCTTGGACGTATATGGAGATTCTGCTCTAGTAATCAGTCATGTTAAAGGAGAATGGAATACCAAGCACCCTAATCTGACCCCTTACAAAGAGTTTGTGCTAACTTTGATCCCACACTTTGACGAGGTTATTTTTGAACACTTCCCAAGAGAAGAAAATTAGTTTGCAGATGCCTTGGCAATAATGTCTTCCATGTTAAAGGTCAAGTGGCATAACGAGGCCCCTAGAATTACAATTGAAAGATTTGACGAACATGCACATTGTTACGAGATTGATAAGCCATGTTACCATGAAGTGATGATATATCTTGTAGCACAAGAGTATCCTGAAGGAGCTTCCATCAATGATAAGAAATTTTTGCAAATATTTTCAGCCAAATTCTTCCTGAGCAATGGAATCTTGTACTAACGCAACCATGATTCTACTCTACTTCGGTGTGTGGACAAGAAGGAGGCAGAGGAGATCATGGAAGACATGCATGATGGTATATTTGGGACTCACTCTAGTGGACACACTATGGCCAAGAAGATTATAAGGGCTAGTTACTATTGGTCAACAATGGAAACTGATTGTCACCAACACTCGAGGACTTGCCACAAGTGTCAAATTTATGCCGACAAAGTTCATGTACCTCCAATTCCCTTGAATGTCATGACTTCTCCTTGTCCATTTGCAATGTGGGGCATCCACATGATTGGAGATATCAAACCCACTGCTTCCAATGGACACCTCTTCATCCTTGTTGTTATTGACTACTTCACCAAATGGGTCGAAGCTTCTTTCTTTGCCTCAGTCACTAAGAATGTTGTAGCCAGATTTATCAAGAATAATCTCATCTGCCGTTATGGTATCCCCGAAAGGATCATCACCGACAACAGAACCAATCTCAACAATGCTATGATTGTGGAACTCTGCATGCCGTTCAAAATCAAGCATCACAATTCTTCTCCATACAGGCCTAAGATGAATGGCGTAGTGGAAGTTGCTAATAAAAATATCAAGAAGATTGGGAAAAAGATGGTAGTAACCTACAAAGACTGGCATGAGATGTTACCTTTTTCCCTTCATGGCTACTGTTGTACCCCAAAATTTGCCCTCCCATATCCTTCAATATTTGCTAAGAGCATGCTTCAAAGTCTCCTAAAGGTTGCACAGTTCAATTGCCTCCTAACAGCCAAAATTAGGGTTTTAGTTCTGTCAAAGAAATTGAAGTTTTCAAGGGTCCAATCAAATCCCACATGCCTACAAACATGGTCAAGCATCCATATGCCAAGTTTCAAGACTTACAGCACAAAATTGCACAGTCAAAAACCCTAATTGCTCAACAGTCAACTGCAGGGGCAAAATGGTCATTTGACAGTCAAAAGTCAAAATTGAAGCCACAAACATCATTTGATCAATTCTTGATCATGATTCTCAAGGCATGGCTCAAAAAGTCTCAAGATGCAAAAGTTTCTATATTTGGACAGTTGGAAAAGTCAATTGTAACTTGACCAAGGCATAACTTCCACATGGTTTATCAGAAAAATTCCATCCAAAGCTCATTTTTAAGATAATTACATTTCCTACAACTCATCTGCACACTTCAAGTCCAAGAAATGCTCTCACAAAAAGTTATCAATCTCAACATTATAGGTCATTTTCAAAAGTCAACAAAAAGGCACTTTAAGTCAAAGACCATAACTTGATATTGGTAAATCAAAATGACATGGGACCAAAGGCATTGGTTAGAGGACTTAAATACCTTTCCAAAATATCCAAGAACATGATCAAAGCTTAAAAATTGAGCAAGATATGCCTTGTGGAAGTTGGGAAATTTTTGGGAATTTTGAAAAGTCAACTTTGCTTCAAATGCCTCAAAATTGCTAATGGGCCACAATTTCTCCCAAGAATCATCATCCAAAAGCTATGCACGACCCATTGGCCCAAAGGGGAGTTATTTTCTTATTTTTAATTTATTAATTGAATTTTTAAATCTATTAATTCATTTAATTCAAATTAAATATGAAAAAATACTCAATGCCACCTTTCAAATCTTTTTATGCAGCATTTCTACTCATCATAACTTCAAGATTTCGTGCATCACTAAAAAGGCAAGAATTGGCAATGATTGGCATCAAAAAGGAAGGAAAAAGATTGAAAAAGATTCATGAAAAATCAAATATTGAAACATTGATTGCAAAGGTTTTTGGACTTGTTTTGTAAACCTAAATCATTCCTCATATAAGCCAGAACACAACCCTAATCACAAGAACCTGGAAGCTGCGCTCAGAATCAAATACAAACTTTTCATTTTTCACCAAAAATTTTAAAACTGAAAACTGTATTGCAGGGTAATTCCAAGCCAAAGAACCATCCCACAAGCTTGCCAAGGTTACCAGGTATCTATTCCAATCAGAATCACGCTTCCATACTCAAAGAATTGGTAGATAGAAGCTTGACTTTCTTCTAAAAATTGCATATTCGTATTTGAATTTATACACATTTTCCATGCATTTTAATGTTTGATTTATACTAATGTGATGATTCTAAAGCTAATGGCGTGATTCAATTGGAGAATGGCTGTCTGAATAGAAAGTTACCATGAACGTCTTTTAGGGTTTCAGGAACTTAAAAAGGGGGTTTCTTTCATAAGGAAAAATTAGGCAACGAGACCAGGATCATTGAACTCAGGGCATCTCGACGATTCAATCCCACTAGTCGCGCCCTTTTTATGTTTGCGTATGGCCTAATCGCTATTTTTGTGTTCTTCACTTAGTGGGGTTTTAAAACCCCCGCTATCCATTCTATATTTTTTCAGGTGAAAACGAAGCCAGGGAGAAGAAGATGAGGTGTTGGACTATGGTTGGCCGGTTCAAAAAGTTGGCGCGTTTTTTGTCTTCATATCACTAACCCTTATTTTTTATTATCTTAATTGTTTCCCATTATAATAACAAAGTTGCTAAATAGCTCAGTTGGTGGAAAGTGATGTTTGCAAGCCTTGGGACCTGGGTTCGATTCCCAGGTCCCCCTCTTTCTTCAATAATATTTTTTCCAATATACTTCCATGCAGCGTGCTATCCAGGTTCCACAATACACCTTCACATCAGTGCCTGCCACATGTCCCTGAAGCTCAATCTGATGGCCAGATCATGCAGATCACCATACCCACTAGTCAACCATGCACACGTGAACGCTGAAAGTCAAACAGGCCAAGCTTCTATTGGGCCAAATTACTGTAGATCAACCTCCTCAATTTGGGTCAACACCCCCAATGTTTGCATATTCTTTTAATTTCTTTTCTTCTCTTTTCTTTTTTTTATTTTATTCTTTTGACCACTTTTATTTAACTTATTTCAAATAATTTTCATAAGACACAAAAAATCAGAAAAGTCAAAATAAAAATATGTTTTAATATTTAATTCATAAATAGTTTTGTAAATAAAATTCTAATAACTAATTTAGTTTTAATTTTAGGTTTAATTTCAATGTTTTTTTAATAAACTAAAAAATATAGAGATTAGGGTTTTAATGCTTTTATTCTTCTTTTTTTTTACCATTATTAAGTATTAATTATTTTTATAAATAAATATGCCATGTAAATAATTAATGTAAATTGGGTCAAACTTGAATTTATTTCTTTAATAATTAAAAATGCTTAGAACTAGGGTTTTAATTCCATTTGATTTTCTCTAATTTCATAAATACAAAAAACATAAAAAAATAAGTCCTTTCCTTTATTTAATTTAATTAGTTTAATAATTTCGATTTAATTTCCTCAAAGGGTCCAACGCCCTCGCACCTTCGAATATAATTTTCTCTTCGCGCGTTTATTTTATTTTTCTTTGTGAAATTTATGTACTTGCCCCAAAGCCTTGTAATAGATTAATTAGATATTTACTTTCCGCATTTTATTTATTTCAAATCGGGTCTTGGTTTAATTTGGCGATGTAGACCCGCGCCTTTGTAATAGCGTAGAACTTTTATCTTCCCGCACCTTTTAACTGCTAATAATCCACATGAAAGAATGAATGCCAAAAATAAAAACAAAGCGTAGATCGCCAATGCATGACAAGATAAACATAATTGAAAATGACACACAATTCACACACCACCCCTAGGGTACGTCTCACTGTTGCCTTGCCCCTCGAAACGTGGTCGTCGAGTAGAGGATGTTTTAGTAAGTCCTCATGTCCATGAACATGGCATGAGGGTAGCTTCTAAGGTGTCTTCCTATTGCTCTGGTGACCACACTGTCCCGAACCCTCGAATTGACCCGAACACCTCCAACGGTGGTGCTACCTACCTCTCAATGGTGGGATGGCACTACCTTAAGGACATTTACACAGACAAATTCCTTAGGGTAGGTAGATGACTCGTAGATACTTGCTGTAATTCAAAACAAATCAAAACTTCTTTTCACACCGACACTTTTCAAAAAGCTTTCAAAACATTTTTTCAAACACTCTTGAGGACTGATACAAGAGTCGAACTGAAACTTTCAAAGAAACTTTTTCAAACCCACTCACCTTGAAAAGAAAACAAACATTTTGAAAACACAAATGAGCAAGTATCTAAGAGCCCATGGATAACCATGGATAGAAAGGGTGCTAACACCTTCCCTTTCTATAAATCTACCTCCCGAACCGAGAGCAATCTCAATAAGGAATTTTTCTGTGCTTTTGTCCTTTCCATATTGGAGAAAATAAAAGACGGTGGCGACTCTTGCTTCCGCGACATTTCGCGAACCAGCGTTAAACAGTCAGTTCCAGATCCACCGATCACAGCTACCTTACTTCAACTCGAACATCAATCGGGGTAACTCCGTTCTCTTTGGTCTATGGCATGGAAGTTGTCTTGCCTATCGAAGTTCAGATTTCTTCTCTATGGATTATTAAAGAAGCAGACTTAGGAAAAGATGAATGGATTCAGACTAGGTTGTGTTGTACCCCAAATTTTGACCTAAGATACCATCTCCCATCTGCATCATTACATTGCAAGCGTTCACAAGCGATTTGACCTATTTTATCAATTTTTTAAAGCAGATTTTAAAAATTCATAACTTTTTCAAATTTCGACAATTTTAGTTGTTATTTTACCTATGATTCTCCTTGACAACTACAACTTTTCTTTAGAAGTCAAGAGCTGATTATTTTTGAAAACAATGTTTATTTAATTATTTATTATTCTGAGTTTAAATAGTTGGAATTCATTTTCAGTTATTATAATTTAAAGAATTATAAATAATAAAGTAAATAATTGAAAAAAAGTTTATTAATTGATCAATGCTAAAACAATATTTATTTAATTATTTATTATTCTGAGTTTAAATAGTTGGAATTTATTTTCAATTATTATAATTTAAAGAATTATAAATAATAAAGTAAATAATTGGAAAGGAGAAAAGAATTAACCGGTAAAATAGTAGAGTTTTATTCATCTTTATTCTAATTGTTATAATTGTTGTTTAAATACCGTATTTATTTACAAAGTATTTAAAATGATAATTGTACAAATGTTTAAAGTGAAATAAAAAAAACTATCCTAATTTTTCTAAGTGCTAAATCTTCATCTTCTATCCAATACTCCTTTGATGCACCTTTGATTTTATCTGCAAAGAATAATTAAAGAAAAAAATCAGAAATAGATATATAATTAAAAGCAGACAATTAATTTAGAGTTCATCATTAAAAGCAAACGGCCGGAATCAGTTTTACCCTCTTTGCAAATCACGGGATTTCTCCCGGTTCACAAAAAAGGGATGAATATTATTGATAAATATGAATGCACAAGTATTTGAAATGCACAAATTCATTTTTGCCAAAATCAACTGCATAGTTCAAAATCAACTGCATATTTCAAAACCAACAACATGTGTAAAGTTTTAAATTGTCAAAACAGAGTCCAACGTAAACTGTCCAAAATATGGAAGTATGTCAATACAAAGGCTCCTCTATATTGTAACAGATGCAGGAAAGCTAAAGAAGGAAATATGCAGATTAAAACCATATATACAAGCCAAATATTTCCAGTTTCATCATTTCCCAGCCACTGCTTTTTCAGAACTAAAGTACATAACATTATTTTAATGTTTTAAGCTGTACTAAGGAGAGAGAAGAGAGAAAAGAATTGGGTTTACAGGTTTTGGCTTTAGGCAGAAAAGAGATAGAAAACAAAACTGCAGTAACACAGTAAAAAAAAAGAGGCATAGAAAAAGATACAAAACAACTGAATGAAACAGTAGAGGGGGCAGAAGTATCAAAGGCAAATTGACAAAACAACGAAAACCTGAACCATCAAAAGGCAGGCCTCCAACTCGTTTTAAAACCCTGCATCCAACAAGTTAAAATATACAAAAAACCTGAACCATCCAAAGGCAAGGCCAACCAACTGGTATAAGAACAACACAACTTCTCAAGCAAGGGCCAGAGTTCAAAAAACCTGTTTTGAAGCCTATCCTCAAAGTACCAAAAACCTCAAGAACCTGCATTCAAAACAACATACAACCTGCTATCCAAACCCCTGGAGCCATGCCAAAAACTCAAGCATCAAGCCAAGTTAACCTGACAAGTCAAAACCAGTAAAACCCAACCTGTATTCAACCAAAAGCCATAAACCTTAACCATGTAAAGCCCTCAACCTGCCTGAAGCATAACCTTAAACCAACAATCATGCCAAGTTAAAAAACCAGTAAACACTAAGCTGCCCAGCCAAAGCCTTAAGCCTTTCAAACCATAACCTGTTGAAACCTGTAAAAGCCATTAACCATTAAAAAAAATAGTATAAGCTGCTACCTCAAGCACATCATACCAGAAAACCAAGCCATGCCAAAACTAAAGCCTACAGCATAAACGAGTAAACCTTTTGAACCATCAATTAACCTTCCAAACAGAAGCAAACAGAAGCACACAAGGAAAGGCATCAAGGCAACGAAGAAGAAAAGTGATATCAACAAAAGGTTCTCAGGTCAAATCATCATCAAACCTAAGGGCCAAAGAAATACAAACCAGGAATCCAAGCAAGCCCAGCATCACGCGTTTCACCCCTCCGCCGGCAAGCCTCCGGAACGCCTCCTTCCTCCTCCTTCGTAAAGGTAGCCTTTCTTTTTTCTATTTCCTTCCACCATCTCAACAGAAACAATAATGTTAAAGCTAAAGTCAGAATCAAGTGAATGTGAAATCGTAACATGCAAATCATAAAAACCCTAAAGAGATTAAAAATGAAAGTTAACCTTGAATGAACCATCGCTTGCTTAATCGTGAGAAGGAGGACGCAGAGATGGCATTGGTGGCTCGGGCGAAGGAGAAGCTCAGAAGTGGGTGTTGAGGAAGACGAAGAGGAATGCGTGAAGTGAAGAGAATAGCAACGGCGCTGTAAACCCTGAAGCCTTTCCCAAATGAAACAAAAATTCATAACCCTAAAAACTTTGTTTCAAGTAGGTTGGGCCTAACCCGTTTCCTAAGCCTAAAACCCAAACGAATTTCATTAAACCTCCCATCCTGCTTCTAAGTACCCTTGCTTTGGGCCTTATTCCAATCAGCAGGCCCATTTAAGACTTATTGATACAACTCCCTATTTTCTGTTTTAACATTACCCCTTTACTCTTTTATTTGATTTAGTTTTAATCTACTAACTTTAAAATTTTATTTTATATTTAACCTAGTAACTTTAAAAATATATAGTTGTTAGATTTAATATTAGGTTGATTAGTTTAATCATGTATAAATTACAAAAAAGTTTCCTCTTTTAATTAGAACCAATTAGTTTAAATTTAGAATTATTGTAATAATTTTTATTTTTATTTAGTTAGTAAACTTTAGAATTTTAAGTTAGTAATTTTATAATTTTAATTTAGTTTTAGTTATTAACTTTAAAATCTTGTTTAGTTTAGTTAGAAACTTTAGAATTTAAGTTTAGTTTACTTAGTAACCTTAGAATTTCAAAATTAGTTTAAATAACCCTCTAATTACATTTTTCTTTTATTCATGATTCTTCTTTGTATGTTTATTTAGTTTCTTATGGTTTATCTTGTCACTATTCTCCTTGTTTGTTTCTTTTGGTTTTTTTTAATTACTTATATATGATTCTTGCTCGATTACTAGACCTACTTGCTTATGATCAAATCCAAGAGAAAAATGATTAAACTTGTTGACTTCATGTCCTCAAATCCAATCACGCGAATACCTTCATTTCATTGAAAACTTAAGATAATTTTCCCAAATATTCGATTTTTTCAAAACTCCTACCTTTTAAGTCAAAACTTCGACATTAGGTCGTCGTATCTTTAAAAACCCGTCTGTACCCCTTTTTGGCCAAAATAATTTATTTTTAATCAAACAAACAAATTTTAATAAACAGATATTTCAAAAGGTTCCTATAGGATACTATAGATGCATTGGGTGCTAATACCTTCCCATTGTATAACCAACCCCCGAACCATAGACCTCTCTTCAAAAACGCCTTGTATTTTCATTACTTTTAAAAGTATTATTTTACATTGCATACTTTAGGGTTTTATTTCGCTCTTTTCCCTTTTCCCTTGAAAATAATAAAGCGCGGTGGCGACTCTTGCTTTTGTGAGACGAATTAATTAATAATTCGATCTCCGATTTACCCCGCTACATTTTTTATCGCTACAGGTTGGATCAGTTGAACTTGATTTATGAGAATATACTGCCTACTATTTGTTATGGTCAAATGTATCAAAAACGTATGATCAAGGCTTTCAACAAAAAGAACAAGCCTCGAGTATATCAGACTGGTGACTTGGTAATAAAGCACATCATTTTACCACAATGTGATCCCAGGGGAAAATGGACTCCCACTTACGAAGGGACATTTTTTGTTAAGAAAGTATTCTCTGGTGGTGCCATGATGCTAACTACTATGGACGGCGAATATTTACCGCTTCCTGTGAACACGTACATAGTAAAAAATACTACGCATAAAATAACCCGCTAGGTTGACATACCTAGGAAAAAATAAGGGCATCCCGGCGAACCAAAAGGTTTGTGCAAAAGTTACGGATATATACAAAAGATTGTACTCCCCGAAAGTCGAAAACCCGAAAGGGCGGCTTGTGAAAAAATGGGTATCCTGATGGACTGAAAACCCGAGAGGGCGGTCCAGGCAAAAGTTAAGGATTAAAGCGTATAAGTATGTCCCATTGGATCACTACGGTCGGCTTTATTACCAAGGTACAAGTTCAATGGTATAAGATCAATTCAATCAACTTCTTTCAACGACAAGTGATGATGTTCGAAAACATAGGGGCAACAGCGGAGTTGGAACACAATAAGATCACTTCCACATGGCTACTATTTTTGCTTTCACTTTGTACTCTTTTCATTTATTTCGACGATTTCCTCTTACTAGGATCTTTGTCTCCTTGTACAAAAACGTCTATTTATGGGCAAACATCAATAAAAATATATTTGAAATACAAACTCTCTGTTTTTTCTATTTTAAGTGCAAAAACGTCCAATGACTAAAATTGAATGAACATATGCATATGAACATGATTAAACTATTAACAAATGTATACATAAAAACAGTAACAAGCATTCCCTTAAAGACTCAGGATATCCCTACAAAGTTACTTCAACGAAATCATCCCCACATATTTGGATTCATGCAATCCCCAGCCAGAGTTTCAATCTCCGGAAAACCCTCTCCCCAACTGAGTTGGTCCAAAAGAAGAAGTCTTATGGAGTGCCTTCCTTAAGAATACACCTCCCCTGCAGGTCATCAAATTTTCTCTACAACATGGTTTATTTCCCCAGTAAACTATAAATTCTCCAGCTTGAGTTCTTCTTTCAAACCATTACAAACCAACGAACAAAACCCCTTTGTCGCCAACAAAGTTATTATAATCCCTAACAGAGTTGATGCTATTCCAAACCAGTTATTGTGAATCCCGGAATCTGACCAGATAATAATAAATTTAGTAAGTTACTACGAAGCTTGGACATGACCAGATAATAATTCAAACTTCACCCTACCCTCAATTTACTGTGAAGACTAAACTCGGCCAGAGAATAGTTTGAGTTGCTGAAACCTAGCCCCCATCAGATAACAGTTGATCTAAAGTTCAAGTTACTGAAGCCTGGACCCGACCAGATAATAGTTTAACTTCTCCAATTACTGCAAAGCCTGGACCCGACCAGTTAACAGTTCAAGTTACTGAAACCTGGACCCGACCAGTTAACAGTTCTAGTTGCTGAAACCTGGACCCGGCCAGATATTAGTTTAACTTCTTCAATCACTAACAAAACTCCTCTTCCCTAGTAGAGTTTTCCCATATCCCCAGTAAGTTTCTATAAAGCATGGAATTCGACCAGATAACATTTTGAACTTCATCTTCCTTAGAAATTTGATGCGAAGCCTGGAAACTGACCAGATAACAACTAACTTTTGTAACTCCCCAGTAGAGCAAAGGAAAACTAAAACTCATGAACTCTATTCCCCAAGAAGAAACTAACATTCCCCGTAGAGTTTGTCTCAAATCAAAATCAATGTTCCCCATCGGATTTATCCTCAAACAACAAAGCAGGAACCCCTTGCAAAAAAATTCTAACAAAGTTTGAAGATACATACTCTTCATCCTCAACAACAATCCGAGATTAAACTTCACAAAGTTCCCCAGCATTGGTCAAGGATTTATATTCCAAGACAATGATGCACTTCAACAATAATTAATATTTCATACATCATACTACATACACGACAAATGCATACAATATAATATCATTTATTTTGAGAACATCATTACACCATGCATACATCTGCATGCAACTAACCCTTTTTCTTGCAGGTCTCTTCTGGATAGATTTGATTCCCCAGTGAAGTCACCAATCACAAGACCTCTTCTGGGTCAGATTCATTTCTCCTAGTTAAAGACAAGCAAAGGACATCTATAATTTCAACCAACAGTCACTCTAGATGGCATCTATAAGCCCATCTCCGACAAACTTTTCATCATTTCTCCAAATGGCATCTTTAAGCCCATTCCCAACATAATCAGCTAATATGTCATCATCGAGTGCAAATTTATGGGCACTCTAGTGTTCAATCATCTTTCACCTTCAGGTCACGAATGACGAGCCCGCAAATCTAACTCTTCAGGTTTAAGAAGATTGAACAGGGTCAGCTGTTGTACCCCAAAATTTTCCCTCTCATTTCTCAATGATTCTCCTCACAAGATCTTCAATTGCTCAAGATTGCACAAGGATTGATCAGTTCAAGGAACTTCCTCAACACTAATGACTCAAATTAGGGTTTGAGTTTGCACAAGGACAAATGGATTTTGAATGCCCCGTGTTACTTTCATGGATCATTTTTGACATTTAAGAATGCTCGTGTCAAGTTTCAAGTATTGCAGTTCAAGTTTCCTCAGTCAATTGATTAGTTGACCTAAAATCAGTTGTATTGGGTAGAAAGTCAATTATGGTCAACTTACAGTCAAACTTCATGATTTTTGATCCATATCAACATTTTGAACTCATAAGAACCATTTGGTCAAGTTTGGATTACAATTCCTCAAGAAATTTGATCAGATCACCAAAAGGGCAAAATGGTCAAAATTAAGGTTTTTGACTAAGAAGGCTTGATTTTTAGCTTTTGACCAAATACATGACTTATTGGTTTGATGAATGATATCAAGGATTCAAATGCGTAATTTTTTACCTAATTGGATGGTTCAAAGTACTTCTCAAGATCAATTGATTGATAATTGAAATTTGGTCAATTGATGAAAAAGTCAACTATACACTTAAAAGTCGAAGTTTGACTTTTTGATAAAAATCAAGTTTCAAAAATCATATTTCATCAAGACATGTCAAAATATGAATATTGTTCATCAAGAAATCAAAAATTCAAAATTCACTTTGAAAAGTCAAAATTTCTAAGTGTTGGAAAATTTACTTTTTTTCATGACTTTTTGACAAATTTTCACCATGATGCAAAATGGTTCAAAAAAACTTCCAACATGAAAGTTGTAGATCCTGAGGAAATCTACAACTTTGCTTCACAAATCAAATTCTAGAAATTCTTGGATTTTAAGTTATAAATTCATGAAGACATGTACATGAAACAAAAATACTTAGTGAAATTTTGACCTAGTTTAGGAAGATTTTTGACCTAACTTCTTGGACAAGTCTCACATAATTCCAATTTGATTTTGTAAAAATGATAAAAAGAGAAGTTGCATAGGATGTTTCAAGATTTCCAAAATGTCCAAGAACTCATTGAGATCATGTTTGAGCTAAGATAATCGAAGCCATGAAGTTAGAGTTTCAAACTTGTTTTGCAAGGCAGATTTTGTGATGAACATGAACCAAATCCATAGCCATGCAGCATAATCCTCACTTTGCAGGCCTCAAACTTGTATATAAAACCTTAATTGAATGCTTACACAACCGATTGAGCTATAATCTAAGTGTTTGAGCCATTGTCCAATTGATCATTCAATTTTTGGAAGAAAGTAACATATCCATTCTTGAAACGTGACTTTAATCACAAACTCAACTTGTCTTAAGCTTCTCACTTGTTGTCCTAATCACACTCAACTTCTACAAATGAGAACATCCATGTTTAAAGTGCTAACCACTCTACAATAGCATGGTACTATCTTTTGGGAGATGTTTATCATGTTTGCTTCAAAAACATGTAAAGGTGCCACAACTTGAGGATTAGAATTTTGGTTTGTTGTAGGACATAAAGCCTCTTGCCTATAAATACAAACATTGTTTGCAAGATAACCCACGAATGCACAAGCCCTAAAACACCCCCAAAACTAGAACTGCATTCAAAACCTCCATTGTTGCACCTTCTAACCAAAAACCTCAAACTTCAAATCCCCTCGTGCGTTTCTTGGCCTTTTGATTCCAAAAGCTTCCCAACATCACACATAAACAATCCCAACACCTGTTATCCAACTGTAACACCATCTTCATCAACTTCTATAATAAAAAAACAGAGCTTGCATCTTGACTTATCTAGAACGAATCAAGCACTTCCAGCACCAAGTAAAGGAACTTGAGGAAGCTAATCTGATCATCACCATCACTTGAATCAAGCTCAAACTCATTCCACGATTTCCAATTTTAGAGATAATTTTCTGAACTTTCAACTCTTCATATAGGCATTGTTAGGATTTCATTTTCAAAGATAAAATGTAGATATCATAGCCCTCAAATCTAGTAGAAGACCACACGTGACTTTATTACGCTTCCACTTTCTTGCCAAGAAATCTATTAGAAGACCACAAGTGACTTTATTACGCCTCCACTTTCCTTTCACATCACTGAGGCTCAAATAAAGAACCTTAGCAACAACTTCATAGTCAGGATCAACAGGTACCCCAATGAATGGAATGTGATTAGTAATTCTGATGTGGAAAATATGAGAATACTCCTCAAGAGTAGGCGCCAACTGATAATCCTGAAACGTGAAACAATGTAACTCTGGATCATAAAACTGTAGCAAAGTCTGGACAAATTTATCATACACACGGGAATCCAACAAAGATAGGAGATTCCCATATCTTTTCCCAAAAACACCCATCTTTTGACAATTTATGAGATCTTTGAGCTCTTCAAGAAAAGGCAAAACACTTGGAAGGAACTGGTAACTGAAGTTATCCCTCTTGGTTTTCACGGCAATATTAGTGTTGTTTGCCATTCTTGGAGGAAAAGAAAGCTCTGGAAAATCCTAGAAATGACCACGCATATGCAGGTTAATCATTATTTGTATATAATTTTTTCTTGAAAAGTAAAATGCTATTATGTGACATGATAGGACCAACGTTTCCAATAAACTGTACTCTATTGTACTGCTGTGTAGAATCATAGGTTCAAAGGTTCAGGACAGTTACCAATAATAGTCACCAACAGAACCAAAGTCACCATTATAACTAGATTCACCAAGGTCACCTTTAGAACCAATGTAACAAAAGTCACCAATTGTACCTATAAGAAATCAACCCTCCCACTCATGGGTGAAGACTAGGTCAAGGTAAGGCAAGGGTAACTAAAAAATCACAGGTCCTCCTGAAAGTAAAATCATCACAACACAGACGTGTATGATGAAAATACCTTCACTTGAACCTCATTCGAGTGTGGTATATGACATGCTTGAACTAATCGGACCACATCCTATAGCCTTCATATCCCCCACTCTATTCCTAGGTTTCCTATGAGTTCACAACTCTGGCCTGGGTATTGGGCCTTTTATCTCAAAAAGTATCATCCCAACCCCACAGAAACAGTACAACAACAATATCCATAAAATGCAACACATGGGAGCATATAATCAAAGCATATAAACAAATAGAGATAGAAAGAAATAAAAATATAAACACCCAAAGAAAATAAAACAAGAGCTAGGAGCGACTCTGGGATGGACTAACATTTGGTCAATCTCTTTCTTCAGTGAAGTTTCCAGCTGAAACAACCGGCTGAACAAATCATCGAGATGAAATCAATGAAGTTGCCATCAAATGTTTTTTATCCCACGGGAAGGGAAAGGAAAACACCGAGTAAACCTGAGAAGGGAGAAAACACAGTCAAACAATGGAGAGATCGAGTAAGGGAGTTTGTTATACGAGGGGAAGGTATTAGCACCCCACACGCCCACATTACTCTATGGTATCCACTCTTGTTATTATAATCTAATGGGTATGGCCAAAGTCTATGTCTAAGGTTTAAAGTAAAAAGAACTAGGAAATGCATGCAAAAGAAAAGGAAAAGAAAGTGTGGGGAAAAGAAAGAGATTTTTACAAAGATATGCTCGATTAGGCCCCACAAAAAGCCTCCGCCTACGTATCCCTTTTAAGGAATCGGAGTAGCCATAGTTTGGCTTACTTGCTTTGGTGGGTTTGTGTTTTTTAGTTGAACAATGTTAAATTCAATCATTCCACCGCTACTCGACCTTTGGAGACTTACGACCTGTAGTGGAAAGGAAATAACATGCTCTTAGAAGAGAAAAGCCAATTGTCAAAAAAGAAATGAGTTGGTTAGTGTTTTTTACCTTAAAGAAAGGGTTTAAGTTTATTGGAGTATTTTATTAGTTTAAGGAAAAATAAAGTTTTAGTTTTAAATGCAAGGATACAAAAAAGAAAGAAAACATATAAGGGAGACTATCTAGAATCTAATCCCTAATGTTATCATACAATGATTAATCCTAAGGTTGAGTTTTGAAAGGGAAATCTCTACCCTATATTAGCATGCATGGATACCTATCATAAGTTCTAGCTCAAATCGGGAAAGAAACAAGCACATCCTAAGGGAGTGTGGTATATACAAACAAGTGCTTTGGCAAAAGCATACAATTGAGGTGTACTGACTCAGGGGACGGGAGGTATGAAGAGAAAATCTTTTAGCTAAGGGGAGCATATCACCCGAAGAAAACAAGCAGGAGACTGAGATAAAATAAATAATAAAAAAAAGAAAAGCATTACTTTAGCTAAGGGGAGCAGATCACCCGAAGTAAATAAGCGGGTAGAGAAGTGTCAGAAATGGCCATTGAGAACTCCTAACTAATGGTGGTGGTTGAGACCAAACCCTTTTCCACATGATTGACTCGATACACATGATCTACACAAATCCAAAGCATTAACGTACAATGTGAGCTAAGGAAGACACAGACGAAATGCAGGGGTTGATTGCGAACCCTTTTTGCTTGCCTCCTTCTGAGGACTTATTGGGGTGTAGGGATATGCGATCACAAATATAAACACACATGTAGAATACCTACTTCAAAGGTAGGATTTTAAACAAGCACAAGTAGCACACATAATGCACATAATGCAGAATTGCCCTAAACGGATCTTTAAATAAACCATAGGGATTCCTGACATGATCAGCAACGGAGATCCTCGTCATACATCTTTATTCCTACTTCTCGTGGAAATGAAAAAGGTAAAATGTAATAAGATGCGGAAAGAAAAATAGAAGGGAAATGTACCAAACGGATAATAATTCGTAGATGCTAAGCAATAACAAAGAAACCAATAAAACTTCACAAGCGGATATCACCAATAAAGAAAATACCATCAGTATAGGCGTCAAAGCATCAACAAATCAAGATCGGGATGTTTAGCAGACACATCCGAATATCAAAATAAACTTGCACGAAACACAGTCTATACAGTATACGAAATAATAATCACATGGCCTAATGTGTAACGAAATATATTATATACAATATACAAAATATCAATCACACGGTTGCATGTGTAGCACACACATTCGTGCGATACCAGGGTATCTGCATGAAAACATGATTTACGCAAGAATGATATCATTCACGCATCAAGTGATCGCATCAAGTGACTTTTAACCAATAATCATGTGCTAATTAAATGTTGAAAGCCTCACAATGTACCTTGAAAAGAATTCATAAAAGGAGTTAGAATTAACAAGGCAATATGTGCAAACATGAATTAAAACAAAGCAAAACTTGTTGTTTCTGTCTGGGTAACCGATTACCCTAACTGGGTAACCAGTTACCAAAATTTGAAAATTTGAGAAAATAGCTACTAACTTGAGGTAACCGGTTACCATAACTGGGTAACCGGTTACCGCGTGCAGATTTTCAAATTTTAGTTATTAGAAAGGGTGGTAACCGGTTACCATAACTGGGTAACAGGTTACCCGCGGGCAGAAAGTAATTTTTTCAAGTTTTTGAGGTTTGGCTCATGGCTTAGGCAATTGATCAAACACAAAATTTCCACTCATTCAACACATGATTTTGCATAATTCAAGGTCTAGATTCAAACTACACATGATTAATTAATATCAACAATTAAACCTCATGCAACATCATCAATTTGTTTCATCAACTAAGCACTATCATGAGAATAAACTTAATTCAATAAGCAGTTAATTCAACTATCCAATTTCGGATTTACACATGATGATCAAATCAAATCACAATTCTAATATTAGATCTGAATTCTTAATCCAAAATTCAAGCTAGATTTAATTAATGCTTGATTAGAAAGTGCTTCTCAAATAATCACTTATTTCAAAAGTGCTTAATTCAAGAAAACTCACTGATAAAAATGAAGAGGAGGCTTGGGTATAGAGATCATAATGAACAAATCAACAATCGGAGAAGAATTTCTCTTGATCTTGACTTTTGAATTTTGATGAAATTGTTGTTGTGTTCTTGATCAAAAAAGTGTAGAACCTAAATTTGATCTTTTGAGACTTGAGGGAAAAGATTAGAGTGTTTGTGTGGATTTATGAATTATGAGATCTCTCCTTTAACAAAAAATCAGATTTGAGATTACATGGTGTGAGAAATTGGGCCTTGAATGTGTAATTGGATTGGGCCTTGACTTGAAAGCGTGAGCCCGACACGACCGTAAAGTTCCACGTATTCATCTGCACGGAATCTTCAAAAAGTTCCAACACAAAAAATGAAGATAATCAAATTTTTGACGCATTACCGAAAGAACCGGCTCAATCGGATAAACGACGAGGAAGTTACGAATTTTTGAAATTTTTCTGAGTCGTGTTAGGAAAAAATAATTTCTTGTTGAGAATTTTATTGCGTCATGCGCGAAGAAGATAAAAAACAAGAACCTTCGGTTTACAGTTTGCTTTTGGAATCTCAAGATAAGTTGTAGTAAACAAAGTTTTTGAACCAACGCCATCGGTCCCAGATCAATATGATAACAAACAAGTGAGATATGAATTTTACCGTATCAAACATTAACACAAATGAATTTCGGTTCAGCACAAACATGTGTTCAGAAACTCAAAATTCACGGGTCCTTCCTTTGTTAATCAGCTTTTAGACTCCAAAGACGACATCAAGATGACATCGAAACAAATTTTTGGAAATCAGAACGACGCGCATATGACATTTCATCCAAGAGTTACAAATTTTTTAGTGCACGCAAAATAACGGTTCAACCCACTTTTCCTTTGTATTTTTTCACTGTATAACTTCTAAAAGGATGGCGTATTCGAAGACCTTCCTTCGAGAACTTTATTTTCCCTACATTATTTTCTCATTTATTTTGCATGCATTCTTTCTCAGTAGTAAGCAGTAGATATAGATTAGACCCACCCATAAGGTAGATAACAAGAGTGGATACTATAGATTACTACGGACGTGTGGGGTTCTAATACCTTCCTCTTGCGTAACAGACTCCCTTACCCGATCTCTCACTCGCAAGACCGTGACTTCTTCCTTCTCAGGTTTTTCTCGATGTTCTCCTTTCCCTTCATGTGGGATAAAAGATGGCGACTTCATTGTTTGATGATTTTCAATCGGTCGTTTCAGTTGACGACCTCACCGAGGACAGATCGACCAAATGTTGGTCCATCCTGGAGTCGCTTCTAGCTCTTATTTTCTTCTCTTTGGGTGTTTATTTTTACGCTTTCAGTTTATTCATTAGTACATGATTATCTAAGCATATGTTTGCATTGCATTTTATTGCTTTCCATATTGGTTGTCTGCTGTGCTGACTTCTGTGTTTCTTTGTTGGGTGGGATGTTACTATGAGGTAAAAGACCCAGTATCCAGGCCGGAGTACATTATCTAGGAAACCTAGGAATAGAGTGGGGACATAATGGCTATAGGATGTGGTCCTATTAGTGCATTCATGTCATATACCATGCTCGTATGAGGTCTAAATAAAGGTATTTTCATCATGCACGTCTGTGTTTGTCGTACCCCAAATTTGTCCTACATCGATGATTTTATTTTTCGAGATTAAAATAATAAAGAAACGTTTAATTAAGGATGGTACAAAAATATCTGATGGCTCATCCTTAAAATTTAAGTCAACCGGGGGATGTATTTTAATTCAGGAAAATGGGACTTTCTAAAGACCCACGTATCCGTAAACTCATTCGCAAGGCATGTTGGCCTATGGCCCATGTGATTCGAAAATGTAAAACTATTTCAAATAAAGAATTAAGTCTTAAATTAAAAGCCCATTTAAGTATTATTAGTAAAAAGGGGAGGTGAAATTTCAATTTGCAAGCCTTTTTTTGTTTGGCCCATTTGTTACTGCTTTATTTTAGAAAATTGTTATAAAACATTTTTTGTTGTTATCATTTTTCTAAAGTTTTCTTTACAGTCTGTTAAACAAAGGATTTATTTCATTTAGGTAAATTAGATAATGTTTATAAATTTATTTGTTTATTAAAAATTTTGTTTTGAAACAGTACAAGGCCCAAAAAAATCTTTTTGTTTAAAACTGGCAAGCCCAAATCGAATTAGAACTATTATTGTTAAACTTTTTATTTATTAAGAAACTTACTGTAATTAAAAGATATTATACCAATTATTATTTATTCATTTTATTTATTAAGGATTCTTGTTGGAAAAAGTTTATGTTCGGATTAAAAATTTTAAAAGAGATTTAGGCCCAGTTCACATAAAAAAAAGATAGTAATATTGTTTGAAGCCCAAAGGATCATTTTTGCACAGATTTGTGAAGAAAAATAACGCTGGCCCATATGGAAAGAACAAACACTGTATCAATCAGACCAAGATAAACACATGTTTTTCTCAATTAACATTTACTATTTAAATTATCATAAAATCAAATCTTTTAACAGCAAATCCAGAAATTACAAATACAATTAAATCTACAGAAAATCCATATATGCAATCCGAAAATTACAAAATTAAATCTGGAAATAAATGTTCATTACAAATCTCAGAGAATATATCAAGTATTGCTAATTGAATCAATTAAAGGAATCAAAGTCCATAATTTATGTTCCTAAATCTAAGCTACAAATTGTAACAACAATTCAAAACAAAATCTTATAAATAGAAAGCAAAGAATTAACAGGAAGAGGACAGATATACAAAGAAGAAATTTTGGGTACAGAACCACGAAGCTGAAGATTCAAAGAACCAAAATACAAAAGGAGAGGGGTTCTGGACGAACGAACCGAAAGATTGTACCAATCTTGCTGTTGAAGACTAAAGCAAGGAGCGATTAAGGTTTCAATATCTAAAACCCAAATCGCATATTTGTGCCGCCGCAAAGATGAACATATCATTACTGTCGCGTCATCCTCATTGTTGAAGCGCCAGACCTGTGGATCAAGGGAACGAAGAGAGGTTAGCTCGAATCAGACAGAAGTTCAGAATATGAAATAATGAAATGGGTAAAGAATATATTAGCTCTCTTCATTGATTGTTCTTGTATTTGGGGGGTTTTGTTAGGTGTTTATAGGGAAGGGACGCGTTTGAGATAACACCACCGCCGATGGTTTTTTTTAGGGTTAGGAAGAAGAAAAAGGGGCTTAGTGTTAGAAGGGTTCCGCGTGCACGAGAGAGAGAGAGAGAGAGAGAGAGAGAGAGAGAGAGAGAGAGAGAGAGAGAGAGAGAGAGAGTTGCTGTAAAACAAAAATAAAAGATGAATTTCAAAAAAATATGGAAAACAAATTATTAGGTTCCGTAAACATTTTTCGCATGCATTCCCATAGTAACTAACGTGTATCCTCCCATCTCGTCTGCGTGATCATAAGTGGAAGGCCGTGAGGCCAAGTCCGCTGTAACGCCCATGCACCTTCCCACAATCACTCACTCATAACTGTGTATTGGGCCAAGCCGAACATCTTTGCACACCCCCTTTCAGTCATCTTACTAAACTAGCAAATAATGTGCACCCCTACCCTACCAGCCAATGCATTGGGCTTAGCCCAAAATTATTAACAGCACCCCTACTTTTACTGGCACAACTCGAATTACACCCCCCCGGTTTTAATTAAACTATTTTATTTTTTACTTTTAATTCCATTTTTCTCATATTAATAATTTTCTATTTATAATTATTATTATTAGTAATATTAATTATCATATTTTTCTTTATTATTGTTATATTATAATTATTATCTATTAATTTTATTTTCTATTTACTATTATTATATTTTTTTTCTATGTAAATATTATTTATTTCTTATAAATAATTATATTTGTATTCATTATTTATCATGTAAATAAATTATTTTATTCAAAAAACCCATGCATTACTTTATATATTTTGCATTAAATATTTCTTTAATCATGCATTAACAAGATTTCTTCTCAATTAACACAATAAAAAATACTAACAAACAACAAACTATTTTTCGCGACAAACCAATCTAATCAACTGTTTTTTGCAAAAGGGTTTCAAACAAATTTTGACTTACCGCGCATTTAGTCAATATCTTCGTAATCACTACTCCCAGTCAAAATGCGAGGTGATTCAAAATACGTTTGCAACCCCTAAAAAACACCAACCCCATAAGAACTAAGAATTGGGACTCTGATTCCTCTTAGGAGGATACATAGGCATACGATCAAAAATCGTAACGAGTTCCCCTATAAAAAATTTAAACCCTTCCCCCAATAAAATTTAAATCCCATTTCCCCAAACCAAAACATAAAACCTAGTATCCCTGTGAACAAGGTAGATGAAAAGTTCCTAACACCTTCCTTTCGTCTAATGAAGCCCGAAACCTAGAATCTCTATCTGTGAATTAGGGTTTTATATTAGATTCCCTTCCCTAGGATAAAAACTAATCGTGGAGACTCTTTATTTGAAAACCAGTCGCAACAATGTTGCGATGATTTTACTTTCAAGCGGACCCATGATTTTTGAGTTACCCTTGCCTTACCCTGACCTAGTCTTCACCCGTGAGCGGGAGGGATAATTTCATACAGGTACTGTTGGTGACTTATTCTGTTGGTGACTTATGTTATTGGTGACTTGTTATGTTGGCGACTTGATTTTTTGGTAACTATGTGGTCCTCAAATTTATTTTCTGATTTCCGAAACTAATATTTATGGGGTTCTTCTGGTTACATTCTGACGGACTATGCAGAGACTGTACAATAGAAATCAGTATCATGGAAATAGTAATCCCATGATCACTTGCACTTGCACCACAACATATTTACTTTTAAAAATAAATGTCAAAAGAATGAAACTATATACTAATCTTGCATGTGTGTGTCCATTCCGAGGTATCTCACAAAGTTATAGTTTCAGTCAGTAACGTCTAGCAATTGTGATGTTCCCACTAGAAGAGACAATTTTATTTATCTGTTCCGCCCAAGTTCTTGGCCTTCTTTGAATAGTTTGAAAGACCGTTTAGTCCACCCTAATGCAAAGACTTTTCGTGAAAGACATGGTGGCATTTTTTACTATGATAGGTGTTCGGGTTGATAATGGATCTCTCCGGACTTTGCTTCAGTATTACGACTATGAGTTACGTTGTTTCACCTTCCAGGACTATCAAATCGCTCCGACTTTGGAAGGTGTACTCTCATTTTCTAAAGATGATGTACTCTCATTTGCTCAAGATAATCGAGCACATGTGGTTTGTTGTTGTTGCGAACGAGCACAATCTTGAAGTTGTTGCTAAGGAACTTTGGCCTTAGTTATGTGAATAGAGATGGAGAAATAATATTAGTCTACCCTTGGACCTATTGGTCGGTAAAGCAGAAGAAATGGTTAGAGATGGTACTTGGTACGAGTTCTATGCGTTATTAACTGCTGCAGTGTATGACACGGTTCAACAAGGAGATTGAAAATCTCAAAAAGCAGGTTGAAAGCAATAATGGGGGGCAAAAACATCAAGTCACAAATTAAGAGTATGATAATTTATTGACTCGATTCCATAATTTATAAATCATGATGGTTAAGAAGGATGAGGTGATTCAAAGTCGGACCTTGAAGCCCGATGCGGAGGAAACAAAGCGGCTTGTGAAAGGGACTAAAGGGATTATTGCCTGGAGTGTTGAACACTTGGGGAACATCCCGTTGTATTCTTTATATCTAGGATATTGATTATTGTATTTCCTATCTTGTTGTTCCGATTACCACCAGGTTTGTTGGGCGAAATCGATTATCTTGTATTTTTGTAACTTCTTGCATTGAACTCCGTTGGGATTTCTCCCGTTTCCGTGATTATATGTGCAATGTTGGATAAGCTTTACATGGTCGTTCTAATTATCATGTTGATCAATTATTACTGACGTTGATTACGCTATGAAAACTCGGAATGGACAATCATTTCATGCATCATATATTTCATGAATTTCAGGTTTTTTGGTCGGAAGTCTTATCTGTTTGTTTTGCCTTTTATTCTTAGAATCTATAAGACGACTTTCTTACATCCTTATCACACTCAAGACAACAAGCTAAGGATTATGGAGCAGATTGAGCAAAACCAGGTCGTACTCCGAAAACACATGGACACCATGGGTGGTCGAATGAATCAGCTCATGGAAACCCTTCATGTCGTCATCCAGGGGCAAGAAGAGCTCAGACTGAGCGTTGCTAAGCTAGTTAACAGTTCCTCTATGTTCGAGAATGGTGGACCCAAGACTGACAATGGGGAAACTTCTAAAGAAAACCCTCAGATGATTGTGGATGATCACCATGACGTCATTGATCTCGATGTCCCTTCAAAGGATTCTAAAGCTGATTTGTCTGAAACTTCCAGAATGTACAAGGCTTTGGAAGAACGTCTGAAGGCTATGGAGACTTCTAAAAGGCACGGATTCAATGTTCCCGCTGTGTGCCTGGTTCCGAGGGTCATGATTCCACCAAAATTCAAAGTGCCAGAATTCGACAAGTATAAGGGGGTTACATGTCTAGAGACTCATCTTTGATCATACTGTAGAAAGATGGCTGCATATGCTAGATATGAGTCGTTTCTCATGCATTTCTTTCAAGACATCCTGGTTGAAGCCCCATTGGAGTGGTACATGCAGTTAGAGAAAACTCATGTTAGTACTTCGGGTGAGCTTGTTGATGCTTTCCTAAAACATTATAGTTACAACACCGCCATGGGGCCTAGTCGTGCACAGTTACAGAGTATGTCTCAGAAGACTAATGAGTCTTTCAAAGAGTATGCCCAGAGGTGGTGCAGTTTGGCCGCAAGGGTTCATCCTCCCCTCTTGGATCGTGAACTGGTAGATTTATTCATGAATACCCTCTGAGGTCCGTATTTGCAACAAATGTTTTGCAACACTTCTAATTCCTTTTTGGATATGGTTATCATTGGGGAGAGGGTTGAAATATGTGTTAAGGCAGGTTCTATTACATGTGCATATGGCACAAGTGGTAATAATGGCTCAGGTAGTGGAAAGAAATTGTATTCTAGCGGTTTTGTCAAGTACAAGGAAAGAGAGGTGGGAAATGCCTCTGTTGGTAAGGGGAAAGCTGACCTACAAATTCTATATTATTACACTCATGTTATTTCTCCATAACAATAGTATGCACCACTGTGAAACTATCAACAAAATCAAAGGGCCCAAGGACAAAGGGGTCAACAAAGGCCGCAATGGTATCTTGAGAAGAAGTTGGATCCAACACTAATGTTGTATGTCCAATTGCTTCCACAATTGCAAGCTAGCCAATTGGTACAGCTCCGAGAGTTAAGTCCTCCACCGGCTGAACTTCCAAGGGGTTATAACGTTAATTTACATTGTGAGTTTCATTCGGGTGCTCCACAACATTCAATCAAAAACTGCAGAGCTTTTAAGTATAAGGTGCAAGATATTTTGGATGCCAAAGAGTTAAGCTTTTCTCCTATAGGCCCTAATGTTCAGAATAATCCTATGTCTTCCCATCATGGGGCTGCTTCCAATGCAATCAAGCTCGAGGATGGTCATGTCTTAGTGACTCGAGTTAATGAGGTTCTGATGTCAATGGAGGTTTTAAGAGTACATCTTTTGTAGCAAGAAGTTCTAAAAGTACTTCATGGCTTCTATTTGAAGTGCTCATCCAATCTAGATGAGTGTGATGAATTGAATAATGCCATTCAGAAATTAATGGAGGAAGGGGTCATTAGAGTTGAGAAGGTCATCCCTGAGGGTGGTGTTTCTATTATGGAGATTCCATAATATTCGGCCAATGTTCAAAGGAATAATTCAAGAGTTCCATTGGTTATATAGTTTCCAGCACTCCCCGCGCCAGATCAGAGTCTGGTTGCTCCTATGCTAATCCAAGAACTGGAACCTCCAAATCTAATTTCTATTTCAATGGATGATAATAGGGCAGTACCATGAGAGTATAATGTTGTTTACATCCCTGGAAAGAAATCTGTCTGCCCTCCGATTCAGAATAATGACATAACCAACATTACTGGAACTAGCAGAATAACCCAAAGTCGAAGAGTCTTTGATCCTACTCCACCTCCTTCTGAAGAAGTCATTAAAGAGATTCTTGTGAAAGATAAGGGGAAGTAGATAATCATTGATTCTTCTAGGGTGTCTTTTGAACAACAAGTATAACAACTAATTAGGGTGATCAAGAAGAGTTATTTCAAGGTGGTTGACCAGCTAAATCAAACGGTCGTAAAGATATCAATCTTATCCCTCCTCCTGTACTCTGAAGCACATCGGACAACCTTGATGAGAATTTTGCATGGTTCCCATGTGAATCTTGAAATTTATGTGGCCCAATATAAAGGGGTTGTAACAAATATTTCAGCGGGGAATTGTTTGGGTTTCAAGGATGATGAGCTTCCTTCTGAGGATCGAGCTCATAATTAAGCGTTGCATACCTCTGTCAGATGTTTGGACATTATGTTGTCCCGAGTCCTGGTAGACACTAGGTCTTCTTTAAATGTGATGCCTAAACATAGTTTGTTCAAGCTGAACATGGACGAGGTAATGATGAAACCTAGCATGCTAACAGTCAAAGCTTTTGAAGGGTCAAGAAGATTTGTGGAAGGAGAAGTTGATCTACCCATCAGGATTGGTCCCCGTGTATTCTGCTAGTCATTATATATCATGGATATTTGTCCATCTTATACTTGCCTTCTGGGACTCCCGTGGATCCATTTGGCAAGGATGTAACCTCGACTTTGCACCAACGTTTGAAGTTCATCATCCAAGACAAGTTCATCGTCATTGGTGGAGAGAAAGACGTCATGGTCAATAATGTTACTTCCTTCTGCTATGTTGATGTGGATGGAGAAGTACATGAAACTCCTTTCCAGGCCTTGGAAATCATTGTTCTTGACAGAGTCCTCGTCATGCTGAAAAATAAAAAGAAATCTAGAGTTCCAATGGATTCCTTGAAGGATGCCAAAGCAATTATGGAGTCAGGCATTCCCAACGAAGACTGGGGAAAAGTGATCGAAGTGCGTGAAAAATAGGATAAGTCTGGTCTTGGATTCGGGTCCTCCTCTTCAGATAATGTTGGTTCTGGTCCAACCATGCTCAAAGGGTAACAGATTCCCCCGCTTTCAGAGGTGTTTGTTAGTGTCAGTCCAAGTGTTCAAGGATAAATCCATGCAGTGGATAGTGATGATAAAGATGGTGCAGATTTATCTCAGTATATTTACCAGATGGCGCCTGATCAAGAAATCGACAATTGGACTGCTACTGATATTCCTGAAGGGGTTTTCTTTGATATGTAATGTTTTTATTTTGAATAAGTCACATTCTTTGCCCAAGGCATGTTGACAGCTTATGAAAAGGGCCTCCTCATGTGTCCATGTTTGTTTAAAATTGAATAAAATTTCATTTTTGCATACAAATTTTTGCTCTCTGTCTTTTCTTTTATTTTCGTAAAATAAAAAATGGTAATGCTTTTACTTTTAACTATTTAACCATTTTCCACTTTGCATTCATATTCTAAAATAAGGCATGATTCATCAATCATGCAGGTCTACCTCAAATTCCATTATAAACGATGATGTTACTGTTCCTTGCACCAATATCCTTAGAGATTCGAATGACTAAGTCGATGAAGATAGTGGGGAAGATTATGAAATTCTAGAGGAATTGGAAAGACTATTGAGACAAGAAGAGAAATCAATTCTGCCTCATCAAGAAGCCATTGAGATCATCAACCTCGGTACCGACACAGTGAAAAGAGAGGTAAAGATAGGGGCCGCTTTGCAAAATGATGTAAAGAAGGGGTTGATTGAGCTTCTCAGAGAGTACTCCAACATCTTCCCTTGGTCATATAAAGATATGTCTGGTTTAGATACTGATATTGTTGTGCATAATTTTCCACTAAAGCCAGAATGTCTTCCAGTGAAGCAAAAGCCGCGCAAAACTCATCTAGGTATGTCTCTCAGGATCAAAGAAGAGGTTTAAAAGCAATTGAATGCAGGCTTCTTGTTAGTATGTGAATACTCAAATTAGATTGCTAACAGCATACCCGTTCCCAAGAAAGATGGGAAGGTGCCCATGTGTGTGGATTATCCGGATCTAAATATAGCAAGAGCCAAGGATGACTTCTCGTTACCTCACATTGATATGTTGGTTGATAATACGGCTCAGTCATCGGTTTTCTCATTCATGGATGGTTTTTCGGGGTATAATCAGATAAAGATGGCTCTGGAAGACATGACAAAAACGACATTCACTACTCCTTGGGGTACTTATTGTTACAAGGTCAGGCCTTTTGGTCTCAAAAATGTTGGTGCAACATATCAACGTGTTACGGTGACGCTCTTTCATGATATGATTCATAAGGAGATTGAAGTATTTGTTGATGATATGATTGCAAAATCACAAACTAAGGAGGAACATTTGGTCCGTCTACAAAAGTTGTTTGCACGTCTGAAAAAGTTTAGGCTAAGTCTTAATCCGAACAAGTGTACCTTCATGGTGAGATATGGAAAACTACTTCGTTTCATCATAAGTCAACGAGGAATTAACATGAATCCCAACAAAGTAAAAGCAATACAAATATGTTAGCACCGAAGAATGAAAAAGAAGTAAGAGGATTCCTTGGGAGATTGAACTACATAGCTAGGTTCATTTCTCATCTCAGTGTTGTACCCCAAAATTTCCCCTTCCATTTTCTTCAAAACATGCTCACAAAGGTCTCAAATACTCAAAGCTACTCAAGAGTAGACTGGCCAAACCTCCTCCTAAGCAAGGGTCTACAACTAGGGTTTTGCGCTTCTCAAGGAAGATTGGGTTGCAAGGGTATCAAATGACTTTCATGGTTCATCATGGGTCCTCAATGATGCTCATGTCAAGCTTCAGTTCTTGCATCACATATTTGCTCAATCAATGGCTTAGAAGATTGAAAGTCAATTGTATTAGGTAATAAGTCAACCATGGTCAACATACAGTCAAACTTCAATATTTTTTGTTAACATAAACATTTTGAGGTTATATTCATCATTTGATCAAGGTTTGATCATGAATCCTCGAATAAAGCCTTCAAATCATCAAAGGTCAAAAATTGCCAAATTATGGTTTTGATTGAAGATGACTGATCATTGACTTTTGGCCTAGTGCATGACCTAATGGCTTAAAGCATGATATCAAGGACTCAAATAAAACATCTTTACCTAATTACATGGCTCAAGACATTTCCAAAGATACAAGTGATTGATATTTGAAGAATTGAATCAATTGATAAAAGTCAACAGTCACACAAAAGTCAAACTTTGACTTTTTGGTCAACATTGGAATTCAAAAATCAAGAATCATAAAAACATTCAAAATTATCAAGTTGGATTATCAAGAATCAACAAAGTCAAGAAAACTAAGAAAAAAGTCAACAAAAGTCAAAAGTTGGAAAATTTTCCAACACAGAAATTTTTTTAAAGTGTTTTGTTCTTGACAAAGTCACTACTTTATGGCCATTTTTCACTAAGATCCAAGTTGATTCAAATCAAACTTTCAACATGAATGTTATAGGTAATGAAAAGTTCTACAACTTTGTTAACGATATTTGATCTCCAAAAAGTGCTCAAATCAAGAGATATAAGCATGTGAAATTTTGTAACACTTAGAGAAATTTATCAAATAGTTTTGACATCAAAAAGTGACCAACTTCATGGCCATTTTTCACCAAGATCCCAATTGATTCAACAAAAGTTTTCAACATGGAATTTATAGACAATGCTTCAAGGTTTCCAAAATATCCAAGAACATGAATTTCTCATACTTGAGCTAGGAGATTCAAAGAGAAGAAGTTGGCCATTCAAACTTAAATCATAAGTTATTTTTTGATGACCTTATGGAAAAAACTCCAACCAAAGCTATAAGATCTCTCTTTTCAGGCTATGTTATCTCTAAACCTCTCCATAATTAAGTAATTGCATAGGTCTTAAGTGTATTATACAAGGATTATAAGCATTCTCCAAACATGATACCACTTATGGTTGAATTTGCAAAGGCCACATTTCCATTTGCATAAAGCTCCAATTTTCCAACCACTCTCTCTTTCAGCTTTGTTACTTGCTTCCAAAGATCACACAAGATCTCTAAAGCTCAGAAGCAACCCCTAAAAGATTAGAAAAGTGAAGCTATGTTCCTTGATTTACTCTTTTCTTCATCATGAAACTAGCTTGGTCTTTGTGCATTTTCAAACAAAATGACCTAACCATACTCCCATATGAACTGAGCTTAATTCCTGCAAGTTAGAGGGACCATTTGTAACCTCTATAAATACCTCTCCATACCCCAGAACTCAGGACACGAAAATTTTCTCAAAAACCACCATTGTTGCACATTTGAAGCTTCTAACATCCAACTTCAAATTCACTCGTGCGTTTTCCTCTTTTATCATTCAAACACCTTATGTACATCATATAGAAGTTGTCCAAACACCTAAACAACTTCTTGAACATCTCCATCATCATATTCCATTATCAAACCCGAGCTTTGCATATTGAGTTAGGGAGGATGACTCATTGAGTCTCAAGAAAATATAAGCATTGGAACACGTTCAGGGAGGTTCAAGGAAGCTTTTGGCATCATTTATTGGCACCTGGAAGCATCCATACACATTCTGAATTTTCACTTCAAGAGGTAAGTTTTCCAAACTGTGATATCTTCATACAAGCATCATTGGCATAAATTCCTTGAAGAGAAATGTAGATATCATCATTCTAAAGCTAACCATGTCCTTAAATTGCATTTTAATTAACTATGTGATGAGAATTTTGGAACTGAATTTTCTGAGCCGTTAGGGTTTTAATTTGGTATTAGGAAAATTTTGTTTCAATCTTTAATATATAGAATTTGAAAATTATATCATTGAATTCGTGGTTAAAATTCAAGCAACTTTACTGTTTACACCTTTTGAAATGGTTGAGAAATGAAGCTTTTACAAAATTTAAAAATGATGTTGATGTTACTGGCGCGAGGAAGAAGATGAAGCTCATCTTCAGATTTTTGAAAACTTAGTTTATTTTATATTTAATTATTGTTGTGTTTTAAACGAATGAAACAACCGTCACAACAGTAGAAGGAAGCGTTCAAAGGCTTTGGTGTGCCAGGGCAGGGGTTCGATCCCTGCCTCTGGCATTTTATTTTCTAACATTGTCTTTGAAAATCCCATGCCAAGCAACCCAACACGCGCACCATACATCTCCAACCATCAACCACTTGATCTCATTAAGCTGGATCTAAATGCCTCAAATGCGCATCCCCACCATGAACCCTCAAAGACCCTCTGCATCAGATCTAGCGCAGGCCTTCAGGGTCCATCATTGGGCCTGGGATTTTTCCTTTTCTCATCCCCATTATTACTTGTTTGCAGTCAGCCCATTTAATTTCTTTAAAAAAAAAAACTATTTTCTCTTTTTTTAATCAATTTTATTAAATTAGAAAAATCACAAAAAAATCATAAAAATTAGATTTAGGTTTTTTTTAATTAAATGATATAAATTTCATAAATTAAAATTAATTAACTTAATCATATTTAGTTAACTAATAAATAAATTAGAATTAGTTTTTATTTTTATTTTACATTTTAAATATTTTTTTAAACAAAAAAAAAACAACAAAAATATTTTTCTTAAAACACTTAGAAATTTTTTTAGGGTTGACATATTTCCCTTTTCCATCTCTGCGCTCTTTCGTATTATTTTTCAATATTGTAATTGTCAAAAGTTTGTAATAGATGATTAGGGTTTATTCCTTTCCTCCCCAGTTTATGTTTTATACTCCCATCCCCGAAGCATTGTAATAGCATAAATTCAATTTCCCGCATTTTACTTTCCGCACTTGTATATATTTAACTGCTAGATGAACTAGGCGTGCATGGCAAGACATAAAAACAAATGTTAGAAAACCTAATCTCAAGACAAATAATTGAAATCAAAACACTTCGCACATGTGCACCTCTAGGGTGACCCTGACTTGTTGCCTCCGATTTAAACAGTCATGTCCCTCGAACGTGGGATGATTTAGAAAAGAACCTCGGTTAAAATATCATAGTCCCTCGATGACCCTTCGATGATGCCTTCGGTAAATGATCTTAGTCCCTTATGAAAATTGCTAAAGCATCATACGAGTTGCCTTTATGACTGTACAATGACCTGCGTCTGTCCCTCACATCTAACGATAGGGCTTCCTACTAACTAATGGTAGGATAACACCATCTAAAGGAGGAGGAAAAGAACAAAGACTTTTTTTGAGTAGGTAGAACGCTTGTAGTCGCTTGCTCACAAACTTTTCAAAACAAAACATCTTTTTACGAAACAACACTTTCTTTCACAAATATTTTCCAAACATACACAAGCATAAAGCATTTCCAAAAGTCAGCTAGCGGTTAAGAGCCCGTAGATAACTACGGATGAAAAGGGTGCTAACACCTTCCCTTTTCATAACCTACCCCCCTTAATCAGAAAAATATCAAAAGGTCTTTCATGTTCTTTTCACCCTTACTGTTGTACCCCAAAATTTTCCCTCTCATTTATCAAGACTTTTCTCACAAGGTTTCTTTGACTCAAGACTGGATTAGGGTTTGGTCAGCTCAGGGCATATCATATTGCACTGATGACCCAAAATTAGGGTTTGAGGTTGCACAAGGATTTTTGGACTATCAATGCTTCATGTGACTTTCAAACATTATTATGGATCCCTAAGATCACTCAGGACAAGTTTCAAGCTTTGAACTATATTTTTTATCAGTCAATTAGACAGTTGACCTAAAAATCAGCTATATTGGGGAAAAAGTCAACCATGGCCAATTCACAGTCAAATTTCATAATTCTTGATCCACATCAACATTTTAAGCTTATATGTATCATTTGGTCAAGTTTGGATCACAATTCCTCAAGAAATTTGATCAAATCACCAAAAGGGCAAAATGGTCAAAATTAGGGTTTTGACTGAGGAAGGGCAATTTCTGGTTTTTGACTTAGCAATTGACCAATTGAGGTGAAGAATGATTTCAAGGATTCAATTGCATCATCTTGACCTAATTACATGGCTCAAAACATTTCAATTTCATTGGATTGACAGATGAAATTTGCAGTCAAGTGATCAAAAGTCAATTGTACACTGAAAAGTCAAACTTTGACTTTTTGGTCAAAATTAAGTGCCAAGGGTCATAATTCATCAAAACATGTCAATATGTGAAACTTTTTCATCAAGAAATCCAAATTTGAAGATTAGGGTTTGAATTTGAAAATTTTCTTAACTTAGAAAATTTTCTAAGTATAGAAAATTTCTTATTTTTTCTCAACTTTAGGCTATATTTTCACCATGATGCATAATGATTAAAAGAAAGTTCCCAACATGAAAGTTGTAGACCTCCATGAAATATAAAACTTTTATTCACACACTTTTACCTAAAGATGTTTGTATCTAAAGATATAAATTTATGAATACATGCTCATGAACTAAATAACTTAGTGAAATTTTGCCCTAATTTAGGCAGGTTTTGGACCCAACTTCATGGCAATTTTTCACCTAGTTCCAAGAGGTATCTTAAAATTCATTTCAAAGATGAGTTATAAAGCACATTGCAAGATTTTCAAAATGTCTAAGAAATCCTCAAGATCATTTTTGAGTAGGGAGAATCGAAGAGATGACGTTGGCATTTTCTCACTTTTTGTCCAAGTCATTTCATGAAGAACAAAGTTGCAATCAGTACCTATGGTGCCTAATCCATGCTTTACAGGTCCCAAACTTGTTCCTAACTCCTTAATTTAATGCTTACTCAGTTTACAAAGCTTTGATCCAATCCTTTAAGCCATTATCCATGTTGTAATTCCTTAAATGGCATAAAGTGACCATTGCCATTTTGAAAAACTTCAACTTTTGCCACTTTCCAATTCTTGAGAATTGCACTTGTCTCCATTGTACATACAAGTTTTACAGGCCTAAAGAAAATTGTACAAGTCCATACCAACCCTAAGAAATCAAGTACAAGCATGGCAAGCCTTGTCCCTTCACTTTACTTCAAAGGCAAGAAAAGTTGCAAAAAGGTTAGAACTGGCACAATTGTTGGAGGGTTGACATGAAACTGATTCTATACTAATATACAAACATAAAACAACTTAGGACACGATTGAAAAAGGCCTAAAACATTCCCAAGTTCAAAAACACCAGAAAACTGTCCAAACTGGCAGTTTTGGCATAAGGATACCAATCTCATATTTGGCTCGTGCATTTCCATTCTTGATCATCAAAACATCTTACCTACTTGATATCAAACCAATCCAGACCTTCATCCCTGTTCTGTAACCACTTCTCCATCACCTGCCATTTTTTTTCAAAGCTTGCAGGTTTACTTGGCCAAGGAGTTTCAAGCACTTTCAGAGCAAGGCAAGGGTGGGAATACATTCAGGGAAGTTCAAGGAAGCTCAAGCAAGCATCAGGCCTCCATCAAACTCACTCCAGTTCCATCCACGCTTTCAACTGAAGGAGGTAAAATCTCAAACTCTATCTCCTTGTACAGGCAACCATTGGCCATGATTTGTGAATAAATAATGTAGTACTCATTGCAACGAAATTGTACATATCTTTATCTTGCATTTATTTTACTTGAGTTGAGAGAATTTGGAACTTGAAGTTTATGAAAATATTAGGTTTAAATTTAGGGCTGTTAAAATTCTCTCTAATCTTTGATTGTTAGCTCACATAACTTATATGGTTAGAATCGTGTGATCAAATACTACAGCTTTCATGTTATGAGTTTTCATTTTTATGGAAGAATGAGAGAGTTACAGGATGTATGGCCAAGCTTGAGGAAGAAGATGAAATACAGGGCAAGGACTTGTCTCATGTTATATTATTTTTGCTTTCCTTAAGACAATGGATGTATAGCCACCCCAGTGGCAAAGTAGCACGCTAGTGAGACCCATGTTCTGGGTTCGAACCTTGGCGCTACTTTTGTTTTTCACACTTTTGTCATTTTTCAGTTTTTGTGATCTTTTGCAGGTTTGGGCTTTGTTCTTTGGGCCATAGTTTTTTTACTAACACACTACTGCCATTTTTTCTATAGCACCCCCTTTGCCCAACTTTTTTTTATATACTTTTATTTTATTTATTTTATTTTCATTTTAATATATTAATATTTTCTTTAAAGTATAAAAATCCAAAAAATGTAATTTTCATAATATTGCATTTTTATTATTTTAGTTTATTTTTTCATATAAAAATATATTTTATTTCTAATAGATATCATATATTTTCTTAATAAACTTGTAAAATATAATTAAAATATATTTAGTTTAATTTATTCATTTCTTTTTCATACCATACTTATAAATATTTATTCTTGCATATAAAAAAACTTTATATTTTTTATACAATATTATTTATTATTTTAATACAAAAATATACAAAAATAGTATAAAAGAACTTTATTTTCTTTTAAAATAGAAATTAGGGTGAAAACCTCCCTTCTAAAAAATTAATTTCTTTTCCTTATAATTTTAGGTTTAGATTAAAATATTTGTTACATAAAAACAAAACAAAAATCTTTTCCTTACATGTATATTATATTGCATACTTAAATATTGTATTTTATTTATTCTAATTCGTACAAATTCGATTTGGTTGTAAGAATTTATTTAGCTTTATATTCTTGCAAATCCCCATTCAAATTTTTATTTCCCCCTCCCATAAAATTGTTGTAATAGCCTAGTAATATTTACAGTATGCAATTTACCGCTTTACACACCATGATTAGTAATTAGGGTTTGTATGATAAGATCGTAACAAAGCAAAATAGAAAACCATAAATACAAGACAAAATCAAAGCATAAAAATGATACACTTGCACACAAGCATCCTTAGGGTTTCTCCACTTGGTTGCCTAAAACAAAATGGCCATATTACGCATGCGAAGTATCTTGGCAAAACAAACAAATATAAGATCATAGTCCCTCGATGACGCTATTCAAAGTTGCCTTACAAAAATGATCTTGGTCTCTCAAAAATGTTAAGATACTTTGCAAACATTGCTAATCATGGCTATACGATGACCCACGCCCATCCCGTTTACATCCAAAGATAGGGTTGCTTACCAAATTAATGGTAAGACAACAATGTCAAAGGAATAGAAAATGTACAAGGAGGACATTTGAGTAGGTATATTACTTCTAGTTACTTGCTCTATTTCAAACAACTATCCTTACTATTTTAAAAACAAACCCACACATTTCCAAACATTGAAAACATTTTCAAAAAGACAAACATCTTTGTATACATTCTTACAAACGAGAATCATTACAAAGATTGCCTAAACGAATGGCCTCTTTTACAAAATACTTTCAAAACCACACCGAACACAATTTCAAACAAACAAAAGCAAGTGATCTAAGCAAGTAACTAAGATCCCATGGAAAACCATGGATGAAAAGGGTGCTAATACCTTCCCTTTTCATAATCTACCCCCCGAACTCAAGAAAACATCTCAAAGGTCTTTCCTGTGCTTTTTCACCTTTCCTTTTAGATAAAAGAAAAGTCGGCGGCGACTCTTGTTAACCGCAATATTTGCGATAAAACACAAAACCCTCAAGTCAGTTCTCCCACCGTATCACAGAACTGACAACTCTGTTGGGGAGTATTATAAAAGTGGGGTTACCTTAAGGTTTATATCACATTTATTTGCTTACATTGTTTGACTTGTTTTCTTTACATTATGGTTCTTTGTTTGGGTTTTAATCCTCCACCCGGATTTGGGAAACATTATAGGTAAATAGCAACACGTTGTGGAAATTGTGCGGGGTATACCGACATGGTCTAAGCAATAGCTATGTTAGTGTGACATATTTGTTGGTACCGGTAGCCTTTGAGTCAATCAAAGAGAATATGGGGCCGTTGAGTGATGTCATGAAGCACTAATGAACTTCTATAACCCTTTACTTAACCAACTTGGCCTTTAGGATGTAGTGAGATGACCGACTTTGGTGCAGTCCGAAGTTGGTAGATACTCGATACTACACTCATTGAGGGTTGGTTTCTTGGGATATTTGGGTCGCCATTAAAGAGGCTTGAGCTGAAACAATGACCAAGGAAACAGTCCAATGATATCGAGCTCCTTAGAACCCGGTTACTATTATTAGGACAGGTTGAGCCAATTAAACTTCAAGAGGGTACTTACCTATAAAACCCCATGCAAGCCTAAACTAAGAACTTGTTTGCTTTGCTTGTATATGCATACTTGTACATAACATCATGGACATCATAAGCATCATATGCATCCACTAACCATTTCAAGGATTTTGGAGATTCATGTTTGTTTTTGTTTTGTAGGATATGAATTCACTTCGCAGGAAAACTATCCAAATCAATCTTGTAATAATTCCTCCACAACTCAGAGAGCTAGCTTCCAGGATCCCTGAGAACTCTCCATTCACCGAGAGGCATGGTCGTTTACTCAACTTGGTCACCTCCAACACAGAGGAGGATATGATGAAAGTGCTCTTCCAATTCTTTGATCCTTTGCATCATTGCTTCACATTTCCTGACTATCATCTTGTGCCCACTTTGGAAGAATTCTCTCAACTCTTGAGGATTCCCATTCTCAATCAACTACCTTTCAACGGTACGAAAAGAGATCCAAAGCCAGAAGAGATTTCTCAAGCCCGACACTTGCACTCAACTGATGTCACAACTCATTGGGAAACTAGAAGTGGTGTCAAAGGCTTCTTAGCAAAGTTTCTTTTAACAGAAGGCTCAAAGTTGTTGGAATTCCTTAGACTTGCAAGCATTTGAGGAAATTGTGGCTCTTCTTATTTATGGGATGGTCCTGTTCCCCAATCCTGACTAATTCATAGATGTGAGTGCCGTCAAAATCTTCATGTCATGCAATTCGTTGCCTACATTACTAGGGGATATACTGCACTCTTTTCACACTCGTACAATGAGGAAAAGAGGTGTCCTTATGTGTTGCACTCCTCTCCTGGCAATATGGTTTATTTATCATCTTCCCGAATCAATCTTAAATAATGAGCAAGGTTTAAGGTGGTCGCAAAGGTTAATGACGCTCAAACATTCAGATATTCATTAGTGCTCTCGATCCAAAGAGAATGTTATTATTGTTGATCATTATGGGGAATTCCCTAATGTCCCTCTACTTGGAATTAGGGGAGGCATCTCCTACAACCCATGCTTAGCTCTAAGATAGTTTGGTTATGCCCGAAGGGATGGCCCACATGAGATGTTGATTCAAGGCTTGGTATTCGACTATGACAACAACGATCAAGGTCTTCGCCAGAGATTCATTCGAGCTTGGAGGATGCTAAACAAGGTGGATAGAAAGACTTCGAGACACAAGAATTCCATCCCTCTTGAGCCTTACCTCAAGTGGGTACGAACCCGCGCTCAAAGTCTTATGATGCCTTATCCTTCCATTCTCCCGGTGATTATTGAGCCTGTTAAGAAAGGAGAAGTTCCATACACTATCCTACATCCTGACATGGCCACATATCTTGAAGATCTACCAAGGGATTGGATACAACTAAAAGGAGAGCGAGATACTTTCGAAGCCCAGTTCTACACAAGCGAGAAGAAGGTTTTGGAACTCACTAGGCTACTTCATGAGGAGAAGACTCTAAATGCCTACATAGCACCAAAGAGGATGCGCACTACTTTTTTATCTTAGGGTGTTGTATTATTTTGCCCAAGGGGCATTGATGTACTCAAACTCTATCTTATTAATATAACATGTGTTTCTTTTTGTTTAAAACGAACTTGAATCTTTTAAAATCCTTAAAAACATTACATATGCACATATCATTCATCATAACATAAACAGGTCTTTTGCAACAAGTTTCCTCATCTCTCTACTGTTTATTTTAGTAAGATGGATCTCGAACAGACAGTCAAAGATCTTCATACTCAAAACATGCAGTTTCAACAGTTACTCAAAACCCTGGCCAAAGGACAAGAGGAGATGAAGACTCTGTTGGAAAAGGAGAAAAAGAAGAAAGAAAAGAAATTAACTGGTGTTGTAATCATGGGGAGAAGGTTTCAAGGGCAATCCTGAAAACAATCCTGAAGGTGGATTCGAAGCCAGCATGTAGGTGTATTCGAAGGTGACATGAAGGCGACAATGCCTTGTGCATGCTAGCATGAGGAAAACCCCTGCCTTGTGAATCAAAGCAAACATGTAAGGAGCCAATGGTGCAATCAAAACCTGCATGCAGGAGGTCCCTGCTTTGTGTCAATGGAAAACCTTCAGAAGGCCATTGCCCTCTGAATCGAAGAAAGATTTCAGAAGGTCATCTCCTTCCGAATCGAAGGAAGCTTTTCAGAAGATCATTTCCTTCTGAATCAAAAGAAACCAAAAGGAATTCACTAACTTTCTGAATCGAAGGAGACCAACATGAGGCCTTTCTCTTATGAATCGAAGGAAGCTAGTAAGAAGGTCATCTATTTCTGAATCGAAGGAAGATTTTCAGAAGGTCATAATGCCCAGTCAAAGCTAGCATGTAGAAGGCATCTGCTTTATGAGACAAACATTCAGGAGGCCATTACTCTCTGAATCGAAGCTTGCACGCAGGGGCTATTTCAATGAATCAAAGCAAACCTGCAGGAGGCCACTTGCTTCATGAATCAATGTAAGCATCTAGAAAGCCATAAGCCAAAATGAAGCTTGTGGACCAAAGCTCGTTCGAAGAGGCCAAATGCCCAAATGAAAGATATAAATCCAGCTAGCTCGAAGAAAGCAATAATGTCCAATCGAAGTATGCAAACCAAGCTTGCTTCGAGAGGGGCCAAATGCTCCATCGAAGCTTATGAACCAAATCTTGTTTGAAGGAGCCAAATGCTCCATCAAAGCTTATGGATTAAAGCATACTTGTTCTTTTTCAATTTGATGATTGAGGGCCCAATTGTACTTGTGCAAACATGAACTTTTGAAAATCCTTGTGATAAAATGTCTTGAGAAAAGAGAGGGCAAATTTTTGGGGTACAACAACTACGTTAGTGCGACACATTGTTTATGTTGGTGTCCCTTGAGTCAGTAAAGGAGAATGTTGGGCTTCCGCATGGTGTCATAAAGCACTAACTGACCGTAGAACCTTAGTTGACACAACTTAGCCATTAGAAAGTAGTGAGATAGTCGGATTTGGTGCAGATTGAAGTTGGTTGATACTCGATACTACACTCAATTAGATCGGACTCTCGGGATATTTCAGTCGCAAATCAGATGCTTGTGCTGAAACAATGCCTGAGAGAAAGATCAGTGATATTGAGGCTCCTAGAACCCGGTTACTTCTTTTCGGAAATGTTGATCTAACTAAAACTTCAAGAGGGTACTTACCTACAAACTCCATGCAAGCTTAAACCTAAGGCCTTATGTGTTTTTTGTGTATGATTAATTGTTAGAACATGACATCATAACATCATGACATCATACCATATCATTTTCACTAACCATTTCAAGGACCAAGAGATTTATCTTTATTTTGTTTTGTAGGTTATGGCCTCCGCTCATAGAAACACTATACGGATCATCTTTGTAAGGGTGCCTCCTCAGCTTAAAGAATTAGTCTCAAGGGTTCCTGAAAGTTCTTCATTCATCAAAATGCTTGGTCGACTACTCAGTCTGGTTACCCCAGGTTTCGACGAAGACATGATGAGTGTTCTTTGACCATGTATATCATTGCTTCACATTTCCAGATTATCAGTTGGTACCCATAATGGTGGAGTTCTCACAATTACTGGGGGTACCCGTTCTTGATCAGACACCCTTCACCGGTTTAGAGGAAGTTCCGAGACCTAAAGATATTGCAGCAACCTTACATCTGAAGCGGTCCTTTATTGTATCTAATTGGGAAACGAGAAGTGGAGTCAAAGGTTTCCTAGCTAAATTTTTGATTGAAAAAGCTCAATTGTTTCTGGATGCTATGGGTTTCTAGGATTTCGAGGAAATCTTGGTTACTCTAATCTATGGGATGGTGTTATTCCCTAATCTAGACCAACTCATAGATGTGAATACCGTCAAAATATTTCTCACTCTTAACCTTGTTCCTACCTTGCTCTGAGACATTTTGCATTCTCTTCACACTCGTACTATGAGGAAATGAGGGACTCTTATGTGTTGCATACCTCTAATATACAGGTAGTTTATTTTGCACCTTCCCCGATCAGTAATGAAGAATGAACAAGGTTTGAGGTGGTCTTAAAGAATAATGTCACTTTCTCATTCAGATATTTATTGGTGCTCCCGATCTCAAGAGGATATTACTATCATTAACTGCTGTGGGGAATTCCCTAATGTTCCACTCCTTGGCATTAGGGGAAGTATTACAACCCTTCTCTAGGTCTACGTCAATTTGGTTATGCTCGAAGAGATGGTCCTCATGACACACTGATCCAGGGTATTATGCTCGACTATGAAAATGATCCTCAAGGTTATCGTCATAGATTTATACATGTTTGGGGCATGGTGAGCAAAATTGATAGTAAGGCTTTAGAACAGAAAAACATATCCCTCTAGAGCCCTACCTCAAATGGGTACGAGCTCGCGCTCAAAACCTCATGATGCCATATCCAGTTGTTCTATCAGTGATCATAGAGCATGTTGTTGAAGGAGACGTTTCTCGCACTATCCTCCATCCATACATGCCCACTGACCTCGAAGAATTGCAGAAGTATTGGATTTAAATCAAGGAAGAAAGGGATACCTTTGAAACTCAATTTTATGTAAGTGAAAAGAAAGTTTTCGAGCTCACAAAGCAACTTCACGAGGAGCAAATCCTTAATGCATACATCGACACAAAGAGGAAGCGTTTGTGGGAGACTTGAGTCTTAGGTTTTAGAAGTTCATATTGTTGTCTCTTTGAGACCCTTTTGTTTTCATTGTAAGCCTAAGAAGCAATTTTAATTTTGAACTTACTAATAAAAATCTTTAGTTTTTGTTTCCTCTCAGTTAGCAAATTTAAATCTCCTAAGGTCCTTGAAAACATTACATCTACATATCATGCATCATTTCATAAACATCTCTTCCAATAAAGGTTTCCTTATCTATTTATTGTTTATTTCAGTTTAAGATAGCCCTCGAACAAACTGTCAAGGATCTCCAAGCTCAGCATGCACAATTTCAAGAGACTCTTCTGAATCTGGCCAAAGGACAATAAGAGATGATGGAACTCCTCGCCAAGAAAAAGAAGACTAAGAAGCCGACTATTATCCTCAATATGGGAAGACGATTCAAAGGTCCTTCTTAACCAGTTCAAGTGGATGATTTTTCCTCTGAGGAAGACGACAACCAAGAGGAGGATGGAAGAAGTGTCAGGGGTGAAGGTTGAAATAACCAGGGTTCTGAGAATATTCCTCAAGATGAAGACTATTTCGATGAACAGTACCCTCCTGCAGATAACAAGTACAAGAAGTTGGAAGACTGTCTCAAAGCTATGGAAACCTAGAAAGTACCTGGATTAGATTTGGAGAACTAGGTCTGATCCCAGGGATGTTCATCCCCCATAAATTGAAGGTCCATATCTTTGCTAAATATGATGGGGTCTCTTGTCCTAAACTTCATATGAGGTCGTATGTTTGAAAAATACTACCTCATACTACTGATAGGAAATTATGGGTCCATTTCTTTCAAGAAAGTTTGTCCGGTACTCAACTTGAATGGTTCTACCAGCTGGAAGGAACCAACATTCACACGTGGGAAGACTTGGCTGCTTCTTTTTACAAGAAGTATCAATATAATGTTTACCTTGCACCGACTCGTGTACAATTGCAAAACATGTCCATGGGCTCGAATGAAGGGTTCAAGGAGTATGCCTAGAAGTGGAGAGACTTAGTTGGAAGGGTTCAACTTCCCTTGTATGACCGATAATTAGTTGATATGTTCATGGGTACTCTGACAAGCCCATTCTTTAATCATCTGATTAGGAGTTCTTCATCTGGATTTACTGAGATAATTCTGACAAGAGAAAGAGTTGAAAGTGGTATTAAGAGTGGGAAGATTCTAATGGCTGCAACTTCTAATGCTGTGAAGAAGTCGTTTGATGGTAAAAAAGAAACCAATGTTGTCTATGGCCAGAAATAATGTAGTAAAAATGACAACCATCAGTTTGTGGGAGCAGTGTTGATCTCTAATCTAGTGTCTGTTCAACAATCACAACATGACAACCATCGAAGGCCAGACGCTCTATCAAGGCAGTTTACCAAGATTGGCATGCCTTTATCTCAAGCATTACAACATTTGTTAAAGGTTGAACTCATTTCACTACGGGATCCTCCTCACAATCCCAACACATCCTATCCAAAGTACAACCCAAATGCGAGGTGTGCCTATCATTGGAACAATCTTGGGCATGACACCAACAACTGTTGGGCCCTGAAAAGCAATATTTATGATATGATCGATAATAAGGAAATTGAGTTTGATCCTCCGGAGACTCCGAACGTGATTACTGCACCTATGCCTAAGCACGAAAAAGGCATAAGTGCTATTGAAGATGTTTTGTATGTTACCTCCGTAAGTGATGCGGTTACTCCTCTCTCAACAGTCAAGGAAAATTTGCTACAAGACGGTTTATTTTCGGGTTGTGTCAAAGAATGTTATTGATGTGCAGTTCAACCCAATGGTTGCGGGTTTCTGAAGGAAGGTTTTCAACGCCTGATGGATGAACATGTAATTTTGATTGAGAAAGTTTCATATGCTGAGAATTTGTGCCGAGATTTATTTGTCATATCTGGTACTCTTTTCAGGATCATTTACAAGGGTCCTGTAAGGATTGCCGCCAATCCAAAAGCTGCTACTTTAATGATTACAACACCTGGGCCCGTCCCATATTACTCGGAGAAGGATATTCCATGGAATTATGGGTCTGCCATTTATTACCATGACGTTAAACAAGACTTGTCTGACGAAGATGATAAGGAGGCTGATCCCAATATTGACAATATTGTGGGGACCAGCAAAATTACTAGAAGCGGAAGGATTTTCTCCCCGGAAATATCTCCACCTGTTCAAATCACAATTACAATGACAACTGTTGAGGCTCGGGATAGATGGCCAATGATAGAGCCTGCTCAGATAGAGGCGCCAAAAGAAGCTACAGTCAACGACACCTTTGGACAAGAGTTGGAAGAGGTTTTGAAAATCATCCGCAAGAGTGACTATAAAATTGTTGAACACCGTCCAAAATATCCATGTTATTTTTGCTATTGTATTTTGAAGCCCATGCGCGGGCTTTAGAAAAATTCTTGAAGACTGCTCATGTGCTGCAAGAAATTTCGGCTGATCAATTTGGAAGTTACGTGGCTAGTTTAACAACTGATAATGGATTAGGCTTCTCTAATGCTGACCTGACTCCGGAGGGGAGAAATCATAATAGGGCCATATATTACTCCATTGAATGCATGGGCACTATGTTGGCTCATGTGTTAGTTGATACTGGCTCTTTTCTAAATGTTCTGCCAAAAGGTGCTCTTGACAGACTGGATTGTGAAGGGGTTATGCTGAAACCCAGTGACATTATAGTTCAAGCCTTTGACGGGTCTAAAAGAATGGTACATGGAGAAGTGAAACTCCCAATCAAAGTGGGTTCACATATATTTGAGTCCACTTTCTATGCAATGGACATCCGGCCAGCTTATTCTTTCCTATTAGGACGCCCCTGGATCCATGGGGCAGGTGTCATCACCTCCACTTTGCACTAGAAATTAAAATATCCTGTAAAAGGAAGGTTGTTACTATTTGCGAAGAAGAGGAGTACATGGTCAGCCACTTGAATTCATTCTGGTATGTTGAGATGGATAAAGAATTTATCGAGACTCCATGTCAAACCTTTAAAGTGATTTCCCCTACTCCTATTAAAGATGTTTTTGCTATTCCAAAGACTACCAGGGTTCCGCACAAGATGGCTTCCTTGAAGGATGCTAAAGCTACTATAGAAGAAGGTTTTTGTACTATTTGGGGTCAACTTCCTAATATCCCTTAGAAATCTGACAAGTTTGGTTGGGCTTTACTATAGAAGGTCAAAGGGTTGTACGTCGAGCTCGTGCTGGAAGACCTTCATTCCGTGTCAGCAACAACAGAGTCAACGCAATAGAAGACGCTGATAGTGATTGTGACCTCGACAAATGGATCTTTTCTACCCGAGGCAATAGACTCAACAATTGGAAGGCGAAAGACATTATCTCTATCTCCTTTAGTCAGGAGTAATAGCTATTTCTTTTTTATTGCTTTAAGATGTTTGGTTATGTAATTTTTTTTAAAAACAATGACTTTAAACCTTGTGTCTTTCCCAGGGCACAATGGTCCATTTGTTAAGGTTTGTCATTTCATAAGTCATATTTTCATTTAATAAAAGCATTGGACGTTTTGCATTCAAACCTTGCGCTCTCTGTCTTTGTTTTACTATATCGCACTTTCAAATAGCTATGTGTTCTTACACACACCCACACACTACATTGCAGATCCGCATCCACTCTGGATCTTGTTGATAATGGTCCTGCTATTGCCGCTTATGACTTTGAAAATATGATCTACTAAGTCGATGAAGAAGGTGAGGAAGATTATGAAATACCCGGAGAACTTGCCAGACTCTTAATACAAGAATAAAAGGCTATCCAACCGCACGAAGAGACGATCAAAGTGGTAAACTTGGGTTCTGAGACAGACAGAAAAGAGGTCAAGATAGGCGCCAACTTAGAGGGTAGTGTCAAGAACAAATTGATTCAAATGTTGCACGGCTATGTTGAGATATTTTCTTGGTCATACGAAGGAATGACAGGGCTTCATACTAATATTATGGTTCACCGTATGCCAATGAAAGAGGGTTGTTCTTCGATTAAGCAGAAGGTTCGTCGCATGCGTCCCGAGATGTCAGAGAAGGTCAAGGTCGAGGTTATGAAACAATTCAACACATGTTTCTTAGCAGTGACGTAATATCCTTAATGGCTTGCGAATGTTTTTCCGATACCAAAAGAAAGACGGCAAGGTGCATATGTATGTAGACTACAGGGATCTGAACAGGGCAAGCCCCAAAGATGACTTCCCGCTTCCACATATTGATGTTTTGGTTGACAACACCTCTCAGCATAAGGTATTGTCTTTCATGGATGGTTTCTCGGGTTATAATCAGATTAAGATGGCGCCTGAAGAGATGGAGAAAACTACCTTCGTCACACAGTGGGGCACTTTCTGTTGCAAGGTCATGCCTTTTGGGTTGAAGAACACCGGGGCAACTTATCAGCGGGCCATGGTAGCCTTATTTCACGACATGATTCATCATGAGATAGAAGTCTACGTCGACGACATGATAGCAAGGTCACAAACTAAAGAAGAACATCTTGATCATCTGCATAAGTTATTTGAAATGCTGAAGAAGGAGAAACTAAGGCTAAATCTGAACAAATGGACTTTTGGGGTGAGATCTGGTAAACTCCTAGGTTTCGTCGTCAGTGGTAAAGGTATTGAAGTTGATCTCGAAAAAGTTAAAGCTATTCAAGAAATATCGGCTCCCCGTATTGAGAAAGAGGTCTGAGGTTTCTTAGGATGACTGAATTATATTTCCCGATTCATTGCTCATTTGAATCAAGTAGTAAAGTAGAACGACGATTGTCAATTATCCTTTGATAAAATTAAGGAATACCTACAAGAACCTCCGATTCTGATGCCACCAGTTAAAGAAAGACCTTTAATCATGTACCTAACAGTGCTAGAGAATTCAATGGGGTGTGTATTAGGGCAGCATGACGAGTCTTGTCGAAAAGAGCATGCAATATACTACCTTAGATGAATAGCATAGTGGTAGCCGCTAACAAGAATATTAAGAAGATCATACAGAAGATGGTCGTGACTTACAAAGACTGGCACAAGATGTTACCATTTGCTCTTCATGGCTATCACACTTCAGCATAAACATCAACTGGGGTAACCCCATTCTCTCTGGTCTATGGTATGGAAGCTGTCATACCTGTCGAAGTTCAGATTTCTTCTTTGAGGATTATGAAAGATGCATACTTAGACGAAGACGAGTGGATTCATACCAGGCTAGACCAGCTGAATCTAATTGACAAAAAGAGGCTTACGGTTGTCTGTCACGTCCAGATGTATCAGAACAGATGATCAAGGCATTCAGTAAGAAAATCAAGCATCGGGTATATCAGGATGGTGACTTGGTAATAAAGTGCATCATTCTACTGCAAGATGATCCCAGGGGCAAATGGAATCCCACCTACGAAGGTGCTATGATATTAACCACCATGGACGGTGAAGATTTTCTATACCCTGTGAACATGGACATAGTTAAAAGATACTACTCCTGAAAACGACCCGCTAGGTTTACTGGCCTAGGCAAAAATAAGGGCATCCCGGTGAACCAAAAGGGTTCAGGCAAAAATTAGGGATATGTATAAAAGATTGTACACCTGGCAAGTCGAAAACCTGAAAAGACAGTTTGGGCAAAAAAGGGTATCCTGGTGGACTGAAAACCCGAAAGGGCGGTCCAGGAAAAAATTAAGGATTAAAACATACAAATATGTCCTGTTGGATCACTTACAAGCAAGCTTTATTACCAAAGTCAAAATTTCAAATGGTACAGATCAGTTCAATCAACTTCTTCCAACAACAAAGGATGAGATGTTCGATGACATAGGGGCAATAGCGGAGTTGGAACCCAACGAGATCATTTCCACATAGCTATATATTTTGTTTTCACTTTGTACTCTTTTGATTTCATGTAAATTTCCTCCTACTAGAATTTATGTCTCTTTGTACAAAATCGCCTATTTATAGGAAAACTATCAATACAAGTACATCCTAAAATTTAAACCTTTCGTTTTTTAATTTTGTTGTTTTGTTTGCGAAAACGTCCAATGACTATAATTGAATGAACATATGCATATGAACAGGATTAACTGTTAACAAATATATGCATAAGAATAGGAATAAGCATTTACTCAAGACTCTAGGAGTTGGGATGACGTTCAAGCTATCCACAAATCCCCACAGAGGAACTTCCATGGGATTATCCCCACAGAGTAGTCTTCACAAAACAATATTCAACAAAGATATATCCCCCCACAAAATAGGATACACCGATCATACTCACCAGTCGAAACCCCCAACAGATAAAAGAATATGATCTTTTTCCCAACAATATCACCCACCTACGGAGTTCCAATCCGTACAGTTCATGGAAGTTCTCTTCCCCAGCTGAGTTTATTCCTCCAAAACTATAAAACCCCCTACAAATTTTTTCTCTCCAATAGAGCTCATTTCCTCAGCAAGGGTGTTTCCTCAGCAGAGTATTTCTTCACCCACATGGTTGATTTCCCCAATAGGGTTTATTTCCCCAATAAATTACAGTCCCCCAAGCTTGAGCCTATTCCTCAGATGGCTACGAATCACCGGAAAAATTCCCCTCCCCGGTGAAGTCGCCACTATCCTCAGAGAGTTGCTACGAAACCTATAACCATACAAGATATCAGTCAACTTTATCCTCCCCAAACTATTTGTAAGGTTATCCATCTCTTTTATCCCCGGTTAGTGTATATAAGAAATAAACTCCCCAGTAGAGCGATGAACGAACAATGTTCCTGAAATCTTCTCCCCAAACATAAGTCAACATTCCCTAGTGGAATTTCCTCAAACAGCAAGCAGGAATCCCCAGCGGAAGCATTCTAAACAAGGTTGAAGATTACACATGTTCTTCATCCCCAAAGCTAGTCAGGGATTCATTTTTCCTCAGCAAGATGTCATACGGAACTGTTGATACACTTCCAACAACATTTCACATTCATACATCATTTACCAATGTCATAGCATATGCATACGAAACGCATGTACAACATTCTCATTTATTTTGAGAACATCACTACGCAATGCTTTTCATACATCATGACATTGCATACATCTAACTCTTTACCTTTTTAGGAAAGATCAATCAAAAGACAAACATCATCAACTACTTATATGACCCGACATTCTTCTCCAAGGCTACATCTGAAAAAGGGCTATTTCAGAAATTTCCTCAGAGGATCATTCTCAAAAAATATATCTTATGGTTCAGATTAAATTGACCATAGATTTATTTTGATACTTCTTCTAGTGGACCTTTTCTAGCTCAGATTAAATCAACCTTATATTTATTCAGATACTTCTTCCAGTTGAAGACGGTCGTAGATAGCTTCTGGCTCAGATTAAATCGACCATAGATTTATTCTAATACTTCTTCCAGTTGAAAACGGTTGCATACATCTTCTGGATCAGATTAAATTGACCATAGATTTATTCTGATACTTCTTCCAGTAGACATTTTCTGGCTCAGATTAAATAAACCATAGATTTATTCTGATACTTCTCCCAGTTAAAGGCGGATGCAAACATCTTCTGGCTCAGATTAAATTGACCATAGATTTATTCTGATACTTCTTCCAGTAGACATTTTCTGGATCAGATTAAATCAACCAAAGATTTATTCTGACACTTCTCCCAGTTAAAGACGAACGCAGACATCTTCTGGCTCATATTAAATCAAGTGTTAGATTTATTCTGATACTTCTTACAATTGAAGTCGAGCGTAGACTTAGTCTAATTTCAATCAACAGTTACTTTGGATTGCATCTATAAGCCCATCTTTGATGATTCATTGTTACCTCTTCAAATGGTATCTTTAATCCCATTCTCGGTATAATCAGCCAACAACGTTACTTCGTGCACCAGAGAGTGCAAATTCTGGCTACTTAAGTGTTCAATCATTTTCTACCTTCAAGTCATGAACGGCGGACATGCAACCCAACTCTTCAGGTTTAAGAAGATTGAACATGGGAAGCTGTTGTACCCCAAAATTTTCCCTCCCATTTTCTTCAAAACATGCTCATAAAGGTCTCAAATACTCAAAGCTACTCAAGAGTTGACTGGTCAAACCTTCCCCTAAGCAAGGGTCTACAACTAGGGTTTTTGTGCTTCTCAAGGAAGATTGGGTTGCAAGGGTCTACAACTAAGGTTTTTGTGCTTCTCAAGGAAGATTGGGTTGCAAGGGTCTCAAATGAATTTCATGGTTCATCATGGGTCCTCAATAATGCTCATGTCAATCTTCAAGTCATACATCACATGTTTGCTCAGTCAATGGCTCAGAAGATTGAAAGTCAATTGTATTAGGTAAAAAGTAAACTATGGTCAACATACACTCAAACTTTAATATTTTTTGTCAACATCAATATTTTGAGGTGATATTCATCATTTGATCAAGGTTTGATCATGATTCCTCAAAGAAATCCCTCAAATCGTCTAAGGTCAAAAATTGCCAAATTAGGGTTTTGATTGAAGATGACTGGTCATTGACTTTTGGCCTAGTGCATGACCTAATGTCTTAAAGCATGATCTCAAGGGCTCAAATACAACATCTTGACCTAATTATATGGCTCAAGAAATTTTCAAAGATACAAGTGATTGATAGTTGAAGAATTGAATCAATTGATAAAAAGTCAACAGTCACACAAAAGTTAAACTTTGACTTTTTGGTCAACATTGGAATTCAAAAATCAAGAATAATTAAAAAATTCAAAATTATCAAGTTGGAACATCAAGAATCAACAAAGTCAAGAAAAAAGTCAACAAAAGTCAATAGTTGGAAAATTTTCCAACACTAAGAAATTTTTTTAAGTGTTTTGTTCTTGACAAAGTCACTACTTTATGGCCATTTTTCACTAAGATCCAAGTTGATTCAAAGAAAAATTTCAACATGAATGTTGTAGGGAATGAAAAGTTATACAACTTTGGTAATGAGATTTGATCTCCAAAAAGTTCTCAAATCAACAAATATAAGAATGTGAAATTCTGCTAACACTTAGAGAAATTTATCGAACAGTTTTAACTTCAAAAAGTGACCAATTTCATGGCCATTTTTCACCAAGATCCAAATTGATTAAACAAAAGTGTTCAACATGGAAGTTGTAGACAATGTTTCAAGGTTTCCGAAATGTCAAAGAGCATGAATTTCTCATACTTTAGCTAGGATATTCGAAGAGAATAAGTTGGCCATTCAAACTTGAATCATAAGTCATTTTTTTATGACCTTATGGCCAAAACTCCAACCAAAGCTACAAGATCTCTCGGTTAAAAGAGAGTAGTCCCTTGATGACCCTTCGATGCAGCATTTGGTAAATGATCATAGTCCCTTATGAAAATTGCTAAAGCGTCCTATGAGTTACCTTTATGACTGTATGATGACCAGCGCTTGTCCCTCACGTCCAATGATAGAGCTTCCTACTAACTAATGGTAGGATAGGACCATCTAAAGGAGGAGGAAAAGAACAGAGATTTTTTGAGTAGGTAGAACGCTCGTAGCCGCTTGCCCACAAACTTTTCCAAACAAAACATCTTTTTATAAAACAAGACTTTCTTTCACAAATATTTTCAAAACAAACATTTTGTATACATTCTCAACGATACGAGAATCATTACAAAATTTCCTCCCTTAGGCATGTTCAAAATATTTTCAAACATATACAAGCACAAAGCATTTCCAGAAGTGAGCTAGCGATTAAGAGCCCGTAGATAACTACAGATGAAAAGGGTGCTAACACCTTTCCTTTTCATAACCTACCCCTCTTACTTAGAAAAATCTCAAAAGGTCTTTCCTGTTATTTTCACCCTTTCCATTATTGGATAAAAGAAAAGTTGGTGGCAACTCTTGTTATCCGCAACATTTGCGATAAAACGCAAAACCTAAAAGTTAGTTCTCCCACCGTATTACACAAAGCTACTTGGGAACCCATCTTAAAAATTTTTATGCAAGAATCAAAATGTACAATGGGATGATAATTTCCAGGAAGCCTTTTAAAGGATTAAAAGGTATCTCCAGGAGCCACCAATCCTTATTCCTCCAATGCCCGGAAGGCCACTCATTATGTACTTGATGGTGTTGGAAGATTCTATGGGTTGTGTGCTTGGATAACATGACGAAACAGGACGTAAAGAGCACGTCATTTATTATCTGAGTAAAAAGTTTACCGATTGTGAATCCAGGTATTCTTTGCTTGAAAAAACTTGTTATGCACTTCCTTGGGCAGCTTGACGTCTAAGGCAGTACATGCTGACATACACAATGTTTCTGATTTCGAAGATGAACTCGATAAAGTATGACATTCACTATGTTACGCAAAAGGCTATCAAGGGTAGCATTCTTGCAGACCATCTCGCTCATCAGCCGTTGGAAGAGTACCAATCGATGGAATTTGACTTTCCAAACGAAGATGTTATGAAACATGATGATAATGATGTGGTTGATCTGAAAGAGTGATGGAATCTTACATTTGATGGTGCATCGAACACTACAGGTCATGGAATTGGGGTAATATTGACTTCTCCATGCAATACTCATACACCATTTACGGCCCGGTTATGTTTCGATTGTACGCACAATATGGCAGAATATGAAGCCTGTGTGATGGGTCTCGAAGCAGCCGTCGACCTTAAAATCAAAATCCTTGATGTCTTTGGAGACTCCGCTTTGGTTATACACCAGGTACGAGGTTATTGGGAAATGAAGCACCCCAATTTGATTCTATTGTACCCCAAAATTTTCCCTCCCATTTTACTCAACATATGTTCATTGAGATCCTCAACTTGCTCAAGGATGCCCAAGAGTTGACCAGACAAACTCTCTCCCAAAGCAATGAACCTCCAACTAGGGTTTCCATTTTCATCAAGATGGGTGAGATCCAAAATCCTCATATGATCTCCATAGTCCTAATATGTTCTCAAAACCATCCATGTCAAGTTTCATGTCTTGCACAAGAAGTTTTCTCAGTCAACTGCTCAAATGCTTAAAAATCAACTATATTAGGTCAAAAGTCAAATGTGGCCCACATATAGTCAAACTTCAAGATTTTTGTTCAACATCAAAACTTTGAAGTGATATCCATCATTTGATCAAGGTTTGATCATGATTCCTCAAGGAATGCTCCTAATTCATCAAAACTCAAAAGTTGCTAAATTAGGGTTTCTTAGAAAAAGTCAACCAAACTTTGACCAAGCATAACTTTCTCATACGTTATCATAAATTTCTCATCCAAGGCTCATTTTGAAGAGAATCCAATTACCTACAACTCATCTTCATCCCTCAAGATCAAAAAATGTCGTCATGAAAAGATATAAATCCACACATTATAGGTCCTTTTCAAAGTCAACAAAAACACCTTTTGGGTCAAAGCTTCTTACATGAACATGGAAGATCCAATTGAAGTGAAACCAAAACGGTTGTTTAGGGGACATCTCAAGCTTTCTAAAAAGTCCAAGAACACCCTCTTAGGGTTAAAATTAAAGGAGATATGCATTGTCAAAGTTGGCCATTTTTGGAAAATTGTCAAAAGTCAACAATACCCAAAATTGCATTTTTTGTCAAATGGGCTTAACTTTTTATGCTTGCATCTTACTTCTAGAAATGTCCATGATCCAAACTCTCTCATATATTATTGACTTTATTTATTTAATTTATTTTGATTTTAATCATTTAAAAGTCAAATTAAATCAAATAAATTATATAAAATATGGAAGATTTGTTTTTTATCTGATTTTGGATAGAATCACAATCCATTTATGCTGTCAAACAGAATCAAATCGTGCCAAGGGTGATTGGGATGAGAATGGTATAATTTAGCTTGATTTAGAAAGAAATAATACATGGATGAAATCAAATCAACTCTTGATAATTAGAAAAGATATGAATTCTTTTGGTTTACCTAATTCAGTATAATACATATACATAACAATTCCAAGGCACAAGGACAAGGGTTGATCGTGTGAAACAGCAAGGACAAGTTGCATTTTTTGGTCAAAAAATATCAGATTGGATTCCATACTACATCCATCCTCAAGGAGATTTAAGGATTGCAACACGTTCCTGGCAATCTCCTGAAGCTAACTGCATCTTTTGCACGCACCGAAACACTCAGAATCGTAAAATCTGCAACTCTGTTATCCAACCCTTTTTTATTTTTGATTACATGCATAAATGCATTTTCAATGAAATTTAAACATGTATTCTTACTTATCGTAATATTTCGATGCTTTCTGAATCGTTTGATTGAGTTTTAAGTGCAGGAATCATGGTTTGCCATTCTTTGGGTTTCCAAGCTCGTTTTAGGGTTTCCTTCTACAGGCAAAATTAGGGCTAGGCATGGATACCATGGTGTTCAGGGCTTCAAGCCCAGTTGATTCATGGCCTTCATTGTAATTTATATTGCTTGTGCTGGATTTTTGAATGATGCAGGGTTGTACCTACAGACTTTGTCCGTAGGTAAAAGTCTAAACCTAAAACGACAGTGCTGAGGAAGACGAAGGCTAGGTGCCAAACTCCCATTGGGAGATTTAAATTACGCGCGCGCTTTTATGATATTAACTTACTTTGGATATAATGTTAGTTTGTTATTATATTAACAAATGAACAACTAGCATAGATGGTTAAGGACGGAGGGTTTGAAGCAAACGTCCTGGGTTCGATCCCAAGCGTGTTGCTTTTGCATTTTTCTTGAATATTCCTTGTAGATCCAGCATGTCACTCTGTTGACGGTCCACCTAGAGCTCCCCATTATTCGTCCATTGGATCCATCTCTAGCCAGATCCAACGCCCCGCATACGCAAGCTCATGATAGACCATCAAAAGAAAGATGCACTAGATCAGGCGCAGGATCCTTGGGCCATCATCCTGGGCCTATCAAAAAATTGGCAACACCCCCCCCCCCAATCTGCTTTGGCTACATCAGGCCCATTCCCTTAATTCTTTTTTAATTTCTTTATTTATTTTGTTTTAATTTCTTGTTTAAATTATTTTTTACAAAAAATCTTTTTTAATTAAATCAGAAAATCAGAAAATCACTAAAAAATTAGATTTAGTTTTTTTTCATAAAATATTTAATTGAAATTAATTAATTAGTTTAATTAGGTTAATTTAAATTCTTTTTTTCATAATTAAAATTAAATAGAAATTAGGTTAGTTTGCAAGATTATTTACTTTTCTCACAAAAATCCAAAAAAATATTCTTTCTTTACTCGTCAATTAATTGTTTCTAAACTTGACATTAATTCGTTGTATTTAATTTTGTCGCGCGCATTGTTTTTCCTTTAATTGATTAATTATTGTAACTGCTCCGAGTTTATAATAGTTAATTAGGTTTACTATTTTGCATTTATTATTTTTCCCCGGCTTTTGATTATTTAATCCCCCTCCCCAAAGCCTTGTAATAGCTAGGATTTTAATTTCTCGCACTTTACTTTCCGCAATTATAAACTGTCTAGATGTATGAATAATAGGATTGAATGGCAAGATAACAATTTAAAACGGTAGATAACCCTAAATGCGCAAGATAAATGAAACTGAAATGAAACACTTGCACATGCTCACTCCTAGGGTTTTTCCTCACTTGGTTGCCTCGGAAATGATGGTCGTGTCCCTCGAACATAGGGATATCTTAGCAATGACCCGCAGTTCAAAGTCGTCATAAAGATCATAGTCCCTCATTGTACCTCGAGTTTCCTACGAGAAATTATCTTATGACGATAGTCCCTACGAAATGCTAAGGTATCCTTACTTGTTGCCTTCAGTGACCATTTCGTCCCTTCGAATGTCCCTTAAAACTCCAACGATAGGGCTACCTACTCCTTAATAGTAGGATAGCATTATCTAAAGGAAACGAAAATGAATAATCTTTTTTTGAGTAGGTAGAAAGCTCTTAAGTACTTGCTCAAAACAAAAACAAAACTCTTTCACACAAACACTTTTCAAAACAGTTTTCAAAACAACTTCGTCACACTCTTGGGGACAGATACAAGGGTTATCACGAAGTAAAAAAAAAATTTCAAAACAAACACACACAAGCAATTTCAAAGTGAGCAAGTACCTAAGAGCCCATGAAAAACCACAGATAGAAAGGGTGCTAACACCTTCCCTTTCTATAATCAACCCCCGTACTCATAAACATCTCGAAAAAAGGTTTTTCTATTCTTTTTCCTTTCATTAGTTGCATGAAATAAAAGTCGATGGCAACTCTTGCTTACCGCAACATTTGCAAATATAAAATGCAAAAACAGTATAGCAGTTGGTTCTGCCACCGTATCACAGAACTGGCGACTCTGCTGGGGAATTAATAAGTGGGGTATACCTTAGGATTTAGGTCACTTCTAAAATTGCTTGCTTGTCTTTTGCTTTGCCTGCTTTATATTCAAGGGTTTTGTTGGGGTTATGTAGATCCTACACCCGGATCTGGGGACACCTTTTAGATAAGTAGAAATAAACTGTGAGGGAACTGTGTGGGGTATACCGATACGGTTGAAGCAGTAGCTACATTGATGTGACACTTTGGTTGGTACCGGTTTCCCTTGAGTCAATCAGGGAGAGTACGGGGCCGACGTGTTGTGTCATAAAGCATAAACTGACCTTAGAACCTTTAATTTCACAACTTGGCCAGTAGGACGTAGCGAGATGGCTGGCTTTGGTGTATTCCCAAGGTCGACAGATACTCGATGCTACACTCATTAACGTTTGACTCTTGAGTTTCATTTGATTGCGAGTCAATCGCCTATTGAACGAAGCTTGGGGGAAAGATCAGTGATATTAAGATCCCTTAGAACCCAGTTACTATTTATAGGACAGGTTGAACCAATCCATCTTCAAGAGGGTATGACCTTAAAACACATGCAGGCCTTAAACCTAAGGACTTGGTGTGACTTGTTTGTTGCTTGCTATACATGTGATTTTTTAGCATAATCATGACATCATAAGCACGACATATCATACTAACCATTTCAAGGATTTTCTAGGGCTCATCTTTGCTTTGTTTTGTAGGACATGGCATCCTCCCGTAGGAACACTATCCAGATTAACCTTGTGAAAGTGCCTCTCCAACTAAAGGACTTGGCATTAAGGATTCCTGAAATCTCTCCCTTCACTGAAAAGCATGGTCATTTGCTTAACTTGGTCACTTCAAAACTTGATGACGAATTTTTAAAAGTTCTATTTCAGTTCTTTGATCCTGTGCACCACCGCTTCACCTTCCCAGATTACCAGCTAGTGCCTACCATGGAGGAATTTTCTCAGTTGTTGAAGGTACCTATTCTTGATCAGTTACCTTTTAGCGTTATGGAAGAACATCCAAAGCCTGGAGAGATTGCTCGAGCTCTGTCCTTATAACGGTCCGACATTGTGACAAATTAGGAAACTAGAGGAAATGTCCAAGGAACCCCAATTAAATTTCTATTCAAGAAGGCTTATTATTTTTGGGATACCCTGGATTTACAAGCTTTCAAAGATGTATTAGCACTCCTCATCTACGGGATGGTACTTTTCCCTATTGCGGACCAACTCATAGATGTGAATACTATTAAGGTGTTTCTGTCTCATAATTCGGTGCCTACATTACTTGGGGATATTCTACACTCTTTGTATGCTCGCACTCTAAAGAAAAGGGGTACCCTCCTGTGTTGCATTCCTCTATTTGCTAGGTGGTTTATTTCGCACCTACCCAGGTCTATTCTGAAGAATGAGCGGGGTATGAAATGGTCTCATAGGCTGATGTCCCTTACACATTCAGATATTTATTGGTGTTCACGGTCCTTGGAAGATGTTATCATCATTGATCGTTGTGGTAAATTCCCTAATGTCCCTCTCTTAGGCATTAGGGGAGGAATCACTTATAACCCTTGTTTGGCACTGTGGCAATTTGGTTATGCGAGAAGGGATGGTCCTCATGATACACTTATCTAAGGAATCGCCTTCAACTATGAGAATGATGCTCAGGGTTACCGCAAAAGGTTCGTGAGAGATAGGGGCATGGTACATAAGATTGATAGCAAGACACTGGGGCACAAGAATTCCATCCCTCTTGAGCCTTATCTCCGATGGGTACGAGCCTGTGCCCAGAGCCTTATGATGCCTTACCTTGCTGTCCTACCAATAATTATGGAACCAGTTGCTGAAGGAGACACTTCTTCTCTTATTCATCATCCTGACATACTAACTGATCATGAGGAGTTACAGAAATCATGGGTTCATCTTAAAGAGGAGTGGGATACGTTCGAAGCTCAATATTATGCCAGCAAGAAGAGGGTCCTGGAGCTCACTAGGATACTTCATGAAGAAAGGAACATAAACGCCTACATTTCACCAAAGAGGATGCGCTCTTGGGAGACCTAGTTTTCTTTTCATTTCAAGTTTTGTTTGTTTGGTTGTAAGCCTAAAGGGCATTCTTTGTAGTAGTTCAAACTTATTAATACAATTAACATGTGTTTATTTTTGGTTAAACAAGTTTGAGCCTTTACAAGTCCTTGAAATCATTGCATACGCATACCATCCATGACATTGCGTAAACAGGTACCATTATAGGTTTCTCATCTTCTTCGCTGTTTATTTCAGCAAAAATGTCTTCTGAGCAAAGCATCAAAGACCTTCATGCACAAAATGCCCAATTTCAACAGATGTTCATAACTTTGGCAAAAGGGCAGGAAGATCTGAAGGCCCTCATCCTGAAGAAAAAGAAGAAGAAGAAGAAGAATAAGGTCTCTGGTGTTCTGAATCTGGGAAGAAGGTTCAGGGGGCCGTTAAAGCAACCAGTCGATCTGACCTCCTCGTCCAAAGAAGGGGAGAATCAAGAGAGGGAGACAAGGGAGAAGGACCCTAGCCCTGAAGTTTCTGACAATGATACAGACTACAATGATGGGCAGTATCCTCCCACTGAGGATAGATACAAGTAGTTGGAGGATCGATTGAGCGCTATGGAAATCCAGAGAATACCTGGGTTGGACTTTGAAGAGCTGGGATTGGTGTCGGAAATGGTCATCCCGCAGATATTTAAGGCTCCGATTTTCACAAAGTATGATGGGGTGCCTTGTCCCAAGCTTCATCTATGTTCCTATGTATGGAAGATCCAGCCCCACACTGCTGATAGGAACTTGTGGGTTCACTTCTTTCAAGACAGTCTGTTAGGGACTCAGCTTGAATGGTTCTACCGACTGGAGGGAACCAATGTCCGAAACTGAGAGGATTTGGCTGCTAATTTTTATAAGAAGTATCAATACAACACCGACCTTGCCCCAACTCATACTCAACTCCAGAGTATGTCCATGGGTGCAGGTGAAGGCTTTAAGAACTATGCGCAAAAGTGGAGAGATCTGGATGGGAGAGTCCAACCCCCTTTGTCTGATAGGCAGTTGGTTGACATGTTTCTTGGGATGCTGTCTGGTCCAATTTTCAATCATCTGATTGGTAGCTCCTCAGGTGGTTTTACCGAGCTGATATTAACAGGAGAGAGGGTAGAAGTTGGGATCCGGAGTGGCAAAATACAAAAAGACACCTCTTCGAGCTTGGAAAAGAAGCCTTTCGCAGGCAAGAAGGAAGTCAGTGCTATATATAGCCCAAGAGGTCAGAGCTGAGCTGAACACCGTCCAACGGTAAGTGCTGTGATGATACCTAGGCACGCGGCTACCCCACAATGCAACAATCAGCAAAGGATAGAAAGATCGTAAAGGCATTTTACCTGAATTAACATGACATTTACTGAGGTTCTACCCCATCTGCTAAGATCCAACTTGGCAACCTTGAAAGAGGCTCCCAAGAATCCTAACACCACATCTCCTTGGTATAATCCAAACGCTCGGTGTGCCTACCATTATGAGAGTCATGGTCACGATACAAATGATTGTTGCACTCTTAGAAATAAAGTACAAGATCTGATTGAAGCCAAGGAGATTGAGTTTGATGCTCCAGAGAAGCCCAATGTCATAACTGCTCCCATGCCTAAGCACAACCGTGGAGTTAATGCCATTGATACTGACCTGTCCGTTACCTCTGATGATGAAGTTTCTACTCCTCTTATGACTGTTAAGAAGATTTTTTTGTTGGCCGGTTTATTTCTGGGCTATGGTGAAGGTTACCACATGTGTTCATCTCTACCCACTGGCTGCTATTTGCTGAAAGCAGGTGTTCAACGCCTGATGGACAGCAGATAAATTTTGTTAGAAAAGACTTTGATTCCAACTGTTCCGTTTGAAAATGTTGCCATTATAACCATTTCCGCCAATCCTTCCAAGGTCTCATCTAAAAGCCCTATTAGGATTACACCCGCTCCGAGAATTACTCCGCTAATATCACTTTTCCTGATCCTGTCCCATACGCCTCGAACAAAGTTGTCCCTTGGCATTATGGCACCGATATTTACTATCACGGTGTTAAACAAGATTTGAAGGTTGAAGAGGTTGATCCCAATGTCAGTAACATTGTCGGGGCCAGCAAGATTACCAGAAGTGGAAGGGTTATCTCTCTCGAGATCTCCCCGAAGACTGTCAATAAGCCTAATGTTATTCCATCTGTTATTCCTGCTAGTACTTCAGCTACTACTCCCGTTCTTACTCCAGTTGTTACCCCTGTCGATGAGTCATCTGGGGCTCGAGGCAAAGAAGTTGTAGGTGAGCCTGTCCGGACGGAGGCACCTAGAAAGATTGTTGTAGAATCCTCTAAGCAAGAGATAGAGGAAATCTTAAAAATAATCAAAAAGAGCGACTACAATATGGTCGAGCAGCTGGGGCAGACCCCCTCGAAGTTATCAATGTTGTCTATGTTGTTGTGTTCCGAGGCCCATGCAAAGGCTTTGATTGCATTCCTCAAGATTGCGCATGTGCCACAGGAAACCTCAGCCGACCAATTCAAAGACTGTGTGGCCAGCTTGACTGATGACAATGGGCTGGGTTTTTCAGATGCCGACCTGACACCGTAAGGGAGGAAGCATAATGATGCTCTGCATGTCTCGATCAAATGCAGGGGCACCACTATGGCTCACGTGCTGGTGGATACTGGGTCTTTACTGAATGTTCTGCCTAAGAAGGCTCTTGATCGGCTGGATTGTGAAGGCTTGACCTTAAAGCCTAGTAACATTGTGGTAAGGGTTTTTGACGGGTCGAAGAGAATGGTGCATGGGGAGGTGGACATCCCTGTCAAAGTAGGCTCTGAGACCTTTGATTCCACCTTCTACATGATGAAAATCAGGCCATCATACTCTTGTTTGTTGGGTCGTTCTTGGATCCATGAAGTTGGGGCCGTTACTTCTACACAGCACCAAATGCTGAAATATCCGGTGAAGGGGAAGATTGTCACTGTGCATGGCGAAGAGGAGTATATGGTGAGCCACCTTAACTCCTTAAGGTATGTGGAGATGGACGGGGAATTCATAGAGACTCCTTCTCAAAACTTTGAAGAGGTTCCCCAGATTTTGGTGTCAACTGAGGCTACCAACAACACCAAACCACCTTTGAAGATGGCTTCTCTTAAGGACGCCAGAGCAGTGGTCGAAGAAGGTGGGTGTACCAACTGGGGATAACTCCCTGATTTTACTCACAAAACTCACAAATTTGGTTTGGGCTTTACTTCAGGAGCTCAAAGGGTTGTTCGACGCGCTCGAGCTGGAGGACCTCCCCTACGCATCAGCAATCATGGGGTCAATGCTATTGAAGACAGCGAGGAACACTCTGATATTGACAGATGGATCTACCCAACTACCAACGGTGGACCGAGTAATTGGGCGGCCAGAGATTTTATACCAGTTTCTTTTATTCCGCAGTAATTGTCTTACTTATTTTCCAAGTTTGTAATAAACAATTAAAACTTTATGACCTTGTGTCTTACCCGAGGCACAATGGTTCTATTTGTGAGGGTTATTATATGTCATTTCATATATCATCAATAAAACATTAGACGTTCCTTACATACAAATTTTGGCTCTCTATTTTTCTTTTCTATTTTAACTTTATCAAAACAGGTATGCTCTTACACACATTCACGTATCAAACTGCAGATCCATGTCCACTTTGGATCCCATTGATAGCAGTTTTGCTATTTCCAGTTATGACTTCGAAAATCTGATCAACCAAGTCGAGGACGAAGGTGAGGATGCTTGTGAGGTACCCGGAGAACTTGCTAGATTGCTACAACAGGAAGAGAGGGCTATACAGCCTCATGAAGAGCCAGTTGAGATGATAAACTTGGGCACAGAGGTGGACAGAAAAGAAGTCAATATCGGTGCAAATCTGGAGACTAAGATCAAACAGTGGTTCATACAGATGTTGCACGACTACATTGAGATCTTCTCTTGGTCATATGAAGACATGCCTGGTTTAGACATTGATATCGTGGTACACCATCTGCCGACTAAAGAAGATTGTCCTCTGGTTAAACAGAAGGTCTGCCGTATGCGCCCTGAAATGTCAGAGAAGATCAAGGAAGAGGTTATGAAGCAGCTCAACACTGGGTTCTTAGTGTTGTACCCAATTTTTTCCCCTAATATCCCTTCATCATACCATGTTGATTCACTCACAGTAAGATCACACTAGGATTCTAGGTTCCCCCCTACTTTGAGTTTTGCTCCTTTTGAGGGATTACCAAGCACCTTGACTTATGTTCCTTTTGTGATCATGAATATTGTTTTGATTTCTTCATTTAACTAATAAGATACAATGTTGGCTTGTCTTGCTTGTTATCCATGTAGGTAAGGGAAATGAGATTTAACAAGTCACTCCATGGATTCATGAGTTTATTTCCATGCCCTAGTCAATATAGCTTGAGAAGTTCAAACCTCACTAATAGATTGGTTTTGGGAGAATTGGAATGGCAAGGTTTATTTGGTTCATCAAATTTCAAGGTTATTAGATTTGACTCAAAAGTACAAGGGGTTGATTGGATAAGTTGTCATGTTTGGACAAGGCCTTGTTCCTATTGGTCACAAGAGCATATTTCTCTCAAAATTCAAGATATGGAAGTGGTTTTGGTGGCTAAGAGTTTTCATTATCATCCTCAACAAATTCTATTCACAAAGCAAGAATATTGGTACAAGAAGTTTGTTCAAACTTGTCAAATTTCCTCAAGGCATTCTCTTGATCTAGAAGCTAGGGTTTTGAACTTCAAAGGAGCATATCTTGCTCACCTTTTGGTATTTTTGAGTTATTCCAAAGACATCATTCTTTTCAAAGGGTTACCAACAAATAAATTCAAAATTTACAAGGACTTTTCATGTGGAAGAAACTTGGTGAAAAAGAAAGATTACAAGTCATCCAGATGAATCTACAATTTTACATAAGTAACTTCAATTGATCATAACTTGGTCAAATTTCATCACCTTGAGTCCATTCTTTTTCCATAATGATATTGAAGATGTGAACTGTATGCCTTCTTTTATGTGCAAAGTGGGAAAATGGATGGAGGTTGCCTTAAATATGCAAAAGATTATAGGTCATTTCATGATTTTTGGCCAACTTCAACAAGTCATAACTTGCTCAAATTTTTAAGATTTTTAGTGGTTCAAGTTTCAAAATTTCATTCAAGAGATCTACTTCATGCCATCTTTTTTTGTCAAGAGAAAATTCCAAGTGGAAGGCCATGTTAGGATGCAAAACATTATAGTCATTTTTGAAGAAAATTTTGAAATATTTCTAAGTATGGAAAGTCAACCCTTTTTCTTCAACTTTGACTCAATGCAACTTTCAGCTCAAGCATCCATTTAACTCCATTCTTTTTCCATTGCAAAGCTTGTAACCTCATCTTTCTAAAGCATCAAGAATCATGCCCTAAGACCCCTTGAGTTGGAAATGCCATGGATTTGAATTTGGTAACTTGAAACTGAATTTTCCACAAAGTCAGAATTTTGAAATCCATAATGTGACTTCTAAACACAAGATTTATGCATGTTTTTGATTTAAACTTGATTAGCAAATTTGCTAGAAGTTATTAGCACCCCAAAACGCAAGATTTGGTTGAGTTTTGATGGAAATGAAGTCACACTTCACTCGTGCTCGACCTTCATGCAATTTCCCTCCAGACTTCCTTGTTTCTTCCAATTTTCATTCCCATTCACTTCCCTATAAATAGAGGGTCATCCCCCATTCATTTCTTCAAGCTTTGAGAGCCAAAAACACCCTGCCAAAACTTCACACGAACCCATCTTTTTTGAATTAAATTTCTGAGATATAAGCTCCCTTTTCCAAAATTCTTTGCGCATTCATCATCCTTAAGCATCATATAAACTCTCCAGCACTTAAACCAATCAAAACGAGCCATAATTCAAGCTACAGAAGTCCAGTTTCAGAGGTTCTTTCTTGAACTTCAAAAAGGTAGAATTCTCCACCATTTGGATCCAAATCAAGCGCTAATCTATTCTACTCCTTATCCTGATTCCAATGCTGCTTACAATTTTTAAATTCATTGAGAATTGAGAGAGAAATCTCAAATTGAAGGTGCTTGCTATTTTCTGAATTTTTTATTCATATCTCTCTCCATACCTTATATAAATTTGGCGCGATGGTGGTGTTAGAATCGTCTTGAAGAGACGAGTTCAATGATACTAGCCCGAGATCCTAATTTTTTCATTTGAAGGATCTCACAAAATCCCCATTGCAGGGTGTCTGGAGGTTGAAGACGATGACATGTCTCGTCTCAGCCAATGTTAGCGTGCCAAACGTTTTAATTTCATTGGTTGCCCTTTTTCTGATCCTATGTGTATCTCACTAAGGTCCATATCAAGCACAGCGCGTCTGGTCAACTGAATCAACTTACTAACGCGTTTTGACTATGATCTGATGGACCACATCTTTTTGGTTTTATTTTATTTTCTGATTTTATATTTTTATTGATTAAATTTTCAAAAATTCATAACTCTTTTATTTTTTATCCAAAAATTATGAAAAAATTCACAAAAATACTTTGAATTATTTCTGATCTCATGACAATTTTTTCACATTTTTATTTTGAAATTTGATATTTTTTGTATTTTTTGAATTATTTGCTTTCTTTTAATTACTTAAAAAATACTTTCAGACATTTTTTAATTTTGAAAAAATTCATAAATAATATTTTGCATATTTTTTACTTTCTGAAAATTTTATGGAATTTTATATTGAGGTTTACTATTTTTGACCTATTTTTTGTTTGTTTGAGCAATTTTAAATAGTTTAAAAATAGTTTCTGACTTTTAAAAATTACCAAAAATTTAATAAAAATATTTGGATCCATTTCTGATTTTTCTATGGCCTTACTTTTTCTTTCTTGATTAATTGGAACATAGTTGATATTTTTCTCCTCTATTTTGATTTTTTAAACATTTTTTAAACCCTTTTAATGTATATATTAAATATAATATTATTTTGTGATTATTTTCTGGCTGTCTTGAGTTGGTTTTTTGATCATGACTTTATTAACATCATTGGATCTTGGGTGTTGAGTTCAACTCCATCAAAATGGATGAATGATTTTAATAATAGTTTGATTAATTTTTTTATTCAAAAGTGGTTTATTCATTTTACCCATCCCCTCTTCATCTTATCCCTTTCTTATTGCACTAGGTGTTATTGGAGCATGATCTCTATTTCATGTCTCAAAACAAATGGTGCATAAATTTCTATTGACCGGCCTCAAAATAGGTGCGACTTCTATATAAGTCCACTTACGATTGCTTAACATAGCGCTAAATTTTGTCTCGATTCGAATAAATGATCATTTGTGGCCCAAATTTATGATTGCAAGCCCAAGTATGTTAATTTGATCTTTTTGATCCAATAACCTTGAGATTCATTGTATGGAGGCTTTGGTTCTACCAATCCTCTAATGGATCTACAACACCTTTGGTCAACGTGGATCACTTAAACATCGTTGATCATTAAATGGTACTTATGAGAATTCCAAATGGATGATATACTTGACAAAAAGAAAATGCAACTTGTTGTGTGGAGACTTTGGTTCTACCAATCCTCTAGATGTTCATCCAATTAACCACTAATTATTGACTTGTTTTACCTTATGCTTTTATTCTTTTTTATGCTTTATGTTCTATTTACTTCTAGCATTTACATTTCATGCCATTTTCATCTTTACTCATTTGAGCATTTATTTTCTGTCCATTTTTACTTCTCTCACTTGAGCTTTTCTTTTCCTTTCTTAAGATAATTAACAATCAACATAAACCCTAAAAAATCTTTAATGGTACTTGGACTATTTGGTTACTATCCTTAGAATTATGGAGCATGTGACTTTTCTTGGACTTAGGATTAGAAACCTTGGCCTATCTTGGAAACCTTGTGATCTTATCTGATTATTTTTTCTGGAGCTCTTGAGGTTTACCTCAAGACATTGGTTCGTTTGTTTGTTTTGTGTGCAGGTTATTGTGATTACACCCTTTGTTTGTAATCTAGAATTCACCCGTACACAGCCGTTACTCTGCCCAATTTTTGTGAAGACGTAATACACTTGAAGTTTGGTTTTCTCAAGAGGTTTAGTATCATTGCTTATTTGGTTTCAATCCAAAGAATGGGAATTCTATCTTGGCTCATATTTCCAAGTATTGGCTTCTTGTTGGTTAGGTGGTTCTTATCCCTAGCTTTTACCTTATGCTTTAGGATAGCCTCTTCTTCTCCTCCCATCTTCTTTAATTTCAAAAATATTCTCCCTCCTTTTGAAAACTCTTCTTGTTTTAAACTTGAACCACATTCATAATAAACTTGGACTTAGGTCCATTCATTTTCAAACATTTTCATAAATAAGCTTCAATAGACTTAATAATACTTTGACATTTTTTATGAGAAGACTAAAAGTCAATCAATCTCATTTCAAACCATTTTTTCCACTTTGGCTTTTATCCTTAAACTTTTCTCAAAAGATTGAAATCTTGTCAATCCTTGTAGTGATGCAAATAACTATACTTCTACAATATGTAGTGAAGAGAGATATTTTCCACTTAGGTGTTGAGTGAGGCATTGTTGATTTTAAAATCCAAGCCATATCCTCCACTTTGAGATGATGAAAATTCTCCTATCTCATGATTGTGGGTAGTAGGTATGTTTTCTATACGGATAATGACGATGATGTTTTATCTTATAAAATTGACCAACGCATTTGTGTTTCAAATCTTTAAAAGAGGAACTAAGTGTACCCTGATCACCTATTGCACGGAAGATGGTACATAGGCACTAAAGGTTCACAACCGCGGCGGGTTCAAAAATCATAAAAAATATATTTCTTTTCTCACCTCCACCATCCACTTTTTATATACAACATTTTTTATAACCAGAATATACAGATTTTACAAAGAGGTTCATGCGGAGTACCGTAGATGTTTAGGGTGATAATACCTTCTCTTTGCATAACTAACCCCATCACCTTGAATCTTTCCCCCCTCTTTTTGGGTTATTCTCTCTTTTCCCATTCCTTTGGAAACAATAAAGCGCGGTGGCAATTTTTATTTTGATTTGTATGATGTCTAGTCAATCTAATGGCTTAGTCTTGAACATTTCTACCGCTACAGAAAAATGGCGACTTCACTGGGGACAGTTTGACCTCTTGCTGGTCCATCCCTAAGTGGGTTGAGCCTATCTTTTTTATATCTGTATATGTGTTATTATTGTTTTTGTGATTATATATTGTATATATGTTTGTCTGGATTTTCCTGGTTTTCAGGGTGCTTGGTGATTACTCATAAGTCCTATACCCGGACTTGGGCAAACTTTAAGATAGGACGGGTGGTATAGGCATGTTAACTTTGAGGGAGTAATCCCAAAAAAGGAGGCATGAGATCCTCCACTCAGTGGAGGCCCCTTTGACTGTAGTGTCGTTTACCGAGTAATCGGGAAGACGTACTGCTTTTGACCTGGGAGCCTGCTGAAAATGAGGACCGTAGAATACCAAACCCATCTTGTCCTTTTAGGTGTAGTGGGGAAGCTATGATAGAGTAATCCAGAAATAGTTGTCACGCGATACTACACTCGGACGAGTCTTTCTTGAGAATATTACTAATTACCGAGTTAATCAGGAAGTTGGTAATATCCGAATGAAGGATGTAGGCTCTGGGAACCTCTAGAACCTTGTTCGACAGGTGATAACTTTAGACCAACACCTTATGGGTAGTACATTTGACCTCATGCTCGTGACATTGAACCTATGAATCCTATATGTGTGATATTATGTGTGATTGTTGCATCATGCATCCATGCACTCAAAAGCATCTTTTGACGAAAACCATATTTCAAGGGATTTAAAGGTTGACCATTTGTGAATATCTCAGGTACTTTTAACCATGGATTTTGGAAAGAGAAAGACCTGGAAATACAGTTTCAAGGATCCCAAGATAGATGAGTTGATCAATCTAATTCCCGAGATCGAGTGTTCTGCAGACTTTCAGAAGAAGTATGGATCCATTATTCCTCTCATGAAGCTGAAGATGAAGGAGGGTATTCTCTCGACCATGGTCCAGTTCTATGATCCGATGTATCATTATTTTACTTTTCCCGACTATCAGTTGATGGCTACATTGGAGGAGTATTCTTATCTATTGGATTTACCTGTTATCGATCGTGTTCCTTTTACTGGTTTGGAAGGTGAGCCAAAACCACATGAGATTGTTGCTTTGATTCACCTGGGGAAGTCTGAGGTTGAAGCCCATATGACTACTAAAGGAGGGATTAGAGGATTACCATCTCAGTTCTTATTGGAGAAAGCTCGTTACTTTGCCATAATGAAGAGTACAGTTGCTTTTGAGGCCATCTTTGCTCTACTTGCTTACGAGTTATTCTTATTTCCTAATGTGGACAAGTTTGTCGACATTAACGCTATCAGTATTTTCATGATTGGAAACCCAGTTCCTACACTGTTGGGTGATGCTTATTACTCTATTAATCTTCGGAATTCTTATCATGGGGTAATGATTATCTATTGCACGCCTCTGTTGTACCGGTGGTTCATCTCTCATATGCCTCAGTCTGATGCTTTTTGGGATGTCAAGAAGGAACCCCGTTGGGCTCCTAAGATCATGGAACTTACTCACTCGAATATTGATTGGTATCATAGAGCTTACCAGGATATAGAGATTATTGACAGTTGTGGTAGTTTGCCCAATGTACCTCTTCTTGGTACAACGGGAGAAATTAACTATAACCCTGTTCTTGCACGATGACAGCTTGGTTATCCAATGAGGGATAAACCGAATAGTATTCATTTGAGTAGTTTCTTTTTGAAGGAAGGGAAAGACGATAGGGAAGCTAGAAAGCAGATTGCGAAGGCTTGGCGTCACATTCATAAGAAGAGTAGGAAGGATTTGGGACCTAGGGGTGCTGTTTCTTTGGAGCCATATCTTCAATGGATCTTATCGAGAGCCATTCAGTTAAAGATGTTGTATACCCGGGAGACACCCATGCCTGATCTATTTGTGAAGACCACTCCTCCCTTATTAGATGATCTGAAAGAGCTGCAACTTGCTTTGGTTAGTATGCAACAAGAAAGGGATGCTTGGAAGAACAAGTTCCAAACTTTAGAGAGTTCCTACAAAGCAGACCTGAAGGAGAAAGACGACTTGATTGAGATCCTTGAGAGTCGAGCGCTAGATTCTATGGAGAGGAAAGGGAATTTATTTTCTCCTAAGCCTCAATCAGGAGTTGATCACTTACTTCCTAATTCAGATGATTGGAAAGAGATTTCCATCAGACATATGGAAGAAAACCAGAGGTTGAAGGCTCAGATTGCCAGGCTCACGGGGAAGCGCCAGCGTACAGAGTGATCTCCATCAGTTCTTTTTCTCAGGATTTTAGATTTTTATTTTCATCTTGTACTTGAGATCATTGAAACTTTTAATCCATTTTGGAGTTATTATAATAAAAAAATTCAGTATTTCAAAAGCGTTGTTACTTTGATGTTTGCAATATGTCTATAAACCTTAAATCCCTTGAAATATTAAATAATGAAGTAAAAATAGTCATATGCATTGCATATCATGAATCATATTTCACATATTTCTTGCATTTATTATGCATATCCAGGTGTCTTATCCAACTTCTTTACTTTGTTCAGCAAGCTGACTCATCACTATGATACTCGGGATAATTTCAAAAAGAAGATGGACAACTCAGAACAGGAGAATCGCGAGCTGCGCGAAGAAGTTTCTGCTTTGAAGGCCGGCATGGCCAATCTGACTACTCTGATGGAAGCTCTAGTGGCTACTCAGAATCAGCCACCGATTGTTCAACCTCAACCAACAAGGGCAACTACTGAAGTTCCAATTGTTCCCGTATCTTCTACTCCGGCTTTTATTCAGAATCGCATGCCTCAAGGTTATCCATGGGGAATGACAGAGAATTTTGCACCCGAAGGTTTCAATCTTGGTCCTCAAGGTACTCCAATGGTTCAAACTATTGTTACTCCGGAACCTCTTGTGGTGCATGTTGTTCCTGCTGCACCTCCTTCAGCGAATTTGATTTCGTTTGTTAATGATGATGTGTGTCGTCCTTTCCCTCCACCAAGTGAAGACTTGGGTCTTTATGACAGAATGGATGATTTTCAAGAGCAGTTTGACAAGATGCAAAGAGAGATGAAGGCCCTTAGGGGAAAAGAACTACTTGGGCAGAATGTGAATGAGCTATGTTTGGTCCTGAATGTGAAGATACCTGCTAAGTTCAAGGTCCCGGAATTTGAGAAGTATAAGGGAAACACTTGCCCTCGTGCTCACCTTGTAATGTACGTGAGAAGAATGTCTACCCATACCGATGATCAGCGTCTGCTGATTCACTTCTTTCAGGATAGTTTGATCGGTGCTATACTGAAGTGGTATATGAGTTTGGACAGCGCCAATATCCATAATTTTAATGATTTGGGAGAAGAATTCATCAAACAATACAAGTACAACATGGACATGGCGCCTGACCGTGACCAACTTAGGGCCATGGTTCAGAAAGACAGGGAACCGTTCAAAGAGTATGCGTGGAGATGGCGTGAGGTAGCCGCCCAAGTGATTCCTCCCATGGAAGAGACGGAGATGACTAAGATTTTCTTGAAGACGCTGGGTGCTTTCTACTACAAGAGGATGGTAGCAAGCGCACTAAGTGACTTTACTAATATGGTAGGAATGGGTATCCGCTTGGAAGAAGCTATAAGAGAAGGTCGTTTGACAAAGAGTGAAGGATTTGTAGGTGCGAAGATGTCATCTTATGGGTTTGCCAAGAAGAAAGAGGGAGATGCAAATGTTGTTATGCAAGAGAGAAGGGTAAACGCTCCTAGAAGGAATTATCAGTGTCATCAGTAAGTCGCCTCAGTGACTCCTATTATGAATGCCGCTCCAACTACCGTTGCTTATCAGAGACCGTCGCAGCAGGGAAATCAAGGGTATAATCAGAGAAGAGAGAGTTATGACCCTATTCCCATGAGCTATACAGAGCTACTACCAGCATTGATTCAGAAAAAGTTGGTCCACACACGACCACCTCCCACCGTACCATCACCATTGCCTTGGTATTACAAGGCAGACCAAACGTGTGCTTTTAATTAAGGAGCACCAGGGAATAGTGTTGAGAATTGTTATCCTTTGAAGAATGAGGTGCAAAAATTGGTAAAGTCTGGTGTTCTATCTTTCAAGGACATGGGACCTAATGTGAAGGATAATGCTCTACCCAAGCATGGGGGAGTAAATTCTGTAAATATGGTGGCCGGTTGTCCAGGTAAATTCTGGATTTTTGACATTAATCTGGTTAGAGGAGATTTGGTGAAAATGCATGCAGACCTCTGTGAATTTAGATACTATACGCATGATCATGCCGGTTGTGCTACTTGCAGTATAGATATACAGGGTTGCGATAAGATAAAGGCTGACTTACAGGAGATGATGGATGAGGGCCTCATCCACAAAATCAGGCCTAGGGAAGAGTATGAAGAGGAAGTGAATATGGTTTCTGGATGTCCTGGTGAATTCAGAATTTTTGATGTGGAGTATTTGAATGAGGATCACGTGCAGTTGCATGCTACCTTCTGCCATACGGCTGGTCAGGTGGAACACCAATATGGATCTTGCCTAGTTTGTTGTCGAGATCCCCGAGGATGTTCAATTATGAAGAAGGGTGTTCAGTTGCTATTAGACAATGGAACTATCAAGATCAAATGTCAGAGGGATGATTATCATGAGGTTGATATGGTTGAAGTTTGTTTAACGGAAGAAGAGTCAGAGGAAGAGTATGCCTCAGTCGATGAGTATTTTTCTCCAGACGAAGATATGTTTTCCAGAAATGACTTATTGATGACTGGTTGTGTTGAAGAAGGGGTAAACATCATTGTGCCTTGTTTCGGTGCACCCGCCCATTTTGAAGTGGAGTATCATAGCAAGCCAGCTGTTACCCCATTAGTAATTAGTTTGCCAGGTCCTATCCCCTACAAATTAGATAAGGTTGTGCCTTACAAATACAACGCTGCAATTTTAGAAGATGGGGTGGAAATTCCCATCCAGCCAATGCCCGATGTTGGAAATATAGCTGAAAATAGCAGGGTGACACGTAGTGGTCGTGTGTTTATGCCGGTTGTTCGGAGAGATGTTGCTGCTGGAAAGAAAATTGCTGAGAATGGTGAACCTAAGAAGGCTACGGGAGAGACTAGTGGAGCTACGCTAGAGCAAGAAGTGGATGATATTTTGAAGATAGTTAAGATGAGCGACTACAGAATTGTAGATCCGCTACTGCAGACTCCTTCAAAGATATATATCTTAGCTTTATTAATGAATTCCTCTGCTCATAGAGAATCCTTGATAAGGGTACTGGACCAAGCTTTTGTGGAGAGTGACATGCCAATAGATCAATTCAGCAGCGTGATTGGAAACATTACGTCATGTAATAACTTGAGTTTCTGTGATGATGAATTACCAGATCAAGGGAGGAATCACAACCTGGCCCTCCATATCTCTATGAACTGTAAGAATGATTCGTTATCCAATGTTCTAATTGATAATGGATCCACGTTGAATGTTATACCAAGGAGTACTCTCATGAAGTTGAAATATCAAGGAACACATATGCGCCCGAGTGGCATCATTGTGAAAACATTTGATGGGTCGAGGAAATATGTCATCGGTGAAGCGGACTTACCTATCCATATAGGACCACATTTGTTCCAGATAACCTTCCAGACCATGGACATTATTCCCGCTTATAGTTGTTTTCTAGGACGGCCATGGATACATGAAGTAGGGGCTGTCACTTCAACTTTACATCAGAAGCTAAAGTTTGTGCGTGAAGGGAAGGTAGTGATCATAAATGGGGAGCAGGCATTGTTGATATCTCATTTGTCCTCTTTCAGTATTATAGAAGCGGATGAGGCTGCTGTTGGAACCTAGTTCCAAGCCCTGGCTGTTGACAACATAAGGAGAAATGAGAATTCCATGGTTTTGCTGAAGGACGCGCAGCAGTTTGTGCGCAATGGTCATGATGCAGTTTGGGGACGAATTATGGATCCACTAGTGAACAAGAACATAACTGGTTTAGGTTTCTCTTCGAAGTATGGCAGAGGCAAAGGTTTGAAGTCAAAGTCTACTATGGGCAGTTATCATGATGTTTTACGCAGTGGAGGTTACCTCCACCCAACTGATTCTGGAATTAATGTTGTTGAGGAGGATAAGCAGAGCAAGAAATGCCGAATTATGTGACGCATGGAGTCAGGGTTCAGAACTGGGTCACCATTGATGTTCCCTCTTGCATACATGTTTCAAAGTAATTTGATTTGTTAACCTTTTTTTCTTGAAAAGCTTTCACTCTGCCCAAGGTGGAAGTATTAATGTTGTAGGGCTTATCTGTTTGCTGTGACTTTTAAGATCATTAATAAAAGTTGTCTTTGCTTCCCGAATTATATCTTTATTTTCTGCTTTTTCTTGGAAAATGGTGTTCAGGAAAAAAAAAACCTTTCAAAATAAATAATAATTGAAATTCAATCTGCATGATCACTTGTTATATGTGTTAGTTTCTAAAAGCAATCATAAATCATATGTGCAGATTAATTAAAAAACCCGTTGAATACAATGACCCTGCACCCTCTCCCAACTTTGAATGTCCTGTGTTTGGGGCTGAAGAAGAAGATTATGACGAGATTCCAGAAGAGGTATCACAGTTGCTTGAGCACGAGGAAAATACCATTCAGCCATATAAAGAGCCTTTGGAAGTGATCAATTTGGGTTCAGAAGAAGATCCGAAGGAAGTCAAGATTGGAGCATCGTTGCATCCCGGTGTGAATAGAAGGTTGATTGAGTTGTTGAAATAGTATGTGGATATTTTTGCTTGGTCTTACCAAGATATACCCGGTCTAGATGCAGATATTGCCGAGCACCGTTTGCCGTTGAAGCCAGAGTGTCAGCCAATTAAAGAAAAGTTGAGAAGAACTCACCCAGATATGGCAGTAAAAATTAAAGAGGAGGTTCTAAAGCAGATCAATGCTGGTTTTCTTGTGACGTCAGTGTATCCTCAATGGATTACCAATATTGTCCCAGTACCTAAAAAAGACGGAAAAGTCCGCATGTGCATAGATTACAGAGATTTAAATAAAGCTAGTCCAAAAGATGATTTTCCATTGCCTCACATCGACATGTTAGTGGATAGCACATCAAAATTCAAAGTATTCTCGTTCATGGACGGATTTTCCGGGTATAATCAAATAATAATGGCTCCAGAGGACATGGAAAAAACAACGTTTATCACACCCTGGGGAACATTCTGTTACAGAGTGATGCTCTTCGGGTTGAAGAATGCTTGTGCAACGTACCATAGGGCTATGACAACCCTATTCCATGATCTGATGCACAAGGAAATCGAAGTATATGTTGATGATATGATTTCCAAATCCCAGACCGAAGAAGGGAATATAGAAGATTTGTTGAAGTTGTCTTAGCGTTTGAGGAAGTATCGTCTCCGCTTGAATCCAAATAAATGCACCTTCGGTGTTCGATCGAGGAAGTTGTTGGGTTTCATTGTTATCCAGAAAGGAATCGAAGTTGACCCTGATAAAGTCAAAGCAATTCAAGAAATTCCAGCACCAAGAACTGAAAAGCAAATCAGAGGTTTCTTCGGGCGTTTGAATAATATTTCCAGATTAATTTCCCACATGACTGCAACATGTGAACCAATCTTTAAGTTGTTAAAGAAAGATCAAGGTTGTGTGTGGATAGATGACTGCCAAAAGGCATTTGAGAGTATTAAAGAATATCTTCTTGAACCTCCTATCTTGCTCCCTCTCGTAGAAGGAAGACCGTTGATTATGTATCTGACAGTGTTAGATAATTCCATGGGTTGTATTCTGGAACAACAAGGTGAAACAGGGAAGAAGGAGTTCTCCATTTATTATTTCAGCAAAAAATTCACTGATTGTGAGTTGCGGTATTCCATTATGGAAAAATACATGTTGTGCTTTGGCCTGGGAGACAATGCATTTGCGACAAAGCATTTGCGGCAGTATATGTTGAATCACACCACTTGGTTGGTCTCCAAAATGGATCCAATCAAGTATATTTTCAAAAAGCCTTCTCTTACTGGGAGAATTTCCCGCTGGCAGATGTTGTTATCTGAATATGATATCGAATACCGCACTCAAAAGGCTATTAAAAGTAGTGTGTTGGCAAATTATCTTGCTCACCAACCAGTAGAAGATCACCAGTCTGCAGGATATGAATTCCCCAATGAGGGTGTGATGTTCCTGAAAGTGAAAGATTGTGATGAACCATTGCCTGAGGAAGGACCTGACCCTGAATCTCGTTGAAGTATGATATTTGATGGAGCTGTGAATGCTTATGGTAAAGGAATTGGTGATATGATTGTCACTCCTCATGGATCGCACATTCCTTTTACTACAAGGTTAACATTTGATTGCACTAATAATATGGCAGAATGTGAGGCTTGCATCATGGGTCTCGAGGAAGCTATTGATCTCAGAATCAAAGTTCTAGATGTGTATGGTGATTCAGCTTTGGTGATAAATCAGATTAAAGGAGAATGGGACACTCGTCACCCTGGCTTGATCCCTTACAAAGATTATGCTAGAAGATTATTACCCTTCTTCAATAAATTTGAATTCCATCACATCCCTAGAGACGAAAATCAAATGGCGGATGCTCTGGAAACTCTAGCTTCTATGTACCAAGTGAATACCTGGAATGATATACCCTGAATTACGGTTCAACGGCTGGATAGGCCCGCTCATGTGTTTACAACAGAAGAGGTAGCAGATGAAAAACCCTGGTATTATGATATCAAGTGTTTTCTTCAGACTCAGGAATACCCGATTGGTGCATCGAGGAAAGATAGAAAGACATTGAGAAGATTGGCAGGCAGTTTCTTCCTCAGTGAAAATGTGTTATACAAGAGAAATTATGGCATGGTCTTGCTCAGATGCATGGATAGATACGAAGCAGACATGTTGATGCATGAGATTAATGAAGGTTCATTTGGCACTCATGCCAATGGATATTCGATGGCTAAAAAGATGCTAAGGGAAGTTTATTATTGGCTGACAATGGAATTTGACTGTTACAAATTTGCAAATAAGTGCCATAAATGCCAGATTTATACAGACAAGGTCCATGTGCCTCTGATGCTTCTCAATGTGATTTCCTCCCCATGGACTTTCTCAATGTGGGGTATTGACGTGATTGGAATGATAGAACCCAAAGCTTCGAATGGACACCATTTTATCTTGGTAGCAATTGATTACTTCACCAAGTGGGTAGAGGTTGCTTCATATGCCAATATTACTAAATAGGTGGTTGTGCGTTTCATCAAGAATAATCTTATATGCCGGTATGGTTTGCCGAGCAGAATCATCACTGACAATGGCTCAAATTTGAACAACAAGATGATGACAGAACAGTATGAAGAATATAAGATTGTCCATCACAATTCATCTCCATACAGGCCAAAGATGAATGGGGCTGTTAAAGCCGCTAATAAGAATATCAAGAGAATTATCCAGAAGATTGTAATTACTTATAAGGATTGGCATGAAATGCTCCCTTTTGCTATGCATGGATATCGAACATATGTTCGCACTTCAACAGGAGCAACCCCGTTCTCCCTGGTGTATGGAATGGAAGTTGTACTCCCATTCGAGGTAGAGATTCCCCCGTTGCGTTTGATAATGGAAACCAAGTTGACGGAGGTTGAATGGTTCCAGAACAGGTTTGACCAATTGAGTTTGATTGAGGAGAAGAGAATGATAGCCTTGTGTCATGGCCAGTTATATCAAAAAAGAATGAAGAAAGCTTTTGATAAAAAGGTCAAACCTCGTGAATTCAGAGAAGGAGACCTCATGCTCAGGAAGATCATGTCTTTCAACACTGATTCTAGGGACAAGTGGACTCCCAATTTTGAAGGCCCATATGTTGTCAAGAAATCCTCTATGGCGGTGCATTAATTCTTGAAACTATGGATGGCGAGGAGTTCCCACGTCCCATGAATGTTGACGTTGTCAAGAAATACTGCGCCTAAAGAAATAAAAGAACAACTCACTAAGTTGAAAACCCAAAAGGGCGGCTTAGGCAAAAAAGGAGCGTCTCGGTAGGCCGAAAACCCGAAAGGGCGGTCTAGGAAAAAATTAGAGAACTAAACAGAATAAATTTCCCGCTAAGTTGAAAACCCGCAAGGGCGACTTAGGCAAAAATTAGCGATTTTCTTGGCAAGTAACTACGTCAGACAAGACCTGATCATTGAAGCGACAATCTTCTCGGATCCTCACCATACTTCAACAGAAGCTGCTGCTCAGGATTTCAAAAGCTGTTAGGGGGGGTAGTGGTCATTCTATCTCAATGTATCTTTTCCATTATGCATTGCCATTTCCCAAACTTTGTAATCATCTATGGAGTCTCGCCATTCGCAGACTACCATTCTATTAATGAAATTCGAGCTTTTACTCAATTCTTTATATTTCTTATGTTATTTAGTTTGAAAATACTCCATTTATTACTGATAATAACTTTCAAAGCAAAGAGATTAAATAAAAAAATTGACTTTTCAAAAAAAAAAAGATTTTTACAATTTACTTTTACTTTGAGACTTGTGATGAAACAATGACGACAAAAATGGTGATCCCAGGAATGGACAAACTCCAGTTGTTTTGAGAAGCTTTTGTTCCCCTCGGGAATGTCTACTCGGGATGTTTTCACAGCACGAGGTTTAGGATTCCGGTATCCTCGGTCAAGTTAGGATTCATTTCTCCTTTATTCTGAGTTTTCATGATGTGAAGTGTGAATTTGCATTTTCTCCAGTGAAGTGGGTCTGAATTCCCCAGTGAATGTTTGGATATTTCGGTGTCAGTCTACTTTATTTGAGACTGGTCTTGCAATCTCCAGTAGGCATGTTACTTTTGGAAAAAAAACACTAGTTTCCCCGATGAAGCCTAAAGAAGGATGTTCTACCGCGGTATCTGTTTGATTTATCTACCTCTGGATTATGTTTCTCCTTAATAAAGTTAAAAGCAGGAAGTAGGTTTGGTTTCCGTAGTTGGCCTTTACCTTTCCTGGAATGATCATCTTGGTTGAAGTTTAGCCGAGTGTTGTAGTGCCCGAGGCGGTTTTGATTGGTTGTTCCCAATGTTGTGTATCCATTTTGTCAGCATGCATACGATAACACTCATACATTCATACATGCACCATGCATAGCTAAAATTGGCAAATCATTGTTCATTGACATTTGTTACTATTTGTGTGGACATATTACCCTGTTTTGCAGATTTGCGTTACCCTCTTTTCAATAGAGCGTTGGTCTTAAGCATAAAATGTACATTCTTTCAATTTCCCTAATGAGTCGTCCCTCGTAGAAGATTTTTGCTTTAGCTTTCCTGTACAATTCCTTGTTTGGATGTATCTTGTTTTCCCTCTTGAGTTTATTTCTCAAAGGATATATTATGGTTGACTGTTTCATTCCAGTTTATTTCTTGTTTGGATCTGTAGCTCCCCGGAAATATTATTTACTTTGGAATTCTGAAAAAACTCCAAGCTTTGGTTGGTGCATTTATTTTGCACAAGAAGACTTTATCCCCTTAGCGATAATATCATCGCATCTCCCCAGGAAGTCATACCTCTTACCCAAAAAAGTCATTTCCTTTTACAATCCTCCGTGATCACAAATAGCAAGTCTCTTTATTTGAGACAGCTTATGTATTATCCTTTCCAGGCAGCGTGCCTTGGTTAAAGAAGAAGTTGAGACCCGTTCTAGGCGAAACACCAGAATCTTGGGAAAACTTGTTATCTTTCTGCTATCTTCAGTGAACGTTGATAGTTCATCGTCAGTGAACGAAGATGCTATGATATATTTCTCTTTCTACCTTCAGTGAAAGTTGGTAGGACATCGGCAGTGAACGTCGGTGTTTGATATCTTTTTGCTATCTTCAGTAAACGTGGATAGTTCATCGTCAGTGAATGGAGATGCTACGGTATATTTCTCTTTCTAACTTCAGTGAAAGTTGGTAGGACATCGGCAGTGAACATCGGTGTTTGTTATCTTTTTGCTATCTTCAGTAAACGTGGATAGTTCATCGTTAGTGAATAGCGATGATACGATATATTTATCTTTCTACCTTCAGTGAAAGTTGGTAGGACATCAGCAGTGAACATCGGTGTTTGTTATCTTTTTGATATCTTCAGTAAACGCGGATAGTTCATCGTCAGTGAATGGAGATGCTACGATATATTTCTCTTTCTACCTTCAGTGAAAGTTGGTAGGACATCGGTAGTGAACGTCGGTGTTTGTTATCTTTTTTGCTATCTTTGATGAACGTTGGTAGTTCATCGTCAGTGAACGGTGGTGATATGATATTTTCTCTTTCTACCTTCAGTGAAAGTTGGTAGACCATCGGCAGTGAATGTCGATGTTTGTTATCTTTCTCTCTGCCTTCAGTAAACATCGGTAGCTTCACCTTCAGTAGTAGTTAGTGTGTCCTTTGACCATTCTACCATCATCTCTGATTTAGTTCTCTGAGTCCACCAGTGATTTATTTTCCTGGTGGGGGTGTTCCTCTGTTCCTTCTATTATTGTTACATCCCCAGTGATGTTTTTGCGTCTCTTTGGTCCTGTTCATATGCATTCATGATCATAAGCATTTGCATGGCATATTAGGGCCAAAAATAGGGTTTGTTATATATTTAAGTATCTTCGATCGCGTCGACACGAAGATTTTTAACCTTCATATCTCCGGATAGAAGAAACTTAAATAAGGGCAGTTGTTGTACCCCAATTTTTGCCCCTAAGATCCCTTCATCATACCATATTGATTCACTCACAACAAGATCACACTAGGATTCTAGGTTCCCCCCTACTTTGAGTTTTGCTCCTTTTGAGGGATTACCAAGCACCTTGACTTATGTTCCTTTTGTGATCATTAATATTGTTTTGATTTCTTCATTTAACTAATAAAATACAATGTTGGCTTGTCTTGCTTGTTATCCATGTAGGTAAGGGCAATGAGATTTAACAAGTTACTCCATGGGTTCATGAGTTTATTTCCATGCCCTAGTCAATATAGCTTGAGAAGTTCAAACCTCACCAATGGATTGGTTTTGGGATAATTGGCATGGCAAGGTTACTTTGGTTCATCACATTTCAAGGTTATTAGATTTGACTCAAAAGTACAAGGGGTTGATTGGATAAGTTGTCATGTTTTGACAAGGCCTTGCTCCTATTGGTCACAAGAGCATATTTCTCTCAAAATTAAAAATATGGAAGTGGTTTTAGTGGATAAGAGTTTTAATTATCATCCTCAAGAAATTCTATTCACAAAGCAAGAATATTGGTACAAGAAGTTTGTTCAAACTTGTCAAAGTTCCTCAAGGCATTCTCTTGATCTAGAAGCTAGGGTTTTGAACTTCAAAGGAGCATATCTTGCTCACCTTTTGGTATTTTTGAGTGATTCCAAAGACATCCTTCTTTTCAAATGGTTATCAATAAATCACTTCAAAATTTCCAAGGAGTTTTCATGTGGAAGAAACTTGGTGAAGAAGAAAGATTACAAGTCATTCAGATGAATCCACAATTTTACATAAGTAACTTAAATTGACCATAACTTGGTCAATTTTCATCACCTTAAGTCCATTCTTTTTCCATAATGATCTTGAAGATGTGAAATTTATGCCTTCTTTTATGTGAAAAGTGGGAAAATGGATGGAGGTTGCCTTAAATATGCAAAAGATTATAGGTCATTTCATGATTTTTGGCCAACTTCAACAAGTGATAACTTGCTCAATTTTTGGAGATTTTGAGTGGTTCAAGTTTCAAAATGTCATTCAAGAGATCTACTTCATGCCATATTTTTTGGTCAAGAGCAAATTCCAAGTGGAAGGCCATGTTTGGATGTAAAACATTATAGGTCATTTTTGAAGAAGAATTTGAAATATTTCCAAGTATGGAAAGTCAACCCTTTTTCTTCAACTTTGACTCAATGCAACTTTCATCTCAAGCATCCATTTAACTCCATTCTTTTTCCATTGCAAATCATGTAACGTCATCTTTCTAAAGCATGAAGAATCATGCCCTAAGACCCCTTGAGTTGGAAATGCCATGGATTTGAATTTGGTAACTTGAAACTGAATTTTCCACAAAGTCAGAATTTTGAAATCCATAATGTGACTTCTAAACATAAGATTTATGCGCATTTTTGATTTAAACTTGATTAGAAAACTTTCCAGAAGTGATTACCACCCCAAAATGCAAGATTTGGTTAAGTTTTGATGGAAATGAAGTCACACTTCACTCGTGCTCGACCTTCACTCAATTTCCCTCCAAACTTCCTTGTTTCTTCCAATTTTCATTCCTATTCACTTCCCTATAAATAGAGGGTCATCCCCCATTCATTTCTTCAAGCTTTGAGAGCCAAAAACACCCTGCCAAAACTTCACACAAACCCATCTTTTTTGAATTCAGTTTCTGATATTTAAGCTCCCTTTTCCAAAATTCTTTGCGCATTCATCATCCTTAAGCATCATATAAACTCTCCAGCACTTAAACCAATCAAAACGAGCCATAATTCAAGCTACAGAAGTCCAGTTTCAGAGCTTCTTCCTTAAGCTTCGAAAAGGTAGAATTCTCCACCATTTGGATCCAAATCAAGCGCTAATCTATTCTACTCCTTCTCCTGATTCCAATGTTGCTTACAATTTTTAAATCCATTGAGAATTGAGAGAGAAATCTAAAATCGAAGGTGCTCGCTATTTTCTGAATTTTTGATTCATATATCTCTCTCCATACCTTATATAAATTTGGCGTGATGGTGGTGTTAGAATCGTCTTGAAGAGACGAGTTCAATGATACTAGCCTGGTGTCCTAATTTTTCCATTTGAAGGATCTCACAAAATCTCATTGCAGGGTGTCTGGAGGTTGAAGACGATGACATGTCTCGTCTCAGCCAATGATAGCGTGCCAAACGTTTTAATTTTATTGGTTGCCCTTTTTCTGATCCTATGCGTATCTCACTAAGGTCCATATCAAGCACAGTGCGTCTGGTCCACTAGATCAGCTTACTAACGCGTTTTGACTATGATCTGATGGTCCCCGTCTTTTTGGTTTTATTTTATTTTCTGATTTTATATTTTTATTGATTAAAATTTTAAAAATTCATAACTCTTTTATTTTTTATCCAAAAATTATGAAAAAATTCGCAAAAATACTTTGAATTATTTCTGATCTCATGACTATTTTTTCACATTTTTATTTTGAAAGTTGATATATTTTGTATTTTTGTATTATTTTCTTTCTTTTAATTACTTAAAAAATACATTCTGACATTTTTTAATTCAGAAAAAATTTATAAATAATATTTTGCATATTTTTGACTTTCTGAAAATTTTATGGAATTTTATATTGAGGTTTACTATTTTTGACCTATTTTCTGTTTGTTTGAGCAATTTTAAATAGTTTAAAAATACTTTCTGACTTTTAAGAATTACCAAAAAAATTTTAAAAATATTTGGATCCATTTCTGATTTTTCTATGGCCTTACTTTTTCTTTCTTGATTAATTTGAACATAATTGATATTTTTCTCCTCTATTTTGATTTTTTAAACATTTTTTAACCCTTTTAATGTATATATTAAATATAATATTATTTTGTGATTATTTTCTGGCTGTCTTGAGTTGATTTTTTGATCATGACTTTATTAACATCATTGGATCTTGGGTATTGAGTTCAACTCCATCAAAATGGATGAATGATTTTAATAATAGTTTGATTAAATTTTTAATTCAAAAGTGGTTTATTCATTTTCCCATCCCTTCTTCATCTTATCCATTTCTTATTGCACTAGGTGTTATTGGAACATGATCTCTATATCATGTCTCAAAGCAAATGGTGCATAAATTGCTATTGACCGGCCTCAAAATAGGTGCGACTTCTATATAAGTCCACTTACGATTGCTTAACATAGCACTAAATTTTGTCCTGATTCGAATAAATGATCATTTGTGGCCCAAACTTATGATTGCAAGCCAAGGTATGTTATATTGATCTCTTTGATCCAATAACCTTGAGATCCATTGTGTGGAGGCTTTGGTTCTACCAATCCTCTAATGGATCTACAACACCTTTGGTCAACGCGGATCACTTAAACATCGTTGATCATTAAATGGTACTTATGAGAATTCCAAATGGATGATATACTTGACAAAAAGCAAATACAACATGTTGTGTGGAGGATTTGGTTCTACCAATCCTCTAATGAGTTCCAAATGTAAGTTTCAAGATGGCCATCCAACTAACCACTAATTATTGACTTATTTTACCTTATGCTTTTATTCCTTTTTATGCTTTATGTACTATTTACTTTTAGCATTTACATTTCATGCCATTTTCATCTTTGCTCATTTGAGCATTTATTTTCTTGCCATTTTTATTTCGCTCAATTGAGCTTTTCTTTTCCTTTCTTAAGATACTTAATAATCAACATAAACCCTAAAAAATCTTTAATGGTACTTGGACTATTTGGTTACTATCCTTAGTATTATGGAGCATGGGACTTTTCTTGGACTTAGGATTAGAAACCTTGGTCTATCTTGGAAACCTTGTGATCTTATTTGATTATTTTGTCTAGAGCTGTTGAGGTTTACCTAAAGACATTGATTTGTTTGTTTGTTTTGTGTGCAGGTTATTATGATTACACCCTTTGTTTGTAATCTGGAATTCACCCGTATACAGTTGTTACTCTGCCCAATTTTTGTGAAGACTTAATACACTTGAAGTTTGGTTTTCTCAAGAGGTTTAGTATCATTGCTTGTTTGGTTTCAATACAAAGAATGGGAATTCTATCTTGGCTCATAGTGCCAAGTATTGGCTTCTTGTTGGTTAGATGTTTCTTATCCATAGCTTTTACCTTATGCTTTAGGATAGCCTCTTCTTCTCCTCCCATCTTCTTTAATTTCAAAAATATTCTCCCTCCTTTTGAAAACTCTTCTTGTTTTAAACTTGAACCACATTCATAATAAACTTGGACTTAGGTCCATTCATTTTCGAACATTTTCATAAATAAGCTTCAATAAAATTAATAATACTTTGACATTTTTTGTGAGAAGACTAAAAGTCAAGCAATCTCATTTCAAACCATTTTTGCCACTTTGGCTTTTATCCTTAAACTTTTCTCAAAAGATTGTACTCTTGTCAATCCTTGTAGTGATTGAAACAACTATACTTCTACAATATGTAGTGAAGAGAGATATTTTCCACTTGGGTGTTGAGCGAGGCATTGTTGATTTTAAAATCCAAGCCATATCCTCCACTTTGAGATGATGCAAATTCTCCTTTCTCATGATTTTGGGTAGTAGGTATATTTTCCACATGGACAATAAAGATGATGTTTTATCTCATAAAATTGACCAACGCATTTGTGTTTCAAATCTTTAAAAGAGGAACTACATGTACCATGATCCCCTATTGCACGGAAGGTGGTACGTAGGCACTAAAGGTTCGCAACCGTGGCGGGTGCAAAAATCATAAAAAATATATTTCTTTTCTCACCTCCACCATCCACTTTTTATATACAACATTTTTTATAACCAAAATATACAGATTTTACAAAGAGGTTCCTGCGGAGTACCGTAGATGTTTAGGGTGATAATACCTTCCCTTTGCATAACCAACCCCCCTTACCTTGAATCTTTCCCCCTCTTTTTGGGTTATTCATGCTTTTCCCATTCCTTTGGAAACAATAAAACGCGGGTGGCGATTTTTATTTTGATTTGTATGAAGTCTAGTCAATCTAATGGCTTAGTCTTGAACATTTCTACTGCTAAACTTAGCTGAAACCTCCTATCCATAGTGGGTTGCTAACATCTTTCTGGTACCTAAGAAGGACGACAAGGTACGGATGTGTGTGGACTACAGAGACCTGAATAGGGCAAGCCCCAAGGATGACTTCCCGCTTCCTCATATTGATGTTCTGGTTGACAACACCGTGCAGCACAAAATCTTCTGATTCGTGGATGGTTTCTCTGGCTACAACCAGATCAAGATGGCTCCTGAAGACATGGAGAAGACAACCTTGGTCACACAGTGGGGCACCATCTGTTACAAGGTGATGCCTTTTGGGTTGAAGAATGTTGGGGTAACTTATCCGCGAGCCATGGTCGCCTTGTTCCATAATATGATTCATCATGAGATCGAGGTTTATGTTTTTGACATGATAGCCAGGTCTCAAACCAAAGAGGAACGCCTTGATCATCTACAAAAGTTGTTCGACAGGTTGAATACATACAAGATGAGGTTGAATCCGAACAAGTGCACCTTTGGGGTAAGGTTTGGTAAGCTTATGGGTTTCATCGTTAGTGACAAAGGTATTCAGGTAGACCTCGTAAAGGTAAAGGCCATACAAGAGATACCGGCTCCCCGTACTGAGAAGGAAGTTAGAGATTTCTTGGGACGCCTGAATTATATCACCTGGTTCATTTCACATCTGACTGCTACTTGTAAGCCCATCTTCAAGCTTCTGAAGAAAGATCAAGTGGTAAAGTGGAATGACGAATTCCAGAAAGCTTTCGAAAGGATCAAAGAATATCTTCAAGAACCATAAATTTTGATGCCTCTGGTTGAAGGAAGACCTTAGATATTGTACTTAACAGTGCTAGACAATTCAATGGGGTGTGTACTAGGGCAGCATGACGAGTCTGGTCGAAAAGAGCACGCAATATACTACCTTAGCAAAAAGTTTACCGACTGTGAGACAAGATACTCACTGCTCGAGAAAACTTGATATGCTTTGGCATGGGCTGCTCGCCGACTGATACAGTATATGTTGACCCACACTACTCTATTGACATTAATGATGGATCCAATCAAATACGTCTTCGAGAATCCCGCACTCTCCGGAAGAATAGCGAGATGGAAGATGATCTTAACTGAATACGATATACAATATACAACCCAAAAAGAAATAAAGGGAAGTGTATTGGCTGATCATTTGGCTCATCAGGCTGTGGATGACTACCAGCCCATGAACTTTATGTTCCCGGACGAGAATATTATGCTAGTGACTGACTACGGAGAACTTGGACCGGATGAAGGACCTGAGGAAGGATCCCGATGGACTGTGGTTTTTGATGGAGCTTCGAACGCACTCATGAATGGCATTGGCGCCGTAATCATATCTCCTGAGGGCTGTCATACTCCTTTCACTGCCCGACTATGTTTCAACTGCACTAACAACATGGCGGAGTATGAAGCCTGCATCATGGGTCTCAAAGTCGCTATCGACCTCAGGATCAAGTTCTTAAATGCCTTTGGGGATTCAGCCTTGGTGATAAGTCAGATCAAAGGCGAATGGGATATGAAGCATCTGAATCTCATCCCATACAAAGAGCATGTGCTGACATTTCTCCCGCACTTTGAGGAGATAACCTTTGAACATTTCCCATGAGAGGAGAATCAGTTAGCAGACGCGCTAGCTACCATGTCTTCTATGTTCAAAGTCAGGTGGGACAACGAAGCTCCCCGAATCACCATCGAAAGGTTGGATGAACCAACACACTGCTATGAGATTGATACCGAAGAGGTAGCAGACAAACCCTGGTTTCATGAAGTGAAGAAGTACCTTGAGACTCAAGAGTATCCCGAAGGGGCATCTGTCAATGATAAGAAATTTCTGAGAAGGTTCACCGCGAATTTCTTCCTCAGTAATGGAATCCTCTACAAGTGCAATCATGACTCTACCTTATTGCGGTGTGTAGACAAGAGCGAAGCAGAGAGGATTATGACAGATCTACATGAAGGTACCTTCGGAACCTATTCAAATGGACATACCATGGCTAAGAAAATCCTACGGGCAGGATATTACTGGTCCACTTTGGAAGCAGATTGTTATCAGCACTCCCAAACTTGTCATAAGTGCCAAATCTATGCTGATAAGGTGCATGTGCCTCCGGTTCCTTTAAACATCTTGACAGCTTCGTCACCCTTTCTAATGTGGGGCATTGACATGATCGGAGAAATCAGGCATACCGCTTCCAATGGGCATCGCTTCATCCTGGTGGCCATTGATTACTTCACAAAATGGGTTGAGGCGGCCTCTTTTGCTACTGTGACCAAAAACGTCGTGGCGCGATTTATTAGGCATAACTTGATCTGTCGGTATGGTGTTCCAGAGAGAATTATTACTGAAAATTGTACAAATCTCAATATCACGATGATCACCGAGCTCTGTAAGCAATTCAAGATACAGCATCATAACTCTTCTCCCTATCGGCCGAAGATGAATGGCGTTGTTGAAGCGGCTAACAAGAACATTAAGAAGATTATATAGAAGATGACGGTGACATACAAAGACAGGCACGAGATGTTACCATTCGCTCTTCATGGGTATCGTACCTCAGCACGGACGTCGACAGGGGCAACACCCTACTCTTTGGTATATGGCATGGAGGCAATCCTACCCATTGAGGTCCAGATTCCTTCTTTAAGGATTATGAAGGATGCGGGTTTGAACAAAGACGATTGGATCCAGACTCGACTTGATCAACTAAATTTGATCGATGAGAAGAGACTCACTGTTGTCTGTCACGGTCAAATGTATCAAAAACGGATGATCAAGGCTTTCAACAAAAAAGTCAGATGCCAAGAGTATCAAGTCGGGGATCTAGTGATTAAGCGCATCGCATTGCCGTAAGGTGATCCCAGGGGCAAATGAACTCCTACCTACGAAGATTCATTTGTGATTAAACACATTTTCTCGGGTGGAGCCATGATTCTAACCACCATGGACGAAGACGACCTTCCTCACCCTGTCAATGCGGACATAGTGAAAAGGTACTACGCATGATAAAATACCCGCTAGGTTGACTGGCCTAGGCAAAAATAAGGGCTTCCCGGTGAACCAAAAGGGTTCGGGAAAAAATAAGGGATAAAAATGAAAAAAATCCGTACACCCAGCAAGTCGAAAACCTGAAAAGGCGGCTTGGGCAAAAAAGGGTATCCCGGTGGACTGAAAACCCGAAAGGGCAGTCCAGGCAAAAGTTAGGGATGTAAAACGTATCACTATGTCCCATTGGATAACCTTACAACCAGACCTCAGTATCAACTGTCAAGTTCGAATGGCACCTATCAATCTAATTAACTTTGGACAAGCAGAAAAGTGATGAGACGCTCAAAGACAAAGCGACAATGGCAGAATTGGAACCCAATGGGATTGTTGTACATAGTTGTTTTCTTTTTACGCAATATTGTATAATTTCCATTTTTCGGTGGTGTTCTCTTACTAGAGCATCATCTCCCATTTACAAAAATGACTGTTATAGGCAAACTTCAAAAATTAATGCAAATCATTTTACAAAATCTATGTGTTTCTTTTTCTTTTCTGTTTTGTTTTGAAAGAACGTCCAATGATTTATTCTTGACATGTGCATTTGAATATGATTGTTATTCATAAATATTTACATAAGAAACAAAAAGACAACTGCTCGTAACTTAAGAAACAGGGGCAAAAACAAGAAATGTCAAACCTGACAGTTACTCTGTCCAGTAGGTACCAGGGCAGACACAACTTTGAAGCACAGTTGTCAGTGCATACGACCTCAGGACATCTGTACTCCCCACAGAGTAAAAGTAATCAAAGCATTGATATCAGCTTTGCCAAAACAGGAAGTAATTCCCCCGACCAGGGTCTTTCAGAAATCTAACATCTATATCCCCCAGCCAAATTTCATAATCACAAGTGGGTCATAAAAATTTGTCTCCCAAGTAGAGTTTACTTCCCTGAATACGGAAACTCAATCCCCGACAGAGTTTATCCCTCCAGCTATGGAAGTTCACCCTCCAACAGAGTCATTCCCCCGCAGAGCTATTTGTTGCACCCCAAAATTTTCCCTCTCATATTTCTCAAAACATTTCAAGAAAAATCTCCAAGTGACTCAAGGTTGCTCAAGAGTTGGACAATCAAGCTATCTCCTAAGGCAGTCAACCTCAAATTAGGGTTTTGTGTTGCATCAAGATCTTTGAGTCCAAATGACCTCAAATGCTCCCTAATGTCCTAATATGTTCTCAAGGTCATCCATGTCAAATTTCAAGCCTTGTAGAGGAAGTTTGCTCAGTCAATTGCTCAAAAGGTCCAAAAATCGACTGTGCTAGGGCAAAAGTCAACTGTGACCCAAATACAGTCAAACCTTAAGATTTTTTGTCAAAATTATCATTTTGAAGGATATTTCATCATTTGATCAAGGGTTGATCATGATTCATCAAGGATTGCTCAAAATTCATCAAGACTCAAAAGTTGCTAAATTAGGATTTTGTAGGAAAAGTCAACTCAACTTTGACCAAGCATAAATTTCTCATAATTTATGAGAAATGACCCATCCAAAGCTCATTTTGAAGAGGATGCAATTTCCTACAATCCATATTCATACCCCAAGATAAAAAAATTCACTCACAAGAAGTTACAAATTTGGACATTATAGGTCATTTTTGAAAGTCAACAAAAACACCTTGTTTGCCAAAGCTTATAACTTGAGCAGGGAATATCAAAATGATATGAGACCAAAAGGGTTGGTTAGAGGACATATCAATATTTCTAAAAAATCCAAGAACACTTCCAAAAGTTCAAAATTGAAGAAGTTATGCATTGTTGAAGTTGGGCATTTTTGCAAAATTGCCAAAAGTCAACTATCCCCAAAACTTCAAATTTTGTCAAATGGGCCCATTATTTTCCACTTGATTTGATCTTTCCACATTGCACGTGTGTCCTAGCTTCAGCCTTGTGTCCATTTATTAATTTTATTATTTTATTTGATTTTTTATTGAATTATTTCATTTTAAATCAATTTAAATCAAATAAAATCACAAAAACTTGATTACATGAGATCTTTTTCTATTTTCAGGACTTAATCATCATGATCAAGTGTATCAAATTTGTATCAAGCATTTCATGTGCAAAAGGATTGATTTTTTGGCAAATTAGGCAAGTTATCAATGGTGAATCAAATCCAATCTCAAGACATCAATGTGCAAGGATTCAGTCCACAAATGTTGACCTAATACATTGCATCATACATATACAAGCCAAAGCACACGAATTTGAGGGCTAGAGGCTGCAAGAACACCAAGAACAAAACTTGAAAAAAGGTGGAAAAAGTGTGAAACCAAAATCACACTTAGAGATAAATTCAGGAGCAAAACTCAATACCAATCGCTTGCTGGAGGATCACTGAAGCAGAACCAACCTAATGCCAATCCCCATACACGCTCTAAAGCTCTGTAAGTATCTCAATATACCGCCCTTCTCTTGAATTCGCAACTCCTATTTCTTGCATCTTTTGCACAAACTATGGGCATATTCATAATCCTCGTCTAATTTACAAGCATTCTGCATTAGCCAATTGTGTTTATCTGGCCTGTAACCCCATAGCCGAATCTAGGGTCTGTGGTTTGTTTTTTTGGGCATTTCTTTTTCAGGCAAAATCAGCTCCATTGATGGACATAGGCATGACCGGAGGAGGAAGACGAGCATAACCATGGTCTTGGATTTAATTTTCATGGCCTAGAACTGATTTTAGGATGGACATACGAATTTAGATGCAGATATAAATCCGCAGGTAAATTTATAGGGGGCTGGAGGTCAGGGACGACAACGTGTCCCCATCTGGTTGCCCCGTTCAAATATTCGTGCACTTTTTTTAATTCTGGCATATTAACATGTTTTCCAATATTATGTTTTATTCTTAACACATTAACAAATGAAGCGCGTTGGCCTAGTGGAAAGAGGAGTTGGCAGTCACGTACATGACCTGGGTTCGAATCCCAGGTCCCCCCATATGCTTTGTATTTTTTCTCTTCAGGTGATCCAGTGCTGACCCAAGCGTGTAGCTTACAATACTCCCTCATTCAATCAATGGACAGATGGCCCCAGGCCAAATCTGATGGCCCAGATGGAACGTCCACCATGGTCAAAGTCAGCGCGTGTACATGGAATTCAGGGAAGTCAAGCCAGACCAACGAAATTGGGCCCTGGAATTGCTGAGTAAACCCCCAAAAGCAGGCCCAAACCTCCTAACTCTTTCTCTTTTATTTTATTATTTATTTCTTTTAATTATTTATTGTTATTATTTTTATATTAACTAACCAATTAAATCTTCTCTTCATAAAATTAAAAACCAAAAAATATTTTCTTATTTAAATTAAATTTCAGTATTTTATTTTTTTGTTAACAATATTAATTTAATTAATTTAGTTTTAATTAGAAATAACGTTTAATATATTTTGCAATAATTAAAATTAACTTAGACAATTAGGTTTTTATTAACATTGATTAAATTTATTTTTATTTCTTTAAATATCAAAAACCCAAAAATATTTTTATTAATTAATTTAATAATTAACTTAGTTTAAATTCTTTCTTAATTCAAAAATAACCAAAAAATATTTTCTTTAATAACAAAGGGTCAAAACCCTAAAACTCGCACTCGATTTAATTTTCCGCATGCGATCCATTTTTATTCAATATTGTATCTGTTTCCGGAATGTAATAGCTTAATAGGACTTTGAATATTTTTTATCGCTTTCTTTATTTTCCGCATTTTAATTTCAATGGTTGCTTTTGGCGATGTAAATACCCGACGCCTTGTAATAGTTAGTTTAATTTCCGCAATTTAATTTCCGCAACTTATAAACTGTTAGATGTTTGGTAATAGGGAATGCATGACAAGATTGAATGTTTAAACCTTAAATCAACATAGATCACCATTGACATGTACAAAGATAAAATAAACTGAAAACGACACACTCTCACATGCGCACTCTTAGGGTACACCCCACTTGGTTGCCTTTGTACGCGGTCATTGAGTATAGGTCACTTTAGAGGTCGCCCTCTTGTCTAAAAGATCATAGTTGCCTCGAAACGGTTGCCTCGGATAAAATGATCTAAGACATTAGGGTTACCGCTAAGGCGTCCTTACATTGCTTTAGTGACCGCACGTCCCTTAATCGAATTGACCCTTAAACTCCAACGACGAGGCTACCTACTCATTCATAGTGGGATAGCCCTGTCTAAAGGATATTAGTATGAAACGATTCCTTTTTCGAGTAGGTAGATGGTTCTTAAGTACTTGCTCTTTCAAAACAAAACAAAATTTTCACACTTACACTCCTTTTCAAACAAAAACTTCTTCAAACCCACAAACACAAAGAAAAGCAATTTTTGAAAACAATATGAGCAAGTACCTAAGAGCCCGTGGATAACCACGGATAGAAAGGGTGCTAACACCTTCCCTTTCTATAATATACCCCCCGAACCCGAGAAATATCTCGAAAAAGGAATTTTTCTGTGCTTTTTTCCTTTCCTTGTTGGATAAAATAAAAGTCAGTGGCGACTCTTGCTTACCGTGACATTTTGTGAAAACAAACGCAAAACGCAAACCAGCATTCCAAAAAACAGTCAGTTCTTCCCACCGTATCACACTATTCTCAAACACATTCTCTCCCTGGTAGAATATTCACAAACAACAAGGAGTAAATCTCCAACATAGTCATAACCGTTTACTATCCCCAGTGAAAGTAAAAGAGCCACAGTTCTCTACAACCGTCAGGAAGGAAATACTCTTCAGCAGTAGTCGTGGATTTATTTTTCCAGACTCGGACATGTCATAATAGCATTTCATGTTCATGCGCATGCATATTACATACACCATAGTCTCATTTATTTTGAGAACATCATCTCATAATGCATTTTATGCATCGCATATAATTAACCTTGTCATCTTTTCTGGAAAGACAATTATCACCAGCAATTCCAGCAGTTATACATGTCATATCTGCAGACAGTTAATGAAAAACCAGTTCCCGAAACCAAACGGGTCAACTAAGCTACGTGACCAAATGAAGTAGCCCAACGACCCAGGTTCCTTCCCATAAGCCCTACTATCCAGGCTTTCATCCCGAGGTAACCCTACTATCCAGGTTCCTTCCCATAAGCCATACTATCCAGGCTTCCACCTTGAAGTAACCCTACTATCCAAGTTCCTTCTTATAGCCCTACTATCCAGGCTCACATCCTGAAGTAACCCTACCATCCAGGTTCCTTCCCATAAGCCCTACTATCCAGGCTCTCATCCCGAAGTAACCCTACTATCTAGGTTCCTTCCCATAAGCCCTACTATCCAGGCTTCCACCTTGAAGTAACCCTACTATCCAGGTTCCTTCTCATATCCCTACTATTCAGGCTTTCATCTTGAGGTAACCCTACTATCCAGGCTCTCATCCCGAAGCAACCCTATTATCCAAGCTTTCATTTCGAAGTAACCCTACTATCCAGGTTCCTTATTATAGCCATACTATTCAGGCTTTCATTCTAAAGTAACCCTACTATCAAGGTTCCTTCTCATAGCCCTACTATCCAGGCTTTCATTTCGAAGTAACCCTACTATCCAGGTTCTTTCTCACAGCCTTACTATCCAGGATTTCATCTCGAAGTAACCCTAATATCCAGGTTTCTTCTCTCATTTCTCCAAACAACAATTTACAACACTGTAAGACCCGGACCCAACCAGTTATGGTCGATTTCGCATTTCCCTAGTAAGTCGATGTGCAGCCTGGACCTGACCAGATATGCAATTTACTTCTACTTCCTCAATCAGGAGTTAATCCCCCAGTAGAGTAATGGACAACTGAAGCTCCTATACTCTATTTCCCAGGACATAAATCTACATTCCTCGGCAAAGTCCTCATCAACGGTAGGTACAAGAATTCTCACAAAGGAATCTCTCATGCAACCGATATCTTTTATGGATATCATCTTTAAGCCCATATCCGACGATTCTCTATCGACTTCCAAATGGCATCTGTAATCCCATTCCGGATATCACCAATCAGTATTACATCATGCGAGTGCAAATTTCTGGGCACTCTAGTGTTCAATCATCTTCCAACTTCAGATCACGAAAGGCAGACCAGTCAATCTACATCCTTAGGTTTAAGAAGATTGAACAGGGGCAGCTGTTGTACCCCAAAATTTTCCCTGCCATTTTACTCAACATATGTTCATTGAGATCCTCAACTTGCTCAAGGATGCCCAAGAGTTGATCAGACAAACTCTCTCCTAAAGCAATGAACCTCCAACTAGGGTTTCCATTTTCATCAAGATGGGTGAGCTCCAAAATCCTCATATGATATCCATAGTCCTAATATGTTCTCAAGACCATCCATGTCAAGTTTCATGCCTTGCACAAGAAGTTTGCTCAATCAACTGCTCAAATGCCTGGAAATCAACTGTATTAGGTCAAAAGTCAATTGTGGCCCACATACAGTCAAACTTCAAGATTTTTGGTCAACATAAACACTTTGAAGTGATATCCATCATTTGATCAAGGGTTGATCATGATTCCCCAAGGAATGCTCCTAATTCATGAAAGCTCAAAAGTTTCTAAATTAGGGTTTCTCAGGAAAAGTCAACCAAACTTTGACCAAGCATAACTTTCTCATACTTTATTAGAAATTTCACATCCAAGGCTCATTTTTAATAGAATCCAATTCCCTACAACTCATCTTCAGCCCTCAAGATCAAAAAATTCCATCATGAAAAGATATAAATCCATACATTATAGGTCCTTTTCAAAGTCAACAAAAACACCTTTTGGGTCAAAGCTTCTTACATGAACATGGAAGATCCAATTGAAGTGAAATCAAAAGGGTCGTTTGGGGGACATCCTAAGCTTTCTAAAAAGTCCAAGAACACCCTCTTAGGGTCAAAATTGAAAGAGATATGCATTGTCAAAGTTAGCCATTTTTGGAAAATTGTCAAAAGTCAACAACACCCAAAATTGCATTTTTTGTCAAATGGGCTTAACTTTTTATGCTTGCATCTTACTTATAGCAATGTCCATGATCCAAACACTCTCTCATATATTATTGAATTTATTTATTTAATTTATTTTGATTTTAATCATTTAAAAGTCAAATTAAATCAAATAAATGATATAAAATATGGAAGATTTGTTTTTTATCTGATTTTGGATAGAATCACAATCCATTTATGTTGTCAAACAGAATCAAATTGTGCCAAGGGTGATTGGGATGAGAATAGTATGATTTGGCTTGATTTAGAAAGAAATAATGCAAGGATGAAATCAAATCAAATCTTGATAATTGGCAAAGATATGAATGCTTTTGGTTAACCTAATTCAGTCTAATACATATACATAACAATTCCAAGGCACAAGGACAAGGGTTGATCGTGTGAAACAGCAAGGACAAGTTGCATTTTTTTGTCAAAAAATCTCAGATCGGATTCCATACTACAGCCGTCCTCATGGAGATTTCAGGATTGCAACACGTTCCTGGCAATCTCTTGAAGCTAACTGCACCTTTTGCATGCACCAAAACACTCAGAATCGTAAAATCCGTAACTTTGTTATCCAATCCTTTTTTATTTTTGATTACATGCATACATGTGTTTTCAATGAAATTTAATCATGTATTCTTATTTATCATAATGTTTCGATGCTTTCTTAATCGTTTGATTGAGTTTTAAGTGCAGGAATCATGTTTTTTCATTCTTAGGGTTTCCAAGCTCGTATTAGGGTTTCCTTCTACGGGCAAAATTAGTTCTAGGCGTGGATACCATGGTGTTCAGGGCTTCAAGCCCAGTTGATTCATGGCCTTCATTGTAATTTATATTGCTTGTGCTGGATTTTTGAATGATGCAGGGTTGTACCTACAGACTTTGTCTGTAGGTAAAAGTCTAAACCTAAAACGACAGTGCCGAGGAAGAAGAAGGCTAGGTGGCAAACTTCCATTGGGAGATTTAAATTATGCACGCGTTTTTATGATATTAATGTTACTTTGAATATAATGTTATTTTCTTATTATATTAACAAATGAACAGCCAGCGCAGATGGTTAAAGACGGGGGGTTTGAAGCAAACGTCCTAGGTTCGATCCCAAGCGTGTTGCTTTTGCATTTTTCTTGAATATTCCTTGCAGATCCAGTATGTCACTCTGTTGAGGGTCCACCTAACGCTCCCCATCATCCGTTCGATCCATCTCCAGCCAGATCCAACGCCCCGCATATGCAAGCTCATGATAGACCGTCAAAAGAAAGATGCACTGGGTCAGGCGCATGATCCTTGGGCCATCATCCTGGGCCTATCAAAAAATAGGCAACACACCCCCAATCTGCTTTCCCTACATCAGGCCCATTCCGTTAATTCTTTTTTTAATTTCTTTATTTATTTTGTTTTAATTTCTTGTTTAAATTATTTTTTACAAAAAATCTTTTTTAATTAAATCAGAAAATCAGAAAATCACTAAAAAAATAGATTTAGTTTTTTTCATTAAATATTTAATTGCAATTAATTAATTAGTTTAATTAGGTTAATTTAAATACTTTTTTTCATAATTAAAATTAAATAGAAATTAGGTTAGTTTGCAAGATTATTTACTTTTCTCACAAAAATCCGAAAAAATATTCTTTCTTTACTCGTCAATTAATTGTTTCTAAACTTGAGATTAATTCCCCGTATTTAATTTTGTCGTGTGCATTGTTTTTCCATTATTTGATTAATTATTATAACTGCTCCGAGTTTGTAATAGTTAATTAGGTTTACTATTTTACATTAATTATTTTTCCCCGGTTTTTGATTATGTAATCCCCCTCCCCAAAGCCTTGTAATAACTAGGGTTTTAATTTCTCGCACTTTACTTTCCGCAATTATAAAATGTCTAGATGTATGAATAATAGGATTGAATGGCAAGATAACAATTTAAAACGGTAGATAACCCTAAATGTGCAAGATAAATGAAATTGAAATCAAACACTTGCACATGCTCACTCCTAGGGTTTTTCCTCACTTGGTTGCCTCAGAAATAATGGTCGTGTCCCTCGAACGTAGGGATATGTTAGCAATGACCCGCAGTTCAAAGTCGTCATAAAGATCATAGTCCCTCATTGTCCCTCGAGCTTACTACGAGAAATTATCTTATGACGATAGTCCCTTCGAAATGCTAAGGTATCCTTACTTGTTGCCTTCAGTGACCATTTTGTCCCTTCGAATGTCCCTAAAAACTCCAACGATAGGGCTACCTACTCCTTAATAGTAGGATAGAGTTGTCTAAAGGAAACGAGAACGAACAATCTTTTTTCGAGTAGGTAGAAAGCTCTTATGTACTTGGTCAAAACAAAAAAAAAAACTTTCACACAAACACTTTTCAAAACAGTTTTCAAAACAATTTCGTCACACTCTTGAGGACAAATACAAGGGTTATCACGAAGTAAACAAAACTTTTCAAAACAAACACACACAAGCAATTTCAAAGTGAGCAAGTACCTAAGAGCCCATGGAAAACCACGGATAGAAAGGGTGCTAACACCTTCCCTTTCTATAATATACCCCCCGTACTCAGAAACATCTCGAAAAAAGGTTGTTTATGTTCTTTTTCCTTTCCTTAGTTGGATGAAATAAAAGTCAGTGGCGACTCTTGCTTACCGCAACATTTGCGAATACAAAATGCAAAACTAGTATAACAGTCGGTTCTACCACCGTATCCGTACATATAATATGTCCTGCAGTTGATACCCACTTTTGATGAGATCACCTTTGAACATATTCCCAGAGACGAAAATCAGTTGGCTGATGCTTTAGCTACTTTAGCACCGATGTTCTCGGTGAGATTTTCGAGTCAGGCGCCTAATATGAACCAGCACATGTCTTTCCTGCTCATTGTCTCTAGACCGAGGATGTTTTTGATGAAAAGTCAAGGTATCACGACACCAAAAGGTACCTTGAGAAGCAATTGTGTCGCGAGAATGCTACAATTTGTGATAAGCATATGCTTAGAAGGTTAGCATCCAAGTTCCTCTTATCAGGAGACGTCCTTTACAAGAGAAATTATGACTCAGTTCTGCTCAGCTGCGTGGATAGACACAAAGCATAGTCGATCATAAAAGAAATCCATGAGGGTTCTTTCGGGACTCATTCGAGTGAGCATTCTATGGAAAAGAAAATCCTACACGCAGGGTATTTCTGGATGACCATGGAGAGTGACTGTTTGTGTATATGCAAAGTTGTGCCATAAATTCCAGATATATGCATACAGGATTCATGTTCCTCCACTCCTTTGAATGTTATGACTTCACCATGGTCGTCTGCAATGTAGGGTATTAACATGATTGGAATAATTAAACCAAGCACTTCAAATGGTCATAGGTTCTTCTTGTGGCTATTGGCTATTTCACCAAATGGGTGGAAGCAAATTCTTACAAGAATGTAACCGAACAGGTCGTTAACAACTTCATTAGGAAGGAAATCATATGTCATTATGGAACTCCTCACAGAATCATCACTGGTAATGGTTCTAATCTTAACAACAACATGATGAAGGATTTATGTGAAGAGTTAATAATTGAAAATTACAATTCATTGCCGTATCGACCAAAGATGAATGGTGCAGTTGAAGCTGCTAACAAGAACATAAAGAAGATTGTCAAGAAGATGGTCAGAACATACAAAGATTGGCATGAAATGTTGCCTTTTTTCTATGCATGGCTACAAAACATATGTGTGTACTTCAATGGGAGAAACTCCATTTTCTCTTGTCTATGGTACAAACGTAATACTTCTCGTTGAAGTGGAGATTCCTTTGTTAAGGGTTCTGATGGAAACCAAGCTTGATGAGGCGGAGTGGATTCAGACAAGACTTGACCAGCTCAACCTGATTGACGAAAAATTCCTGGAAGTGATCTTTCATGGCCAGTTGTAACAACATATGATGAAGAGAGCGTTTGACAAGAAGATCCATCCACAGAAGTTTTATCCTGGTGATCTAGTCTTGAGAAAGGTTATCGTGCAAAGCCATTCCGATCCAAGGGGAAAATAGACTCCAATTACGAGGGACCATATATCATGAAGAGAGCCTTTTAGGAGGTGATGTAATCCTGATAGACTGGATGGGGAAGATGTTCCACTTCCAATTAATTCAGACTCAGTCAAAAAATACTACGCATAAAGAGACCCGCTAAGTCAAAAACCTGAAAGGGAGGCTTACGAAAAAATGGGCAGCCCGATGGACATAAAAAGAAAGTTTATGCAAAAATTAGGGATAAAATGCAGAAGAAGAAGAAGAAGAAAAAGATAATAACCCTCTAAGTTGAAAACCCGAAAGGGAGACTTAGGAAAAAATGGGTATCCCATTGGATCGAAAACTCGAAAGGGCGGTCCAAGCAAAAGTTAGGGATCGTGAGCGAGAGGTTGTACTATGGATACTCTTCATGAACACATCTATAGCACCTTGATAGTGAACTCATCGGTCTAACTACTACTCTTCAGAGGCAAGGCATTGAGACTACTAAGGATATGGGAACTATAACAATATCGGCTTTAATGGAAATTTGAGCGTCTCTCATTGCCATTTTTACCTAGTGTATGTTTTCGCTTCTTTTTCGCAACTACCTCATATAGGAGTTGCATCCTTGTACAAATGCTTGTTCATAGGCCAATTGTCAATCAATAAAGTTTGTGTTCATCAAAAAGTTATCCTTTATTACCATAAAATGTTTTTTGTATGTGAGATGTGTTTTATTCATTATTAAACATTAATTAGAAACATGGGGGATAAAAATTTCCTAGCTAAGATAAAACTTGACTTTATGTGGATGTATAACCACGAGAGAATGTTGTATGCCTTCATAGTGTTGTTTTTATTTGCAGGTAGCAACTAATAATGGTCACCCTGACCTAGCACACGCGTGAAGTCGCCTTCATCTGCTATAGAAAAATTCAAACCTCATTCCATAGGTGAATTTAGAAAGTCTGGAGTCGTCGTTTAACTTGACGCGAGCAAGTGCACGTCCCCCGAGAGCTAAAATGGGGCATTTGCAGAACTGAACTGGGGCATCCTTAGTGGAGTAAACCGGAGCATTCACAGAGCTAAACTGGGGCGTTCGCAGGTGTCCATACCCATCTTCTTATCCCCAAGTGATTCAAGAGGTAATTCCCCAGCATGGAGTAAACTTGGGGCATGTATTAGAAGAGATCCACATGGTGTTTAGTATCTATTCCTCATAATATTTAGTCCTACCATCCTCTCAGCGGTTCAATATGTAGGGAATTCGGGCCAGATTATCTCGTCCCCAACAATGCAATTCAAAATTCAGTGGCGTACTTGAAAACTCACTCGTCAGTAATTCGATCTTCAGTGGAGTCACCAATAATCTTCGGTATCATGAGCTCTCAAGTGCAATTCTTATCAATATCCCCAGTAATCCTTGGTACCGCGGGTTTCCAGCACAAGTTCTTATTGGCATCCCCGATGATGAGCAACAGTTCCCAATGAGCCTTCGCTTATCCACATGAAATCTATTTCTTTGCATTGCATATAGTTATCACTGCATAACATTGCATCTTCAAAAGCGTGTAGCCGATCCATCGGAATGGATCTTTGCGCCATACAAAAATTCAAACATGCATACAAAGCATAAGCCAGATCAGGTACCTTAGACAAAAGACCTGAAACATTCAAAGATAGCAATACATCCCCACAAGAGGATATCTCCCCCAAACCTTCAGCTGGCGTCCTTTGTTACATCACAATACCTAGCTAACAGTGTTAGTATCTTATACTACCAAACATTCATCCGTGTCAGTTTTCTAAACACTCGTCCGTGTCAGCTTCCTAAACACTCGTTCGTGTCAGTTTTCCAAATACTTGTATGTGTTCTTTTTTCTTCTAAACACCTGTCCGTGTCAGTTTTCCAAATACTCTTTTGTGTCCTTTTTTCTTCTAAACACTCGTCTGTGTCAGCTTCCCAAACACTCGTCTATGTCAGCTTCCCAAAACAATCGTTTGTATCAGCTTTTCAAAGCTCGTTTGTGTCATTTCTATAAACACTCATCTGTGTCAGTATTCCAAACGCTCGTCTATGTTTATATGTACTTGAAATCCCAACAAATGCAATACACTTGGTGATTCTTGCATCTTCAATCATCATTTTGTAACCAATGTTTTCATCTTACAACCTTGAGGTCACCCGTAGGCATAGTTCTCACTATAGATCTTATTTTAGAATCCTTAGGTCACCCCTAGGCCTAGTATTTTGTAGATAGCCCCTAGGTCTTACCTTAGGATTTTAGATCGCCCATAGGCCTAGTTTTCTGGTAGATCGCACGTAGGTCTCCCCTAGTAGATCGCCCGTAGGTCTCCCTTTAGGATTATAGGTCACTCGTAGATATAGCTCTCTTCTCATAGATCGCCCGTAGGTCTCCCCTAGAAGATCTCCCATAGGTCTCACTTTAGGATTATAGATATACCGTAGATTTAGATCCCCTCTCATAGATCACCCGTAGGTCTCCCCTAATAGATCGCCCGTAGGTCTCGCTTTAGGATTATAGGTCGTTCGTAGATCTAGCTCTCCTCTTATAGATTGCCCGTAGGTCTCGATTTAGGATTATAGTTCATCCGTAGATCTAGATCTCCTCTTATAGATCTCCCATAGGTATCCCCTTGCAGATCGCCCATAGATCTCCCTTGGCAGATCACCTGTACCCACCTTGTCGATTTCCATCTTGCATAATGAGCGTTCCTTTTGGAAAATTTGTATTGGCACTGTTATCACATTATGAGAAATCATCACCCATAAACCCTTCTCACCAGGAAAAATAGAAAATTTCTTTCCCTACAGAGTAACACAAAAAATAATATCATTCACACCGTGTGATACGGTGGCAGAGCCGGCTGTTAATACGGGTTTGCATTTTTTGTTTGCAAATGTTGCGGTAAGCAAGAGTCGCCACCGACTTTTCTTTTATCCAACAAAGGAAAGGGTGAAAAGAATAGAAAAGACCTTTTTCGATTTTTTCTGAGTAAGGGGGCTAGATTATGGAAAGGGAATGTGTTAGCACCATTTCCATCTGTGGTTTTCCACAGGCTCTTAGGTACTTGCTCATTTTTGAAAACTGTTTGTGTTTGTGTGTTTTGAAATATTTTGTTTGCTTTATGGTAACTCTTGTATCAGTCCTCAAGAGTGTGATAAAGTGTTTTTGAAAGTAGTTTTGAAAGTGGTAAGTGTGAAAAGATTAGGTTTGAGCAAGTACTTAAGAACTGTCTACCTACTCAAAAGGAAGTTCTTTTCCTCCTTTCCTTTAGATAGTGTTATCTTACTATTAGTGAGTAGGCATCCTTATCGTTGGATGTTGAGGGACTATCGAAAGGGACGCTATGGTCATCGAAGGTAACATGTAAGGATATCTTAGCATTTGAAGGGACTGTCATCATATAGGCAACATCTAGGGACAAGATCATTTCTCGTAGGCAACTCAAGGGACGTTAGGGATCATGATCTTTTTGATGACTTTAGAATTGACGGTCTTTGATAAGATATCCCTATGTTCGAGGGATATGACCATTGTTTTCCGAGGTAATCAGTCAGGAATACCCTAAGGGTGCGAGTGTGCAACAGTGTGTTTTTTCAGATATTTTATCTTATGTTAGTGATCTAATGATTGTTTGATTAATCTTGTCATGCGCGCCTAAGTTACTAACAATTATATACAAGCATATAAGAATATAAAGAGCGAGAAATAAAAGTTCCTAGGCTATTACAGGGCCTTGGGGTAGTTACATGATTAGATGCAGGAATTTAAATCTAATTTAATTATTACAAACCAGGAACAATTACAGAATTAGAAAATAATACGGCAAAAATAACAAACACGCGTAGAATAACGAAGCGTCTAAACCCTAAAACGCGCATAGGTTAAAAGAAAAGTATTTTTTGTGTTTTTTATTTGAAAAAAAAGTTAAATGATAAAGAAAATAATTAATTAATTGGAAAAATTATTAATAAAAAAATTTAATTCTGAATAAAAAAACTAATATTTTTGAAGAAAAGGATTTTACAATTAAACCTAGGTTCTAATTGATTTTATTTTAAAGAAACAAATCAAAATAATTACATCAAATTAATTTACAAAGTTGTAAATCCTATTTTTTGTGATTTTACTGATTTTTATGATTAAATAGAAAAAATGATTTTCGAAATAATTAAAAATAATAAAGAAATTAAATAAAAAATAATAAAAAGGAAGAAAAGAATGGGCCTGAATAATCCCTTGTGTGTGATTCAGTATTGTGGCCTCTAGAAGGTCCACCATGGGACTGCAAGTTTGGTGCGCTGGATCTGGATACCTGGGATCTCATGGCTGGAGAGTTGATGGTGTATGGTGTGCACAGGGGAAGGCAACGCATTGGATCTGAAAGAAATAAGTTAGAAAATATAAAATGTTGGACCTGGGACTCGAACCCAGGTCCTCTCCCTTCCAGCGTGCTTCCTTTACCATCTGAGTCAAGTGTTCATTCGTTTATACAAACAAACACAAAATACTATAATCAAAATAAATGCCCAGAATTTTATTTAAGAAAAAAACGCGCGCTGTTTTCAAATGGTCCAACCAGGTCATGCCACGCCATCATCTTCTTCAGTTATCCATCGTTTTAGCCTAACACTTTTACCTACGGACTATATCAGTCACTAAAACACCTGTAAATCTCCAAAACTCACAACAGGAAATATGAATTCAATTTAAAGACATGAATCAATTGAGTTTGATCACTTGAGCATGATGGTATCCTTTATTAGGCCCAATTTCTCTTGTACCTGAAAACCCTAAAACGAACGTTTAAACCCTAACAATGGCAGGTTATCATATATGCATCAAAACTGGAAATTAACCATTCAAATACGTTCTAAATGCTCATACAAACAAGAATGCATACTCAAAATCTATTTCTAACGCATGTATGATTAAAATCGATTTCAAAAAATAAGGTGCAAACCGTGATGATGTAAGTGATGATTCTGGGTGCTTTGATGCTTGGGAATGATGTTGTTGGCTTCAGAATGTCCCCAGGAATGGATTGCAAACATTAAAACTCCTTGAACCCCTCTGCAACTATCAATCTGATTGCCACTTTTTGTGAAAAAATTGGAACTTTTTGTGTGTGTTCTATTAGGCCAATCCTCCTTCTTTTGGTCTAGCAATGTTATGCATATATATCTAGATGTATTAGGGTAACAAAAGTGGACTAAATCTTGGAGATTTATGTAGAAAAGATTTGATTTACCTATGGAATTTTATGTTTCTTATTTTGGACAAAACTTGCTTAAACAATTCCCACGCGTTTCCTTTGAGTTGCCAGCATGTCTTGCTCTTCATTTGATGAGAAAAAGATCTTCAAATCATATCGTACATATTTCCTATTATTTCTTTATTTAATTTTGACTTTTAATGAATAAAAAATCAAAATAAATAATAAAAATAATTAAATAGAGTATGAATGAGCTCAGGAGTCGTGGGCTATGTTAGGAACAAGTTTCAAGCATGAAAACATGGGCGCATTTGGAAACAATTCAAGTTTGGTCAATACTGGCTTCATGCATATTTCCAAAAATGGGTCAACTTTAGAAATGCATATCTCTCTCATTTTTTACCCTAAGATGGTGTTCTTTGACTTTTTAGAGAGCTTAGGATGTCCTCTAAACAACCTTTTTGGTTTCATCTCAATTGAATCTTCCATGTTCATGTAAGGATCTTTGACCCAAAAGGTGTTTTTGTTGACTTTTTGAAAGGACCTGTAATGTATGAGCTTGTATATTTTAATTGAGGTCTTTCTTGAATTTGAGGGCTGAAGATAAGTTTTAGGGAATTGGACTATCTTCAAAATGAGCCTTAGAGGAAAAATATATGATAAAGTATGAGAAAGTTATGCTTGGTCAAAGTTTGGTTGACTTTTCCTATAGAAACCCTAATTTGCCATTTCTGCCTTTTGACGAGTTAGGAGCATTTCTGGAGGAATCATGATCAAACCTTGATAAAATGATGGATATTACCTCAAAATGTTGTTGTTACCAAAAATCTTGAAGTTTGACTGTATTTAGGCCACAATTGACTTTTGACCTAGTACAGTTGATTTCTAGGCATTTGAGCAGTTGATTGAGCAAACTTGTTGTGCAAGGCATGAAATTTGGCATGGATGATCTTGAGGACATATTAGGACCATGGAAATCATTTGAGACCTTTGGAGCTCAAACATATTGATGAAAATTGAAACCCTAGTTGAGGTTTGTTGCCTTAGGAGGAGAATTTGTCTAGTCAATTCTTGGTCATCCTTGAGCAATTGAGGACCTCTAGAGGCATGTCTTGAGTGAAAATGGGAGGGAAAATTTTGGGGTATAACAGCTTCCCCTGTTCAATCTTCTTAGACCTGAGGATGTAGATTAGCCGATCTGCCTTTCGTGATCTGAAGGTGGAAGATGATTGAACACTGGAGTGCCCAGAAATTTGCACTCGTCTGAAATGCTAGTTGATTGTATAGGTAATATCGAGAATGGGCTTACATATTCCAGTTCGAGAAAGTGACGGGAGATCGTCGGAGATGGGCTTAGAGATGCCATCTAGAGAAAGTGACAGAAGATCGTCGAAGATGGGCTTAAAGATGCCATCCAGAACAATGGTGATGAGATACTCTTTTGTGGGAATCCTTATTCATGTTATTGAGGAGGACTCCACTGAGGAATGTTGGTCTCTTCTTGGAAAATAGAGTTTATGAGCTTCAGTTGTCCATTACTCTACTGGGGAGTCATCTCTTGATTGAAGAGACGGAAGTGAATTGTTATCTGGTCAGGATCCAGGATTTACAGTGACTTGTTGAGGATAATAAGGCTGACTGCTATCTGGTCGTGTTCCAGACTTCACAGCGACTTACAAGGGGAATGAGATTAAACTGTTATCTTCTTGAGCTCCAGGCTTTGCAGTTTCTTAAACCAGACAAAAGTCTTGGAATATATTCAACTGGAATAGAAATCAGAGAGATCTTAGTATCGGTCTGACTGAACCATAGAAGGTCTTTAATTAACTTTGACTGGAAAGGAAATCAGAAGAATATTAGGGTCGATTCAACTGAACCAAACAACAGTCTTGGAATATCTTCAACTGGAATAGGAATTAGAGAGATCTTAGTGTCGATCTGACTGAACCAGAGAAGGTCCTTAATTAACTTTGACTTGAAAGGAAATCAGAAGAATCTTAGGGTCGATTCAACTGAACCAGATAACAGTCTTGGAATATCTTCAACTGGAATAGGAATCAGAGAGATCTTAGTGGAGATCTGACTGAACCAGAGAAGGTCTTTAATTAACTTTGACTGGAAAGGTAATCAGAAGAATCTTAGGATCGATTCAACTGAACCAGACAAAAGTCTTGGGATATCTTGAACTGGAATAGGAATCAGAGAGATCTTAGTGGCGATCTGACTTAACCAGAGAAGGTCTTTAATTAACTTTGACTGGAATGGAAATCAGAAGAATCTTAGAATCAATTCAATTGAACCAGACAAAATTCTTGGGATATCTTCAACTGAAATAGGAATCAGAGAGATCTTAGTGGAGATATGACTGAACCAAAGAAGGTCTTTAATTAACTTTGACTGGAATGGAAATTAGAAGAATCTTAGGATCGATTCAACTGAACCAGACAAAAGTCTTGGAATATCTTCAACTGGAATAGGAATCATAGCAATCTTAGTGTCGATCTGACTGAACCAGAGAAGATCTTTAATTAACTTTGACTGGAAAGGAAATCGGAAGAATCTTAGGATCGATTCAACTGAACCAGACAAAAGTCTTAGGATATCTTCAACTGGAATAGGAATTAGAGACATCTTAGTGGCGATCTGACTGAACCGGAGAAGGTCTTTAATTAACTTTGACTGGAAAGGAAATTAGAAGAATCTTAGGATCGATTCAACTGAACTAGACAAAAGTCTTGGGATATCTTCAACTGGAATAGGAATCAGAGAGATCTTAGTGGCGATCTGACTAAACCAGAGAAAGTCTTTAATTAACTTTGACTGTAATGGAAATCAGAAGAATCTTAAGATCGATTCAACTGAACTAGACAAAAGTCTTGGAATATATTTAACTGGAATAGGAATCAGAGAGATCTTAGTGTCGATCTGACTGAACCAGAGAAGGTCCTTAATTAACTTTGACTAGAAAGGAAATCAGAAGAATCTTAGGATCGATTCAAATGAACCAGATAAAAGTCTTAGGATATCTTCAACTGGAATAGGAATCAGAGAGATCTTAGTGGCGATCTGACTGAACCAGAGAAGGTCTTTAATTAACTTTGACTGGAAAGGTAATCAGAAGAATCTTAGGATCGATTCAACTGAACCAGACAAAAGTCTTGGGATATCTTGAACTGGAATAGGAATCAGAGAGATCTTAGTGGCGATCTGACTTAACCAGAGAAGGTCTTTAATTAACTTTGACTGGAATGGAAATCAAAAGAATCTTAGGATCGATTCAACTGAACCAGACAAAAGTCTTAGAATATCTTCAACTGGAATAGGAATCAGAGAGATCTTAGTGGTGATCTGATTGAACCAGAGAAGGTCTTGTGAGGACATCTTTCTGAGGGAAATGTTGAAATAGCCCTTCATCAGACGTAGCTTTTGAGAAGACTACCAGGTCACATAAGTAGTCAATGGTGTTTGTTGATTTGATCTTTTCCCTGAAAAAGATAAAGAGTTAGTCATATGCAATGTCATGATGTATCAAATGCATTGTGATGATGTTCCCAAAATAAATGAGATTATGTGATGTGTATGTGCATGCCATGATGTATGAATATGGAATACTATTGTGGTATTTCTTTAGTCTGGGAAAGTAAATCCTGGACTGCTGCTAAAGAGTATTGTGAAGCTGAATCCTTCATTTCCGCTGGGGATGGTGAATGGAGATGATTTGCTGGGGATTTCCTCTTTCTGTTTTAGGATATTCTGTTGGGGATTGACTCTGTGAAGAGAGATAATGCTTTGTTGGAAGGTTTTTCCAGTGTAGAGAAATAAACTCTGTTGGGGAATAAAATTTCGCGGTTATAGAAATAAACTCTACCCGGGAAGAGGTTTTATGAGCTGTTTGAAATTATAAAACTCGACTGGGGAATACAGATTTCAGCTCTCTGAAGGAATTTTGCTGGAGGAAGTAATTCCTGCTTGGGGGAGAAGAGATCAAAACTTTTGTTGCTTCTACACTGTGGGGAACATAAATGTCACGGGGTCATATGTAAAGGTGACTTCGTCTCAAACTGTCTCTGCCCCTGTACCTGCTGGAGGGAGTAGCTGTCGGGACTGCAAATTGTTTTTTAGACTTTGCCCCGTTTCTTAAAGTCATTAGCAAATGTCTTTCTATCTTTTATGCAAGTATTTGTGAACAGTAATCATATTCAAATGCATATGTCAAGAATAATCATTGGACGTTTTTTCAAAACAAAACATAAAAAGAAAAACAAATAGTGTTGTACCTTCAACGGAATAATTTGTATTGATTTTTGAAGTTTCCCTATAATAGTCATTTTGTACAAAGATACTGGCGTTCTAGTAGGAGAACACTGTCGTAACAAATGAAAATTACACAAGATAGTGTACAAAGAGAAAACAGTTATGTGCAATAATCCCATTGAGTTTCAAATCAGTTATTTCCCTTATGTCTTCTAGTGTCTCATCACTTTGCTACTCCTCCAAAGGTGACTGGGCTGATTGGTACCGTTTGAGTTTGATAGTTGATACTAAAGTTTGGTTGCAAGGTGATCCAATGGGACATAGTGATGCGCTTCAAATCCCTAACTTTTTCCTTGACCGCTCTTTCGGGTTTTCAGTCCACCGGGATACCCTTTTTTGCCTAAGCCGCCTTTCAGGTTTCCGACTTGCCGGGTGTATAGATTTTTTGTATTTATCCCCAATTTTTTCCTGAACCCTTTTGGTTCGCCAGGATGCCCTTATTGTTTCCTAGGCTAGTCAGCCTAGCGTGTCTTTATTCATGTGTAGTATCTTTTAACTATGTCCACATTAACAGGTGAGGAAGGTCGTCACTATCCATGGTGGTCAGAATCATGGCTCCACCAGAAAATATGCTTTTTGATTACAAATGGTCCCTCATACGTGGGAGTCCATTTTCCTCTGGGATCACCTTGCGTCAGTATGATGCGCTTGATTACCAGATCACCCACTTGATACACTTGACGTCTGACATTTTTGTTGAAAGCCTTGATCATTTGTTTTTGATACATTTGACCATGACAAATAGCAGTAAGCCTTTTCTCATCAATCAGAATTAGCTGATCAAGTCGAGTTTGGATCCAATCATCTTCGTTCAAACCCGCATCCTTCATGATCCTCAAAGAAGGGATCTGGACCTCGATAGGCAAGACAACCTCCATACGATACACCAATTAATAAGGTGTTTCTGATGTTGACGTACGTGCTGAGGTGCGGTAACCATGAAGAGCAAATGGTAACATTGCATGCCAGTCTTTGTATGTCACCATCATCTTCGGTATGATTTTCTTAATATTCTTGTTAGCAGTCTCTACAGCACCATTCATCTTCATCCGGTAAGGGGAAGAATTATGGTACTGGATCTTGAATTGTTTACAGAGTTCAGTGATCATTTTATTGTTGAGATTTGTACCATTTTCTGTGGTGATTCTCTCTGGCACACCATACCGATAAATCAGGTTATGCTTGATAAACCGAGCCACAACATTCTTGGTAACAGTAGCAAAAGAGGTAGCCTCATCCCACTTTGTGAAGTAATCAATGGCCACTAGGATGAAACAATGCCCATTGGAAGCAGTAGGTCTAATCTCTCTGATCATGTCAATGCCCCATATTGCAAAGGGCCAGGGAGCCGTCAATACGTTCAAAGGAACTGGAGGTACATGTACCCTATCAGTGTAAATCTAGCATTTGTGACAAGTGCGGGAATGCTTATAACAGTCTGCTTCCATAGTGGACCAACAGTATCCTGCCTATAGGATCTTTTTAGCCATGGTGTGTCCACTAGAGTGGGTGCCAAAGGTACCCTCGTGTAAATTTGTCATAATCCTCTCTACTTCGCTCTTGTCTATGCACCAAAGTAAAGTAGAGTCATGGTTGCGCTTGTTGAAGATTCCATTACTGAGAAAGAATTTTATGGAGGACCTCCTCAGAAACTTCTTATCATTGACAGACGCCCCCTCAGGATATTATTGAGCCTCAAGATGCCTTTTAACTTCATGGAACCAAGGTTTGTCTGCAACTTCTGCAATGTCAATCTCATAGCAGTATGCTGGTTCATCCAATCCCTCGATAGTGATTTGAGGAGCCTCGTTGTCCCATTTGACCTTAAACATAGATGACATAGTAGCTAGCGCGTCCGCTAACTGGTTCTCTTCTCGTGGGAAATGTTCAAAGGTGACCTCTTCAAAGTGTGGAAGCAATGTCAGCACATGTTCTTTATAAGGGATGAGATTCTGGTGCTTCGTGTCCCAATCTCCTATGATTTGACTTATCACCAAGGCTGAATCTTCGAAAATGCTCCAGAACTTGATCCTTAGGTCAATAGCAGCTTTAAGACCCATGATGCACACTTCATACTCTTCCATGTTGTTGGTACAGTTGAAACATAATCTGGTGGTGAAAGGAGTATGATAGCCCTCAGGAGATATGATTATAACACCGACGCCATTGCCGAGTGCGTTGGAGGCTCCATCAAAAACCATAGTCCATCGAGATCCTTCCTCAGGTCCTTCATCTGGTCCAGGTTCTTCATAGTCAGTCACTAGCATAATATTCTTATCCGGGAAATCAAAATTCATGGACTGGTATTCATCCACGGCCTGATGAGCCAAATGATCAGCTAGTACACTTCCCTTGATTTCTTTCTGAGTCGTGTATTGGATATCGTATTCGGTTAATATCATTTGCCATCTTGCTATTCTTTCGGAGAGAGCGGGCTTCTCGAAGATGTACTTGATCGGATCCATCTTAGATATCAACAAAGTGGTCTAGGTCAACATATACTATCTCAGTCGGCGAGCAGCCCATGCCAAAGCGCATCAAGTTTTCTCGACCAGTGAGTATCTTGTTTCACAGTCGGTAAACTTTTTTCTAAGGTAGTATAATGCATGCAATTTTCGACCGGAGTCGTCATGCTGCCCCAGCACACACCCCCATTGAATTATATAACACTGTTAAGTACATTATCAAAGGTCTACCTTCAATCGGAGGCATCAGAATTGGAGGTTCTTGAAGGTATTCTTTTATTCTCTCGAAGGCGGTCTGGCATTCGTCGTTCCATTTTACCACTTGATCTTTCTTTAGGAGTTTGAAGATCGGCTCATAAGTAGTAGTTAAATGGGAAATGAACCTGGCAATGTAATTCAGGCGTCCCAAGAAACCTCTAACTTCTTTCTCAGTGAGAGGAGTCGGCATATCATGTATAGCCTTCACCTTTGCAGGGTCTACCTGAATACCTTTGTCACTGACAATGAAGCCTAGAAGTTTACCATACCTTATCCCGAAGGTGCATTTGTTCGGATTTTAACCTCAGCTTATACGTCTTCAACCTATCAAACAGCTTTTGTAGATGATCAAGGTGCTCTTCTTATGTTTGAGACCTGGCTATCATGTCATCAACATAGACCTCTATCTCATGGTGGATCATATCATGAAACAAAGCTACCATGGCTCGCTGATAGGTTGCCCCAGCATTCTTCAACCCAAACGACATCACTTTGTAGAAGAAAGTGCCCTATTGTGTGACGAATGTTGTCTTTTCCATGTCTTCAGATGCCATCTTGATCTAATTATAACCAGAGAACTCGTCCATGAAGGAAAAGATCTTGTGTTACACGGTGTTGTCAACCAGAACATCAATGTGGGGAAGTGGAAAGTCATCCTTGGGGCTTGCCCTGTTCAAATCTCTGTAGTCCACATACATCCGCACCTTGCCGTCCTTTTTAGGCACCGGGACCACGTTAAAAACCCATTGGGGAAAAGAAGTGATAGCTAAGAACCCAGCATTGAACTGTTTAATAACTTATGCTTTGATCTTCTCTGACATTTCAGGGCGCATACGACAGACCTTCTTCTTTACCGGAGGGCAATCTTCTTTAGTTGGCAGACGGTGAACCACAATATTCGTGTCTAGTCCCGGCATATATTCATATGACCAGACGAATATCTAGACATAATCATGCAACATCTATATCAACCGCTATTTGACACCAAGCTCCTGATTCGCACCGATCTTGACTTCTTTTCTGTCTTCCTCTGTGCCCAAGTTTATTGTCTCAGCTGGTTCTTCATGAGGCTGTATAGCCCTCTCTTCCTGCTGTAACAACCTAGCAAGTTCTCCAGGTACCTCACAATCTTCCTCACCTTTGTCCTCTGCTTGGTTGATTGGATTTTCAAAGTCATAATCGGCAATAGCAGAACTGTTATCAATGGGATCTAGAGTGGATCTGGATCTGCAGTTTGATACATGAGTGTGTGTAAGAGCATAGCTGTATAGACAAAGTAAAAATCAGAAAAGAAAAATAGAGAGCGCAAAATTTGTATACATAAACGTCCAATGCTTTATTAATGCCATATGAAATTGAAACATGATAAACCTCACAAATAAACCATTATGCCCCGGGTAAGCCACATGGCCATAGAGTTTATATGGTTTACTACATATCCAAAAAACAAGAAAGACAATTACTTATGAATAAAAGTAATTGGTACAAAGTCTTTTGTTGTCCAGTTACTGGGTCCACCGTTTATAGTATGGAAGATCCAGCTATCCATGTCATCGTCACCATCACTATCCTCTAGAGCATTGACCCCATGATTGCTGATGCGTAGGGGCGATCTTCCAGCACGAGCACGTCAAACAGCCCTTTGAGCCCCTGAAGAGAAACCCAAACCAAATTTATCAGATTTGTACGGAATATTAGGGAGCTGGCCCCATATGGTAGACCCACCTTCTTCAATAACTTCTTTTGTATCCTTGAGAGAAGCCATCTTCAAGGGAGGTTTGGTGATCTTTGGCAAATTGATGACAGTTCCGGTTGCAGCCATAGTCTGAGGTACCTCTTCGAAGTTCTAACACGGAGTCTTGATGACTTCACCATCCATTTCTACATATCAGAAGGAATTCAGGTGACTGGCCATGTATTCTTCTTCACCGTGTACCATAATAATTCTTCCTTGTACCGGGTACTTCATCATCTGATGCAGAGTGGATGTGACAGCTCCCACCCCATGGATCCAAGGGCGACCCAACAAACAAGAATAAGACGGTATGATATCCATCACGTAGAAGGTGGAGTCAAAGGTCTGAGAACTAACTTTGATAGAGATGTCCACCTCCCCGTGCACCATTCTCTTTGAACCACCGAAAGCCCATACTACAATTTTGTTGGGCTTCAAGGTTAAACCTTCATAGTCTAGTCTATCCAGAGCCTTCTTGGGAAGCACGTTCAAAGATGAACCAGTATCTACTAGGACATGGGCCAAAGTATTTCCCCTGCATTCAATAGAAACATGCAGCACATCATTGTATTTTCTCCCTCAGGGTGTCAGATCAGCATCAGAGAAACCCAAACCGTTATCAACTGTCAAACTAGTTACACAATCTTCAAATTGGTCAGTGGAGGTTTCCTCTGGCACATGGACATTTTTAAGGAACTTCACCAAAGCCTTCGCATGAGCTTCGGAGCATAACATTAAGGCTAGCATAGAAATCTTGGAGGGGGTCTGCCTCATCTGTTCGACAACATTGTAGTCGCTCTTCTTGATAATCTTCAAAATTTCTTCCATTTCCTTCTTGGAAACCTCCAGGATAGATACTGAATTCGCCTTCATCTGGACAAGCTCAACCAATACGTCTTTGCCTCGAGTCTTGGCCGACTCGGTGATAGGGGTTTCAACAGGGGTAATTACAAGAATTGAAGTAGTGGTATCAGCAGGAACAAAAGTAGGAATGATCATAGGACCAGTAACAGCTTTTGGAGGAGAAATCTCAGGGGAGAACACTCTTCCACTTCTTGTTAGTTTGCTGGTTCCAACAATGTTGCCAATGTCAGGATCAGCATTTTCAGAAACCTGGTCTTCAACAGTCAGCAGGTCTTGCTTGACGTCGTGGTAGTAGACGTCAGCCCCATAGTTCCAGGGAACAGATTTGTTCGAGGAGTATGGGATTTGCCCTGGCATAGTGATTATCAATGGAGCCACCTTCGGAACAGATGTAATCCTGAAGGTTCTTTTAGTGGAGACCCTGGGAGGATTGGCGAAAATGGTTATTATTGAAACATCCTTGCAAGAAATAGTTGGAACGGGAGTCTTTTCAAACAAAATCTCTCTATCATCCATCAGGCGCTGAACACCTGCCTTCAACAAATGACAACCAGTCGGTAGCGATAAACATGAGTGGTAACCTTCGCCACAACCCAGAAATAAATAGGCCTTCAATAAGTTCCACTTAACGGTCAGGAGAGGAATAAGTTCCTCAACAGAAGTAACAAACTTATCATCTTCAATGGCATTAACACCACGGCCGTGCTTGGGCATAGGAGCAGTGATAACATTGGGAATCACAGGGGCGTCAAATTCAATCTCCTTCACCTCGAGAAGGTCTTGCACCTTGTTTTTCAAAGCCCGACAGTCGTTGGTATCATGACCTGGACTTTCTGAATGGTAAGCACAGCGAGCATTAGGATTGTAACAGGGAGAGGCAGTGTTGGGATTCTTCGGAGCTTCCCGCAAAGTTACCAGATTAGACTTCAGCAAATGTGGCAAGACTTGAGACATAGTCATATTTATCCGGGTAAACTGTCTTACCGGCCTTTCTACTCTAGGCTGATTGTTCCTTTGTTGAGTAGGTGCAGGTTTAGAGATCATAGCAGCCCCTACTACCGGACGGTGTTCAGTTTTATCCTGATTCCTTTGGCTATAAGTGGCACTGACTTCATTCTTCCCAGAAAATGGCTTCCTTACTCTACTAGAGGATGCATCTTTTTGGATCTTACCACTCCTAATTCCATCTTCCACCCTTTCTCCTATCAAGATCAATTCAGTAAAGTCGGCTGAGGAGCTTCCAATCAGGTAATTGAAAAATAGACCAGACAGGGTACCCAAAAACATATCCACTAGCTCCCTATCAGATAGGGGAGGTTGAACTCTTCTTGCTAAGTCCCTCCACTTTTGAGCATGGTCTTTAAAGCCCTCACTCGAACCCATAGACATACTTTGGAGTTGTGTACGGGTAGGAGAAAGGTTTGCGTTATACTGATACTGCTTGAAGAAAGCAGCAGCTAGGTCTTCCCAATTACGAATGTTGGTCCTTTCCAGCTGGTAGAACCATTCTAACTGAGTTCCGGATAGACTATCCTGAAAGAAGTGGACCCATAAGTCCTTGTCAGCAGTGTGAGGCTGGATCTTACTCACATAAGATCGGAGGTGCATTTTGGGACATGAAACCCCGTCATATTTAGAAAACACTAGCACCTTGAACTTTTGTGGGATGATAACCCCAGACACCAAACCTAACTCTTCAAAGTCCAGCCAGGCACTTTTTGGATTGCCATTGCACTCAGACGCTCCAGCTATTTGTACTTTTCGTAGGCTGGAGGATATTTCTCTTCATTATAATCAGTCTCATTGTCATATTCCCTTGGGTTGGGGTCTTCCTCTCTTATCCCCCCTCTTGATTATCTCCTTATTTTGATGAAGATGTCAGCTTAACCACTTGCCTTAGCGGTCCTTTGAATCTCCTTCCCAGATTTACCACGCCAGCTACCTTCCTTGGCTTCTTAGTCTTTTCTTTGACGACCAGGGCTTTCAATTCCTCTTTCCCCTTGGCCAGAGCCATGATCATCTGTTAAAACTATGCATTCTGAGTCTGTAGATCCATCACTATTTGTTCTAAAGCCATTGCTGAAATAAACAGCGAAGAGGATAAGAAACCTGCTATGAAACCTGCTTATGCAATGATATGAATGATATATGTATGCAATGTTTTCAAGGATTTCTAAGACTCAAATTTTCTTAAACAGAAAGAGAACAAACGTTAATTATATTAAGATGTTTTATTAATCACAGTAACACCTCTTGGGCTCACAAAGGAACAAAGCTAAAACTAAAAGTCTCCAAGCAAAATAATACTCAAGCTTCCCACAGGCGCATCCTCTTTGGTTCAATGTAAGCATTTATACTCCTCTCCTTGTGAAGTAACTTGGTGAGCTTTAAAACCTTTTTCTTGCTGGCATAGAATTGGGTTTCGAAAGTGTCCCATTCTTCTTTGAGTTTGATCCAGGACCTCCGTAACTCCTCAAGATCAGTTGGCATGTCAGGATGAAGAACGACGTAAGGAGTGTCTCCCTCAGCAATTGGTTCCATAATCACATGTAAGATAGCGGGGGTAAGGCATCGTAAGACATTGAGCACGCGCTCGAACCCTTTTGAGGTAAGGCTCAAGAGGAATGGAATTCTTGTGCCCTAGTGTCTTGCTATCAACTATGTTTACCATACCCCAAGCTCAAATGAACCTCTTACGATAACCCTAAACATCCCTTCTAGCATAACCAAACTGTCGCAACGCCAAACAAGGATTATAAGTGATTCCTCCCCTAATGCCTAAGAGAGGGACAATAGGGAATTCCCCACAGTGATCAATGATGGTGACACTCTCCAAGGACCAAGAACACCAATGGATATCCGAATGTGTAAGGGACATCAACCTAAGAGACCATGTCATACCCTGCTCATTTCTCAAAAAAGACCAGGGTAGGTGCAAAATAAATAACCTAGCCAATAAAGGAGTGCAACACAGAAGGGTCCCTCTTCTCTTTAGAGTGCAAGTATGCAGAGAGTGCAGAATATCCCCGAGAAAAGTAGGCACCAGATTATGCAACTGAAAAAACTTAACCGCATTCACATCTATGAGTTGGTCCGTGTTAGGGAATAGTACCATCCCATAGATGAGAAGGGACATAACTTCTTTAAAATCTTGTAAATCTAGATTATCCCAAAAATAGTGAGCTTTCTCAAATAGGAACTTAGCTAGAAATCCTTGGACACCTCCTCTGGTTTCCCAATTTGCCACTACATCAGACCGTTGTAAAGATAGAGCTTGAGTAATCTCTTCAGGCTTTGGGTCTATTTCCGTACCATTGAATGGTGGCTGATTAAGGATGGGTACCGCCAATAACTGAGAAAACTCCTCCATAGTGGGAACTAACTGGTAATCAGGAAAAGTGAAGCAGTGGTGCAACGAGTCAAAGAACTGAAAGAGAACCTTTAACATTTCTTCGTTCGGGGTTGCAGTGACCAAGTTGAGAAGTCGACCATGTTTTTTAGTGAAGGGAGAGCTTTCAGGAATCCTTGATGTTAACTCCTTGAGCTGAGGAGGTACTTTCATAAGGTTGATTTGGATAGTGTTCCTGCGAGCGGATGTCATGTCCTACAAAACAAAACAAAGATAAGCCCTAGAAAATCCTTGAAATAGTTTGTATGATATGCCATGTTATGATGTCATGATTATGCTAAGAAATCACATATACATAAAGCACAAGCAAATCACACCAAAACTTTAGGTTTAAGGCTTGCATGGGTTTTAAGGTCATATCCTTTTGAAGTTGGATTGGTTCAACCTGTCCTATAAATAGTAATTGGGTTATAAGGGATCTCAATATCACTGACCTTTCCCACAAGCTTCGTTTGATAGGAAACTGACTCGTAACCAAACAAAACTCAGGAGTCAAGTCTCAATGAGTGTAGCATCGAGTATATACCGACTTTGGGAATACACCAAAGATGGCCATCTCACTACGTCCTAATGGCCAAGTTGTTCAATTAAAGGTTCTAAGTTCAATTGACGCTTCATGACACCACGAAGCGGCCCCGTATTCTCCTTGATTAACTCAAGGGCTACCGGTATCAACCAAAGTGTCACATCAACATAGTTGTTGTACCCCAAAATTTGCCCTCTCTCTTTTTCACAAGAAATCACAGCTTCAGACTTTTCCTGATTTTTCAGATTGGTTTAAGAATCGGTCAAACAGACTTTTCTCATCAGTCAGACAAAATTAGGGTTTTTTCATTGATTTTGAATCAGTCAAACAGATTATCAGGGTTTTGGTTAATTTGTTTGAGTTTGGGCTCAGGGTTTGATCAGGCAGACGCTTCTTTGGTAATAAATCAAGAATTAGGGTTTGCACGGGCATTTTCAGAAGAATTTGAATCCATAGTGTATTAAATGGTTGTTAAACTGCTTTGACGCCTGCTCAAGATTTCAGTTTGTTTCTCAATAAACCTGAACCTCTAGTTTAGAAGCTGAGGCTTCTGGTTGAAAATTTGCAGTGTCTGGTTTAATCAGTAAAAAGAAGGGCATATGGGCATTTTGTTGTGATTGACTGTGCATTGTTATGGTTAATTGGAGCGCCGGGTTTATTATTGATTAATGCTAAGTGGCAAGACTACAGTGTTTATTAATTATTTATTTATTCTAAGTTAGAATAGTTGGGATTTACTTCCAGTTATTTTAATTTAAGAAACTTAAATAATTAAATGGACAGTGAATTGAAAAAAGGATTAACTGACAAAGAAGCATTTTTATTCATCTTTAATTGTTTGTTACAAATTATTATTTGAACACTGTAAATTTATTTACATTTTGTTTACAATAATAATATTACAAATGGTTAAAATAAAATAAAACTGTATCCTAATTATCCTAAATCTTCATCCTCTATTGTTGCTCCCCATTGCTCAATTGATTTTCATCTGCAAAAAAACAAAAAAAGAAAAGAAGTCAACACAGATGAAATCAAAAGCAGACAGTTAATTTAAGACTCATCATTAAAAGTGATTGGCCGGAATCAGTTGTTCACCCTCTCTGCAAATCACAAGAAAACTCTTGGTTCACAAAGAGGGATAGAAAGTGTTTACAAGCATGGGAATTAATTAAATATACAAGGCTGCATAGTTTCAAATTTGCAAAGTGTCAACAAAAATGTCAAAATGCACAAAGCTACTGAATATGCCAAGTACAAAGCTGCATAGTTCAAAATTCCAAACTAAGTCACAAATTGCAAACTGAAAAATGCCTAACCAAGTCCAATGTCAACTAAACTGTCCAAAATTTGTCCAAAGAAGATATAGAAAGATATCAAAGGCCAAAAGTTGTCAAACTGTCAAAAGGCTGTTAACAAATATCCAAGCAATGCAAAAAATCTGGGTCAAGTACAAGATACAGAGGAAAGAAACAATGCAAGCAACATATTCAAAATTACATCATTTTCCAGGCCACACTTTTTCAGAAATAGTACAGATTTAAGCAATATAATATGCTTTTTATATATGGAGAGAGAAAGAGAGAAAAGAGGAGGAGGCTTACAGTTTGTTGAGGCAAGCTGAATAGATATAAAACAAAAAGTTCAGAACAGAACAAAAAGAGGCAGAACCAACACATAACAAAAATAACACAAAAGCTTGTAACCTCACAACTGTGTCAAAAATTCAAGCCCACAAGCTTAAAACAAAAACTTGTAACCTCTACACAAGCCTGCAGCCTGCTAACACCTCAAGCCAAAACACAAGCCTTCACCTGCATAAACCTGTAACCACAAATCCTATCAAACAAAAAAAACAGACAGTACCAAACCTCTAATCTGCTTCAAACAACCTTTCAAACCTGCTTGCCTCAAGTATTCAAGCCAAGCATAAGCCCAAAGCAAACATAGCATATCACAACAAAGCCTGTAAAACATCAAGCCTTGAAGCCTATCAGCACAAACCAAACTACCTGCTAAGCTTTAATAAAGAACCTGCCTGTCCCAACCACCAAGCATACAGTCATCAAATCAAAACATTCAAACCAACAAAACCCTCAGAATGACTTTATCATAGGGTTAGCGCATCAAAGAACTCAGAATCAACATCAACATTTCTGACAAGTATTCAGAGGCAAGCATATCAGGCATCTCAAAATCAAACAAATTCTAATGCCTCAGAATCAAATTCATCATAGGCCAAAATCCGAACTCTCGGGACTAAAAGTTCATCATTGAGTAACACAAATCAAGTATCTCATACAGAAGCAAGCAAAAGAGAGGAAAAGAAGCGAGCAAGCTAGGGTTTTCAGTGTTCATCATGAAACCATAAGAGCTAAAGCAAGATACGTGGTTACCAGAGCAAGCACAACATCATATTTCTCCGTCCGGCCGCCTGAGGACGCCCCCTATCCATTTCTCCTCCTCCATTTCCAAAAGCCAACGAAGGTATAATTATTCTTCCCTTTTCTTTCACACCTCATACAACAATAATAATAATCAAAGATCAGAAATTGTCGAAGATTAAAAAAAAACATGTGAAACTGGAAACCCTAAAGCGTAAGACGAACAGAAATGGGAAATCATTACCTTACAACATCGCCTTGCTTGACCATGGAGGGAAGAGGAGATGGACGGTGGCGCCTAGTGGCCATGGATGAAGAGTTCGTTCAGAAAGCCTTGCTCAGGAAAGACGAAGAGGAGAAGAAGATGAGCGACGCCGTTTGTGAAGCACTGTAAACCTAACTCTGAGTAACAACAAAGAGAACCCTAAAAAACTTTGTGAAATTCGTTTTGGGCTTTCACCCTATCCATTTGCCTAAGTCCAATGAACGCTAGCGTGCACCCCCCATTTGTTCTTCTGATTATTTGTTTTGGTTGGGCCCAGCTTTCCCCTTAAGCCCATTCACTCCTTTTTCCTTTTATAAACTAACACTCTTTTTTATTTATTCTCCTTTTATATAACATAATTTGTTTTGTAAATAAAAATAACAAATTAACCCTTTTTATACAAAATCTTTTTAAAATGTTTTTTTTAATTTTATTTTAGAACAATTAAAAAACATAAAACTTAGGTTTATTAAGTTTAGCAATTTTTTCTTTGTTAAAACATTTTTGTTTAATTTAAACCTTGTACATAAAGATATTAACTAAAATACATAAATATTAGATTTTATTAAGATTAAACATTTTTTTCTCTTTTATTAAAACCTTTTTTTTGTTTAAATTTAAACCTTGCATAAAACATTAATAAAATATATAAAAAAATAGACTTCTTTTTTTAGGTTGAATATTCCTTTTTTTAAACTAAAACTTTTGTTTGTACATAATTAACAAAAATACAAAAAGAATAAAATACTTAATAAATATATTAGGTTAATATTTGCATCAACTTGTAAATAATCACATACACTTTCACAAATACTTTTGATACATTCTTATACATTGCTACATTTTACATTGAGATTGCGATTCGATTTGGTTGTAAATATATTTGGACACTACTATCTTGACAAGACTCATCCCGATTTGTAAATATTTGTACCCCCATTCCCGGATACTTATTTGTAATAGCTTAGACTTTAAATTCCCGCAATTTATCGCTTTCCATATACTGTATAGTAATTAGGGTTTGTATCCGAAGATTCAAAATCAACCGCTAGATAACCTAATACAAGACAAAAAGCATGACAATCAATACACTATTCACACTTGCACCCCTAGGGTAATCCCGCTTGTTGCCTTCAAAAATGGGCCATGCTTGCATGTTGAGTTTCTTTGGCAAAACAAAACAAATCAAATGATCATAGTCCCTCGATGACGCTTTCGAAGTTGCCTAAACAAAATGATCATAGTCCTTTCAAGCAAAAATTGCCAAAGACACTTGGCACCATTGCATTCATGGTCTAAACGATGACCCGCGCCCGTCCCGTTAACATCTTAACGCAAGATTGTCCACCAAATACAATGGTGGAACAATATTGTTAAAAGGGTTAAAACATAGGAAAAATCTTTGAGTGAATTTAGGGGTAGACAACTCTTAGTTACTTGATCAAACTTGCAAAACAAAACCTTGCCTACTTTCAAAACATACTCCACAACACACTTTCAAAACAACTTTCAAAAACATTGAAATATCTTTTCAAAAAGACACACACCTTTGTAAAACATTCGAGTAAAGAATTGTTACAACGGTTGCCTAGACAAGGCATCTTTTTCAAAACATTTTCAAAACCACACACACAAAGCATCATTTCAAGCAATTGAAAATCAAAGGCAAGTGATCTAAAACAAGTAACTAAGAGCCCATGGATAACCATGGATAGAAAGGGTGCTAATACCTTCCCTTTCTATAATCTACCCCCCGAACCAACGAAAACATCTCAAAGGTTTTTCCTGTGCTTTTTAACCTTTCCTTTAGGATAAAATAAAAAGTCGGTGGCGACTCTTGCTAAACCGAACAAGTGCGAAAACAAACGCAAAACCTCAAGTCAGTTCTCCCACCGTATCACAGAACTGGCGACTCTGCTGGGGATAAATTTAAAAGTGGGGTTACCTTAGGGTTTAGATCACCTTTACATACTTGCTTTGATTGCTTTGATTACTTTACTTTTTGGGTCCTTGTTTGGGTTTGTTGTAAATCCTACACCCGGATTTGGGGGCACCTTTTTAGGTAAATAGCAATAAAACTGTGAGGGAACTGTGCGGGGTATACCGACATGGTTGAAGCAGTAAGCTATGTTAGTGTGACATATTTGTGAGTACCGGTAACCCTTGAGTTCAATCAAGGAGAGTACGGGGCCGCTGAGTGATGTCGTGAAGCACTAACGAACTCTTAGAACCTTAATTGACCATCTTAGCCTTTTTAGGGGTAGTGAGATGACCGACTTTGGTGCAGTCCGAAGTTGGTAGATACTCGATACTACACTCGTTGAGGGTTGTTTTCTTGGAATATTTTGGTCTCCAGTTAAGTGGCTAAACCAAAACAATGAACACAGAAAATAATCCAATGATATTGAGCTCCTTAGAACCCGGTTTCTATTTTAGGACAGGATGAGCCAACTAACTTCAAGAGGGTACTTACCTACAAACCCCACGCAAGCCTAAACCTAAGGACTTGTTTGCTTTGTGTGAATATGATTACCTGTATATACACTCACTTACTTGCATACATGTACATAACATCATGACATCATACCATAGCATTTTTTACTAACCATTTCAAGGAACTCGAGGGTCTGTTGATGCAGGGTCACGTTGAACCAGACGTCTACCAAGAGGCAAGAGGTTTTCTCCTCTAAACAGATGCCATCAAAGATCAAGTGCAACAACTTGAATCAGGGGCTATGACCCACTTGACATGGTGAGCTCGAGTCTCGTGGAAAGACATCCACCGGTGCAAAGTTCTCCAATCAAAGATCGAAGTTCAACCTCTAACATTTTCTTGTGTTTACCCCAAGAGATCCTTGAAAACATTGCATATATATATCATACATATCATTGCATAACAGGTTTCTCCCATACAGGTCTCCTTATCTTCCTACTGTTTATTTCAGTAAGATGGATATGGAACAAACGGTGAAGGATCTCCAAGCTCAAAACGCTCAATTCCAACAAATGCTTCTGAGTATGGGTAAAGGGCAAGAGGATCTGAAAGCTCTCATTCTCAAAGACAAGAAGAAGAAGTCCAAGAAGGCAACGAGCATCCTGAATTTGGGGAGAAGACCTACAACCCAAGACCTTTCAACTCCACCCAGCATAGGGGCCAGTCTTGAAGAAGACCACAATTTGGAGATTGATGAAGCTGACTACTCCAAAGAACAATATCCTCCCGCTGATGACAAGTACAAACAGTTGGAGGATCGCCTCAATGCTATGGAGGTTCAACAAATACCTGGCTTGGATTTAGGAGACATGGGTTTGGTTTCTGGATTGGTCATCCCACCGAAGTTCAAAGTCCCTACCTTTGCCCTGTACGATGGAATTTCTTGCCCTAAGATGCACCTAAAGTCTTATGTCCGCAAGATTCAACCATACACAACTGATCCAAAGCTTTGGATCCATTTCTTCCAAGAAAGCCTGGTAGGGGCTCAACTCGAGTGGTTCTATCAATTGGAGAGTTCTCGCATCCACACCTGGGAAGATTTAGCTATGGCTTTTTACAAACAGTATCAATACAATGCTGATCTTGCACCAACTCGTGTGCAATTGCAAAACATGACCATGGGTTCCAACGAGAGCTTCAAAGGATACGCTCAAAGGTGGAGAGATCTGGCTGGTAGGGTGCAACCCCCTTTAACTGACAGAGAGCTGATTGACATCTTCATGGGAACTTTGACAGGGCCTTTCTTCAATCACTTAATTGGAAGCTCCTCAGTCGGGTTCACTGAGCTAGTACTGACCGGTGAAAGGGTCAAAGCTGGCATCAAAAGTGGGAAGATCCAAGGAGCTACTCCCTCTGATGTTCAGAAAATTCCCCATAATGGGAAGGAAGAGTCCAATGCAGTGACTGGTCAAAAGAGTCGTCACGATCAACATATAGGGGAAATCCTGATCTCTGATCCCACGACTATTCAACAAAAACGGGGCAAGAGGCGTAGGGTAAGATATCAAGAAAGGAAGTATACTGACATCAGCATGCCTTTGTCTCAAGCATTACAACACTTGCTGAAGTTGAAGCTAATCACGCTAAAGGATCCTCCTCAAAATCCCGATACTTCCTCTTCCAAGTATAACCCGAGTGAAAGGTGTGCATACCACTCCCATGGTCCTGGACATGACACTGACAACTGTTGGACCCTGAATAACAAAATTCAAGACTTGATTGATGCCGAGGAGATCAAGTTTTGACCCTCCGGAGACTCCAAATGTGATCACTGCTACTATGCCAAATCATTGAGAGCGCCTTTGTTTCATTTGAATTTTCAAGTTGTAATCTTTTTGTTATTCAAACAATTATCTATTAATGTCAAACTTTGTTTCATTAATGCATTGCATATGTTTGTCTTGATTTGATCCACTCATTTTCATTACACTTGAACTATGCTTTCTACTTTCTTTATGATATTTGACTCTTGATAAAAAGCTGCAAGCCTTTAGAGGGAGGATGACGAAACAATACCATAATCTCATACAGTATGCTTTTGAATAGACCTTGCTGATGATGTACAGGTATTTCTTTCAATTCCCAAACACTGGAGTTATAAGGAAGATAATCCCTAGTCAACCCCTTCGAGCCAAAGAAGTAGGAGTTTTCTGTTTTGAACAAATTGAAACCTTTGATTAAACCTGGGGCAGGGTAGTCTCTCAGTTAATCCAAAAAAGGTGCGCATTGAAGTTGCAAACTCTCAGTTCGTAATACAATGAACGACATCAAAAAAGAAAGATATTCCTCTGGAATCAAAAGACCGTGATGGTTCCTTATCTCATAGGCAGTCATTACCTCTCAAAAAGAGAAGAGCCCGCTGAGCCAAAACCTATAAAGGAGGCTTAAGAAAGTTGGGGCATCCCGCTGACGGTAATCTCAAAAACAAGAACCAACAGGCAAAAGTTAGGGATAACAAATCAAAAGAACGAGGTCACTACAGATCTTCAAACAACATAAAAAATGTTGCAAAAATGACTGTCTTCCCATAAAAATTCAACTGGTGTGAGCCATCACCGAAAAGTCGTTCCAAATTCGAATAGAGTTCGACGCACAATTAACTGAGCTTAGGATTGAAGGACATCACGAAGAGCGGGTGGGTACAAATATACTTTGAGCCTTTATCCTTTGTTTCTTAAACCGTGAAACAAGCCACGTTACAACCCTTCAAAAGTCCTAATTGAAGCATGGGTTAGTTCGAAAGCATGCTGTTACAAAAGATATCCTGACTCCTGTAAGGCTTTGCCCTAAATCTTGTGTTGAATTTGTCTTATAAAAAGTTTTCTGCTAAAAAACGCATTTTTCAAAACTTTGAGACAAACATTTACTTTGCATTATTTGAATATCGTTGTTTGCACATGGTTATTTGTTTGACAGCGAAGAAATTCATACAGCGAATGTTCGGAGGAACGAAAACTCTCTCAGTGAACAAAATCACTTCAAGAAGGATGACACTTCCATTGACAAATCTCCTATCAACAAGGGGGCATGACTTGTCACCATCCAGCACACCTGGGGCAGTCCAGTCAAGGTTTCAACAGATCTTTCAAAGTTCAATTAACCTGGGGCAGTCCAGTCAAGGTTTCAATAGATCATTCAAAGTTCAATTAACCTGGGGCAGTCCAGTCAAGGTTTCAACAGGTCTTTCAAAGTCCAGTTAACCTGGGGAAGTCCAGTCAAGATTTCAAGAAATCTCTCAATTTACAGAGTAACTTGGGGCAAGTCTCCTTCATCATCACTTGGGGCATTCGAATGTCAAAGTCAAGGTCGTTCAAAATTTCCTTCATCACCTGCTGGAATTTACGATCAACATCAGGTTCCTTCATCTTTTGAAGTAGTAATCATCAAGGTTCCTTCATCTTTTGAAGTAGTAATCATCAAGGTTCCTTCATCTTTTGAAGTAGTAATCATCAAGGTTCCTTCATCTTTTGAAGTACTAATCATCAAGGTTCCTTCATCTTTTGAAGTAGTAATCATCAAGGTTCCTTCATCTTTTGAAGTAGTAATCATCAAGGTTCCTTCATCTTTTGAAGTAGTAATCATCAAGGTTCCTTCATCTTTTGAAGTAGTAATCATCAAGGTTCCTTCATCTTTTGAAGTAGTAATCATCAAGGTTCCTTCATCTTTTGAAGTAGTAATCATCAAGGTTCCTTCATCTTTTGAAGTAGTAATCATCAAGGTTCCTTCATCTTTTGAAGTAGTATTCATCAAGGTTCCTTCATCTTTTGAAGTAGTAATCATCAAGGTTCCTTCATCTTTTGAAGTAGTAATCATCAAGGTTCCTTCATCTTTTGGAGTAGTAATCATCAAAGGTTCCTTCATCTTTTGAAGTAGTAATCAAAGGTTCCTTCATCTTTTAGAGTAGTAATCGTCAAAATTTCCTTCATCACCTGCTGGAAATTATAACCACCAACAAGATAACAGACAACTGAAAATCTGTTTCTCTCAAGAATGAAGACTCTCATCCTTGAACCCCCAGTAGATTGGCATACACCCAAGCTCCTGACATTCCCGACAGAATGAAGATTCTCATTCTCAAAGTGGCATATAACCTGAGTTCCTAATTCCCCGAACAGAGTTAAACTTCAGGATCCTCAGCAGAACAAGAGCTTTCTCAAAGCTGATTTCCCCAGCCAGAGAGCCTTCCAGAACCTAATTCCCCTCAGAGTCAAGTTTCAAAATCCCCAGTGGAGCCAAAACTGTCAATCCCCAGCGGAGCTAAAACTTCCAACTATCAATCCCCAAGCAGAGTGAAGACTCTCATTCTCAGTTCCTCACAGGATATTCAGATATTCCCCAGTGAAGATCTCCTCAAGACAGGAATCCCCAATAGATTGGTATACAACCCAAGCTCCTAATTCCCCAATAATGGTCCCAGGACTTCTCATTTTCAACGATCAAAGGATTTTCAATCCCCTGCAGCAGTCAAGGAATTACTTTCCCCGGCAGCAGTCAAGATTCTTTTATCTCCAGCCATCCAGGGTTCATCTATCCTCAGCAAGACAGCTCATCAGCTTACATGCGCATTCATCACATTCATATCATAAACATTGATATAACATACATTGCATCATGCATCATGACATTGCATACAATTAACTCTTTACATTTTCAGGAAAGATCAGTCAACAGACAAAGATCATCATCTTCCAAGATTCTTTCTAGAAATAGTTCAGATGTGACCCAGACATGGCGACATTCTGATACTTATTCCAGATTCACCCAGAGATAGTTCAGATGTGACCCAGACATGGCGACATTCTGATACTTATTCCAGATTCATCCCATATGCAGTTTTACACGAACTCATCATCAGGAAACCCTACATCGGTTCCTTCTCACTTCAAGACTTCTAAAAACAGTTTACGGGTTCTCTAGACACGGATGTTAACCTATCGCTTGTTCAGATTCTTCAACTTCTGAAAATAGTTTACGGATTCTCCAAACACGGATGTTAAATCTATCGCTTGTTCAGATGCAACTTCTGAAAACAGTTTACGGACGCTTCCCAACAACGGATGTTGCTCTATTGCTTATTCAACTTCAAGACTTCTGAAAACAGTTTACGGGTTCTCCAGACACGGATGTTAACCTATCGCTTGTTCAGATTCTTCAACTTCTGAAAACAGGTTACGGGTTCTCCAGACACGGATGTTAACGTATCGCTTGTTCAGATTCTTCAACTTCTGAAAACAGTTTATGGATTCTCCAAACACGGATGTTAAATCTATCGCTTGTTCAGATGAAACTTCTGAAAACAGTTTACAGACGCTTCCCAACAACGGATGTTGCTCTATTTCTTATTCAACTTTAAGACTTCTGAAAACAGTTTACGGGTTCTCCAGACACGGATGTTAACCTATCGCTTGTTCAGATTCTTCAACTTCTGAAAACAGTTTACGGATTCTCCAAACACGGATGTTAAATCTATCGCTTGTTCAAACTCAACTTTTGAAAACAGTTTACGGACGCTTCCCAACATGGATGTTGCTCTATTGCTTATTCAACTTCAAGATTTTTGAAAATAGTTTACGGATGCTTCCAGATACGGATGTCAATCTATTTCTTATTCAGACCCCCAGTTCAGAGACGTTCCAAAACATGGATACCTTTCTGATACTCACCCACTCACCAATGACATACAGTTCAACAATCACCTTCAGATGGCATCTCTAAGCCCATCCTCCTACCAACAACTTCCAGATGGCATCTCTAAGCCCATCCCCCGACAAGATTCTGTCACATCCCTAGATGGCATCTCTAAGCCCATCTCCAAATGGCATCTTTAAGCCCATTCCCTCTACCATCACATCACCAAGTGCAATTTTTTTTGGGGCACTCTAGTGTCCAATCTCCTTTTACCTTTGAGTCACGAACGGCAAACTTGCCAATCTAACTCTTCAGGTTCAAGAAGATTGAACAGGGGCAACTGTTGTACCCCAAAATTTTCCCTCTCTCTTTTTCACAAGAAATCACAGCTTCAGACTTTTCCTGATTTTTCAGATTGGTTTAAGAATCGGTCAAACAGACTTTTCTCATCAGTCAGACAAAATTAGGGTTTTTCATTGATTTTGAATCAGTCAAACAGATTATCAGGGTTTTGGTAATTTGTTTGAGTTTGGGCTCAGGGTTTGATCAGGCAGACGCTTCTTTGGTAATAAATCAAGAATTAGGGTTTGCACGCGCATTTTCAGAAGAATTTAAATCTATAGTGTATTAAATGGCTGTTACACTGCTTTGACGCCTGCTCAAGATTTCAGTTTGTTTCTCAATAAACCTGAACCTCTGGTTTAGAAGCTGAGGCTTCTGGTTGAAAATTTGCATTGTTTAGTTTAATCAGTAAAAGGAAGGGCATGTGGGCATTTTGTTGTGATTGACTGTGCATTGCTATGGTTAATTGCAGCGCCGGGTTTATTATTGATTAATGCTAAGTGGCAAGACTACAGTGTTTATTAATTATTTATTTATTCTAAGTTAGAATAGTTGGGATTTACTTCCAGTTATTTTAATTTAAGAAACTTAAATAATTAAATGGACAGTGAATTGAAAAAAGGATTAACTGACAAAGAAGCATTTTTATTCATCTTTAATTGTTTGTTACAAATTATTATTTGAACACTGTAAATTTATTTACATTTTGTTTACAATAATAATATTACAAATGGTTAAAATAAAATAAAACAGTATCCTAATTATCCTAAATCTTCATCCTCTATTGTTGCTCCCCATTGCTCAATTGATTTTCATCTGCAAAAAAACAAAAAAAGAAAAGAAGTCAACACAGATGAAATCAAAAGCAGACAATTAATTTAAGACTCATCATTAAAAGTGATTGGCCGGAATCAGTTGTTCACCCTCTCTGCAAATCACAAGAAAACTCTTGGTTCACAAAGAGGGATAGAAAGTGTTTACAAGCATGGGAATTAATTAAATGTACAAGGCTGCATAGTTTCAAATTTGCAAAGTGTCAACAAAAATGACAAAATGCACAAAGCTACTGAATATGCCAAGTACAAAGCTGCATAGTTCAAAATTCCAAACTAAGTCACAAATTGCAAACTGAAAAATGCCTAACCAAGTCCAATGTCAACTAAACTGTCCAAAAGCTGTCCAAAGAAGATATAGAAAGATATCAAAGGCCAAAAGCTGTCAAACTGTCAAAAGGTTGTTAACAAATATCCAAGCAATGCAGAAAATCTGGGGCAAGTACAAGATGCAGAGGAAAGAAACAATGCAAGCAACATATTCAAAATTACATCATTTTCCAGGCCACACTTTTTAAGAAATAGTACAGATTTAAGAAATATAATATGCTTTTTATCTATGGAGAGAGAAAGATAGAAAAGAGGAGGAGGCTTACAGTTTGTTGAGGCAAGCTGAATAGATATAAAACAAACAGTTCAGAACAGAACAAAAAGAGGCAGAACCAACACATAACAAAAATAACACAAAAGCTTGTAACCTCACAACGGTGTCAAAAATTCAAGCCCACAAGATTAAAACAAAAACCTGTAACCTCTACACAAGCCTGCAGCCTTCTAACACCTCAAGCCAAAACACAAGCCTTCACCTGCATAAACCTGTAACCACAAATCCTTTCAAACAAAAAAACAGACCGTACCAAACCTCTAATCTGCTTCAAACAACCTTTCAAACCTGCTTGCCTCAAGTATTCAAGCCAAGCATAAGCCCAAAGAAAACATAGCATATCACAACAAAGCCTGTAAAACATCAAGCCTTGAAGCCTATCAGCACAAACCAAACTACCTGCTAAGCTTCAATAAAGAACCTGTCTGTCCCAACCACCAAGCATACAGTCATCAAATCAAAACATTCAAACCAACAAAACCCTCAGAATGACTTCATCATAGGGTTAGCGCATCAAAGAACTCAGAATTAACATCAACATTTCAACAAGTATTCAGAGGCAAGCATATCAGGCATCTCAGAATCAAACAAATTCCAATGCCTCAGAATCAAATTCATCATAGGCCAAAATCCGAACTCTCAGAACTAAAAGTTCATCATTGAGTAACACAAATCAAGTATCTCATACAGAAGCAAGCAAAAGAGAGGAAAAGAAGCGAGCAAGCTAGGGTTTTCAGTGTTCATCATGAAACCATAAGAGCTAAAGCAAGATACGTGGTTACCAGAGCAAGCACAGCATCATATTTCTCCGTCCAGCCGCCTGAGGACGCCCCCCCTATCCATTTCTCCTCCTCCATTTCCAAAAGCCAACGAAGGTATAATTCTTCTTCCCTTTTCTTTCACACCTCATACAACAATAATAATAATCAAAGATCAGAAATTGTCGAAGATTAAAAAAAAACATTTGAAACTGGAAACCCTAAAGCGTAAGATGAACAGAAATGGGAAATCATTACCTTACAACATCGCCTTGCTTGACCATGGAGGGAAGAGGAGACGGACGGTGGCGCCTAGTGGCCATGGATGAAGAGTTCGTTCAGAAAGCCTTGCTCAGGAAAGACGAAGAGGAGAAGAAGATGAGCGACGCCGTTTGTGAAGCACTGTAAACCTAACTCTGAGTAACAACAAAGAGAACCCTAAAAAACATTGTGAAATTCGTTTTGGGCTTTCACCCTATCCATTTTCCTAAGTCCAATGAACGCTGGCGTGCAGGCCCCATTTCTTCTTTTGATTATTTGTTTTGTTTGGGCCCAACTTTCCCTTTAAGCCCATTCACTCCTTTTTCCTTTTATAAACTAACACTCTTTTTTATTTATTCTCCTTTTATATAACATAATTTGTTTTGTAAATAAAAATAACACATTAACCCTTTTTATACAAAATCTTTTTAAAATGTTTTTTTTAATTTTATTTTAGAACAATTAAAAAACATAAAACTTAGGTTTATTAAGTTTAGCAATTTTTTCTTTGTTAAAACATTTTTGTTTAATTTAAACCTTGTACATAAAGATATTAACTAAAATACATAAATATTAGATTTTATTAAGATTAAACATTTTTTTTCTCTTTTATTAAAACTTTTTTTTGTTTAAATTTAAACCTTGTATAAAACATTAATAAAATATATAAAAAATAGACTTCTTTTTTTAGGTTGAATATTCCTTTTTTTTTAACTAAAACTTTTGTTTGTACATAATTAACAAAAATACAAAAAGAATAAAATACTTAATAAATATATTAGGTTAATATTTGCATCAACTTGTAAATAATCACATACACTTTCACAAATACTTTTGATACATTCTTATACATTGCTACATTTTACATTGAGATTGCGATTCGATTTGGTTGTAAATATATTTGGACACTACTATCCTGACAAGACTCATCCACATTTGTAAATATTTGTACCCCCATTCCCGGATACTTATTTGTAATAGCTTAGACTTTAAATTCCCGCAATTTATCGCTTTCCATATACTGTATAGTAATTAGGGTTTGTATGCGAAGATTCAAAATCAACCGCTAGATAACCTAATACAAGACAAAAAGCATGACAATCAATACACTATTCACACTTGCACCTCTAGGATAATCCCGCTTGTTGCCTTCAAAAAGGGGCCATGCTTGCATGTTGAGTTTCTTTGGCAAAACAAAACAAATCAAATGATCATAGTCCCTCGATGACGCTTTCGAAGTTGCCTAAACAAAATGATCATAGTCCCTTCAAGCAAAAATTGCCAAAGACACTTGGCACCATTGCATTCATGGTCTAAACGATGACCCGCGCCCGTCCCTTTAACATCCTAACGCAAGATTGTCCACCAAATACAATGGTGGAACAATACTGTTAAAAGGGTTAAAACATAGGAAAAATATTTGAGTGAATTTAGGGGTAGACAACTCATAGTTACTTGATCAAACTTGCAAAACAAAACCTTGCCTACTTTCAAAACACACTCCACAACACACTTTCAAAACAACTTTCAAAAACATTGAAATATCTTTTCAAAAAGACACACACCTTTGTAAAACATTCGAGTAAAGAATTGTTACAACGGTTGCCTAGACAAGGCATCTTTTTCAAAACATTTTCAAAACCACACACACAAAGCACCATTTCAAGCAATTGAAAATCAAAGGCAAGTGATCTAAAACAAGTAACTAAGAGCCCATGGATAACCATGGATAGAAAGGGTGCTAATACCTTCCCTTTCTATAATCTACCCCCCGAACCCACGAAAACATCTCAAAGGTTTTTCCTGTGCTTTTTAACCTTTCCTTTAGGATAAAATAAAAAGTCGGTGGAGAGTCTTGCTAAACCGAACAAGTGCGAAAACAAACGCAAAACCTCAAGTCAGTTCTCCCACCGTATCACAATAGCCATCTCTTCAACCGTGTCGGTATACCCCGCACAGTTTCCACAATCTATTGCGACTTACCTAAAAGGTTTCCCCAGATCCGGGTGTAGGATCTATAGTAACCCAAACAGTACTCTTAAAAGTAAAGCACTCAAACAAACAAAGAACACGGTTTAGAAATGATCTAGACCCTAAGGTAAACCCCCATTTTATAACATTCCCCAGTAGAGTCACCAATTATGTGATACGGTGGCAGAACTGACTGTTAATACTAGTTTTCGTTTTTTGTTTGCAAATGTTGCGATAAGCAAGAGCCGCCACTAACTTTTCTTTTATCCAACAAAGAAAAGTGTGAAAAGAACAGAAAAAGACCTTTTTCGAGTTTTTCTGAGTAAGGGGGGTAGATTATGGAAAGTTAAGTCGTTAGAACCCTTTCCATATGTGGTTTTCCACGGGCTCTTAGGTACTTGCTCATTTTTTAAAACTGTTTGTGTTTGTGTGTTTTGAAAGATTTTATTTTCTTTATGGTAACTCTTGTATCAGACCTCAAGAGTGTGATAAAGTGCTTTTGAAAGTAGTTTTTAAAGTGTGTAAGTGTGAAAAGATTAGGTTTGAGCAAGTACTTAAGAAATATCTACTGTGATCGGTGGAAATAGAACTGACTGTTTTGGAATGCTGGTTCGCGAAATGTCGCGGTAAGCAAGAGTCGCCACCGTCTTTTATTTTCTCCAATAAGGAAAGGACTAAAGCACAGCAAAATTCCTTTTCGAGATGTCTCTCGGGTTCGGGAGGTAGATTATAGAAAGGGAAGGTGTTAGCACCCTTTCTATTTGTGGTTATCCATGGGCTCTTAGGTACTTGCTCACTATGTTTTCAAAATGTTTTTGCTTTTCTTGTGTTTGTGGGTTTTGAAAAAAAGTTTGTTTGAAAACTTCGATTTAACTCTTGTATTTGTCCTCAAGAGTGTATGAAGTGTTTGTTTGAAAACTTTTGTCAGAAAAGTGTAAGTGCGAAAAGTTGTTTTGTTTTGAAAAGAGAAAGTATCTAAGAACCTCTACCTACTCAAAAGAAATTAAGCTGTGTAAATGTCCTTTAGATAGTACTATCCCACTATTGAGAAGTCGGTAGCACCGTCGTCGGAGTTTCGGGTCAATTCGATTATATGGGACATGTGGTCACCAAAGCAATAGTAGGACGCCTTAGCGGTAACCCTAATGTCCTAGATCCTTTTTATCCGAGGCAACCGTTTCGAGACAACTTGGATCTTTAGACAGGAGGGCGACCTCTAAAACACCCTATACTCAATGACCACGTCGAGGCAACCAAGTTAGGCGTACCCTAAGAGTGGCATGTGCGAGTGTGTCAATTTCAGTTATGTTATCTTTGTACATGTTATTGTGAGCTACGTTTTGATTTTATTTTGAGAACAAGTCTTGTCATGCATAGCCTAATTAACATACATCTAGCATTTAATAGTTGCGGAAAGTAAATCTACGCTATTACAAGGCGTCGGGTATTTACATCGCCAAAAGCAACCCTTGGAAAATAAATGCGAGAAAATAAAGAAAGCGATAAAAAGTCCTAATTACGCTATTACATCCTCGGAGCAAATACATCAATATGATCAAAAATAATATGCGCAAAATAAAATTGAGTCGGAGAAGTCCTAGGGTTTTGACCCCTTTTGAGAAAGAATGAGTTTTTGGCCCTTTTTGCATTTAATTAAACCTAATTCTAATTAATTAAAAAGAAGTATTTTTTTTTTGAGTTTTTTAATGTTTTAAGAAAAATAAATAAAAAATAGTCATAAGTTAGTAAGAACCCTGATTCTAATCTATTTTATTTATTGCAAAAAATATTCAAAATTAACCCTAATTAAACTAAATTAATTTGTTAGTATTTATTTACAAACATAATAAATTAATAGTGAAATTAATAAATAATAATATTTTAATTTTCTGAATTTATTATGAAAATAATTAATTTGGTTGATTAAATAATAATAATAATAATAATTATAATAAATAATTAATAAAAGAAGAAATAAAAAAATATAAAGAAAGAAAGAAAAAGAACCCAGGGGGGTGTTGGCCCATTATGGAGGTTAATCTGGAAATTTCTGGCCCATTTGTACACAAGTCTGTTTGACTTTTGAGATCCCCCATGCGTATGGTTGACTGGGAGTATGGTGATCACTCCATCCTGGCCTTTGGATTCATGCCTGAGGCCATATGGCGCGTTGATGTATGGAGTACATGGTGGAACGCTTTGGAAGCCTGCATATGATCATGTTAAGCAAAATAATATAAGCGATTTGGGGGACCTGGGATTCGAACCCAGGTCCCAAGGCTTATTCTTTCAATGTTGTGGCCAACTGAGTTGTACTGCGCGTTTGTCAATAGAATGGAGAGTGAATATTATATATGGAAAATAAGCAGTATGCTGAAAAACAAAACAAAAATGCGCGTATTTTTGAATTATCCACTCAGAGGCTAACACCTCATCGTCTTCCTCGTGCGTTCCTGCAAAACAACATTAGATAGCGGGGGTTTTTAACCCCCACAAACTACAATGACCAAAAATAGCGAATAGAGCTGTGATAAATATAAATATTTCGCGAATAGTCCAATGTGTTCGTCTGGTTCCCACGAATCCAACCATATGCCTTACAAGTCCTGATTTTTTTGGGTTTAGAAAGCCCCAAATCCAAAGTTCATGAACCCTAAAATTCAACCATGGCAACTTTTGATTCTGGGTGTTTTAATCCAATTCAGTTATACCATCAGCTTCATATGAGTTCTAACAATGCAAAACAAACACAAAATCATGTTAAATATGCATGAATTAAACTGCACGATTCTAAAAATAAATGGCAAACCGTGACTCTGTTCTTGATGATTCCTTGAGCTTTAACGCTTGATTTTGATTGCTACACGTTCCTGGGGACTCCTGCAATGTGTTAGAATCAATAAAAGTTCTTGAATCGTCCTGGAATATAGAAATCAGTCTTGCAATTTTCTTGAATTTTTTCAATATGGTTATGGCTTTTTCTGCAGAGATTTCACATGTGCATGATTAGGGTTAGCTTATGTATATATAGGAGACTGAAATTAGGTCAAATCTTTGAGCAAAAATCCATGGAATAATGATTTGAATATTTGATTGGAAATCATATATTTTGGAATCTTCATGATTGGAAAAAGTTGCCAACTTTGGAGATTCTTGCATATTTGATTTGCACACGAAATTGCCAGCATATCTTGACCACTTTTGCTTCACAAAAAGATTGAAAAATCAAATCTTTGTATTTCCTACAATTTAAATTAATTAAATGAATTAATATTGATTAAAAATCCAATTAATTAATAAAAAATAAGAAAATAATTCAATTAAGCTTGATGGGTCGTGCATAGGCCATGGATAAAGTTTCAAGAAGAAATTTGAGGCCCATTAGCAAAAATAAGGTGTTTTGAGCAAAGTTGACTTTTGCAAATTCCTAAAAATTTCCCAACTTCTCCAATGCACATCTTGCTCAATTTCGATCATATGAACATGTTCTTGGACATTTTGGAAAGGTCTTGAAGTCCTCTAACCAATTCCTTTGGTCCCATGTCATTTGGATTTACCAATCTCAAGTTATGGTCTTTGACTTAAAGTGCATTTTTGTTGACTTTTGAATTTGACCTATAATGTAGAAATTGATAACTCTTTGTGAGGGCATTTTTTGGACTTGGAATGTGAAGATGGATTGTAGGAAATGTCTTCCCCTTAAAAATGAGCATTGGATGGGATTTTTCTGATGAACCATGAAAAAGTTATGCCCTGGTCAAGATACAGTTGACTTTTCTACTGTCCAAAAATAGTAACGTTTTGCATCTTGATGATTTTTGAGCCATTCTTGTGGAATCATGATCAAGACTTGATCAAATGATGATTGTGGACTCAAAATAAGATGTTGACCAAAAATTCTGATTTTTGACTGTGAAATGACCATTTTGCCCCTGCAGTTGATTGTGGATCAAATGAAGCTTTTGACTGTGCAAATTGGCACTGTGAGTCTTGAAACTTGGCATGTAGGTGCTTGAGAATGTATATGGGCCTATGAGACTTGATTGAACCCTTGAAAACCTCAAAGTCTTTGAAAGAACCAATACCCTAATTTCAACTGGCTTAGGAGGTGATTTGACTGTCTACCTCTTGAGCCATCTTGAACAATTTTGAAGATCATTCTTGACAAATCTTGAGGAATATGGGAGGGAAAATTTTGGGGTACAATAGTTGCCCCTGTTCAATCTTCTTAGACCTGAGGATGTAGATTGGCTTGCGTGCCTTTCGTGATCCGAAGGTGGAAGATGATTGAACACTAAAGTGCCCAGAAATTTGCACTCGCATAGTGTAGTATCAGCAAATGTGATGTCGGGAATGGGATTATAGATGCCATTTGGAGAGATGATGGATAGGAGGATGGGCTTATAGATGCCATCTAGAGGTGTGACAGAATCTTGTCGGGGATGGGCTTATAGATGCCACTGGGAATGTAATGGGTAGTTGTGTAGATGGGCTTAAAGATGCCATCTGGAAATGTTTGTTGAATTGTAACTTGGTAGGTTGAAAGAAAGAACCTGTGTAGGGTTGCCTGATGATGAGTCCGTGTAAAACTGCATCTGAAAGAGAAGGAACCGGTATAGGGTTGCTTCATGATGGTCAAGTAGATAGTTGTCCTGTCTGGTTTCAGGTATTAATCTACAGTCCGTCGTCCACAGATATTTCCTGGCTTGCTACAGGTGTTGATCTGGAACTTTTAAAAAAGGTTGGTCGAGATAGCTTTCCTGGCTGGATACAGGTATTAATCTCTGACTTGAGAAAGAAAGATAGTTTTCCTGTCTGGTTTCAGGTATTGATCTTCAATCTCTTCAATGTAGATAACTTTCCTGTCTGGTTTCAGGTATAGATCTACAATCAGTTCATATAGGTGGTTTTCCTGTCTGGTTTCAGGTGTTAACCTATAATCCATCGTCCACAGATATTTCCTGGCTAGTTACAGGGATTGATCCGGAACTTGAGAAAGGTTGGTTGAGATAGCTTTCCTGGCTGGATACAGGTATTAATCTCTGATCTGAGAAAGAAAGATAACTTCCTGGCTTGCTATAGGTATTAATCTTCAATCTCTTCATGTAGATAACTTTCCTGGCTAGTTACAGGTATCGAATCTACAATCAGTCGCTCACAGATATTTCCTGGCTAGATACAGGTGTAGATCCGGAACTTAAGAAAGGTGGGTCAAGGAGATAGCTTTCCTGGCTGGATACAGGTGTAGATCTCTGACCTGAGAGTGAAAGATAATTTCCTGGCCTGTTACAGGTGTTGATCTTCAATCTCTTCATGTAGATAACTTTCCTGGCTAGTTACAGGTATAGATCTACAATCAGTCGCTCACAGATATTTCCTGGCTAGATACAGGTGTTGATCTGGAACTGCAAAAGTTGATGGTAATCATCTTTTGATTGACCTTTTTCCTGAAAAGGCAAAGCGTTAGTTGTATGCAATGTCATGATATATGAAATGCATGATGTTCTCAAAATGAGATTGTATGATATGACGCGTATATGCATGTATCATGATGTATGAAAATGTGATGTGTTAGCTGGGGAAAATAAATCCTGAATAGCTGCTGGAGAATGATGTTGAATTCTTCGTTTCCGTTGGGGATGATGAACGAAGATGATTACACGAATAAACCTGTAGGAGAAGATGACTTCGTTGGGGAATAAACATGGCGAAGAGATTACTCTGCAGGGAATTACTCTGTGGGGAAGAGGTACTTCGCTGAGATTTTAATGATGACTCCGCTGGGGATTCCGTTGATAAGCTCTGTTGGGGATTTTGATGAACTCCGCTGGGGATAGGAAGAACTTCGCTGAGGACGATCTTTCCGTTGCAATTTGCTGAGGATAACCCAGTTAGACTCTGGTGGGGAATAACCTCCTGAATATGGCTGGAGAGAGATTTTTGTACTCTGCAGGGGACAAGCTTCCAGAATCTACTGAGGAGATGATTCAACTCTCCTGGGGAAACCTTTTGGACTGCATTGGGGGAATAGCTCCACTAGGGTGTCTGTATTCCTCCGGGGAACAATCTTATATTTCTGCCGAGGAATATTAAGACTGTCGGGGATGCTTGCTAGGGAACATCTGTATACTCCGCTGGGGAATATTAAGATCTTCTAGGGGTACCAAACTTTTCCAAGACTGGTGGTAGACCAACTCTGCTCGGGGGAGAGTATTGCTGACTTGTTGGGGATACTGTTCCTTTTTAGGGCTAATGGGAGACCAACTCTGCTTGGGGAGAGAGCATGGCTGACTCTTGTCTTACTCTAAGGGGAGTGAAGGTATCTTGGTCATGTTCTTTAGTTGAACTTACCTTGGTACCTCGGCGGACAGAGCAACTAGATCGCTTAGACAATTCTTATTATTGCCCCTGTTTCTGATATCACCCGTAATTAGTCCTTTGTTTCGTATGCAAATATTTATGATTAGCAATTAATGTAAAATGCATATATCAAAAATGAACATTGGACGTTCTTTGCAAAACAAAACAGATAAAGGAAAAACAATTGGCAATTTGTCTGAAAAAATGAAACTTGTATTGATTTGGAAATTTGCCCGAAAATAGACGTTTGTGTACAAGAGGCTGACGTCCTAGTAAGAGAACGCCGCCGAACAAAATAGATTTTATACAATTTTTGAAAGGAAAACAAAACAGCTATGTGAAAAATCCCACTGGGTTCCAACTCTGCTATCGCCTTTATGTCTTCAAGCGTCTCATCACTTTGCTGCTTAGTTGAAGATGAAGTTGATTGACTGGTGTCGTCCGAGCCCGATAGTTGATACCGAAGTCTGGATGCGAGGTGATCCAATGAGACATAGTATTACGCTTTAATCCCTAACTTTTTCCTGGACCGCCCTCTCGGGTTTTCAGTCCACCGGGATACCCATTTTTTCCCAAGCCACCTTTTCAGGTTTTCGACTTGCCGGGTGTACAGATTTTTTTTTCTTTTCATCCCTTATTTTTGCCCGAACCCTTTTGGTTCGCCGGGAAGCCCTTATTTTTTGCCTAGGCCAGTCGACCTAGCAGGTCGTTTATCATGCGTAGTATCTTTTTACTATGTCTGCATTGGCAAGGTGAGGAAGGTCGTCACCGTCCATGGTGGTTAGAATCATGGCTCTTCCTGAGAAGATATTCTTAACCACAAATGGCCCTTCGTACGTAGGGGTCCATTTTCCCCTGGGATCACCTTGAGGTAGAATGATGTGCTTGATTACCAGGTCCCTAACTTGATACTCTTGGCGTCTGACTTTCTTGTTAAATTCCTTGATCATCTATTTTTGGTACGTCTGACCATGACAAATAGCAGTGAGCCTCTTTTCGTCGATTAGGTTTAGTTGATCAAGCCGGGTCTGGATCCAGCCATCTTCTTTCAAACCTACATCCTTCATGATTCGGAGAGAGGGTATCTGAACTTCAGTGGGAAGGACTTCCTCCATGCCATAGACCAAGGGAAAGGGTGTTGCCCCTGTTGACGTTCGTGCTGAGGTACGGTACCCATGAAGAGAAAATGGTAATATCTCGTGCCAATTTTTGTAGGTTACTGTCATCTTCTGCACAATCTTCTTAATGTTCTTATTAGCTGCTTCTACAGCCCCATTCATCTTTGGCCGGTAAGGAGAAGAGTTGTGGTGCTGTATCTTGAATTGCTCGCAGAGCTCAGTGATCATCTTGTTGTTAAGATTGGTACCATTATCCGTAATGATCCTCTCTGGTACACCGTATCGATAGATCAGGTTATGCCGAATGAACCGTGCCACGACGTTCTTTGTTACGGTGGCGAAGGAAGCTGCTTCAACCCACTTTGTAAAGTAATCGATCGCTACCAGGATGAACCGATGCCCGTTGGATGCCGTAGGTCTGATCTCGCCGATCATATCAATGCCCCACATTGCGAAAGGCCAAGGTGTTGTCAAGATGTTCAAAGGAACTGGAGGAATGTGCACCTTATCAGCATAGATCTGGCATTTGTGAAACGTCCGAGAATGTTAATAACAGTCGGCTTCCATTGTGGACCAGTAATATCCTACCCGAAGGATTTTCTTTGCCATGGTATGTCCACTGGAACGCGTTCCGAAGGTACCTTCATGCAGCTCTGCCATGATCCTTTCTGCTTCAGTCTTATCCACACAACGCAGTAAGGTTGAATCATGGTTTCGTTTGTACAGAATGTCATTGCTGAGGAAGAACTTTGCCGCGAACCTTCTCAGAAACTTCTTGTCATTAATAGATGCACCCTCGAGGTATTCTTGAGCTTCAAGGTGCCTCTTTACTTCATGATACCAAGGCTTTTCTGTTACCTCCTCGGTCTCAAGATCACAGCAATGTGCAGGTTCATCCAATTTCCAAATAATGATCCGGGGAGCCTCGTTGTCCCATTTGACTTTGAACATAGAAGACATCGTAGCTAGCGCGTCCGCCAACTGATTCTCCTCTCTTGGGAAGTGTTCAAAAGTTATCTCCTAGAAATGGGGAATCAACGTCAATACATACTCCTTGTAAGGAATAAGATTTGGGTGTTTCGTATCCCACTCGCCTTTGATCTGACTGATCACGAGAGCGGAATCTACGAAGACACTTAGAAACTTGATCCTTAGGTCAATTGCAGCTCGAAGACCCATGATGCAGGCTTCATACTCCGCCATGTTGTTGGTGCAGTTGAAACATAGTCGGGCGGTCAGTGGAGTATGAGTGCCTTTAGGAGATATGATCACAGCGCCAATACCATTACCCAAAGCGTTTGAGGCTCCGTCAAAGTGAATAGACCATCGGGATCCTTCCTCGGGTCCTTCATCCGGTCCAGGTACTTCACAATCAGTCACTACCATGATATTCTCGTTTGGAAATTCAAAGTTCATGGACTGGTAATCATCCACTGCCTGGTGTGCCAAATGGTCTGCCAATACACTTCCCTTGATTGCTTCCTGAGTCGTGTACTGGATGTCATATTCAGTCAATATCATCTGCCATCTTGTTATTCTTCCGGACCAGGCAGGCTTTTCGAAGATGTACTTGATTGGATCCATTTTTGAAATTAACAGGGTAGTGTGAGTCAACATATACTGTCTCAGCCGGCGAGCAGCCCATACCAAAGCGCAGCAAGTTTTCTCGAGCAGTGAGTATCGGGTCTCACAGTCGGTAAACTTTTTGCTAAGGTAATAAATAGCATGCTCTTTTTGGCCAGACTCGTCATGCTGCCCCAGCACACACCCCATTGAGCTGTCCAATACTGTCAAGTATAAGATTAGAGGTCTCCCTTCAACTGGTGGCATCAGAATGGGTGGCTCTTGGAGATACTCTTTGATTCTTTCGAAAGCGGCCTGACATTCATCGTTCCAACGTACTACCTGATCTTTCTTCAGTAGCTTGAAGATTGGTTCACAGGTAGCAGTTAGGTGCGAGATGAATCGAGCAATGTAATTCAGCCGTCCTAGAAAGCCTCTGACTTCTTTCTCTGTCTTGGGAACTGGCATCTCTTGTATGGCTTTCACTTTGGCAGGGTCCACTTGAATACCTTTGTCGCTCACGACGAAACCTAGTAGTTTTCCAGATCTCACCCCGAAGGTGCACTTGTTCGGGTTTAGCCTCAGCTTGTACAACTTCAACCGGTCAAACAGCTTCTGTAGATGGTCAAGGTGTTCCTCCTTAGTTTGGGACCTTGCGATCATATCATCGACGTATACTTCGATCTCTTGATGGATCATGTCGTGAAACAAAGCAACCATGGCACGTTGATAGGTTGCCCCAGCATTTTTCAACCCAAAAGGAATGACCTTGTAACAGAAGATGCCCCACTGAGTAACAAAAGTGGTCTTCTCCATGTCCTCGGGAGCCATCTTGATCTGATTATACCCGGAGAAACCGTCCATGAAGGAGAATACCTTATGCTGGGCAGTGTTGTCAACCAGGACGTCAATGTGAGGCAGAGGGAAGTCATCCTTAGGGCTCGCCCTGTTCAAATCCCTGTAGTCAACACACATTCGGACCTTACCATCTTTCTTTGGTACTGAAACCACATTGGCAACCCACTGAGGGTAAGAATTTACTGCTAGAAAACCGGCGTCGAATTGTTTCATAACCTCAACTTTGATTTTCTCGGACATCTCTGGGCGCATACGGCGGACCTTCTGTTTTACCGGAGGGCATTCTTCCTTGGTAGGCAAGTGATGAACCACAATGTCGGTATCCAACCAAGCATATCTTCGTAAGACCAGGCAAAGATTTCCACGTAGTCATGCAGCATATGAATCAACCGTTGTTTCACACTAGACTCCAAATTGGCACCAATCTTGACTTCCTTTCTGTCTGTCTTAGTACCCAGATTTACCGTTTCCACTAGCTCTTCATGTGGCTGAATGGCCCTCTCTTCCTGGAGTAGCAGTCTTGCAAGCTCACCAGGCACTTCGCAATCATCTTCACCTTCGTCTTCGGCTAAGTTGATCGGATTTTCGAAGTCATAACTGGCAGTAGTAGAGTCGTTACCAGTGAGATCCAGAGTGGATTGGGACCTGTATATGTGAGTGTGTGTAAATATAGCTGTTTTGCAATATATAATAAAGAAAGACAAGGAGCGCAAGATTTGAAATGCAAAAAACGTCCAATGCTTTTATTAATGATATATGAAAATGACACATAAAAGCCCTCACAAATGAAGCCACGGTGCCTCGGGTAAGACACCGGGCCATAAAGTTTCAAATTATTGTCTGTTACAAATTCAAACAAAGGAGTTCATTACTGAGTGACAAAAGTAATAGGTATGAAGTCTTTCGCAGTCCAGTTGTTCGGTCCACCGTTGGTCGTAGGGTAGATCCAGCTGTCGAATTCAAATTCCTCCACGTCATCTTCAATGGCGTTTACCCCTGAGTTACTGATGAGTACAGAAGGTCTTCCAATCCTTGCCTTACGAACAGCCCTCTGAGCTTCTGCAGTGAAACCCAAACCAAACTTATCAGTCTTTGGAGTGAAATCAGGAAGTCGGCCCCAGTTTGCACACTCACCCTTTTCAATAACAGCCCGAGCATCCTTTAAGGAAGCCATCTTCAAAGGAGAATCTTCAATCACAGTTTCAGCTGATGCCAGTGTTTGAGGAACCTCTTCAAAGTGCTGGAACGGAGTCTCAATGAATTCCCCATCCATCTCTATGTACCGGAACGAATTGAGGTGACTGACCATGTACTCTTCCTCCCCCTGAACGGTCACAATCTTCCCTCTGACTGGGTATTTCAGCTTCTGATGTAGTTTGGAGGTCACAGCTCCAGCCTTATGGATCCATGGACGACCCAGTAAACAAGAATAGGATGGTCGGATGTCCATCACATAGAAAGTAGAGTCAAAGACCTGAGAACCAACTCTGATTGGAATATCAACCTCACCATGTACCATCCTTTTAGACCCGTCAAAGGCCCGGACAACAATGTTACTTGGCTTGAGCTCTAAACCCTCGCAATCCAACCTGTCTAGAGCTTTTTTGGGTAATACATTCAACGAGGAACCAGTGTCAACCAGCACATGGGCAAGAGTAGTGCCCCTGCATTAAATGGAGACATGCAGGGCATCGTTATGGTTCTTCCCTTTAGCAGTCAGATCGGCATCGGAGAAACCCAAACCATTATCAGCAGTTAAGTTGGCCACACAATCGGTAAATTGATCAGCTGACGTCTCTTGTGGCACGTGGGCCGTCTTCAGGAAGGTAATCAGAGCCTTAGCATGGGCCTCTGAACACAACAATAGTGATAGCATAGAAATTTTAGATGGGGTGTGCCCCAGCTGCTCAACTACATTGAAATCACTCTTCTTGATAATCTTAAGAATCTCTTCCATCTCCTGCTTGGAAGCTTCAACAGTGGTGGTCTTTGGCGCCTCCGTCTAGGCAGGCGTATCAGTAGCGATCCCTTTGCCCCGAGCATCAGATGACTCGACAGCAGGGGTAGAAATAGGAACTTGATCAGGAAGGGAAACAGGCACACTTGCAGGTGTGATGACAATAGGTCTCTGGATAGCTGGTGACGCAATATCTGGTGAGAACAGTCTACCACTGCGGGTGACTTTGGCAGGCCCGGTGATGCTGATGCCGGTACTAGTATCAAACTCTTGTTTAACTCCAAGCACATAAACATCTGCCCCATAGTGCCACGGGACAACTTTGTCGGATGTATAGGGGATGGGCCCCGGAACAGTGATAATGATGGGTGCAATCTTCTGAGCAGGCATGATTTTGACAGGCTTCCTTGGGGGACCCTTAGGAGAGTTATTGAAAATAGTAACGATGGACACTTCTTCAGTAGGGGTAGCAGGAACAACAATCTTCTCGAACAAGATCTCTTTATTATCCATCAGGCTTTAGATACCTGACTTCAAAGATGGACAACCAGCAGGTGAAACAGAACATAGATGGCAACCTTTACTACATCCCGGAAATAAACCTGCTAGCAACAAGTTCCTTTTAACAGTTAACAACGGAGTAACAATATCATCCACAGAGTCTACATACAGGTCTTCCTCTACAGCATTCACTCCATGCTTGGGCATGGGAGCAGTCACAACATTGGGCCTTTCGGGCGCCTCGAACTCTATCTCTTTAGCATTAATAAGGTCCTGAACCTTATTCTTCAGAGCCCAACAATCATCCGTAGTATGCCCCGGGCTATCGGAGTGATAAGCGCAGCGGGCGTTAGGATTGTACTTCGGGGATGTGGTGTTTACAACCTTCGGAGCTTCTTTTATAGTTACCAGATTGGTTGACAGTAGTTGCAGCAATATCTGAGACAGGGTCATACTGAGACGAGTAAACTGCCTTTTAGGTCTCTCACCTCTTTGTTGGTTGTATTGCTGAGGAGCAGCAGCGGGCTTTGAAATTACCACCACGTTGACAGCTTGGCGGCGTTCCAGTTTATTCTGTCTCCTTGAATCATAGACAGCACTAGATTCCTTCTTGAAGGGTTTCTTTTCAGTACTCGAGGAGACACCCTTTTGTATCTTCCCAGACTTGATACCAGCTTCTATTCTCTCACCAGTCAAGATCAGATCTGTAAACCCAGCAGAAGAATTTCCAATCAGATGGTTGAAGAACGGACCAGACAGGATCCCCAAGAACATATCAACAAGCTCACGGTTAGTTAAAGGTGGCTGCACCCTTCCAGCCAGGTCTCTCCACTTTTGGGCATATTCCTTAAATCCTTCACCCGTCCCTAGTGACATACCCTTGAGTTAGGTACGCGTAGGAGCGAGGTCGGAATTATACTGATACTGCTTATAGAACGCAGTAGCCAAGTCCTCCCAGTTACGAATACTGGCTCCATCCAGCTGATAGAACCATTCGAGTTGAGTCCCTGAAAGACTATCCTGGAAGAAATGGATCCACAAATTCTTGTCAGCTGTATAATGTTGGATCTTCCTTACATATGATCGGAGGTGCAGCTTAGGGTAGGAAGCTCCGTCGTACTTTGCAAAAGCAGGCGCCTTGAACTTATGGGGAATCACCACCCCAGAGGATAAGCCTAGGTCTCCAAAGTCCAACCCAGGCACATGTTGAATCTCCATAGCACTTAAGCGGTCCTCTAGCTGTTTGTACCTGTCCTCAGCAGGAGGGTACTGTTCATCGTTATAATCTGTCTCGTTGTCGGAGACCACGGGACTAGGAACCCTTCTCTCTTGGGGATTGTATTTGCCTACAGATGAGGTAGTCATCTCAGCCTCATTCTGTAGTCCATTCCTAAATCTGCGTCCAGTGTTAAACAAGACGGTCCTCTTCTTCTTCTTCTTCAGAATCAGAGTCTTCAACTCCTGTTGACCCTGGGCTAGGCTCATAACCAACTCCTGGAACTGGGCATTCTGGGCCTGGAGGGCCTTGATAGCTTGTTCAGTAGTAGGTTCAGAAGACATGATGATTGCTTAAATAAACAGCGAAGAAGATAAGTGACCTGTAAAAGGGGTACCTGTGATGCATATGATGGCATGAAATGCGTATGATTTATGTTTTCAAAGACAATCGGGATTCAACTTTGTAGACAAAAAGGAAACACACTTTATTAGATTCAAACTTTGGAATTTAACTTGTTCAACAAATTGCCCTTAGGCGTTACATGAATGGAAATACTGAAAAGTAAATAAAAGTTGTAAAAGAAACATCCAAGGCCCCTCAATGCTCCCATGGCCTCTTCTTCTTGGTGCGGATATAGTCATTCAGGATCCGCTCGTTCTCCAATTGCTTGGTCAGCTTCTGGATTTTCTGTTCTTGTTCATTTAACCTTTCCCGATAAGAATCCTGTTCTTCCTGCAGTTGTGCCCAAGACCTCTTCAGCGTATCAACATCAGTGGGTATCTGAGGATGGAGAACAGTTGGAGGAACCCTGTCTTTGTTAGGAACTTCAAGAGTAATAGGTCTGACAGCTTCGTATGGCATACCTAACCTCTGAGCACGGATGTGGACCCATCTGAAATAGGATTCCATTGGTAGAGAATTCTTCGGTCCCAACTCATGTGGGTCAGCCTTGTGAATTTTATCCCAAGCCCGGATGAATCTACGATGCAGCTCGTCACTATCTACCTGAAACTCAAAACTGATGTACGGTACCAACATCTCATGAGGTCCTGCTCTTCTGGCTCTTCCAAACTGACGGAGAGCTAAACATGGGTTATAAGAGATTCCTCCCTGGGTACCAATCAATGGAACATTAGGATACTCCCCGTAACGATCAATAACGGCCACTTCATCTAAACCTCTGAGAGTCCAAATGATGTCATTATCAGTAAGAGACATTATCCTATGAGCCCAGCCTCTTCCTTCTTTGTTCTTCATCACGAACTTAGGGAGGTGCGAAATAAACCACCTCACTAATAAAGGAGCACAACACCACAGAGTTCCCCGTCTTAGGGAAGTACGAGCATAGAGTTGTTGCAGGATATCACCCAAGAGAGTGGGTACAGGATTCCGAGAGATGAAGATCCTTATGGCATTGAAATTAACAAAGGTATCAGGATTTGGAAACAATACCAGACCATAGATTAAGAGAGCCAGGATGTCTTCTTATGCCCTGAAGTCTAAGTCATTCCAGAAACTATTAGCTTTGCTAATCAGAAACTTAGCCAAAAGGCCCTTAACTCCACTTCTAGTCTCCCAGTTAGCTATTACCTCTTCTTTGGTCAAAGGAAGGGCTGCAGCAATCTCCTTAGGCCTAAGAGTCTTTTCCCAACCAGTGAATGGAGTCTGCTCCAAAACAGGGATACCAAGAAAATCAGAGAATTCTTCCAGGGTAGGGACCAGCTGGAAGTCTTGAAAGGTGAAGCAATGGTATAGAGGATCATAGAACTGGACCAGGACACTCATCAATTGTTGGTCCCACTTTGAAGTGACTAAACCGAGAAGAGAACCATGCCTCTTGATGAAGGAAGTAGTATTTGGAATCCTATCAACCAATTCTGTAAGCAAAGCTGGTGGTTGAACAAAGTTGAGCCGGATAGTATTCCTTCGCACGGGCATCATGATGTCCTACAAAACAGAGCAAAGATGAAACCCTCTTGTCTTTGAAATGGGTCAGTCCTTATGCAGGATGCATGCAATGGTATGATGGTATGATGTCATGATAAAGGCACACCACAAGTATTCACAAAAGGCAAACATGGTAAAGGCACACAAGTCACACAAGACAGCCCTTAGATTTTAGGCCAGCATGAAGTTTAGGTACTACCCTCTTGAAGTTTCGGTTGGTTAAGACCTGTCCTAAAAAATAGTAACCGGGTTCTAGAGAATCTCAATATCACTGACTACCCTCAATCGGTCATAACTCCAACTTCGCAATCTTTTCTTGCGGCCGGAACCATCGCGAGAGTTTAGCCTCAATGAGTGTAGCATACTGCTACTGTTCTATGGCCAAGTTGGGTCAATTTAAGGTTCTAAGGTCGGTCGGTGCTTAATGACTCCTCAGAAGACCCATATTCTCCTCGTTCTAACACAAGGGATATCGGTACAGACCAAGGTGTCACACCAACGTAGCTACTGCTTCACCCGTGTCGGTCTATGCCGGACAGGTCCCTCACAATTTATTTCTACCTAAAGGGTATTCCCCAAATCCGGGTTAGGATCTATGAAACTCTGATGCAAGCCCACAAATATAAATCATACAAAGCATGCAATTGAAAACATAGAATGATCTAATCCTAAGGTACACCTCACTTATAATATTCCCCAGCAGAGTCGCCAGTTCTGTGATCGGTGGAAATAGAACTGACTGTTTTGGAATGCTGGTTCGCGAAATGTCGCGGTAAGCAAGAGTCGCCACCGTCTTTTATTTTCTCCAACAAGGAAAGGACAAAAGCACAGCAAAATTCCTTTTCGAGATATCTCTCGGGTTCGGGAGGTAGATTATAGAAAGGGAAGGTGTTAGCACCCTTTCTATCCGTGGTTATCCACGGGCTCTTAGGTACTTGCTCACTATGTTTTCAAAATGTTTTTGCTTTTCTTGTGTTTGTGGGTTTCGAAAAAAAATTTGTTTGAAAACCTCGATTTAACTCTTGTATCTGTCCTCAAGAGTGTATGAAGTGTTTGTTTGAAAACTTTTGTCAGAAAAGTGTAAGTGCGAAAAGTTGTTTTGTTTTGAAAAGAGCAAGTATCTAAGAACCTCTACCTACTCAAAAGAAATTAAGCTGTGTAAATGTCCTTTAGACAGTACTATCCCACTATTGAGAAGTAGGTAGCACCGTCGTCAGAGTTTCGGGTCAATTCAATTATATGGGACATGTGGTCACCAAAGCAATAGTAGGACGCCTTAGCGGTAACCCTAATGTCCTAGATCCTTTTTATCCGAGGCAACCGTTTCGAGGCAACTTAGATCTTTAGACAGGAGGGCGACCTCTAAAACACCCTATACTCAATGACCACGTCGAGGCAACCAAGTGAGGCGGACCCTAAGAGTGGCATGTGCGAGTGTGTCAATTTCAGTTATGTTATCTTTGCACGTGTTATTGTGAGCTACGTTTTTATTTTATTTTGAGAACAAGTCTTGTCATGCATAGCCTAATTAACATACATCTAGCATTTAATAGTTGCGGAAAGTAAATTGCGGAAAGTAAATCTACACTATTACAAGGCGTCGGGTATTTACATCGCCAAAAGCAACCCTTGGAAAATAAATGCGAGAAAATAAAGAAAGCGATAAAAAGTCCTAATTACGATATTACATCCTCGGAGCAAATACATCAATATGATCAAAAATAATATGCGCGAAATAAAATTGAGTCGGAGAAGTCCTAGGGTTTTGACCCCTTTTGAGAAAGAATGAGTTTTTGGCCCTTTTTGCATTTAATTAAACCAAATTCTAATTAATTAAAAAGAAGTATTTTTTTTTAGTTTTTTAATGTTTTAAGAAAAATAAATAAAAAATAGTCATAAGTTAGTAAGAACCCTGATTCTAATCTATTTTATTTATTGCAAAAAATATTCAAAATTAACCCTAATTAAACTAAATTAATTTGTTAGTATTTATTTACAAACATAATAAATTAATAGTGAAATTAATAAAAAACAATATTTTAATTTTCTGAATTTATTATGAAAATAATTAATTTGGTTAATTAAATAATAATAATAATAATAAAAATTATAATAAATAATTAATAAAAGAAGAAATAAAAAAATTTAAAGAAAGAAAGAAAAAGAACCCAGGGGGATGTTGGCCCATTATGGAGGTTAATCTGGAAATTTCTGGCCCATTTGTACACAAGCCTGTTTGACTTTGGAGATCCCCCATGCGTATGGTTGACTGGGAGTATGGTGATCACTCCATCCTGGCCTTTGGATTCATGCCTGAGGCCATATGGCGCATTGATGTATGGAATAAATGGTGGAACGCTTTGGAAGCCTGCATATGATCATGTTAAGCAAAATAATATAAGCGATTTGGGGGACCTGGGATTCGAACCCAGGTCCCAAGGCTTATTCTTTCAATGTTGTGGCCAACTGAGTTGTACTGCGCGTTTGTCAATAGAATGGAGAGTGAATATTATATATGGAAAATAAGCAGTATGCTGAAAAACAAAACAAAAACGCGCGTATTTTTGAATTATCCACTCAGAGGCTAACACCTCATCGTCTTCCTCATGCGTTCCTGCAAAACAACATTAGATAGCGGGGGTTTTTAACCCCCACAAACTACAATGACCAAAAATACCGAATAGAGCTGTGATAAATATAAATATTTCGCGAATAGTCCAATGTGTTCGTCTGGTTCCCACGAATCCAACCATATGCCTTACAAGTCCTGATTTTTCTGGGTTTAGAAAGCCCCAAATCCAAAGTTCATGAACCCTAAAATTCAACCATGGCAACTTTTGATTTTGTGCGTTTTAATCCAATTCAGTTATACCATCAGCTTCATATGAGTTCTAACAATGCAAAACAAACACAAAATCATGTTAAATATGCATGAATTGAACTGCACGATTCTAAAAATAAATGGCAAACCGTGACTCTATTCTTGATGATTCCTTGAGCTTTAACGCTTGATTTTGATTGCTACACGTTCCTGGGGACTCCGGCAATGTGTTAGAATCAATAAAAGTTCTTGAATCGTCCTGGAATATAGAAATCAGTTTTGCAATTTTCTTGAATTTTTTCAATATGGTTATGGCTTTTTCTGCAGAGATTTCACGTGTGCATGATTAGGGTTAGCTTATGTATATATAGGAGACTGAAATTAGGTCAAATCTTTGAGCAAAAATCCATGGAATAATGATTTGAATATTTGATTGGAAATCATATATTTTGGAATCTTCATGATTGGAAAAAGTTGCCAACTTTGGAGATTCTTGCATATTTGATTTGCACACGAAATTGCCAGCATATCTTGACCACTTTTGCTTCACAAAAAGATTGAAAAATCAAATCTTTGTATTTCCTACAATTTAAATTAATTAAATGAATTAATATTGATTAAAAATCCAATTAATTAATAAAAAATAAGAAAATAATTCAATTAAGCTTGATGGGTCGTGCATAGGCCATGGATAAAGTTTCAAGAAGAAATTTGAGGCCCATTAGCAAAAATAAGGTGTTTTGAGCAAAGTTGACTTTTGCAAATTCCTAAAAATTTCCCAACTTCTCCAATGCATGTCTTGCTCAATTTTGATCATATGAACATGTTCTTGGACATTTTGGAAAGGTCTTGAAGTCCTCTAACCAATGCCTTTGGTCCCATGTCATTTGGATTTACCAATCTCAAGTTATGGTCTTTGACTTAAAGTGCATTTTTGTTGACTTTTGAATTTGACCTATAATGTAGAAATTGATAACTCTTTGTGAGGGCATTTTTTGGAATTGGAATGTGAAGATGGATTGTAGGAAATGTCATCCCCTTCAAAATGAGCATTGGATGGTATTTTTTTGATGAACCATGAAAAAGTTATGCCCTGGTCAAGATACAGTTGACTTTTTTGCTGTCCAAAAATAGTAACTTTTTGCATCTTGATGACTTTTGAGCCATTCTTGTGGAATCATGATCAAGACTTGATCAAATGATGATTGTGGACTCAAAATAAGATGTTGACCAAAAATTCTGATTTTTGACTGTGAAATGACCATTTTTCCCCTGCAATTGATTGTGGTTCAAATGAAGCTTTTGACTGTGCAAATTGGCACTGTGAGTCTTTAAACTTGGCATGTAGGTGCTTGAGAATGTATATGGGCCTATGATACTTGATTTAACCCTTAAAAACCTCAAAGTCTTTGAAAGAACCAATACCCTAATTTCAGCTGGCTTAGGAGGTGGTTTGACTGTCTACCTCTTGAGCCATCTTGAACAATTTTGAAGATCATTCTTGACAAATCTTGAGGAATATGGGAGGGCAAATTTTGGGGTACAACATCTACCTACTCGAAAAAGGATGTTCTTTTCCTCCTTTCTTTTAGATAGTGCTATCCTACTATTAGTGAGTAGGTAGCCCTATCGTTGGATGTTGAGGGACTATCGAAAGGGACACTATGGTCATCGAAGGCAACATGTGAGGATATCTTAGCATTCGAAGGAACTATCATCATATAGGCAACATCGAGGGACAAGATCATTTCTCGTAGGAAACTCGAGGGACGTTAGGGACCATGATCTTTTTGATGACTTTAGAATTGAGGGTCTTTGCTAAGATATCCCTACGTTCGAGGGACATGACCATTGTTTTCCGAGGCAACCAAGTGAGGAATATCCTAAGGGTGCGAGTGTGCAACAGTGTGTTTTTTCAAATATTTTGTCTTATGTTAGTGATCTAATGATTGTTTAATTAATCTTGTCATGCGCGCCTAAGTTACTAACTATTATATACAAGCATATAAGAATATAAAGAGCGAGAAATAAAAGTTCCTACGCTATTACTGGGCCTTGGGGCAGTTACATGATTAGATGCAAGAATTTAAATCTAACTTAATTATTACAAACCAGGAACAATTACATAATTAGAAGGAAAGTATTTTTTGTGTTTTTTATTTGAAAAATAAGTTAAATGATAAATAAAATAATTAATTAATTGGAAAAATTATTAATAAAAAAAAATTAATTCTAAATAAAAAAACTAATATTTTTGATATTTTTGAATAAAAAGATTTTGCAATTAAACCTAGGTTCTAATTGATTTTATTTTAAAGAAACAAATCAAAATAGTTACATCAAATTAATTTGCAAAATTAATTTTAATTAAAAAAAATCCTAAATCCTATTTTTTGTGATTTTACTGATTGTTATGATTAAATAGAAAAAATGATTTTTGAAATAATTAAAAATAACAAAGAAATTAAATAAAAAATAATTAAAAGGAAAAAAAGAATGGGCCTGAAGGGTGTTAGAAATCTGGGGGTGCATGTTGGATTTGGCGTGCATGTTGGATTTGCAAGGCCCAGGTTCACAAGCCCAATAATCCCTTGCGTGTGATTCATTATTGTGGCCTCTGGAAGGTCCACCATTGGACTGCAAGTTTGGTGCGCTGGATCTGGACACTTGGGATCTCATGGTTGGAGAGTTGATGGTGTATGGTGTACGCAGGGGAAGGCAATGCATTGGATCTGAAAGAAATAAGTTAGAAAACATAAAACGTTGGACCTGGGACTTGAACCCAGGTCCTCTCCCTTCCAGCGTGCTTCCTTTACCATCTGAGCCAAGTGTTCATTCGTTTATACAAACAAACACAAAATAATATAATCAAAATAAATGCCCAGAATTTTATTTAAGAAAAAACTCGCGCTGTTTTCAAATTGTCCAACCAGGTCATGCCACGCCATCATCTTCTTCAGTTGTCCATCGTTTTAGCCTAACACTTTTACCTACGGACTATATCTGTCACTAAAACACCTGCAAATCTCCAAAATTCACAACAGGCAATATGAATTCAATCTAAAGACATGAATCAATTGGGTTTGATCCCCTGAGCATGATGGTATCCTTTATTAGGCCCAATTTCGCCTATACCTGAAAACCCTAAAACGAACGTTTAAACCCTAACAATGGCAGGTTATCATATATGCATCAAAACTAGAAATTAACCATTCAAATACGTTCTAAATGCTCATACAAACAAGAATGCATACTCAAAATCTATTTCTGACGCGTGTATAATCAAAATCGATTTCAAAAAATAAGGTGCAAACCGTGATGATGTAAGTGATGATTCTGGGTGCTTTGATGCTTGGGAATGATGTTGTTAGCTTCACAATGTCCCCAGGAATGGATTGCAAACATCAAAACTCCTTGAATCCCTCTGTAACTATCAATCTGATTGCCACTTTTTGTGAAAAAATTGGAACTTTTTATGTGTGTTCTATGCGGCCAATCCTCCTTCTTTTGGTCTGGCAATGTTATGCATATATATCTGGATGTATTAGGGTAACAAAAGTGGACTAAATCTTGGAGATTTATGTAAAAAAGATTTGATTTGCCTATGGAATTTTATATTTCTTATTTTGTCCAAAACTTGCTTAAACAATTCCCACGTGTTTCCTTTGAGTTTCCAGCATGTTTTGCTCTTCATTTGATGAGAAAAAGATCTTCAAATCATATCTTACATATTTCCTATTATTTCTTTATTTAATTTTGACTTTTAATGAATAAAAAATAAAAATAATGAAATAGACTATGAATGAGCTCAGGGGTCGTGGGCCATGTTAGGAATAAGTTTCAAGAATGAAAACATGGGCCCGTTTGGAAAAAATTCAAGTTTGGTCAATATTGGCTTCATGCACATTTCCAAAAATGGGTCAACTTTAGTAATGCATATCTCTCTCATTTTTTACCCTAAAAGGGTGTTCTATGACTTTTTATAGAGCTTAGGATTTCCTCTAAACAACCTTTTTGGTTTCATCTAAATTGAATCTTCCATGTTCATGTAAGGAGCTTTGACCCAAAAGGTGTTTTTGTTGACTTTTTGAAAGGACCTGTAATGTATGACCTTGTATCTTTTGATTGAGGCCTTTCTTGAATTTGAGGGCTGAAGATAAGTTGTAGGGAATTGGATTCTCTTCAAAATGAGCTTTGGAAGAAAAATGTCTGATAAAGTATGAGAAAGTTATGCTTGGTCAAAGTTTGGTTGACTTTTCCTATAGAAACCCTAATTTGCCATTTTTGCCTTTTGATGAGTTAGGAGCATTTCTTGAGGAATCATGATCAACCCTTGATCAAATGATGGTTATTACTTCAAAATTTTGGTGTTGACCAAAAATATTGAAGTTTGACTGTATTTGGGCCACAATTGACTTTTGACCTAGTATAGTTGATTTCTAGGCCTTTGAACAGTTGACTGAGCAAACTTGTTGTGCAAGGCATGAAATTTGGCATGGATGATCTTGAGGACATATTAGGACCATGGAAAGAATTTGAGACCTTTGGAGCTCAAACATCTTTATGAAAATTGAAACCCTAGTTGAGGTTTGTTGCCTTAGGAGGAGAATTTGTCTTGTCAATTCTTGGTCATCCTTGAGCAATTGAGGACCTCTAGAAGCATGTCTTGGGTGAAATGGGAGGGAAAATTTTGGGTTACAACACACCGTCTCTTCAAGACAAATTTCAGGTCTTGATATTTAATCATCTTCTACCTCAAACATTCGAAAGGCACATGCCAATCATACTTTCAGGTTTAAGATGATTAAATTGGGGCAGCTATCATACCCCAAATTTGTCCTACCCTTTAATAAAATTATCAGGCTTAGGCTTGGCATTCATCTTCATCATCCTATTAGGTCATTTAACACATCATGCATCATTAATCAATTAACTTGGCATATGGATTAAGGTTCTTGGAGATTTAGGGTTTCCTTATAGCTTTGGGGCTCTCTTCTTCAAGGTTGATTCAATCGAGGGTCTTATGAATCAGAGTATCTACATGGTTTGAGGCTTTTGATCAATACTTTACAACTTGGTTTAATTGGGTTTCTCTCTGAATATGGATAGGGTTTGGCTCCATAATCATCATGGGTTTCTTTCTTGAACATTTGGGATTGTTCATCACATGAGGAGTGGTTTCATTAATTACTTGCATTGTGAGTCATGTTATTTGGACTTCGTTCAAAGGATTTGAAATTAGACATGGAAGTTCTTGAGAATTATAGATTGGGGATTATTTTCTTGTGCTTACGATCACTAGTTGAATTAGGGCTTATTTCCATACTCATGTGGAGATCAAGGGATTTCTTTTGGGTTCCACTTGGATTCATATCATCTTAGGTATTTGGTTCATTATGGTAATACATGAATCTTTGGTTCATAATTCATTGTTTGGGCCGCAAGTCATCTCCTTGGTTCTCATACAAAAGCTTGATGTATACACAACATAAGCTATCAAGTTTGAAGGCATTGTATCATTTCAAGGACATTTTAAACTATTGGGCTTTCACATGTCACCGCAAGAAGTGTATAACACCATAACTCATTACAACACAAAGTTATTATCATTATCATCATCATTTCATCAAAACCATTACAAAATCAAAATAAAGGAAGGAAGATCACGTGAATTCAAAGAGTTCTAAATTCATTTCTTATGTTAGATCAAGTCACCATTCTCATTAGAATGACAACCAATTCCATGCCATTACAAGGTTAATCATGCTACATTGATATCACAAAATTGGAGGAAAATGCTTTGAATACTTGAAGAATTATAATTGAATCTTCAAAGAATTACAAAGAATTACACTTAAAAGTCTTCATGATTACCATTACATCTTTGGAACTTTTGACAAAAGAAAAGGACTTTACAAATTAGGTCCATGCCTAAGTTGCTAAGTTCTTAAGATACATGAACAAGCTTCAAGCTTCATGAATCAAAAACTTGACATGAGTTATGCTCTGCCTTTGTCACATGATTAAAACCTACAGCAAGATGATTGAAGCAAAACTGATATGCACCAAACAAATGGATCCATAACATGAAATTTTCAAACCTACATAACATCATGGTCATTCAACCTGCTGCAGACTGCTACATCAAATCCTAAACATCAACACATTTTCATTAACAATACTTCTCATGTTTCACAAGCCTATGCATTACAAGAGTACTTTTCTACAAATCTTTGGGTTTCCTCTATAAAAATCCACTTCACTAGCTTCATATCTTTGTCGACTTTATACAACCATGACCATGCTTCGTTGTGACTTCATATTTCTTTAATTTTATCTTCTTGAACCGAGCCTTTGACACCAACACCCTGTTGTACCAAGCATAAGCCTGTGTAAAATCCAAAACCAATCAATAACATTCCTCAACATGTTACAAACGCAAAGAAGTTATCGAATTCATTCATCATCATATACATTTCAAGGAGAAAGGCCATAAAATTCTAACATACAATTAATTATATATTGCTGACCTCCATAACTAATCCAACCTTCAAACCAAACTAACATATATTCTCAAAAATCAATTTCCAATCTTGTTTCTTAAACTTTCAGTTTCTTTAACTAACTAATTTCAACAAAGTCACTAGTTCTGGTATTCTAAACTGCTAATTCCTAGATATTACTAATATTCTATTACTAACCGAATGAACTGTAGCCTAACCTTTTAGTTTTTAACTAACTTCAATTGGCCTAAACAAACTAGTTTAGTTCATAGCCTGCATCCAAGCCACAAAATTCAAACAGCAAAACAAAAAATCAGAAATAGGAATTAAATCAGGAAATTGTTTACAGCTTAACATAAAAATTTAAATAGTTAGCCCTCACTTCCAAAGCTAGTTTAGTCAGTTAGAAAAGCCAGCTCATCATAACCTGAACAACTAATTGTAACTAACTACTTAACCCATCTCAATTTCCCTCTCATAAATTATGTTTTCAACTAACTTTCTAACATCTTCTAACCAAGTAATTTTCAAACAAAAGCTTCGATCTCCTAACTGAATAACTAACTCTAACCTCACTAACCAACTGAAACTAACAACTCAAACTAACCTCCTAATTGTAACTAAAATAACAGAATTCTTAACCCTCAATAACAAACTCTCCAACAGTTTGCAACTAACCTAAATCTCACCATTTAATCCCTAACAACCTCTACTCCATCCTATGGCTGATATTTCCCCAACCATAACTGAATCATTCAACCTCCACGCCTATATAAGCTAGATGCACCTTCAATTCAACTCTCTCCGCCGTTTTTCCACACATCTCAAAAACACACGCATCATTCTTCATTCCCTATTTCTCTTTCACTCTAGTTTCATCATCACCATCCTCATACGCTCAAAATCACCTATTTCACCATCTTCATCTTCTCACGATCGCTCTCTCTCTCTCTCTCTCTCTCTCTCTCTCTCTCTCTCTCTCTCTCTGTGTGTGTGTGTGTGTGTGTGTGTGTGCATCAAACTTTATCATTTGTTATATCACCATAACCGGAATCATACAAAAACAATATACAATAACAACATTGCCTTTTTCACTCTCTGAATCCTCATCATCATAAGCACACGCAGAAGAATGTAGAAGAAGAAGAAGAAAAGGACAGGAAAGGAGAGTTCAAGATTGATGAATACCTGAACAAGAGCTCGAATATCTCTGGGTTTTGTCAATGATTTCATTCAGTTTGAAGAACCGCCAGAGTTATTCTAGTAGGTAATTCGTACTAAACTTCAAATCTTTGTTATTACTCATGTTTTGATGTGAATCTGCGGATGATAATGAGTAGAAGTGAGGTTCGTTCTTTAATTTTGATGAAGGAGATGTTGAAGTGACAAATAGAAACAGTTTTGGTTTGTCGAAGAAGAACAATGAACAGAAATGTGTGGTCATGGTGTAATACTTAACAAGGATCATCGGGCTTATGCATCATCATATACATACCTTCCATTAGGTCATGTAATATTACATCCATTCATTAACAACATAACTTAGCAGGGGATCGAGATTATTCAAGAACTAGGGTTTCAATATTGGTTTTCAGTTGAGATAGCTTTAAGCTAGTGTTTGGTTCCCTCTATCACTTCAAGCTACTTTCATTATCAAAATTCATCAAAAGCAAATGAATTAGGGTTTGTTAATCATCGTGTTTGAGCTTGTTGATGTTCAACAACTGAGTTTCATTAGGTTTCATGTCAAGGTATTCTACTATGCTTCAAGTCCTACCTTTATCAAAGGATTCAAGGCATTGGCTATCTTGTTACTCATCAAGTCAAGATATAGTGGAATTGGATTGCAAAATACAAGCCATGGCACGAGAGATGAGTTTACAGATTCATTGGAATAAAGGAATCATTATTCTTTTACATACTTGTTGCTTGTCATAAAAGTTTGATTAAGATTGGAAAATTGAAGTGAATATAAGCCTTCATTGAGAATAGAAGATTAATTTGAGGTATTCATTCAAGTTCAAGATTGGATCAATGTTTGCTTTGGTACTAGTTGCAATGTTGAAAAGGAATACATCATGAAAGTTTCAAGCCCATTATTGTACCCCAAATTTTTCCCTCCCTTTTACTCAAGACATTCTCCTAGGGTTCTGAAATGCTCAAGGTTGTTCAAGAATTGATCAGACAAATTCTCCTCCTAAGCAATTGACGTACAACTAGGGTTTTGTGTTTATCAAGGAATATTGGGTTTCTAAGGTCTCAAGTGGATTTCATGGTCTCTTATATGTCTCTAAGAATGCTCATACCAAGTTTCATGCCTTGCATCACAAGTTTGCTCAGTCAATTGCTCAGATGATTTAAAATCAACTGTAAAAGAAAAAAAGTCAATTATGGTCAACATATAAACAAACCTCAAAATTTTTGTCAACGTCAATATTTTGAAGTCATATTCATCATTTGATCAGGGGTTGATCATGATTCATCAAGGAAAACTCTCAAATCATCAAAAGTCAAAAGTTGCCAAATTAGGGTTTCCTAAGGAGAAGTCAACCGAACTTTGACCAAGCATAACTTTCACATGATTCATGATATTTTCCTCAACCAAGGCTAATTTTGAAGTAAATTCAATTCTATACATCATTGTCTCTCTAAGCTCAAGTCCAAAAAATGCTTCATTTGAGACATATGGGTCAATACATTATAGGTCATTTTAAAAGTCAACAAAAATACACTTCTTGTCAAGGCAACTTACATCACGATAAATTATTCAAATGCAAAAATGATCAACATAGAGATTGTATATGACATCTTGAGGTTTCCAAAAAGTCCAATATCACCTTCAGATGATAAACATTGAGAGAGTTATGGCTAATGAAAGTTGGGACATTTTAAAAAATGCATGAAACAAAAAGTGATCAAACTTGGAATTTTAAGCAAATGGGCCATTGATTCAAGATCCATGCATGGTATACACTCCAATTTGAACCTCACCTCTTATTCATACACCCCTTGGGTTGTTATTATTATTTAAAAATTCAAAATAAATAAAATAATAACATTGCTTATTACAAGAGTCCAAGCCCATGTTATTTAACCTAAAATGCAAGCTATATATTCTTCCTCATTCAGACAAACAAGCCACGAAACCTTATGCTAGAAACCACATCCAAAAATATCACAAAAAATTATCAAACTAGGGCAACTTGAAACCTTAGCTTGCAGCTGTTTCCATGGCGTTCAAACCTGCTCATTCACTTCCAGCAACCTTACAGAGTAAGAATGGATCAAACACAATGATCCAAAAACCCCAGAACATGCACGCATACATCGTTGTTTCATATTTTTTTGCAAAACTCATATTTTTGCTTTCTTCATGTTTCATTGCAAACTAATTGTATTAATGTGTTTCTGAGGTTTGTTAGTGCAAGAAAAGTAGATCACATGACCTCCATGTTATCAAAATCACGAGTTTCCATACATGCACTGACCCATGTTGTTTTGATCGTATCTCACAAATCATTGTGTTTCAATCCAAAATAACGACTCCATTGAATCCGCAAGCCTTGATTTAGGGGGGTAGGGTATTATTGGATCTCTAATACTTATTGTTTTGCAGGTTTAAAGAAAAGAAGCTACCGGAGAAGACGACTGGAGCTAGGGCTCCGGAGCCTCTCCGGTCATACAGTGTGATTTTATATTATATATATTTTGTTTCAGTTTAGACAATGGATGTATCACAACCCCAGTGGTTAAACATGCACACTAAAGATATTACTATGCCAAGGCGTGGGTTCGATCACAGCCTTTTGGCATTTTGAGTTTTTTTCTTCATAATTTTACATGTTTTGCATGATGATAATAAAGCGTGCTTGCTTCCATTCTTTGACATAGGCGCGCGCCTGGCCTAGTGGTGAAAGTGCTGGGTGAAAGAGCAAAGGGTGTGGGTTCAACATCCACCCCTGGCAGTATTCTTTTGAAACTTTTTTTTCTTCATATTTTCCTTAATTTTACATTTACAAACCCTAAATTCATAAACAAAACCTTTTAACATACCTAATTTTTTTCAAAACATTTTTTACAAACTCTAATAAAAATTAGGGTTTAGGTTTTCTAATTTAATTAATCAATTTTTTTAATTAAAATTAATTATACTTTTTAGGTTTATTTGATTAATCGTTAAAAAACCTTTTTCATAAAACCCTCGAAAAACATTTTTCCTTTTTCATCCTTTTTTTATTCTTACTTCCATCTTCGCGAATTGTAATAAGCTTACACTTGTCATTTCCTTTTTCATCATTATGTAATTGCTTCTCGGTTTGTAATAGTAATTAGGGTTTTACATTCCGCATTTTATTATTTATGTACCTCTCCCAAAGTGTTGTAATAGTCTTAGGTTTTCTTTCTGCATTTACTTTCCGCACATTTACTGCATTAGTATTTTACTATACCCATGTTAGTAATTAGGTCATGTATGGAAAAATTAAAAACAAATGGTAGCTAACCCTAATTTCAAAGATAAGCATAACTGAAAATAGATCACTTGCACACTTACACCTATAGGGAAACCTCCCTTGTTGCCTCGGAAAAAAATAGTCATGCCCCTCGAATGTGGGGACGCTTTAGTGCAGTCCCTCGAAAACAAAGATTGTAGTCCCTCGATGACCCTTTTGATGTTGTCTTTGGTAAACAATCTAGTCCCTTAACGATAATTACTAAAGCGTCCTTACAAGTTGCCTTCGATGACTGTATGATGACCCACACATGTCCCTTCACATCCAACGATAGGGCTTCCTACTAACTAATGGTAGGATAGAACTATCTAAAGGAGTAGGTAGATCGTTGTTAATCGCTTGTTCACAAACATTTCAAAATAAAAACATTTTTTCATAAACACTCTTCATTAATATTTTCAAAAACCCTTTGTACGCGTTCTCGAGGACAGATACACGAATCATTACAAAGTTTCCTTACATTGGCATTCAAAATATTTTCCAAACACATTCACGAAACAATTTTCAAAACAAAGTGAGCTAGCGATTAAGAGCCCGAAGGTAACTACGGATGAAAAGGGTGTTAACACCTTCCCTTTTCATAATATACCCCCCAAACTCAAAAATCTCAAAGGTTTTTCCTGTTCTTTTCACCCTTTCCTTATCGGATAAAAGAAAAGTTGGTGGCGACTCTTGTTATCTGCAACATTTGTGATAAAATGAAAAACCTAGTTAGTTCTCCCACTGTCAAAGACTGAATGCCATCAAAGACCGAAGTACGTCATCTTGAGTCAAAGTTTAGGACCCACTCGACATGGTGAGCTTGATTCTCATAGAAGGACGTCCAAAGAAGAAAAGTTCTTCAGTCAAGGTTGCAGCCAGACTCAACTTCTAACACTCTATTTTTTGTTTATCCTAAGATATCCTTGAAAACATTGCATCCACATATCATGCACATAATTACATAATAAGTATTTATTAAAACACATGCTTTCTCATCTTCTTGCTGTTTATTTCAGTAAAAGATGGCCCTAGAACAAACTGTGAAAGAACTTCAAGCTCAGAATACTCAGTTTCAGCAAATGTTCCTGGACTTAGCTAAGGGACAAGACGAGCTGACCCTCATCACAAAAGGGAATAAAAAGAAGACTAAGAAACCAACAATCTTTCTTAATATAGGAATAAGATTCAAAGGTCTGGTCAAAAGGGCTCTAGATTTTGAGGTCCCATCAAATGAAGACGATAACCAAGAAGAAGATGACAAGAGTGTGAAAGCTGGAGAGAATAGCATCCTTGGTTCTGGCCAAGATTTTGATGAACACTATTTTGCTTAACAGTATCCTCCCGTTGATGACAGATACAAATAGTTAGAAGATCGCCTTAATGCTATGGAAATCCAGAGAGTGCCCGGGCTAGATTTTAAAGAGTTGGGGCTTATCTCGGGGGTTGTCATCCCTCACAAGTTCAAGGTCCCCGTCTTTGCCAAATATGATGGTGTTTCTTGTCTTAAGCTTCATCTGAGGTCTTACGTCTAGAAAATCCAACCCCATACTGCTAACAAAAAGTTATGGGTTCACTTCTTTCAAAAGATCTTATCTGGGACACAATTGGAATGGTTCTATTAGCTTGAAGGAACCAGTATACGCACTTGGGAAGACTTGGCTACTGATTTTTACAAGCAATATCAGTATAATGTTGACTTTGCACCAACTTGTATGTAACTACAAAGTATGGCTATGGGCTGGAATGAAGGGTTTAAATAATATGCCCAAAAATAGAGAGAACTTGCTCGAAGAGTTCGACCTCCTCTGTCTGATAGGGAGCTGGTTGATATGCTCATGGGCACGTTGATAAGGACTTTCTTTAATCATCTAATCGGAAGTTCTTCATTTGGTTTTACCGAATTAATATTAACAGATGAGCGTGTCAAAAGTGGTATTATAAGCGGAAAGATTCAAGTGGCTGCGTCTTCGAGTACTGTAAATAAGACGTTCAATAGTAAAAAGAAAACCAATGTTGTGTATGGCCAGAAGGTTCGTACTAGAGATAATCACATTCCATCTATATGAGTTGTGCTAATTTTTAATCTTGCACTAGTGCAATAACATCAATAAGGCAATCAGCGTAGGTACGACGCACCCAAGAGACAGTTTACCAAGATCAACATGCCATTGTCTCAGGCATTGTAACATATATTAAAAGCAGACCTGATTACATTGAGAGATCCTCCTTATAACCCCAACACTTCCTCTCCTCGGTACAATCCTAATGTAAGATGTGCCTATCATTCCAATAGTTCCGGACACGACACAAATAACTATTGAGCTTTAAAAAACACGGCTCAAGACATGATTAATGCTAAGGAAATTGACTTTGATCCTCCCGAGACTCCCAATGTGATCATTGCACCTATGCCTAAGCACGACAAATGCGTTAATGCTATTGATGGAGTCAACGCGATAGATGATGCTGGTAGTGACTATGACCTAGACAGTTAGATCTTTCCCACCACCGGCAATGGGCTCAGCAATTGGAAGAATGAAGACCTTATCTCAATCTCCTTTATTCATGAGTCATGACTATTTTCTGTTTATTGCTTTCAAATTTTTGGTTTGTAATTTTTAAACAGTGACTTTAAACCTTGTCTCTTACCCGGGGCACAATGATCCATTTGTTAAGGGTTGTCATTTCATAAACATATCTTCATTTAATAAATCATTGGATGTTATGCATTTAAATTTTTTAATCTTTGTCTTTCTTTAATTTTCACTTTCAAAATAGCTATGTGTTCTTACACACACCCATAAAATAAATTACAAATCCACATCCACTCTGGATCCCGTTGATAACGATCATGCTATTGCCACTTATGGATTTGAAAATATGATCTACCAAGCCAATGAAGAAGGCGAGGAAGATTGTGAAATACCTGGTGTTGTACCCCAAAATTTCCCCTCCCATATTTCTCAACACATGGCAAGTGAGGTCCCCAAAATTGCTCAAGGAAGTTTAAGAGTTGACCAGATAAACTCTCTCATAAGGCAGTATACCTCAAATTAGGGTTTCTATTTTCATCAAGATGTGTGAAACACAAAGGAATCAAATTCTCCCCATTTTCCTAATATGTTCCCAATATCATCCATGTCAAGTTTCATGCCTTGCATAAGAAATTTACTCAGCCAACTGCTCAGATGCTTGAGAATCGATTGTATTAGGTCAAAAGTCAACTGGGGCCCACATACAGTCAAACTTCAAGATTTTTGGTTAAAATCCTCATTTTGAATTATTATTCATCATTTCGTCAAGGTTTGATCATGATTCCTCAAGGATTGCTCACAATTCATCAAAACCCAAAAGTTGCTAAATTAGGGTTTTGTAGGAAAAGTCAACTCAACTTTGACCAAGCACAACTTTCTCATACTTTATCAGAAATGACCCATCCAAATCTCATTTTGAAGAGGATGTAATTACATACAATTCATATTCATCTCCCAAGTCCAAATTTTTCACTCACAAAAAGATATGAATTTTGACATTATAGGTCCTTTTGAAAAGTCAATAAAAACACCTTTTGGGTCAAAGCTTCATACATGAACTTGGAAAACTCAATTGAGATGAGACCAAAATGGTTGTTTATAGTACATATTAATCTTTCTAAAAAGTCCAAGAACACCTCTCTAGGGTCAAAGTTGACAGAGTTATGCATTGGCCAAGTTGACCATTTTTGCAAAATTGCCAAAAGTCAAATGTGCTCAAATTTGCATTTTTTTTGCTAAATGGACCCAACTTTTTATGCTTGAACCTCAATTATAATGTGGTACACGACTCAAATTATCACTCACTCATTATGTGCTTCATTTTTCAATTTATTTTGATTTTTCATTAATTAAAAAGTGAATTAAATCAAATAAATGATGAAAATTAATAAAGATATGATTTGATTTGTTTTTTTGACAGTTTGGCAATCAAGATATGCTGAGTTTACAAGATCAATTCGAATCAAGGCCAATTGGTACAAGAAAGGCATGATTTGGCTCAAAATAGGAACATATCATATAACTTGAAAATCAAATCAAATCTTGGATAAATGCAAATATTCATGCCAAGTTTGTTAACCTAATTCATTCTAGGTTATATAATGAAGCTTTCCAGATCAAAAAACAAGGGTTAGAGGTCGTGAGAGGAATAAAACAATACTCAAAAAAGTGACAAAAAGTGTTGGTTGGTTTTTGCATCTAGAGATTAATTCAGACCATTCCAATGTTGCTAATCCATTGATGGACCTTCCCAGAAGCTAATTGGATCAATTGCAAGGCTTGAAGCACTCAAAATCACCAACTGTAACTCACACGGTTTGGTATTTTTTAAATCCGATTATCATGATTCTTGCATCATTATCACTTTTTATTGTTATATTCATGATTATCATCATGTTTGCAAGATAATAGGATGGTTTAATTGTATTTTTGAAGCTTATATACGCATCTACCATTGTTAGGGTTTTATGTTCTTGTTTAGGGGTTTTCAATGCAGGAAAAATTAGGACTTGATTCTGGTACCATGATGCTCGTGAGGATGAGACGAGTTGATTGGTATCAGTACTTTTCATTTATCTTGCTCGTGTGTAATTTTGGAGATAAACATGTTTGTACCTACAGTAAGCGTCTGTAGGTAAAAGTATTGTTTTCTAAGACGATGGAGAAAGGGAGAAGACGCTTGCATGTCAGCCAGCCATTGGGACGTTTGAATATTTGCGCCTTGGATTCAGTTTCTTTTTGCTTTTCTTATATTATGCTTTATTGTTATTATAATGACAAGTTAACAACGCAGCGCAGCTGGCAAGCAAGCATTGGATTTGAGTATAAGGAACTGGGTTCGATCTCAGGTCCCAACCTTTGCCTTGTATTATTTTTCTTCATATGATCAGGTGCACTACCATTCCATGTGTCCACCATGCAGCTCAAAGATCTGACCATCAGATTCATCTCCATCCAGGATCCAACGTGCCAACAATGAGAGACCACCATAGTCCTCAAGTCAACTCCCATACCGAATCAGACGTGGTCAAACAGACTTTGGAATGTTGGGCCAGAAAATCCAGAGTTACACCCCCCTCTTCAGCAACACTATCAGGCTCATTTCTTCTTTTTTTGTTTCTTCTTATTTTTTAATTCTTTTAATATTTTCCTTAATTATTTTAATTAACAAAATTAATCATTTTTTTATAAAATCATGAAATCAAGAATTCACCAAAATTAGAATTAGGTTTTTATCAAATTTAATTTAACTAATTTAATTTAATTTAGGTTAACTTTGATTTTTTTTTCCTTCACAATTAAAATCAATTAGAAAAATTAGGTTTAATTCTTGATTTAATTGTTTTCCTTTTGCAAATAAAATAAAAATACAAAAAAAATAGGTTAATTTAATTATTTTTCTTAATTAAAATTAATTAGTAATTAGGATTTTCTTTTAATTCAATTATCCCATTATTTTCTCAAATAACAAAACATGACAAAAAAACATTTTTTTCTTTAATCAAATCGCAAGTAGGATTAGTTAAAGGGTCAAAACCCTAATCGCCTCGCATTTAATTCGCCGCGTGCTTGTTGATTATTTTGCCATTATTTTGTAACTGCTCACTCGTTTGCAATAGTTAATTTAGGGTTTTATTTACTGTTTAAATCCTCGATTTTTTTGCTATGTAATCAATCCCCCTCCCCGAAGCCTTGTAATAGCGTAGGTTTATTTTCTCGCATTTTTAATTCCTGCAAATACTTAACTGCTAGATGTATGCTAATAGGATCGTATGGCAAGAATGCATGGCAAAATTAAAATGGTTAGAAAACCCTAATGTGCAAAGATTAAATAACTGAAACAAATCACTCGCACATATTCACTCTTAGGGTATACTCTCACTTCGGCTGCCTTAGGTAAACGATCATTAAGCATAGGGTGTCTTAGTGGTTTCCCTCCAGTCTAAAAAGATCAAAGTATCCCATTCGAATGTTGCCTCGGAAATGTTGCCTCGAACATGATCTTAAGACTCTAGGGTTACTACTAAGGTGTCCTAATATTGCTTTAGTGATCATACGTCCCTTTCGAATTGACCCTTACAAACTCCAACGACGGTGCTACCTATTTCTTAATAGTATAATAGCGCTGTCTAAAGGAAACAAGAATAGAAACGATCTTTTTTTGAGTAGGTAGATGCTAGTAGGTACTTGCTCAAATCAAAACTTTTCACACTTACACCTTTTCAAACATATTTTCAAAACAACTTCGTCACACTCTTGAGGACTGATACAAGGGTTATCACGAAGTAAAACATTTTCAAAAACAAAGAACATCAACACAAGCAATTTAAAAATGAGCAAGTACCTAAGAGCCCATGGAAAACCATGGATAGAAAGGGTGCTAACACCTTCCCTTTCTATAATCTACCCCCCGTACTCAAAATCTCGAAAAAGGATTTTTTTTCTGTACTTTTTTCCTTTCCGATTGGATGAAATAAAAGTCGGTGGCGACTCTTGCTTACTGTGACATTTTGCAAATAAAAAATGCAAAATGCAAACCAGTATTAAACAGTCGGTTCTGCCACTGTATCACAGAACTGGCAACTCTGCTGGGGATTTATAAGTGGGGTATACCTTAGGATCTAGGTCATTTAAAATTACTTCTCTTGATTGCTTTGTTTGCTTTATTTTTAAGGGTTTTGTTTGGGGTTACTATAGATCCTATACCCGAATCTGGGGAATACCTTTTAGGTAAGTAGAAATAGACTGTGAGGGAACTGTACAGCGTAGACCGATATGGTTGAAGCAGTAGCTACGTTAGTGTGGCACTTTGGTTGGTATCGGTATCCCTTGTGGTGAAACGAGGAGAATACGGGGCCGCTGCATGGTGTCGTGAAGCATCAACTGACCTTAGAACCTTTAATCGCCCATCTTGGCCATTAGAAAGTAGCGAGATAGACGGCCTCGGTGTAGAGCTGAGAACTGGTTGATACTCGATGCTAGACTCATTGAGATCATACTTTCGGAATATTTCGTCTGCAAGAAAAGATTGTGTGAGCTGAAACCATGACCGATAAAGGATGGTCAGTGATATTGAGATCCTCTAGAATCCGGTTACTTTTCTAAGACAGGTTGAACCAACTTAACTTCAAGAGGGTATTACCTTTGAGCTCATGCAAGCCTTAAACCTAAGGGCTTTGTGTGATTTGATTGTGGTTGCAATACATGTGTTTGCTATACCTGTGGTTTATCATGACATCATGCATCATAACATGGCATTCATGCTTCATTACACTAACCATTTCAAAGACCAAGGGAATTTATCTTTGTTCTGTTTTACAGATCATGGCTTTCGTGCATAGAAATACTATCTGAATCAGCTTTGTGCAGATACCTTCCCAACTCAAGGAGCTAGTATCAAGAGTTTCTGAAACGTCTACTTTCATTAAGAGACATGGTCAACTTCTCAACCTGGTTACTTCAAACCTTGATGAACAGATGATGAGCGTACTTTTTCAGTTCTTCGATCCCAAGCATCACTGCTTCACCTTTCCAGATTATCAGTTGGTACCCACCTTGGAAGAATTCTCTCAGCTATTGGGCATATCCATTCTTGAACAGGTACCCTTCACAGGTATAGAAGAAGTTCCTAAACCAGAAGTCATTGCCTCAGCTTTGCATTTGAAACTGGCCGATATGGTATGAAATTGGGAAACTCGAAGCGGAGTCGAGGGTTTTCTAGCCAAATTTCTGATAGACAAAGCTTAGCTATTTTGGGATGATTTGGATTTTCAGGCTTTTGAGGAGGTCTTGGCTCTTCTTATTTATAGTTTAGTTCTCTTCCCTAATCTGGACTCCTTTGTAGATGTGAATGCTATCAAGATTTTCCTTTCTCGCAACCCTGTGCCTACCTTGCTTGGAGATATTTTGCACGCTCTTCATACTCGTACCATGAAGAGAAGAGGGACTCTTATGTGCTGCATGTCATTGCTGTCGAGGTGGTTTATTTCTCACCTCCCAAAGTCTGTACTGACGAACGAAGAAGGTTTGGGTTGGTCGCACAGGATAATTTCACTCGCTCATACGGATATTCTTTGGTGTTCCCGAGCTATGGAAGACATTGCTATTATTGACCGCTGTGGGGAATACCCTAACGTCCCATTACTTGGTATCAGAGGGGGTATAACTTACAATCCTTGTCTAGCTTTACGACAATTTAGCCATGCTCGAAGGGATGGTCCCCATGAGTTACTTATTGAGAGCATTGTATTCAACTATGAGGATGATGTTAAGGAGTATCGTCGAAGGTTCATACGAGCATGGGGCAGGGTAAACAGATCTGACCCCAAAGATTTGGGACCAAAGACTTCCATTCCTATGCAGCCTTACCTCCAATGGGTACGAGCTCGTGCCCAGAAGCTTATGATGTCTTAAAGGCATTTTGAACCTTCAAATTTAAGCTAATAAAGTTTTTGTTTATTTTGGTTTGCAAATTTAAATTTCCCGAAGTCTTTGAAATCATTACATGCGCATCCCATTATCATACACATCATTATAGGTACCACTACAGGTTTCTCATCTTCTTCGTTGTTTATTTCAGCAGAAATTTCTTTCGATCAAGCCATCAAGGATCTTCAGGCACAAAACGCCCAGTTCCAGCAGATATTCATCAATCTGGAAAAGGGGCAAAAGGATCTGAAAGCCCTCATTCTGAAAGAGAAGAAGAAGAAGAAGAAGAAGAAGAAGAAGACTGGTATTCTGAATATGGGCAGAAGGTTTGGAGAAAGGTTAAAGCATCAAACTGATCTGACCTCCTCATCCAAGGAAGGGGAGAACCAAGAAGGGGAAAAGGACCCTAGTCCTGCAGTCTCTGACAATGATACTGATTATGATGATGAGAAATATCCTCCTATCGAGGATAGATACAAACAGCTAGAAGACCGTCTGAGTGCCATGGAAGTTCAGAAGATACCTGGTTTAGATTTTGGAGAACTGGGATTGGTGTCGGGAGTAGTCATCCTGCAGAAGTTCAAAGCTCCAGTTTTTGCCAAGTATGATGGAGTGTCCTGCCCAAAACTCCATCTCCGCTTGTATGTTAGGAAGATCCAACCCCACACCGCTGATAAGAATTTGTGGGTATACTTTTTTCAAGATAGTCTATCAGGGACTCAACTTGAATAGTTCTACCAGTTGGAGGGAGCCAGTGTCCGAAATTGGGAAGATCTTGTTGCTGCTTTCTATAAGCAGTATCAGTACAATGCCGACCTTTCTCCCACTCGTACTCAACTTCAGAGTATGTCCATGGGAGCAGGAGAAGGTTTTAAAGATTATGCTCAAAAATGGAGAGACTTGGCTGGGAGAGTTCAACCCTCTTTGTCTGATAGGGAGTTGGTTGATATGTTTCTAGGGACACTATCTGGTCCATTTTTCAATCACTTAACCGGCAACTCGTCAGCTGGATTCACTGAGCTGATTTTAACTAAAGAAAGAGTAGAAGCTGGAAATCGTAGTGGTAAAATACAGAAGGATGCCTCCTCGAGTTCAACTAAGAATCCTTTTGCTGGTAAGAAGGAAGCCAGTGTGGTCTATAGCCCGAGGGGCCAAAGCAGATCTGAACACCGTCAAACGGTAAATGCTATGGTGATACCAAGACCCGCAGTTGCTCCACAATGCAACAATCAACAAAGGGTGGAAAGACCACAATTGCAGTTTACCCGCATCAACATGACTTTGGCTGAAGTTCTGCCTCATCTGTTAAAATCCAACTTGGCAACCTTGAGAGAGGCTCCCAAGAATCCAAATACTACCTCTCCCAAATACAATCCCAACGCGCGGTGCGCCTACCATTCTGAGAGTCCCGGTCACGATACAAATGATTTTTGGGCTCTGAGAAACAAAGTACAAGACTTGCTTGAAGCCAAGGAGATAGAGTTCGACGCTCTAGAAAAGTCGAATGTTATAACTGCTCCCATGCCCAAACATGGTCGTGGAGTTAATGTTGTTGACACTGATTTGTTTGTGACCTCTGTTGAAGAAATTTCTACTCCTCTTATGACTGTTAAGAAAAATTTGTTGTTGGCCGGTTTATTTTCGGGATGTGGTGAAGGTTTCCACATGTGTTTGATTCTACATTCTGGTTTCCGTTTGTTGAAGTCATGTGTTCAGCGCCTGATGGATAATAAAGAAATTTTGTTCGAGAATACAGTGATCCCTGTTGTTCCCATTGAAGACGTTGTTATTATAACCATTTCCGCCAATCCTTCCAAGGTTTCCTCGAGAAGACCTGTTAGGATTACACCTGTTCAAAGAATTGCTCCGCTGATAATCATTGTTCCTGGTCCCATCCCGTACACCTCAGACAAGGCTGTCCCATGGCATTATGGTGCTGATGTGTACTATCATGGCATTAAACAAGATCTGAAGAATGAAGAAGCTGATATTGATGTCAGTAATATTGTTGGGACTAGTAAGGTTACCCGAAGTGGAAGGGTTTTCTCTCCTGAGATTGCTCCGAAGATCATCAAGCCTACTGTTATTCCAACTGCTGCTCCAACCAGCACTCCTGACATTTCTCCTGTTCCTACTCCAGTTATTACCCCTGCTACTGAGCCATCTGGGACTCGGGGAAAGGAAATTATAGGTGAGCCTGCCTGGACGGAGGAACCTAAGAAAATCGTTGTGGAAGCCTCTAAACAAGAAATATAGGAAATACTGAAAATCATTAAGAAGAGCCACTACAATATGGTCGAGCAGCTGGAGCAGACCCCATCAAAGATATCCATGTTGTCTCTGTTGTTGTGTTATGAAGCCCATGTGAAGGCTTTGATTGCATTTCTCAAGACTGCACATGTGCCGCAGGAAACTTCAGCAGATCAGTTCAAAGATTGTGTGGCCAGCCTGACTGCCGATAATGGGCTTGGTTTTTCAGATGCGGATCTGACACCGAAAGGAAAAAAGTATAATGATGCTCTGCATGTCTCGATTGAGTGCAGGGGCACCACTATGGCTCATGTGCTGGTAGATATCGGGTCTTTACTGAATTTTCTGCCGAAGAAAGTGTTGGACCGTTTGGATTATGAGGGTTTGACTCTAAAGCCTAGTAACATTGTGGTAAGGGCTTTTGACGGATTGAAGAGAATGGTGCACGGGGAGGTGAACATCCCTGTCAAAGTGGGTTCTCATACTTTTGGGTCCACCTTCTACGTAATAGATATCAGGCCATCATATTCTTGTTTGTTGGGTCGTCCTTGGATCCACGAGGCTGGGGCAGTCACCTCCACACTCCACCAAATGCTGAAATATCCGGTGGAGGAAAAGATTGTCACACTGCGAGGTGAAGAAGAATATATGGTGAGTCTCCTTAATTCCTTCTGCTATGTAGAGATGGACGGGGAATTCATAGAAACTCCTTGTCAGAATTTCGAAGAGGTCCTTTAGGTCTTGGCATCAACTAAAGTTACTACCAACAAACCTCCGTTGAAGATGGCCTCTCTCAAGGACGTCAGGGCTGTGGTTGAAGAAGGTGGGTGTACCAATTGGGGTCAGCTCCTTGATTTCACTCACAAAACTGACAAATTTGGTTTGGGATTTACTGCAGGGGCTCAAAGGGCTGTTAACCGCGCTCGGGCTGGAAGGCCTCCTCTACACATCAGCAATCAGGGAATTAATGCATTTGAAGTCAGTGAAGAGGATTCAGACATTGACAACTGGATCTACCCAACAACCAATGGTGGACCGAATAACTGGACGGCGAGGGACTTCATACCTGTTTCTTTTATTCCGCAGTAATTGACTCATTTGTTTTAAGGTTTGTAATAAACAATGTGAAACTTTACGGCCCGGTGCCTTGCCCGAGGCACCTCGGCTTTGCTTGTGAGGGCTATTATTTGTCATTTCATATATCATTAATAAAGCATTGGACATTTCTTGCATACAAATTTTGCGCTCCTTGTTTTTCTTTTTTGTCTCTCACTTTATCAAAACAGTTATTCTCTTACACACACTCACGTATCATACTGCAGATCCATATCCACTCTGGATCCCATTGATAAAAACTTTACTACTACCAGTTATGACTTCAAAAATCCGATCAACCAAGCTGAGGACGAAGGTGAGGATGATTGTGAGGTGCCTGGAGAACTTGCTAGACTGTTACAGCAAGAAGAAAGGGCCATACGGCCTCATGAAGAGCCAGTTGAGTCAGTGAATTTGGGTACAGAGGAAGACATGAAAGAGGTTAAAATAGGTGCGAACTTGGAGCCTAGTGTCAAACAATGGTTTATACAGATGCTACACGACTATGTTGAGATCTTCGCCTGGTCCTATAAAGACATGCCTGGTTTGGACACTGATATTGTGGTACATCGTCTGTCGACTAAAGAAGACTGCCCTCTGGTAAAGCAGAAGGTCCACCGCATGCGCCCTAAAATGTCAGAGAAAATCAAGGCAGAGGTCATGAAACAGTTCGACGCGGGATTCTTAGCTGTCACTTTTTATCCGCAGTGGATTGCCAACGTCGTTCCGATACCGAAGAAGGATGTTAAGGTACGGATGTATGTGGACTATAGAGATCTGAACAGGGCAAGCCCCAAGGATGACTTCCCACTCCCTCACATTGATGTTCTAGTCGACAACACCGTGCAGCACAAGATCTTCTCCTTCATGGATGGTTTTTCTGGCTACAACCAGATCAAGATGGCTCCTGAGGACATGGAGAAGACAACCTTCGTTACACAGTGGGGCACCTTCTGTTACAAGGTAATGCCTTTTTGGTTAAAGAATGCTGAGGCAACTTATCAGCGCACCATGGTCGCTTTGTTCCACGATATGATTCACCACGAGATCGAGGTTTATGTCGATGACATGATAGCCATGTCCCAGACTAAAGAAGAGCACCTTGACCATCTCCAGAAACTGTTTGACAGGTTGAAGACGTACAAGCTGAGGTTGAATCCGAACAAGTGTACCTTCGGTGTAAGGTCTGGTAAGCTTCTGGGTTTCATCGTCAGTGATAAGGGTATTCAGGTGGACCCTACAAAGGTCAAGGCCATACAAGAGATGCTAGTCCCCCGCATAGAGAAGGAAGTTAGAGGTTTCTTAGGACGTCTGAATTACATCGCCAGGTTCATTTCACATCTGACTGCTACTTGTGAGCCAATCTTCAAGCTTCTGAAGAAAGATCGAGTGGTAAAGTGGAATGATGAATGCCAGACCTCTTTCGAAAGAATCAAGGAATACCTTCAAGAACCACCAATTTTGATGCCTCCAGTTGAAGGAAGACCTTCGATATTATACCTGATAGTGCTAGACAGTTCAATGGGGTGTGTGCTGGGGAAGCATGACGAGTCTGGTCGAAAAGAGCATGCAATTTACTACCTTAGCAAAAAGTTTACCGACTGTGAGACCCGATACTCATTGCTCGAGAAAACTTGATGCGCTTTGGCATGGGATGCTCGTCAACTGAGACAGTATATGCTGACTCACACTACCTTGTTGATATCAAAGATGGATCCGATTAAATATATTTTCGAGAAGCCCGCCTTATCCAGAAGAATATCAAGATGGCAGATGATCTTAACCGAGTACGACATCCAATACACAACCCAAAAGGCAATCAAGGGGAGTGTATTGGCAAATCATTTGGCGCATCAGGCCGTGGATGACTACCAGTCCATGAATTTCGAGTTCCTGGATGAGAATATCATGTTGGTAACCGACTGCAAAGAACTTGGACCGGATGAAGGACTCGAGGAGGGATCCCAATGGTCTATGTATTTTGATGGAGCCTCGAACGCATTAGGTAATGGCATTGGCGTTGTAATTATATCTCCTGAGGGCTATCATACTCTATTCACCGCCCGATTATGTTTTAACTGCACCAACGATATGGCGGAGTATGAAGCGTGTATCATGGGTCCTCGAGCTGCTATTGACCTGAGGATTAAGTTCTTGAGTGTATTCGGAGATTCCGCTCTGGTAATAAGTCAGGGATACGAAGCACTCGAATCTTATTCCTTATAAAGAGTATGTACTGACATTGCTCCCACACTTTGAGGACATAACCTTTGAACATTTCCTACGAGAAGAGAACAAGTTAGCGGACACACTAGCTACCATGTCTTCTATGTTCAAAGTTAGGTAGGACAATGAAGCTCCCCAGATTACCATTGAGAGGTTGGATGAACCCGAACACTACTGTGAGATCGATACCGAAGAAGTGGCAGACAAACCCTGGTTTCACGAAATCAAGAGGTATCTTGAGGCTCAAGAATACCCCGAGGGGGCCTCTGTTAATGATAAGAAGTTTCTAAGAAGGTTCGCTGCGAAGTTTTTCATCAGTAATGGAATCCTCTATAAGCGTAACCATGACTCCACATTATTACGGTGTGTAGACAAGAGCGAAGCAGAAAGGATCATGACAGAGTTACATGAAGGTACCTTTGGAACTCATTCTAGTGGACATACCATGGCTAAGAAGAACCTACGGGCAGGATACTACTGGTCCACTATGGAAGCCGATTGTTATCAGCACTCTCGAACCTGTCATAAGTGCCAAGTCTATACTGACAAGGTGCACGTACCTTCGGTTCCCCTGAATGTCTTAACATCCCCTTGGCCCTTTGCAATGTGGGGCATCGACATGATCGGCGAGATCATACCTACTGCGTCTAATGGGCATTGCTTCATTCTGGTAGCAATTGATTACTTCACAAAGTGGGTTGAGGCAACTTCCTTTGCTACAGTAACCAAGAACGTCGTGGCGTGGTTTATCCAACACAATCTGATATGTCGATATGGTGTACCAGAGAGGATTATTACTGACAATGGTACAAATCTCAATAACACGATGATCATCGAGCTCTGCAAACAGTTCAAGATTCAGCATCATAACTCTTCTCCCTACCGGCCGAAGATGAATGGGGCTGTTGAAGCGGCTAACAAGAACATCAAGAAGATTGTACAGAAGATGATGGTGACATACAAAGACTGGCACGAGATGTTACCATTCGCTTTTCATGGGTACCGTACCTCAGCACGAACATCGACAGGGGCAACACCCTACTCCTTGGTGTATGGCATGGAGGAAGTCCTACCCATAGAAGTCCAGATACCCTCTCTCAGGATTATGAAGGATGCGGATTTGAATAAAGACGACTGGATCCAAACCCGACTGGATCAGCTGAATCTAATTGATGAAAAGAGACTTATTGCTATCTGTCATGGTCAGACATATCAAAAGCGAATGATCAAGGATTTTAACAAGAAAGTCAGACGTCAAGAATATTAAGTCGGGGATCTAGTGATCAAACGAATCATACTACCGCAAGGTGATCCCAGGGGCAAGTGGACCCCCACATACGAAGGGCCATTTGTGGTTAAGAAAATTTTCTCGGAAGGAGGTATAATTCTAACCACCATGGATAGTGACGATCTTCCTCACCTCGTCAATGCAGACATAGTGAAAATATACTACGCATAATCAAAGACCTACTAAGTTGACTGGCCTAGGAAAAAATAAGGGCTTCCCGGCGAACCAAAAAGGTTCGGGCAAAAGTAAGGGATGAAAATGAAAAAAAACTGTACACCCAGCAAGTCGAAAACATGAAAAGGCGACTTGGACAAAAAAAGGGTATCCCGGTGGACTGAAAACCCGAAAGGGCGGTCCAGGCAAAAATTAGGGATTGAAGCGTAACACTATGTCTTATTGGATCATCTTGCAACCAGACTTCGGTGTCGACTATCAAGCTCAGACGGCGCCAATCAATCTGATCCACCTTCGGCCAAGTAGCAAGGTGATGAGACGCTTGAAGATATAAAGGCAATAGCAGAGTTGGAACCCAATAGGGTTGTTTCACATAGCTGTTTTCATTTCTTTTACACAAATTGTAATTTCTTTCGGCGACGTTCTCTTACTAGGACGTCAGCCTCTTTGTACAAAAAAGCCTATTACGGGCCAATTTCAAATATTAATACAAGTCATTTTATGAAACTTCAATCTGTTTCTTTTTCTTTTTCTGTTTTGTTTTGCAAGAACGTCCAATGATTTATTTTTGGTATATGCATTTGAAAATGATTGCTGCTCATAACTGTTTACATGAGAAACAAAAGACAATTACTCGTAATGCTAAAAACATGGAAAATAAGAAGTGCCCAAACCTTACAATAACTCTGCCCATTAGGTATCGGGATAGAACCAGCTTGATAACATGAGTATTGGTACATACACTCCCCACAGAGTAAAAAGTATCCAAAGACAGTAATGTTAGCTTTCCCGAACAAGACATAACTCTCCCCAGCTGAGGTTCACAATCGCGAGTGAGTCAGTAAATTTTTCCCCAAGCAGATTTTATTTCTCTCACAAGCTAAAATTCAATCTCCAACAGAATTCATTATCACCAGCAATGGAAATTCATCCCCAGCTGAGTTTATTTCTCCAAATCAGCATGATTTATCACCAGAGTGTCTCCTCTCCAACAGAGTTTTTCCCCGCAGAGTTATCCTCAAATAGGGTCTCTTCCGGCAGAATATTCACAAGCTGAATGGATGTGAATCCCCAGCTAGTCATCCTTGTTCACCATCCCCAACAGAAGTAGAGGAACTTTGGTTTTTACAACAGTCAAGAACACCATTTCTCATACTCTCCAAACAGCAGTCAGGGATTTATTTTCCCGGACTTAGATTGTCACGTCAGCATTTCATGTTCATACATCATGACATGCGCATACATTACATATAACATGATCTCAGTTATTTTGAGAACCTCATCACAATGCATCTCATGCATCGCACATAACTAACCCTGTATTCCATTCAGGAAAGACATTTATTATCAACAGTTTCCAGCACGTCCATGATCAACACTCGAAGCTAAACAGATTAATCATCGGTGCGACGAATACAACCTTACCCAGGTTCCTTCTCAAGCCCTATTATCCAAGATTTCATATCGAAGTAACCCTACTATCCAGGTTCCTTCTCACAACCCTACTATCCAGGCTTTCATATCGAAGTAACCCTACGACCCAGGCTTTCCACGCTAAAATTGTGTTGTGTTGTTTTATGTATTTTGTTTATTATCGTTACATTTGGTATTTATGAGAGATTATGTTGTTGAATTATTCCGTTGTATTTGTAATTTCCTATAAACATTAATAAACATAAAATTACTACTAGCATTTAAAATAAAAACTATTAAAGTAAATATAACTATTTAATTAAATTTTCGGTGCCAAATTTCCTCTTTATTGGATGTTTGCTGAAATATGAATTATATGCATCTTCATACTAACATTATGCCAAATAAGCATATAGACAGTGCTTTTTTGGCCATAGATAGCACTTATAACCGCTTCTTATTCCTGCGTTGTTGTAACCATAGGCAGCGCTTTTAGTCTAAGTGAACGCGCTTCTTAATATAGACATTAGACAACACTTTATTGAATAAGTGCTTTCTAAAGCCCATATAGGCAGCGCTTTTAACAATGTATGTGTTTTCTATTGTGTGCCTATAGCAACGCTTTTACTTTAGACAGCGCTTCCACAAGCGATGTCTAAAGTAAAAGCGCTGCTACAGGCACACTATAGAAAAAGCGTTGTCTAATGTATTTTTTTTTTCTTTTTTTATATTTTAGGCAGCCCTTTATTTTGAAGCGCTATCTAAAGCCCCCTTTTAGACAGCGCTTTTTGGTTTAAAGTGATGTCTAATGTTCACGGATTTTTTAATATCTTCAGCTTATATTTTAAGCGCCCTGTACACATAATCACTTAAAATTTAAGCGTTGTCTTTCAAATTTACACCAGAATTTATAAATTCGAAACTTCAATCCAATAAATATGCACCAAATTTACATATTTATATATACAACTTTAATCTAACAATTTATATATACATAAATACAACTTAGAGAATTCAATAATTTATATAAACATAAATTTAAATATTTACATATACAACTTTATAAACAAATAAATATGCACCAAATGTACATATTGTTTACTTCTAGAGATGCTATATTCTCTATTATGTTCTCTACAAACAACAACAATGAAGAATCCTAAATGAATCTATATATCTTCTACATATGCACCTACCTAAAACAAAACCAACAAAGGCATATATATCAGAATCAAGCTATATATATAACACTTAAAAATCAATGTAACAAAAACAAATCAAGATTCATACAAACAAAATTCATCGATTCATACCATACAAACAAAATTCCACGATTTCGTCCATACAAACAAACAAAATTCTGTTATAATCCACCATTAAAAATTCCCCGATTCATACATACAAACAATTTACCACACTATAACGACATAGTATCTCATTAACTCAAACTTATATATACTCAAAATTCTCATCAATGAAAGTGTCACAATACCTTATAAAATTCTCATCTCAATAATGTATTGACATCAATCCTCCTTAATTTCATCCAAATGATCTTTCGAATAAGTAGAACACTTGTATTCATCAAAGTACTACATAATATAACATAATATGATTTAGTTAAAATTAAATAATTAGATGAAATGTGTTAAATATATTAGAATGAATCATAAGTTAGAACTCATACCATGGATGGAATCTTTATTTGATTCAAAATAATAATTTCTTTCATAAAGCTCAACATGAAATAACCATAATCTATACCAGTGTGCTGACGAGGACACTACACATGGATAAATATACAAATATATATCATCTCATATAATTTGACTTGTTTTATCAAGTAGCATCACTAATATAATCAAAATTATGAAAATATACTTGCACTCTAATCCATGTAATGTTGTTTTCCTTACTCTTTGGTACTTGAATATTTCTTTGTGATCTAAAAATTTGTATAACCCTAACAAGATATAAACGAAGATTTAGAACAATCTCACATAAAAAATAAATAAGTATACAAATGAAGTTTTAGAACAATCTAACTTACGTATCAACCATCTCCTTCATGTTTGGGTATTTTGTCCAATCGCCTTCTAACGAATCCAAATAATATATAACTTCTCTTATTGGATTGATCACAACCAACAACCAGTGTCCACTGTAAGATTAACAAATGTTAGATTGAAACTTACTACAAAACATCAAAACACGAAAAATTATAATAGATGAAGTTTGAATAAAAATCTTACCCATTTCCAGTATTAAATGAAAAAAAACAATTTTTCTGTATCTTTGTTGGCCATAAATGTATGGACAAAATACTCTTTTACATCATCTGGTTGTTGTTGGATTAATAGTGCGTTGATATTGTTTGGAGATAAGAAGGAGAATCTTTGGTCCAATTGATGCGGGCGCATCAAGTTGGCATACATGAAACTTAAATAAAAACATCATTAACATTAAGACCATTCATTGAAATTAGTAGATAAATTATTTAATAAAAACGAAATAAAGTTGATCGGAGAATACCTGATGTATGTATTGACAACACTGAGGCCTAATTCTTCATGTTTAAGAATTTGATCCACATCTTCTCTACTTATTGTTTCGTAATAGGAAAAACCAAAAATACCTTCCTTCATAGGTATATTACGAGCACATCCGTCGGCCAAATCTGAAATTCCCATTAATGTCTGAAGGCACGACCTATACCGAGAAGTAGGCTTTTTTCTAGCCGCAGACTTTTCCACATTATTTTCTTTGTGCGGACATGTTACTCATATGGACTTGTTGCATATCTTTAACATGAATCTAAATATCAAATGCATATAATAATTTAGGTGAAGTATAAGATCATGAATTAACCTTCTCTATGCATAATAGATATCAATTTACCTCCTTTTTGGATGCAACTGTAAAAATCCACCCTATTAAGATCCACTTGTAAAAATCCCGACTTATCCATATGTATGCCGCTATTATGTATCCACTTGCAACCAAACATAGGCATCTGCAACTTCTCATAATCAAACACCCAAATGTGCTTGATAACCCCAAAATATGACAATTTGCATATTTGGGGTTTAAGTCATTCATACTTGAAATGTGCATTGCTTCAGCTAAAATAGTGACACCACTATTTTGCATAGTACTTTTATCATCTTGCTCTTTCGTATAAAATGTGTATCCATTAATTGTGTATGCGCTATAAGAAAACACGAGCAAACTCGGACCATTAGCTAAACATCTCAACCTTTCTGTTATTGAAGCGGGATCTAAATCAAACTTTGAATAAATATGATATTTGAACCATTGCATAAAACTTTGGTTATGCTCTCGTACTATCCAATTTTCATTTCTATTCGGATTTAAACCCCGGAGTACATCCTTGTGCATTTCAACATACGGCTCAACCTCATTGTCATTGTGCAGAACATATAAATTCACTTGATCCCGTTCAACCCTTGATATTGTCACAATTTTATTTTTGATTAAATTTTTTCCTTCCTTTCGATAATATGAGATTTGGGTAGTCCAATGGATTGAACATTGGTCAAATATTCAGTACAAAACTCAATCGCTTCTTCAACAACGTATGGTTCAACCATACAACGCTCTAGCCGACTTTAATTTTTCACGTACCCTTTTAATATTTTCATATAACGCTCAACAGGGTACATCCATCTCATATAAGCTGGTCCACACAATTGTGTCTCTTTCACAAGATGAACAACAAGATGTACCATATATCAAAAAATGAGGGAGGAAAACATATTTCAAGCTCACACAAAGTAATAATTATTTCTTTTTGCAATATTGGTAAGATCTCAGGATCGATCACCTTACTACAAATTGACCTGAAGAAAAAACACAATTTAGTTATGGTGCTTCTTACTTTTTCTGGAAAAATAGAAGGTATACGTATTGGTAGAAAATGCTCCATTATAACATGAAAATCATGTGTCTTTAAACTATTTAACTTGAGGTCTTTCATCGACACAAGTCTTCTAATATCTGAAGAGTAACCTTCTGAAACTTTAACTTCACTTAGAAACTTACACAATATTTTTTCTCCTTTCTAGATAAAGTATAAGCAGCAGGCGGCAGATATGTTCGTGTTCCTTTCTTCATGGGTCCTAATTCAGTTCTTATTCCCATTTGTATCAAGTCCTTTCTTGCTTTAAGGCGATCTTTATAATTTCCTTGTATATTGAGTAACGTACCAATAACACTTTCAAATACATTTTTTTCAATATGCATAACATTAAGAAAATGTCTTACATACAACGACTTCCAATACAGAAATTCAAAAAAAATTGACCTCTTCTTCCACCCACCTTTAACAAGCGTATGTGCAAAAGGCTTGCCAAACTGGATACTCATATCTTTCACATTTTCAAAAACTTGTTCACCTATCAACGTAGGTGTAGCTCTATCATGTTATGGATTTCCATTGAATGCCTTTCTCCACCCACAGTAGTGATGATTAGAATTTAAGAATCTATGATGACCGAGAAATACATTCTTTTCACAAAATTCCAATCGCTTCCAATTTGTGTGTTCTTCACAAATAGGACACGCTTTTTGACCTTTAATGTTATACCCTGATAGATTTCTGTATGTTGGAAAATCATTAATTGTGCCAAACAACATCGTCCTTAAATTGAAACTTTATTTCCTATATCCATCATAAACCTCCACATTGCTCTCCCACAAAATCTTTAAATCATCGATTAACGGTTTCAAGTAAACGTCTATGTCATTCCCTGGTTGTTTAGGTCCATAAATTAACATTGATAACATCATGTACTTGCACTTCATACATAGCCATTGAGGTAGGTTATAAATCATAATAATCATAGGCCATGTGGTATGTGAGATACTTTGAAGACCATGCGGGTTCATTCCATCAGTAGATAATGCCAAGTGAAGGTTTCTTGCTTCTCCTCCAAAATTCAGATAATCACTATCAATTTTCGACCACTGTGGTGAATTTGTCGGATGTTGAAACTTTCCATCAATAATTCTTTCATTTTCATGTCAAGTCAAGTGTCTTGCATCAGTTTCACTATGAAACATGCGTCTAAATCTCTGAATTATAGGAAAATACCATAAGACTTTTGCTGGAGACAATTTTTTCTTATATCGAGATAAATTGCATTTAGGGCACTCATTTAATGATGCATGTTCATTTTGAAACAAAATGAAACCATTTAGACAAGCATGTATCTTATCATAGCTCATGCAAATAGAGCATAACATTTTTTTGGCCTGATAGGTTCGATTAGGAAGAACATTATCCTCCTGAAGCATATCTCTCATAATGGCTAATAACTCTGAAATTTTTATTCGACCATCCATTGCCCGCCTTTAAGTTGTACAACTTTAATACCACAGACAATCTTATAAATTTATTGCAGCCTTTATACAACAGTTTCTCTGCATCGCTTACCAACCTCTCAAATATTTTGGGACAATCTTAAAGATCTTCTTCAAGTGCTTCTACAATTTCTTCGACTCGATCACAATCGTATGCATCTTTGTCATTGTCGTCTGAAGCATATGTCATACTATCCCCCGATTCAACATTCTCGTAACTTTTCTCACCATGGAATATTCAACATGTGTAACTTCGATCAATTCCACACCTCAATAAATGCGATTGCAACCCAACTACGTCAACCCAACCCACAAAACAACAACTTAAGCAAGGATATTTCATTCGATTGGCGTCTTCGGCGTGTTCAACAGCAAACTTAATGAATTCCAATACCCCATTCTCGTACTCTTTGGATAATCAATTGGCAGACATCCATTTTTTATCCATGGTCTTACTATTAAGTAAGATAAACAAAAATAATACTTAAAAAAAGGACAGAGACTAAAAAGCTTAATATCAATTAGGCATATTCATCGAAAATAAAAATACTATAATTATTCAAGCAACTATAGCAAATTAAAAGAACAACTAAATACCTATAGAGAAGTATGCAACTTCTGAAACCACACAGTGTAATATTCTTAGAAACGCTCAGAAACTCCACTCTTCACAAGTAACCTATATAAATGATCAATTAATTTCATTATAATAAAAAAAATCTATAGAATAAGAATTACATTAGAATATTTATACAACATTAAACATATATGTATACACCATTAAATAATCACTAATATTATTTTTAACATATATTTTACTAATAAAATAATATTAAACTAATAAAACAACATTAAATAATCACTGATATTTATACACCATGCATCAAGAATATTTATATTATTGATGGCCGTCAAAAATCATCACTAATATTTATACACCATCAAGAATATATATTATCGTTTCTATTCTATATTATCACTAATATTTATATTATCGTTTCAAATTTACATTATCATCAAATAATCACTTATATTATCAACTTTACACCATCAACTATATGAGTTCTTTCAATTTCATTTTTAACTATATGTGAAGTGCTTTCAATTTCAACACTATAAGTGTTATTACGACAACCTCTCAAACCAAAATGTATAGCTCGATTAAGTGTATAGGAACATATTTTCTCTCAATCAATATATGCAATATTCATTGTGACATTTACACAAATACCTTACATGCAAAACTCATTGTGATATTTTCACAAACACCTTACATTCAAAAACCACATGCCACACAAAACACAACATAATGCAACATTATCAACACTATCAACTAAACCAAATGCAACATTATATATCAACATTATCAAATATATCAAAAATCATACCTAGAGGAGAAAAGAACCTTGGTTGTGAATGGAAGAAAGGATGAAACGATTTTGAATGAAAGAAGGATGAGAACCTTGAAGAAAGGATGCAACGATTTTCGTCCAGAATCAAACGAAAAAGCTCATGAAAAATGGGTTCATGTGTTTGTAACTGTGTTCGTGAAAATAGGTTTTTGCAAAATAATAACGTTATTGTGTAATAGTAATGTTGGGTGTGTTTTATTTTTTTTTATAACAGGACTTTAGGCAGCACTTTGAAAAAGCGTTGCGTAAGCCCACCCTTAGCCAGCGCTTCTAGTAGAAAGCGTTGCTTAATCCCCCCTTTAGGAAGCGCTTTAACAAAGCGCTGCTTAATCCTCCTCTTTAGGTATTTAGGTAGCGCTTTGTAAGCCCACCCTTTAGGCAGCGCTTCTCCAAAGCGCTACAGTGCTTATCCCCTTTAGCAACGCTTTATAAAACCACATTAGTCCCCTTTAGGTAGCGCTTTCACAAAGCGCTGCTTAAACCCACCCTTTAGGCAGCGCTTCTAAAAAGCGCTTTGTAAGCCACCCTTTAGGCGGCGCTTCAGTACTTTCCCCCTTTAGCAACGCTTTATTAAACCATATTCACTCCCTTAGGCAACGTTTTTTTAAAAAGTGCTATCTAATGTATACGACCAAATTCCCGTGTTTTTAAAATGGACTTTTAACAATGTTTTTGATAAAAAAAATATTATTTTAGGTGTGTTGTCTAATCTTATTTTTGACGTAGTGTAAGAAATAAACTTGAATAAAGCTTTGAAAATTTGTGTTAAACATGACATTGAAACACAAGAATTTTCAACTTTGTTGCAAAATCAAACAAATTATTATGGGTTGCACTTGCATGTGAAATATGTTTTTAGTTTTTTGAGGATGTGAACTTTTACTTATGAAAGTAATAATGAGTTTTCATTAATATTTTTATAAACAAAAATATACTTGTGTCTAACTCAAATTTAGAACAAAAACATGTATTCTCTAACATAAATTAATTTTAATTTTTTAAATTTATTGAAGAATAAGAAATACTAGTTAACATTTATATCTTATTTAATTAATTTGAAAAATGTTAAATATGCTCTATTATTATTTTTATTTCATAAAATCTTTTTTGGAAAAGAAAATGCTTTATTCTATTACCAAAAAAAAAAACACAATATAAACAAGGCGAATTAAATTTGATCCAGCCATGTAAAAAGAAACAAAAAAAAAACAAATCTAAAGACAAATTAAGGTATCTATAATGTCAGTACCTATGGTATTACTATTCTCGTTGTTACCAAAATAATAATGGTTCCTGAATTTCTAAGTCTCATACACTCTTACGGTAAATGCACATTTAAGGATAACTACTATCCACCTTTTTCCTTTACACTTGCCTATAATCCACTAGTGTTCTTCCTTTCAGTCACCTGGATTATGATTGATCTGCAACTTGAAATTCTAGCACTTTACAAAATATATGTCGTGTACAACATCAAGACGTTTAGAATGTTGATGTAATGTTAACAGATCATAATAATAAAAAGTACTAATCATTAACAAATTAAAGACAGTTGCAGAAAAATAATAACACAATTTAATTGTTAATTTAGTTCGGTGTAACGTCATCTAAATTTGGGAGCATCGAAGTCAGAAAGAAAATCCATAATAGTATTAATTTGAAGTTTAAAATAATCTTTAGTTTTACAAACTTTACATCTAATCACTACTCGTGTTATTCCTATCTAAGAACTCTTAGATATGAGACATCTCTCACTCCCCCCTCAATCACACAACAATGATATAATAACAATAGACAATAAATATAAGACACTCATCCAAATAAACATATTTCACTCTTGCTTAAAAGCTTATGAGTGATTCATAAATTACAACTCAAACTCAGTCTAATTCAAGCATCAACATGATGCAAGAATGACTCACAAAAACAATGAACAGAAGAAACCTTAAAGTATATTCTCTCACATGCAGCTTCTTAAAATCTTTAGGTTTATAGTCTTCCTTTTTATAGCCATGGAAGCGCCTAAGCTTGGATATTAAAACTGGCCAAATCAAATAATCTGCAAACCAAATCATATCAAATCAAATCTTCTGGTGCAGAAAACAATGCTCCCATTCATATTTTGACATCCAATCTTGAGAATCAAATCTTCAGATATTTCTTGCTTAAAACAAATCTTCAGTAAATCAAATCTCCATATGTGCAGCTTGGTCCACACGAAACATCAAACAAATATTATGAAGCACAAGAAATAAATCTTCTAAAAAATAGAAACACTACAGACTGCAATGTCGTACCAACATGTCACGACATCTTGTCCAACATCTTACTGAATTTATTGTTTTAACAAAATACAACCAACAAACCAAAACCTAACACAACCATTTCAGAACATACACCTGAATAATATTCAATGTGGAACAAGCAAACATAAGATGCTGAAGAGATTCCTAGTTTATGCAAAAGCAATAAATATCATTATCCATTAACCCAAATCGATGAAGCATTTCCTTGGTAGCTAATATATCATGGCAAGCCATCCAAAAGATAAAAGTAGTTGTTGGTCTTGCTATGTTTCCATAAAATAACTTTCTCTATATCACCTCTTCATGCTGCTCATTTATTGCTTCATATATTTTCCTAGTTTAGAATTTGTGCAATTGCAATATGGCTTTCCACACCTGCACATGACTAACTTCGTGTCTTTGCTTAAGTATAGATTTAAGAATCCAAGAATAATTACTATGCACGGAAAATGTCAAGATATCTGGAATAATCGGACGAACATCGACTGATAATATATCAATGAAGTCGCCAACAACGTTTTTTATCCCATAGGAAGGGAAAGATGAACATCGAGAAAATCTGAAGGGGATGAGATCACGGTCTTTCGACCAAGAGATTGGGTAAGGAAGTCTGTTACGCAAGAGGAAGGTGTTAGCAACCCTCACGTCCATGGTACTCCATAGTATCCACTCTTATTTGCTACTTCTAAGGGTGTGTTTAAGCTATGTCTATGATTAAAAGATAAAATGAAAAAGAAATGCATGAAAAAAGAAATGCAGAGAAAAGAAAGAAGTATTTACAATTTGTGCTCGGTTAGGCTCCACAACATCTTGCATATGTATCCCTTTCGAGGAATCAGAATGATGTAGTTCGGCTCACATGTTTCTGTTTGTTTTGTATTTTTTAATGGAACAATATCAAATTCGTATTCTAGTTGCAGCTCGACCTTTGGAGACTCACACATATGGAGTAGAAAGGAATTAACATGCTAAAAAAATGCTCGGAAGTAGATGATTCTATATTCGCGACTCTAGTAAGTAGACATGGTGCAACCGACCTTTGGGAAATTATGCGTCATATTGCATAGAGGGGAAAATAACATATCCATTTTGAAGTTTGAAAAGCCAAGAGGCGAGAAAAGAGTTTGAATTTGTTGGTGTTTTTTACCTTGAAAAAAGGCTTTTATATTGTTAATGTGTTTTGGAATTTGCCAAGAAAAATGAGTTTTAGTTTTAACGCACATGCCAAAGAGGAAGAAAAAGTCTAAGGGAGACTATCCTAGTTTCTAATTCTAATGTTATCATACAATGATGGTCCTATGATTCGGATTGACAAAGAAGGGAAATTTCTATCTAATGTTGTCATACATGGATAGCAAGCCTAGTGTCTATCTGGAACACACTCATTCGAGGGTTGAACCAACCTAAGGTATTCTAGGAACAAACTCATCCGAGAGTGAACCATCCTAGTTGCTATTTAGAATGCACTCATATCGTGAGTAAACCAAAGGTCCTAAGGGAGCATGACATAAATGATAAAAGTAAATGAGGTATGTACACTGGAATAAGCGCATTAAAATAAATCAGGAAACATCCACTTGGAACGGACTCATATCGAGAATCAAACCAAAACTAAAACCTCTTAGGAACACCCGATACGGAAGTGAACCAGGAAAATAATATATGAATATATCTTCTTCTTTTTTATGATTCTTTTGACAAAATGTAAAGTGTGCAATGTAAATAGAACAAACTCATATCGAGAATGAACCAAGACCAAAGCCTCTGAGGAACACTCCATACGGAAGTTGAACCAAGCGCATAATATCTGATATGTCTTTTTGTAACTTTGCTAAAATTGTAAACGACAAATGTAAAAGGAACACACTCATACAAGCATGAACCGACTGAATTCACTTAGAACAAACTCATGTAGAGAATGAATCTAAGACCAAAACATCAAAAAAACTGATCAAACTCATATCGAGAACGAATTAAACTGTACAAGAAAGTAAACACGCGTGTGGAATTGCCTATTCAAAGATAGGGCTTTAAACAATCACAATTAGCATACAAAAAGCAGTGCCTGCTACAGGACTTTAAACAGATGCTTTGAGTGCACGCTCTTTATTTCCTACTTTACATGATTTCTAGAAAGCAGTAAATTCAATATTACAGAAATTGGTCAGAAAATATACTAAACGGGTAGCAAATCCGTAATATCAAGCTCAACGAGTGTAAGGAACTCGGAGCACGCTGTAAGCTAGCATCAACAACAAGCAATATCAGAATAGAATGAAGAACGGGTGCAAGCTATAAACGTATCCACCACCAAATAATGCTCAAGTGATTGGTATCCAAATCGACTTCCCAAAATATGCATATCTCACAAAAGTGGTTAGCAAATAACAACAAAAATCAAATGTAACATTAAAGATTAGTAATATGCATTGAAAATGAATTATGTACAAAGAAAAATGAATAAGCTACATGAACAAAAGTCAAGTATATGTCATAGTACATGATACAAGTCAATAGGAGGCAAACACCGCAAAATCGGGAAATAAGCATAAAATATTATTGACTCAGAATTGAATCAAAATTACATGGTAGCCTACAAACGGGCCAACGGACTCAAAAATGAACTCGGTTCATCCAAATTCTGACTCTAAGCACGATTTCTGAAATGGTAAAGTAGCAAAAAATGTGTCGAAAAGTTATCCAAAACTGAAAATAAAGTGTATCAAAAGCTCAAGAATCATGAAGAGAGTCAATTTTCATTAATCACAAGTGTAAAACCTCATTACGGTTAGAAAGTTAGAGCAAATTTGTGTTTATGTCAAGTGTTGGAACAAAATTAGCAATTGTGACAAAGGGAGGAATTAACTACAATCTTGTTCTTGCACGACGACAGCTTGGATATCTGATGAGGGATAAGCTAAATAGTATTCATCTGAGTAGTTTCTTTCTTAAAGAGGGAGAGAATCATAAGGAATCTAAGGAGCGGATTGCAAAGGCTTGGCGTCATATTCACAGGAAGAGTAGAAAGGACTTGGGACCTAGAGGAGTTCTTTATTTGGAGCCTTATCTTCAGGATGCAGCAAGAAAAGAAGCTTGGAAGAATAAGTGTCAGACTTTAGAGATATCTTACTGAGCAGACTTGAAGGAGAAAGATGACTTGATTGACATTCTCGAGAGTCGTTTTGTAGAGATGATGGAGAGTCAAGAGGATTTATTTTCCTCTAGCACTCAGTCAGGACTTAGTTATTCACTTCCTGACTCTGGTGATTGGAAAGTGGTTGTCGACTAGTATGCAGAAGAGAACAAGCAGTTAAAGGCTCAGATCGCAAGATTCACATGAAAGCTTCAGTGTGTGGAGTGATATTCATCAGCTTTGCTTTCTTACCGTTTTAGATTCTATCTTCTTTTTGTACTTGGGATTGTTGAAACTTGTAGTAAAAATATGTAATCCATTTTGAAGTTATTATAATGAGATTTTTCAGTATTTCAAATGTGTTAGTACTTTAATGTTCGCAAATTGCTCGTAAATCTTTGAGTTCCTTGAATTATTAATAATAAAATAAATCATGTGCATTGCATATCATGCATCATCCTATACATATTTCTTGCATTTCTTTTCATACCCAGGTGTCTTACTAAATTTCTCTACTTCATTCAGCAAGCTGTCTCACTAGTATAATAATTGAGCTAATTCAAAGAAGAAAATGGAGAATCTAGAACAGGAAAATTGAGAGCTACGCAATGAGGTTACTGCTCTGAAGGCCGGTATGGCTAATTTAACTGCTTTGATGGAATCATTGGTGGATGCTCAGAATCGACCACCACTTGCTCATCCTCAACAAACAACATTTGCTTCTGAAGTTCCATCGGTTCCTATTTTTTGCCCCAGTTGCTGTTGCTCATAATTGTATGCCTCAGGGTTATCCATGGAGAATGCCAGAAAACTTCATACCATAGGGTTTTAATCTTTATGCTCCAATTTCTCCAGTTGTTCAAGTTGTTGCTACTCTTGCACCTCTTATGGTGCATATTACTCCTGCTACTAGAAATGAGATTCACTATGATGCACCTCCTTCGGGGAATGTTGTGCCACTTGTTAATGATGAAGTTTATCATCATTTTCCTCCACCAAGTCAAAGTTTGGGTTTCTATGATCGAATGGATGATTTCTAGGATCAGTTTGATAAGATGCATAAAGAGATGAAGGCCCTCAGAGGGAAAGAATTGTTTGGGCATAATGTGAATGACCTATGTTTGGTTCCAAATGTGAAAATACCTGCAAAGTTCAAAGTACCAGAATTTGAGAAATAGAAGGGCAATACTTGTCCTCGTTCTCACCTTGTGATGTATGTGAGAAGGATGTCTACTCACACCGATGATTAACGTATGTTGATCCACTTTTTCCAAGATAGTTTGATTGGTGCTGCGTTAAAGTGGTACATGAGTTTGGACAGTGTCAACATTCATACTTTCAACGACTTGGGTGAAGCGTTTATTAGACAGTACAAGTATAATATGGACATGGCACCTGATTGTGATCAACTCAGGTCAATGATCCAGAAAGATAAGGAATCATTTAAGGAGTATGCACAGAGATGGCGTGAAGTAGCCGCCCAGGTGATGCCTCTAATGGAAGAGAAAGAGATGACGAAACTTTTCTTGAAAACTCTAGGTTCCTTCTACTATGAAAAAATGGTGGCAAGTGCACCAAGTGATTTTGCCGAAATGGTGAGTATGGGCGTTCGTTTGGAAGAAGCTGTAAGAGAGGGTCGTTTAACAAGAAGTGAAAATCCTGGTAGTACCAAGAAACCATCATATGGGTTTGCCAAGAAGAAAGAAGGAGATACAAATGTTGTCATTCAAGAGAGAAGGGTTAATCCTCCTAGAAGAAATCATCAGCGCCACCAACAGGTTGCTTCGGTAACTCCAGTTGTCAATGTGGCTCCGACCACAGTTGCTTATCAAATACCATCCCCTCGGGGAAATCGGGTACAAAATCAAAAGAGAGAGGCTTTTGACTCTATCCCCATGAGCTATACAGAATTACTCCCGACATTAATTCAAAATAAGTTGGTTCAGACCAGGCCACCCCCTGCTATACCATCACCTTTGCCATGGTATTATAAGGAAAATAGAACGTGTGCTTTTCATCAGGGAGCACCAGGATAATGTTGAGAATTGTTATCCTTTAAAATATTAAGTACAAAAGATGGTAAGATCTGGCCTTTTATCCTTTAAAGATGGTGGCCCTAACGTAAAAGATAATCATTTTCCAAAGCACAGAGGAGCAAATGCTATAAACATGGTTGTTGGTTGTCCATGGGACTTCCATATTTTTGATATCTACCTAGTTATAGGATATTTGGTAAATATGCATATTGACCTCTCCGAGTTAAGTTACTATACGCATGACCATGCTGGTTGTGGTATTTGCAGTACAGATATACAGGGGTGTGATAAGATAAAAGTTGATCTTCAGGAAATGATGGACGAAAGTCTCATTCATATAATTAGGCCTAGGGTAGAGTACGAGGAAGATGTGAATATGGTCTTGGGATGTCCCGGAGGATTCCATATCTTTGATGTGAATCATACAAATTTTCGAGCAATAAAGATGTTTACAATGGGATTAATGTGATTGAAGATTGCTTGGATGAGACTGTGTCAAATGATGAGTATGCTTCTGTAGATGAATTCTTTTCCTCAGATGAAGATATCTTTTCCAACAATGATTTTGTGATGTCTAATTATTCTGAAGAGGGGTGAATGTTATTGTTCCTTGTTTCGGTGTTCCCTGTAGCGGTAGAAATATTAAGACTAAGCCATTGGATTAACTTGCCTTGTACAGATCAAAATAGAAATCGCCACTGCGCTTTATTGTTTCCAAAAAAATGGGAAAAGAGCGAATAACTAAAAAGAAGGGGGAAAGATTCTAGGTAAGGGGTTGGTTATGCAAAGGGAAGTTATTAGCACCCTAAACATCTATGGTACTCCACAGGAACCCCTTTGTAAAATATGTATATTTTAGCTATCAAATGTTGTATAAAAATAGATTGTGGTGATGAGAAAAGAAGTATTATTATTTTTTAATTGTTTGCACCCGCTGCGGTTGCGAACCTTTAGTTCCTATATACCACCTTCCGTGCAATAGGGGATCAGGGTACTCGTAGTTCCTCTTAAAAAAATTAAAACACAAGTGTGTTGCTTAATTTTAGGAGACAAGACGTCATTGTCATTGTCCGTGTGGAAAACATACTTATTATCCACAATTATGAAAAAGGAGCATTTGTGTCATCTCGAAGTGGAGGATATGGCTTAGATTTTAAAATCTATAATGCCTTACTCAACACCCAAGTGGAAAATATCTCACTTCACATATTATAGAAGTATAGTTGTTTGCATCACTACAAGGATTGACAAGAGTCTAATTTTCTTGAGAAAAGTTTTTTAAAGATGAAAGCCAAAATGGCAAAATAGTTTGAATGAGATTCATTGACTTTTAGTCTTCTCACAAAAAATGTCAAGGTATTGTTAAGTTGATTGAAATTTAATTAATAAATAATTTTTGTAAATACATGGACATAAGTCTAAGTTTATTATTAAAGTTTTCAAGTTTTAAAAACAAGAAGATTTTTCAAAAGGAGGGAGAAGATTTTTGAAATTAAAGAAGATGGGAGGAGATAAAGAGACTATCCTAAAGCATGAGGTAAAAGCTAAGGAGAAAGACCATCTAACCAAACAAGAAGCTAACACTTGACATAATGAGTCAATGTAGAATTCCCTCCTTTGGATTTGAAACCAAGCAACAATTAATAAATTCCTTAAGAATACTAAACTTCAATTGCATTAAGTCTTCACAAAAATTGGACAGAGTAACGATTGTATACAGATGAATTCCATATCACAGACAAAGCATGTAATCACAATAACTTGCACACAAAACAAACAAACAACCCAATGTCTTGGGGTAAACCCCAAGAACTCCAAACAAAATAACAATTAAGGTCACAAGGCCTAAAGGTAGATCAAGGCTTCTAATTCTAAGTCCAAGAAGTTCACAATCTCCATAGTGCCAAGGATAGTAACTAAGTAGTCCAAGTAACATTAAAGTTTTTTAGGGTTTAAGTTGATTATTAGGTATCTTCAAAAGGAAATGAAAAGCTCAAGTGAGCAAAATACAAATGACATGAGATAAAGGCTCAAGTGAGCAAAGATAAAAATAGCATGAAATGTAAATGCTAAAGTAAATGGTACATAAAGTAAAAGCATAAAATAAAAGCATAAAAAATAGAGTCAATTGTTAGGAATTAGTAGTTAGTTGGATGACCATCTTGAAACTTGCATTTGAAACTAATTAGAGGATTGGTAGAACCAAAGCCTCTCAACAACAAGTTGCATTTGCTTTTTATCAAGTATATCATTCATTTAAGAATTCTCAAAATAACACTTAATGATCAATGATGTTTAAGTGATCCACTTTAACCAAAATAGATGAAGTTCCATTAGAGGATTGGTAAAACCAAAGCCTCCTAACAATGGATCTTAAGGTTATTGGATCAAAGGGTTCAAATTAACATACTTGGGCTTGCAAACATAGGTTTGGGCCACGAATGATCATTTTCTCAAATCGGGACAAAATTTAGCGTTATATTAAGCAATCGTAAGTAGACTTATGTAGAAGTCGCACTTATTTTGAGGCCGGTAAATAGCAATCTATGCACTTCATGTTTTGAGACATGACATGTAAATCATGCTCCAACAACATTTAGTATAATAAGAATAGGATAAGATGAAGAGGGAAGGGGAAATGAATAAACCACATTTGAACCAAAAATTTAATCAAACTATTATTAAAATCATTCATCCATTTTTATGGAGTTAGACTCAACACCATGGATTCAATGATGTTAATAAAGTTCATGATCAAAATTTCAATCCAAGATCAGCCAGAATATATATAGAAATAAAATTGTATTTAAAATAAAAGGAAAGTTTTTTTTTAATGATTAAAAATGAAAATAAGAGAGAAAAATAGTAACTATGTTTAAATTAATCAAGAAAAATTAAATAAGACCATAGAAAAATCAGAAATGAACTCAAATATTTTTATGAAATTTTTGGTAATTTTTTAAAGTCGAAAATTATTTTTAAAATTAAAAGAAATAGACAAAACAAACCAAAAATAAAGAAAAATTGTAAAGTCAGAAATAAAAAATAAACGAGGTCGCCAATATTTGTCAAAATATCATTGGATTCTTCCTTTTTTTAGAATTTAAAAATGAATAAAGGTGTTTTTAAACTTTTAAAACAATTCAAATAAAGTGAAAAATTATAAAAATATCAAAACACAAAAATAAAATTGTGAAAAATGAAAATCAAAAAGAGAAAAATCAAAAAAAAATTCCATAATTTTTTCAGATTTTTTGGAGTGAAAATGAATTTTCTATGAAATTTTGAAATTTAAAACAATTAAATATAAAAATCAGAAATAAAAAATAAAGACAAAAATATGTGGACCATTAGATGAGAGTCAAAATGCGTTAGTAATCAAATCCAAGGGATCTGACACATTATGCATATCATGGTCATTACTTAATAAAGCATTGAATCAATTATAAAATCAGAAATTCAAAAAATCCAAATGGCGATGTTTTATTTGTTGAAGAATGACATGTTTGTCATCTTCAACCTCCAGCCAGTCGCTCAAACTGTAAAATTAGAGCTTGAGACCGGTACCATTCGCTTTGTCTCATCAAGACGAAGACAACTACACCTTCGCGAAAAATTTATATAAAATGTAGCTCAAGCAATTTGGAAGAGAAGTTTTAAAAAAGGATTTGAAATTTCGTGGTCAAAACGTGCTTCCAGTTAAAAACAAGTGTTGCGACTAGAACCAGTATGACGAGAGCTTCACAATAGTATAAAAGATTGAGAGAATTGGTAAAGGAATCTACCTATTGAAGTTAAGTTGCAGAGCTCTGAAACTAGACATGGCTAGCATGATTCAGGGAGTTTTAGAGCTTAATTCTTCTTCTGTTAGCTTCAGTGAGGATCAAGGAAGGTGAACTGACAAAGAAAAATGATTGAGAAAGGCTGTAAGAGGAAATTCAAAGTTGCAGAAAATTGAGTTCAAGATGAAGTTTGGCAGGGTGATTTTGGCTCTTTAAGCTTGAGGAAATGAATAAGGGATGACCCTTTATTTATAGGGAATCAGATGGAATGCTCAAGCGTGTGAAATGATTAATTTTGGAGGGAAATCGTGGGAAGTTGCAAACGAGAAAGTGTGACTTCTATTTTGATCAAAACTCATCCAAACTTTGCGTTTTAATGTGCTAATCATTTCTGGAAATTCACTAAACATGTTTAGAAGCAAAAATGAGCAGCAATTTTGTGATTAGAGGTCAAAACAAAGATTTCAAATTCCTGACTTGGTGAAAAATTCAGTTTCAAATTGCCAAATTCAAACCAATGGCATTCTCAACTCAAGGAGTAGTAGGACATGATTCTTGGAGCTTTAGAAAGATGAGGTTACAAGATTTTTAATGTGCAAAGAATGGGAACAAATAGTTGCTTGAGCTGAAATTTGCAATGAGTCAAAGTTGGAAAAAAAAGTTGACTTTCCATACTTAGAAAAATTCTAAGTTTTTCTTCAAAAATGACTTATAATGTCTTGCATCCAAACATGGCCTTCCACTTGAAATTTGTTCTTGACCAAAAAAGATGGCATGAAGTAGACCTATTGAATGGCATTTTTAAACTTGAACCATTCAATATATCTAAAAATTGAGAGAGTTATGACTTGTTGAAGTTGGAAAAAATTCAAGAAATGACCTATAATCTTTTGCATTCTTAAAGCATCTTCCATCCATTTTCAAGCTTTGCAAATAAAAGAAAGGTTGAAGTTAACATGCTAAAAATAATTGTGGAAAAATAATGGGCTCAAGGTAATAAAAATTGATCAAGTTATGGTCATTTGAAGTCACACAAGGGAAATTGAGGGTTCATCTAGAGGACTTGTAATCTTTCTTCATCATCAAGTTTCTTCCACACATAATTTCTTTGAAACTTTTGAAGTGAGTTGTTAATAACCATTTGAAGAGAAGGATTTTTTTGCAATATCTCAAAAATACCAAAAGATGAGCAAGATATACCCTTTTTGAATTTCAAAACCCTAGATCCTAAAGCAAGAAAATGCCTTGGGAAACCTTTGCAATTTTGACCAACCTTCTTGCACAAATACCTTTGTTATGTGATTATAAGTTGTTGAGGGTGATAAGGAGAAACCATTGCAACCAAAACCACTTCCAAATCTTGGGTATTGAAGGAGATATGCAATTGTGATCATTGAAATCAAATACTTGTACATTTGAGTCAAACTTCTTCAATCAACCCTTGTAATTTTAAACTAAATTTGACAACTTGAGTCATGTTGAATCATAAAATACTTTGTCATTATATTATTTCAAAACATCTTTAATGATGAGGCTTGAATCTCAATGAAACTTTGTTGAGGGAGGCACGGAAATGAACTCATGAATCCCTAGATCAATCTTGATAGAATGTATTGTGCTTTTACCTACAACATCAACAATTGGGGTAAACACTCATTGTATTTATTAGTTAAAGGATAATTAATACAAAACATAGATGATCATAAAATACAAGTCAATGTGCTTCGTGATTCCTCCTAGAGAAAAAGCTAAAGATAGGGATAAAAACCAAACCCTAATGTTATCTTGTTGTGATTGAATTGATATGATATGATGAAGGGATCTCAGGGTCAAAATTTGGGGTACAACATTTCCACCCCTATTGAGATCCAGTATCATAGTAAGCCAATTGTTGCTCTAGTGGTAATTTGTTTATTGGGTCATGTTCCTTAAGAATCAGACAAAGTCATGCCCTACAAATACAATGCTACAATCTTGAAGGATGGTGTGGAAGTTCCCATCCAACCTTTGTCTGATGTCAAGAATATTGCTGAAGCCAGTCGAGTGACCTGCAGTTGTCGTATTTTTGCACCTGTCATTCGAGGGAATGTTAATGCTAATAAAGAGGTTGTTGAAAGTATTGAACCTAAGAAAGCAGTGGGGGAATCTAGTGGTACTATACTGGAAAAATATGTGGATGATATATTGAAGATTATCAAGATGAGCAACTATAGGATCATAGATCAATTGTTGCAAACTCCATCAAAGATATGTATTTTAGCCTTGCTAATAAACTCTTCTCCCCACAGGGAATCTTTGATGAGAGTATTGGATCAAGCTTTCATGGAAAGTGATATGCCTTTGGACCAATTCAACAGTGTGGTAGGGAATATTACATCCTGTAATAACCTGAGTTTCTGTGATGACAAGTTGCCTGATGAAGGAAGGAATTATAATTTTGCTCTTCATATCTCCATGAACTGTAAGAATGATTCATTGTCAAATGTGCTGATTGACAATGGATTCGCTTTAAATGTCATACCGAGGAGCACGCTTATGAAGATGAAGTATCAAGGAGCTCCTATGCACCCGAGTGGCATAATTGTAAAAGCTTTCAATGGATCAAAGAATCATGTCATCGGGGAAGTAGATTTGCCTATTCACATAGGCCCGCATTTATTTCAGATTACTTTCCAGGTTATGGATATTGTGCATGCTTACAAATATTTACTGGGACGGGCGTGGATACACGAGGTAGGGGCTGCCACCTCGACTTTACACCAAAAGCTGATGTTTGTACGTGAAAGAAAGGTGGTCATCATAAATGGAGAACAAGCATTATTAATATCTCATTTATCCTCTTTCAGTTTTGTGGAAGCGGATGAAGCTGCTATTGGAACCCAATTCCAAGCTTTATCCATTGATAATATAAGGGGAAATGAGAATTATATAGCTTCGTCTAAACATGCTCAGCAGGTTGTGCGTAACGGCCCTAGCAAAGTATGGGGGCAGATTATTGATCCACCTGTGAATAAGAATAGAGTTGGTCTGGGATTCTCTGTGAAGAATGATAAAGATAAGAACATAAAGTCGAAGTCTGCTTTGGGAAAATATCTAGATATCTTTCGTAGCGGGGGTTATATTCATCTAACTGTTCCCGGTATTAATGCTATTGTGGAAAATGAAGCAGAACTATGTGACACATGAAGTTAGAGTCCAGAATTGGATCACCATTAATGTTCCCTCTTGCATTCATGTTTCAGAGTAATTTGTTTTTTGTTAATCTTTTAAAAAATCTTTCACTCTACCCATGGTTAAAGTATTGATATTGTATGGGCTTATCTGTTTGCTTTGATATTTAAAATCTATAATAAAAGTTGTCTTTGATTCCCAATTTTTGTATTTTGTTTTCTGATTTTTCTTGGAAAATGGTAATCAGAAGAAAAAAAACCTTTTCAAAATAAATAATAACTGTAATTGAATGTGCATAATCACTTGCTATATGTGTCAGTTTCTAAAAGCAATCATAAATCATATGTGCAGATTAATTAAAAAAACCATTGAATACAATGATTGTACACCCTCTCCCAACTTTAAATATCCCGTGTATGGGGCCAAAGAAGAAGAATGTGATGAGATTCTAGAAGAGATTTCATATTTGCTTGAGCACGAGGAAAGTGCTATTCAGCCATAGAGAGCTATTGGAAGTGATTAATTTGGGTTCAGAGGAAGATCCGAAGGAAGTCAAGATTGAAGCATTGCTGCATCTCGACGTAAAGAGTAGGTTGAAAGAATATGTGAATATATTTTCTTGGTCATACCAAGACATGCTTGGTTTGGATACGGATATTGTGGAACATCATTTGCTGCTAAAGCCGGAATGCTCGCCAATCAAGCAGAAATTGCAAAGAACTCACCCTGATATGGTAGTGAAAATTAAAGAAGAAGTTTTAAAGCAGATTAATGTCGGTTTTTTGTGACATCAGTGTACCCTTAGTGTATTGCCAATATTGTCCATTACTAAAGAAATACGGAAAAGTTCACATGTGCGTAGATTATAGAGATTTAAACAAAGCTAGTCCAAAAGATGATTTTCCATTGCCACATATTGATATGTTGGTCGATAGTACATCAAAATTCAAAGTATTCTCGTTCATGGATGGATTTTCCGGATATAATCAAATTAGAATGGCTCCTGAGGACATGGAAAAAACAACGTTTATCACACCATAGGGAACATTCTGTTACAGAGTGATGCCCTTCGGGTTGAAGAACGCTGGTGCAACGTATCAGAGGGCTATGACAACCCTATTCCATGATCTGATGCATAAGGAAATTGAGGTATATGTTGATGATATGATTGCTAAGTCCCATACTGAAGAAGGGCATGTAGAAGATTTGTTGAAGTTGTTTCAGCGTTTGAGGAAGTATCGTCTCCGCTTGAATCCAAATAAATGTACCTTCGGTGTTTGATCAGGGAAATTGTTAGGTTTAATTGTCATCTAAAAAGGGATTGAAGTTGACCCTGATAAAGTCAAAGCAATTCACGAAATTCCAGCACCAAGAACTGAAAAGTAAGTTAGAGGCTTCTTTGGGCGTCTGAATTACATTTCCAGATTTATCTCCCATATGACCGCAACGTGTGAGACGATCTTTAAGTTGTTAAAGAAAGATCAAGGTTGTGTATGGATAGATGATTGCCAAAGGTCATTTGAAAGTATTAAAGAGTATATGCTTAAACCTCTCATCTTTCTCCCTCCTGTTGAAGGAGGACCAGTGATTATGTATCTGACAGTGATAGATAATTCTATGGAATGTATTTTGGGACAATAAGATGAAACAGGGAAGAAGGAATGTGTTATTTATCATCTCAGCAAAAAGTTTACTGACCGTGAGTCACATTATTCTATGCTGGAAAAGACATGTTGTGCTCTAGCCTGGGCGGAAAATCGGTTATGGCAATATATGTTGAATCATACTACTTGGTTTATTTCCAAAATGGATCCAATTAAGTATATTTTTGAAAAGCCTGCTCTCACTAAGAGAATTTCCCGTTGGCAGATGTTGTTGTCTGAATATGATATTGAATACCATACTCTGAAGGCTATAAAAAGAAGTGTGTTGGCAGATTATCTTGCTCACCAACCGGTGGATGATTATCAGACTGTTAAATATGATTTCCCTGATGAGGATGTGATGTTTTTGAAGGTAAAAGATTGTGATAAACCTTTTCCTGGGGAAGGTCCTGATCCTAAATCTCGTTGGGGCATCGTGTTTGATGGAGCTGTGAATGCTTATGGGAAAGGAATTGGTGTTGTGATTATTACTCCTCATGGGTCACATATTACTTTTATTGTAATGTTAACATTTGATTGTACCAATAATATGGCAGAGTATGAAGCTTATATCATGGGTCTCGAGGAAGAAATTGATCTCAGAATCAAAATTCTAGATGTGTATGGCGATTCAGCTTTGGTAATAAATCATATTAAAGGAGAATGGGATACTCGTCATCCTGGCTTGATTCCCTACAAAGATTATGCTAGAAGATTATTACCCTTCTTTAATAAAGTTGACTTCCATCATATTCCCAGAGATGCAAATCAGATGGCGGATGCTTTGGCCACTTTGGCTTCTATGTATCAAGTAAATACTTGGAATGATGTGCCTTGTATCAAAGTGCAGCGTTTGGATATACCGGCTCATGTGTTTGCAATAGAGGAAACATCAGACAAAAAACCTTGGTATTATGATATCAAACATTTTCTCTGCACTCAGGAATACCCGGCTGGTGCATCGAACAAAGATAGAAAGACATTGAGAAGGTTGGCTAGTAACTTTTTCCTCAGTGAAGATGTGCTATACAAAAGAAATTATGACACGGTCTTGCTCAGATGCGTGGATAGACACGAAGCAGACATGTTGATGCATGAAATCCATGAAGGTTCCTTTGGTACCCATGCCAATGGATATTCGATGGCAAAGAAGATGCTTAAGACATGTTACTATTGGTTGACGATGGAATCTGACTGTTACAAATTTGCAAAGAAGTGCCATAAATGCAAAATTTATGCTGACAAAATTCATGTGCCTCTGACACTTCTCAATGTTATTTCTTCCCCGTGGTCTTTCTCTATGTGGGGTATTGACATGATTGAAATGATTGAACCTAAGGCATAGAATAGACACTGTTTCATTTTGGTAGCAATTGATTACTTCACCAAATGGGTAGAAGCAGCTTCATATGCTAATGTTACTAAGAAAGGGGTAGTGCATTTCATCAAGAACAATCTTATATGTCGGTATAGTGTTACAAGCAGGATCATCACCGATAACAGCTCGAATCTGAATAATAAGATGATGACATAACTTTGTGAAGAATTCAAGATTATCCATCACAATTCATCCCTTCACAGGCCAAAGATGAATGGGGATGTTGAAGTTGCTAATAAAAATATCAAGAAGATCATCCAGAAAATGGTTGTTACTTATAAATATTAGCATGAAATACTTCCTTTTGCTTTGCATGGTTATCAAACATTTGTTCGCACTTCGACATGAGAAACCCCATTATTCCTTGTGTATGGTATGGAAGCAGTGCTCCCCATTATGGTTGAGATTCCCTCTTTACGTGTGATGATGGAAACCAAGTTGTTAGAGGCTGAATGGGTCCAGAACAGGTTTGACCAATTGAATTTAATTGAAGAAAATAGAATGACAGCTTTGTGTCATGGTCAGTTATATTAGAAGAGAATGAAGAAAGATTTTGATAAGAAGGTCAAGACTCGTGAATTCAGAGAAGGCGGCCCCGAGCTTCAAAAAATCATGTTATGATGCGGTGGGAGAACTGACGTGGAGTTTTACGTTTGTGTTTGCAAATGTTGCGGTTTAGCAAGAGTTGCCACCGAATTTTCTTTTATCCAAAAGGAAAGGTGAAAAAGCATAGGAAACACCTTTAGAGATGTTTTCTTGAGTTCGGGGGGTAGATTATGAAAAGGGAAGGTATTAGCACCCTTTTCATCCATGGTTTTCCATGGGATCTTAGTTACTTGCTAGATCACTTGCTTTTGTTTGAATGTGCTTGTGGTGTGGTTTTTGAAAGTATTTTAAAAATGTAACTTTGTAATGATTCTCGTTTCTATAAGAACGCATACAAAGTGTTGTTTGGAAAATAGTTCAAAAAGGTGTTTGTGGAATGTGTATTTGAAAGTGATTTTGAAAAGGTGTCTTTGTAATGATTCTCTTCTTTATAAGAACGCATACAAGGTGTTGTCTTTTGAAAATGTTTCAAAGTGAGAGTGTTGGTGCATAAAATGTTTTTGTTGTGAGCAATCGAGTAACTAAGAGCAAACCTACCTACTCAAAAGGTCTTAGATGTTCTTTTACTCCTCCTTTAGATGTTGTTATCTTACCATTGTTTTGATAAGAAGCCCCATCATTGGATGTGAAGGGGTGAGCGTTGGGACGTTTGAATAGTCATAGAAGGAAACTTATGAGCCGTTTTAGCAATGTCATTTAGGGACTAAATCGTTTTACCGAAGGCAACATCAAGGTCATCAAGGGACTACGATCTTTTATCGAGGGTCTTTGCTAAAACGCCCATGTTCGAGGGACATGACTATTTTCCGAAAGGCAACAAAATGAGATTACCTTAGAGGTGCTAGTGTGCAAGTGTGTTAGTTTGCATGCATTTTGTCTTGTATTTGAAAGTCATCTATTTGTTGATTTTCATATCTTGCCATACACACCCTAATTACTAGCATTTACATTTGAAAGTGATAAGTTTCAAAAATGTAAGGTCCTACGCTATTACAATATTTAGGGGATGTGGGTACATATTTATGAATGGGGTTTGCAAGTAAAAATAAGTCCTAAGTTACTATTACAACCATATTGAAATGTACAATATAAGAAAGAAATGGACTTGTTTAGAAAATGTTTTTTGTCTTAAAAAAAATTAATTAATTAATAAATAAAAGAAAATATTTTTATGTCTTTTTATGTTAATATTAAAAATGATGAAAACGAAAATAAATGAAAGATAGAAACAGCGTGCTACTGCAAGCAAAATAAACGGGGATCAGAAGTTCTGAAGCCAGGCGCATGATAACTCTGAAAGGATCGTCAATGGAATCAGAAGTTCTGGATTGGTACACTCTGAGGTCCTGCAAGAAATGTTATAGGGAAAACACAAAAATTCTGGGTGGTATTCAGACAGTGGGCCACAAGTCAGAAGTTCTGTATTGCACTAAAACAGTGAGTAACTTCAGAAATTCAGTGTATTGTCAGTATGTAAAAAATCAGAAACTCTGAGTGTGTAAAAACAGTGAATGGAAACATCAGAAGTTCAGTATATTTGATATGTAAGGAGAACTCAGAAGTTATATGTTGTGTTAGAACAATGAGTGAATCATCAGAAGTTCTGTATTATGCTGAGCCAGTGAGTGAACATTAGCAGTTCAGTGTGTTATCAACATGTAAGACTCAGAAGTTCATTGTGTGTTAACAGTGAGAAAAATCATAGAAGTTATGTATGTTAAAATAGTGAGGAGAACTCAGAAGTTCTGTGTGTGTTAACAGTGAGAAAAATCATAGAAGTTATGTATGTTAAAACTATGAATGAACATCATAAGTTTTAATGCCATATTTCAACACTCAATCAGCACATCAGTAATCTATTCAGTTTTCAACAATCAGTAAGTCAGAAGGATAAAAGCACAACAGTTTACAGAAGTTCTAATCCTGGTCCTGAGCCTAGCCTTAATCAAGAAGTTCTTATCCATAGTTTTTCTATTCATGCAATGACATAGACAACATCAATACTATGATATTTACATGTTTAATGATGTTCTGAATGAAGAAATGCAAAGTCAGAAAGACTTACCTTGAACCTGAAGCGTGTGTTTGGAACTTTGATTTGCTGCCTTTGGATGTTTTGGAATCAGCAAGAGAGATAGAGAAGAAAATTCTAAGTTCTTTTGATTCAAAAGGAAGAACAAAGGTTTTGGTTTTCTGTTTGGGATTTCTAGATTTTTATGAAGGGGTTCCCCAAATTTCTTTTCTTTCTTTTGATGATTCCCTCTCCAAAAGACATCCCCTTGAACGTGTGATAGAGCAAAGTATTTATAGGTGAATTTGTTGTGATTTTGGGGGAAAAACAAATGGGATTTGAACCTTTTTTGGCATCATGTTCCCTTGCTTTTTCATCACTGTTTTCGTATGCTAGTTTGGTGAAATTATGGGATACAGGCGTAGGCTGAACTAGCTGTTGGTTATAGGTCTGCAGCGAGTTCTATAAACAAGGTTTTGGGATTTGGTGAAGTTCTGACCAAAGAGTTGAACATAGCCTCCATATGCTAAAGCGTTTCCTTATTCTTGAAATAAGCATGGTGGTTGTCAGCAGGAATTAAGGAAAAGCGAAAAGTAAAGCATGGGCCTAGTACCAAAGTTTTCTATCCCAAGACAGTAGAGGTACACGTGGTGAAAATCCTTTGGATAAAGACTCAGAAAGTGGTTGTGAGCATTAAATAATGATGAGACTTATCACAACCAAAAATCCTGCAACGTGAGATTCTACACCATGGCTTAGTTCTGGATCAGAAGTTCTGCTTCAGCGTAGCATCCAACCTCTGATATTTGTATCTTCTGGCTCCAACATGTTTTGAAGGAGTTTCCAGACTTTCCAGTAAGCTTGCAGCACGCTTTGTAACCTTCTTTGATTTACCCTTGCAAACTCTTACCGAACCTTTGTGAAAACTTGTCCAGAAGTGCTGACCAAACTATGTCTTGAGAGTGTCCAGAATTTGCTGAGTGTTTCAGTTTCGTGTCCTTGAGAAGTTAAAACTTGAAATCTCAGCATTTCTAGGAGAAGTTTTGTTCTGCAATGTTTCAGATCTTGTTGAGATCCAAAACTCTTGTGTCAGAAGTTCTTCCAGAACCAGCTTGCATCATAGTGAGAATCTAGTCAGAAGTTTCGAGCTTGTCATGTTTCTTAAACACTTAGAAAAATTTCCAAGTATTTAGAAATTTGACTTTTCCAAAGTAAATTTGACTTTTGAATTTCTTGATGAAACAAATCTCACATTCAAACATGTCTTGATGAAATATGATTCTTGAAGCTTGATTTTGATTAAAAAGTCAAAATTTGACTTTTCAGTGTGCAAATGACCATTTTGCCCTTGTGAATGACTTTCTTAGAAAATTGATAATTCAAGGTTTGGAATTGGATGAAAGCAAACTTGAGGATCCAGGGTAATTCTTTGAGAAATGAGAGGGCAAATTTTGGGGTACAATAGCTGCCCCTGTTCAAACTTCTTACATCTGAAGAGTTAGATTGGTAAATCTGCCATTCGTGACTTGAAGGTGGAAGATGATTGAACACTAGAGTGCCCAGAAAATTTGCACTCGAAGATGTGTTAGTTGATTATGTTGGGAATGGGCTTATAAATTCCATTTGGAGAAATTATGGATAGTTGTTGGAGATGGGCTTATAGATGCCATCCAAAGTGATTGTTGACAGAAATTGGACTAAGTCTAAATTCTGACTTCAACTGGAGAAGAAATCAGAATAAATCTTGGAGCGACTTATCTGACCCAGAGAATATGTCTACCAAGAAGAATCAGGATAAACAATTGAGAGATTTAAACTGAACCAGTAGAGGTATTGAATTTTCTTTAAATGAAAAGAATCTGAATAAACCTTGTAGAGATTTATCTGAACCAGAGAAGAAGTCTACCAGAGAGAATCAGGATAAACCATTTGAGAGATTTACACTGAACCAGTAGAGGTTTTAGATATTCTTCAATTTATGATGGGCCTGTGTAGGGCTGCTTCATGATGAGTCCGTGTGAAACTTAATCTTGGAAAATAGGAAGAACCTATGTAGGGTTGGTTGATGATGAGTCCATGGGATGAGTATCAGAATAATATCCATAACTGAATTGTATCTGACTCGTATCTGAGAAATGTACTAAATGAGCGTCAGAATGACATCTGTATCTGGATCATATCTGGATTGTATTTGAATGAGTGACAGAATGACATTCGAATCTGGATCGTATCTGGACTTTATTTTAATGAGTGACAGAATGACATCGGAATCTAGATCGTATCTGGACTGTATTTGAATGAGTGATAGAATGGCATCTGAATCTGGATCGTATCTGGACTGTATTTGAATGAGTGACAGAATGACATCCGAATCTGGATCGTATCTGGACTGTATTTGAATGAGTGACAGAATGACATCTGAATCTGGGTCATATCTGGATTGTATTTGAATGAGTGACAGAATGACATCCGAATCTGGATCGTATCTGGACTGTATTTGTATAAGTGACAGAATGACATCCGATTCAGGATCGTATCTGGACTGTATTTGAATGAGCGACAGAGTGACATCCGAATCTGGATCGTATCTGGACTGTATTTGAATGAGTGACAGAATTACATCCGAATTTGTATCGTATCTGGACTATATTTGAATGAGTGACAGAATTACATCCGAATCTGGATCATATCTGGACTGTATTTGAATGAGTGACATAATGACATCCGAATCTGGATCGTATCTGGACTGTATTTGAATGAGTGACAGAATGACATCCGAATCCGGATCATATCTGGACTGTATTTGAATGAGTGACAGAATGACATCCGAATCTGGATCGTATCTGGATTGTATTTGAATGAGTGATAGAATGACATCTGAATATGGATCGTATCTAGACTGTATTTGAATGAGTGGCAGAATGACATCTGAATCTGGATCGTATCAGGACTGTATTTGAATGAGTGACAGAATGACATCCGAATCTGGATCGTATCTGGACTGTATTTGAATGAGTGACAGAATGACATCCGAATCTGGATCGTATCTGGACTGTATTTAAATGAGTGATAGAATGGCATCCGAATCTGGATCGTATCTGGACTGTATTTGAATGAGTGATAAAATGACATATGAATCTGGATCGTATCTGAACTGTATTTGAATGAGTGACAGGATGACATCCGAATCTGGATCATATATGGACTGTGTTGTACCCCAAAATTTTCCCTCCCATATTCTTCAAGATTTGCCAAGATCATGGTTCAAAATCTCTCAAGGGTTGCACAGTCCAATTGCCTCCTAACACAGTCAAAATTAGGGTTTTGGTTCTGGCAAAGAAATTGAGGTTTCCAAGGGTCCAATCAAGTCCCATATGCTCACATACATTGTCAAGCATCCATATATCAAGTTTCAAGACTCACAGCATCAAATTGCACAGTCAAAAACCCTAATTGCTCCACAGTTAACTGCAGGGGCAAAATGGTCATTTGACAGTCAAAAGTCAAAATTTTTGTTCAACATCTTATTTTGAAGCCACAATCATCATTTGATCAATTCTTGATCATGATTCCAAAAGCATGGCTCAAAAAGTCTCAAGATGCAAAAGTTTCTATTTTTGGACAGCTGAAAAAGTCAACTGCAAATTGACCCAGGCATAACTTCTTTATGGTTCATCAGAAAAATTCCATCCAATGCTCATTTTGAATAGAATGACATTTCCTACAACTCATCTTCACACTTCAAGTCCAAGAAATGCTCTCACAAAAAGTTATCAATTTCAACATTATAGGTCATTTTTAAAAGTCAACAAAAAGGCACTTTAAGTCAAAGACCATAACTTGAGATTGGTAAATCAAAATGACATGGGACCAAAGGCATTGGTTAGAGGACTTCAAGACCTTTCCAAAATGTCAAAGAACATGATAATAGCTTCAAAATTGAGCAAGATATGCATTGGAAGAAGTTGGGAAATGTTTGGGAACTTTCAAAAGTCAACTTTGCCTAAAACACTTCAAAATTGCTAATGGGCCTCAAATTCTTCCTTGAATCATTACCCAAAGCCTATGCACGACCCATTGAGCTCAAAGGGATTTATTTTCTTATTTTTAATTAATTAATTGAATTTTTATTCTTATTAATTCATTTAATTAGATTTAATTATGAGAAAATATCAAATAATGCTTTTTCAAATCTTTTTGTGCAGCAAATATGTTCCAAATATGCTAAAGATTTTGTGCATCAATCAACAAGACAAAATCTTCAATAATTGGCAAGGTTTCATTGGAAAAAAGATTGAAATTTCATGATTGAAAATCAAATATATGAATCATAAATTCTTGGACGTATGGGCTTGTTTTTTGACCTAGAATCGTTCACTTACATATGCACAAGGAAACCTAATTCAGACATACACGAAAAGCTGCTCACAAACTCATAACCAAATTGAAAATATTCAACAAAAAGCTTGAAACTGATTTCATAGTGGGAGCACGTTTCAAAGCATAAAAAGCATTCTAACACGTTGCTGGATCTTCCAGGAGTCGATTGCAATCAAGAACAACCTTCCATACTCAAAGAAACGGTAGAACAGAATCACGTTTCTTCACAAATATTCCATAATCGAATTTCAATTTCTACGCATCATTCATATGTTTTATTCATTGATTTGCATTACTGACATCTTCCTGAAGCGTTTGGCATAGTTTAATTGTTCTGTAGCTGCTTGAAACGAAATCCACCATGGATGAAACCTAGGGTTTCAGAAGCTTCAAAATAGGGCTTTCCTTGTATGGAAAAATTGGACCTCAAGACCAATATGAATGAATTCGTTGCAAGAAACCTGATTCAATGAAACCCTCGCGCTCAATTTATTTAACCCATAGGCGTAATCGCTATTTTCACAGGTTCCACTTAGTGGGGGTTTAAAACCCCCGCTACTTGTTTTATAATTGCAGGAAAAAGATGAAGAAGAAGCTGAGGTGTCCAAGCATGATAGGAGCGTTCAAATATCTGGCGCGCTTTTCTTTGTTTATACCACTAACTTTGTTTTTTTATATAACATTTATTCTCCATTATATGAACAAGCGCGTTGCCTGGCTCAGTTGGTTGATGAGGTGTACTGCAAGAATTGGGACCTGGGTTCGATTCCCAGGTCCCCCCACATATTGCATAATTTTTGTTTTAACGTGTTCACATGCAGCGTACTCTCAACGTCCCACCATGCATCCTCACGCTTAAGACTGCCACGCGCTTATGATGATCAATCTGAAGGCCACCAAAGGAGGTCTATCATGTACCTCAGTCAACCAAGGCGCACTCAAGCATTGAAAGTCAAACGAGCTGGTGTTAATGGGCCTGAATTACTTCCAATTAACCTCCATATCGGCCTGACACCCCCCCCACCCCTTGGTTTGCTTTATATTTTTTATTCTCTTTTCTTTTCTTTTAATTTCTTTTAATCATTTAATTGTTTTAATTGTTTTTTTTATTTTTACCATAAATTAATTTTCCATAATAAAAAACAGAAAAATCAAAAATGTAAAATATATTTAATTATTATTAAATTTCACCATTAACATATTTTTTTTGTAAATAAATAACTAACAATTAATTTAGTTAATTTAGGTTTTAATTTTAACACTTTTTCTTAATAAATAAAAAAGTGTATAGAATTAGGTTTTTTGACATTTTATCTTTTTCTTAATTAATTTTTCATCATTATTTATTAATTTATTATTGTTAATATTTTTGTAAATAAACATGTAAATTAAAAAATTTAGTTAATTAGCCTAATTTTGACTTTTTTTCTTTAATAATTTAAAATAATTTAGAACTAGGGTTTTCTTTAATTCTTTTTTTTTATTTCATAAATACCAAAAACATAAAAACATTTTCTTTTCCTTCTTTTCTTCAATTAAATAATTAATTAGCTTTTAATTCAATTTAATTTCAAAAGGGTCAAAACCCTCGGACGTTCAATTTTAATTTATTTTCGCGCATTATTTTCTTTTGAATATTATGTAATTGCTCAAGGAATGTAATAGTAATTAGGTTTACCGCATTTTTTACTTTCCGCATCTTTATTAAAACGGGTCTTTGTATTTTGGCGATGTATAGACCCGCGCCTTGTAATAGCGTAGCTTTTATCTTTCCGCTTTTAATTTTCCGCACTCTTAAATTCTAAATTGCATGAAAGAATGTATGGTTAATTAAAAACAAGCGTAGCTCACAATGCCCTGATCAAAGATAACTGTTAAACTGAAAACAACACACAAATACACACACCACTTCTAGGGTACGCCTCTGTTGCCTTCGAAACGTGGTCGTCAAGTATAGAACGTTTTAGTAAGTCCTTATGTCCATGATCCAGTTGCCTCGAAACAGATGCCTCGGAATAGTTGCCTCGAAACGGTTGCCTCGGATTAAAAAAGGATCAAGGACATAAGGGTAGCTTCTAAGGTGTCCTACTATTGCTTCGGTGACCACACTGTCCCTACACTCGAATTGACCCGAACACCTCCAACGGTGGTGCTACCTACCTCTCAATGGTGGGATGGCACTACCTTAAGGACTTTTACACAGCCTAATTCCTTAGGGTAGGTAGATGACTCATGGATACTTGCTCTTCTCAAAAACAAACAAAACATCTTTTCATACTTACACTTTCAAAAAGTTTTCAAACAAATTTTTCATACACTCTTGAGGACAGATACAAGAGTTACCTAGAAATTCTTCAAACGAAACTTTTTCAAAACCCACACACATTTAAAAAGAAAACATCTTTTGAAAACATAAGAGCAAGTACCTAAGAGCCCATGGATAACCATGGATAGAAAGGGTGCTAACACCTTCCCTTTCTATAAATCTACCTCCCGAACCGAGAAACATTCTCATAAGGAATTTTGATGTGCTTTTGTCCTGTCCATGTTGGAGAAAATAAAAGATGGTGGCGACTCTTGCTTCCGCGACATTTCGCGAAACCAGCGTTAAACAGTCAGTTCTAAATCCACCGATCATAGAACTGGCGACTCTGCTGGGGATACCATAAAAGTGAGGTGTACCTTAGGACTAAGATCACTTGTGTTTTCAATTGTCTGAATTGTTTGCTTTAAATTGTGGGCCTGTTTTGGGAGTTCTATAGATCCTAACCCGGATCTGGGGGATACCTTCTTAGAAAGTAGCAACAAGACTGTGAGGGAACTGTGCGGGGTATACCGACACGGTTGAAGCAGTCTGCTACGTTGATGTGGCACTTTGGTGAGTACCGGTAACCCTTGAGTCAAGTCAAGGAGAGTACGGGGCTGCCGCGTGGTGTCGTGAAGCATCAACTGACCTTAGGAACCTTAATTGAACCATCTTGGCCTCTTTAGGGTAGTGAGATAACTGACTTTGGTGCAGTCCAAGGTTGGTTGATACTCGATACTACACTCAATTGAGGGTTGTTTTCTTGGAATATTTCGGTCGCCAGTTCAGTGGCTAAATCGAAACAATGAACACAGAAAGCAATCCAATGATATTGGGACCCTTTAGAACCCGGTTACTTCTGATAGGACAGGTTTTGAGCCCACCAACTTCAAGAGGGTAATACCTAAACCCCATGCTGGCCTGAACTCTAAGGGCTGTCTTGTGTGACTTGTGTGCCTTACCATGTTTTCTTTTTGTGAATACTTGTGGTGTGTTTTATCATAGCATCAGAACATCATACAGCATCATATGCATCCACTAACCATTTCAGGGGTTCGAATCTTCATCTTTGTTCTTGTTTTGTAGGACATGGAAACTATCCGCAGAAAGACAATTAAGATCAGCCTTGTAAGGATCCCTCCTCAGCTTAAGGAACTTATATCCAGGATTCCCGAGAGCTCTTCTTTCAGTGAGAAACATGGAAGACTCATCAGCTTGGTCAACACCAACATTGAGGAAGATATGATAAAGGTCCTCTTCCAGTTCTTTGACCCTCTGCACCACTGCTTTACTTTCCTGGATTATCAACTGGTGCCTACATTGGAAGAGTTCTCCCGGCTTCTGAAGATCCCTATCCTTAGTCAACTACCCTACAACGGTACGGAAAGGGAACCCAAACATGAAGAGATTGCTAAAGCATTACGCCTACAACCATCTGACATCAAGGGACATTGGGAAGTTAGAAGTGGTATCAAAGGGTTCTTGGCCAGATTCCTGTTTGAGAAGGCCCAAGAATGTTGGAATTCCCTTGACCTACAAGCCTTTGAAGAAGTTGTGGCCCTCCTTGTCTATGGGCTGGTGTTGTTCCCGAATCCCGACCAGCTTATAGATATCAATGCTGTCAAGATCTTCATGTCCAGGAATCCTGTACCTACGTTGCTTGGGGACATCCTTCACTCATGTTACACTCGAACCATGAGGAAAAGAGGTGTTCTTATGTGCTGCACTCCTCTCCTGGGAAGGTGGTTTATTTCGCACCTTCCACAATCATTTTTGAAGAACGAGCGGGGTTTGAGATGGTCACAACGATTGATGACTCTTACACGTGCAGATATACATTGGTGCTCTCGGTCCAGAGAGGATGTCACTATCATTGATCATTGCGGGGAGTTTCCTAATGTTCCTTTACTTGGAATCAGAGGGGGTATTACTTACAACCCGTGTCTGGCTTGGAGATAGTTTGGTTATGCTCGGAGGGACGGCCCTCATGACATGTTAATTCCTGACATAGCTTTTGACTTCGACAACGATGCACAAGGACTTCGCCAGAGATTTATCAGAGCTTGGAGGATGCCCAGCAAGGTAGACAGCAAGACACTGGGGCATAGGAATTCCATCCCGTTGGAGCCTTATCTCAAGTGGGTACGAGCCCGCTCCCAGAAGTTAGTGATGCCATACCCTCATGTTCTCCCTGTGATCAAAGAGCCAGTCTTGGAAGGAGAGGTGTCCTACACCATTCAACATCCGGACATGCCTACATCCTAGGAAGAAATGCAGAAGAGCTGGATCCAGCTTAAGGAAGAACGGAATTCTCTTGAGTCCAGTCTACATGCTAGTGAGAAGAAGGTCTTGGAGCTCACCCGCCTACTGCACGAGGAAAAGAATCTCAACACTTACATTGCTCCAAAGAGGATGTGCAGTGTCTTTTGGGATTGATTTACTTTGTAATGTTTGCCCATGAGGCCTTGATGTACTGAACAATTATTTCTTAATGATAATGTGTGTTCCTTTTTGTCTACAACAAATTTGAACTTTCGAACCTTTGAATGCATTGCATAAACAGCATATCATGCATCATGTGCATAACAGGTACTCTTCTTTTCAGGTTGCTTAATGTTCTTCGCTGTTTATTTCAGCAATCTCATCATGAATCCTGAATCATCTACTGAACAGTCCATCAAGGCCCTCCAGGCTCAGAACGCCCAATTCCAAGAGCTGATCATGAGTTTGGCCCAAGGTCAAGAGGAATTGAAGGCTCTGTTGGTTAAGAAGAAGAAGAAGAGAACTGTACTATTCAACACTGGCCGGAGGTTTGGTAACACACTGCAGAATGAGGTTGATCAAGCTGGTTCTTCTGTAGGGAAAGGCAGTCCCCAGGGGGGAAGGGTTCCTAGTCCGGTGGTCTCTGACAACGAGACTGATTTCAATGAGGAGCAGTATCCTCCAGTTGAAGACAAGTACAAGCAGTTAGAGGATCGCTTGAATGCCATGGAAATTCAACAAGTGCCTGGGTTGGATTTTGGAGACCTGGGTCTATCTTCTGGTGTGGTGATCCCACATAAGTTTAAAGCACCATCTTTCGCAAAGTATGACGGGGCGTCCTGCCCTAAGCTACATCTCAGATCTTATGTGCGGAAGATTCAGCCGTATACTGTGGACAAGAACTTGTGGATCCATTTCTTCCAGGAGAGTCTTTCAGGGACTCATCTCGAATGGTTCTATCAGCTGGATGGAACCAAGGTTCGTAACTGGGAGGAATTGGCTACTGCTTTTTACAAGCAGTATCAGTATAATGCCAACCTCGCTCCTACACGTACCCAACTTCAGGGTATGTCGCTAGGATCGGGAGAAGGTTTTAAAGAGTATGCGCAGAAGTGGAGGGACCTGGCTGGCAGGGTGCAGCCACCATTAACCGACCGTGAACTAGTAGACATGTTCTTGGGGACCCTATCCGGGCCGTTCTTGAATCATCTCATTGGCAATTCGTCTGCAGGGTTTACAGATCTCATTCTGACTGGGGAAAGGATAGAGGCTGGTTTGAAATCAAGGAAGATACAGAAAGGTGCATCCTCAAGTTCTGAGAAGAAGCCTTTCAAAAAGGAAGCCAGTGCTGTGTATGGGCCTAGGAGGCAAAATAAACCGGAATGCCGCCAAGCTGTCAACGTGGTGGTAATTGCAAAGCCTGCTGTCGCTCCTCGGCAACCTAACCAACCAAGGGGTGAGAGGCCCAGAAGAGAATATACTCGGCTTAGTATGACCTTGTCACAGATCTTGCCTCAACTGCTATCGACCAACTTGGTAACCGTCAGAGAAGCTCCGAAGGTGGTAAACACAACCTCTCCAAAGTATAATCCAAACGCCGGTTGTGCTTATCACTCTGATAGCCCGGGGCATTCTACTAATGATTGCTGGGCCCTAAGAAATAAGGTTCAAGACCTTATCGATGCCAAGGAGGTTCAGTTCGAGGCACCCGAGAAGCCTAATATGGTGACAGCTCCCTTACCTGACCATGGGGTGAATGCTATCAGGGATGGTGACGAAGTGGAAGAATCTGAGTTCAACAGCTGGATCTACCCGACGACTGACGGTGGACTGAACAATTGGACTGCAAAAGACCACATACCTGTTACTTTTGTTACGCAGTAATGAATTCCTTTGTTTTTAAATTTGTAATGAACAATAAATTAAAACTTTATGGCCCAGTGTCCTACCCGGGGCACCGTTGGCTTCATTTGTGAGGGCTTATTACTTGTCATTTCCATATATCATGAATAAAAACATTGGATGTTTTTCGCATTTCAAATGTTGTGCTCCCTTTCTTTCTTTATATATTGCGAAACAGCTATATTTACACACACTCACCTATACAGGTTTCAATCCACTCTGGATCTCACTGGTAACGACTCTGCTACTGCCATTTATGACTTCGAAAATCCGATCAACTTAGCCGAAGACGAAGGTGAAGATGATTGCGAAGTGCCTGGCGAGCTTGCAAGACTGTTACTCCAAGAAGAGAGGGCCATTCAGCCACATGAAGAGCCAGTGGAAACGGTAAATTTGGGTACTGAGACAGACAGAAGGGAAGTTAAGATTGGTGTCAATCTAGAGCTCAGCGTAAAACAACGGTTGGTTCAGATGTTACATGATTATGTGGAAATCTTCGCCTGGTCCTACGAAGACATGCCTGGGTTGGATACTAACATTGTGGTCCATCACTTGCCTACCAAGGAAGAATGCCCTCCGGTTAAGCAAAAGGTCCGCCGTATGCGTCCAGAGATGTCCGAGAAGATCAAAGCTGAGGTTATGAAACAATTCGATGCCGGGTTTCTAGCAGTGACTTCTTACCCTCAGTGGGTTGCCAACGTGGTTCCAGTGCCAAAGAAAGATGGTAAGGTCAGAATGTGTGTTGATTACAGGGATTTGAACAGGGCCAACCCCAAGGATGACTTCCCTCTACCTCACATCGACGTTCTGGTTGACAATACTGCTCAACATAAGGTGTTCTCCTTCATGGATGGTTTCTCAGGTTATAATCAAATCAAGATGGCTCCTGAAGATATGGAAAAGACTACCTTTGTTACTCAATGGGGCACCTTCTGCTACAAGGTCATGCCATTCGGGTTGAAAAATTATGGGGCAACCTACCAACGTGCCATGGTTGCTTTATTTCATGACATGATCCATCATGAGATTGAAGTGTACGTCGATGATATGATTGCAAGGTCCCAAACTGAGGAGGAACACCTTGACCATCTACAGAAGCTGTTTGACCGTCTGAAATTGTACAAGCTGAGGTTGAACCCGAACAAGTGCACATTTGGGGTAAGATCTGGGAAGTTGCTAGGCTTCGTCGTGAGCGACAAAGGTATCCAAGTGGACCCTGCCAAGGTTAAAGCCATACAAGAGATGCCAGTTCCCAAGACAGAGAAAGAAGTCAAAGGCTTTCTAGGACGTCTGAATTATATTGCCTGATTCATATCGCACCTAACCGCTACCTGTGAACCAATCTTCAAGCTGCTGAAGAAAGATCAGGTAGTACGTTGGAACGATGAATGTCAGGCCGCTTTTGACAGAATCAAAGAGTATCTCCAAGAACCACCCATTCTTATGCCACCGGTTGAAGGGAGACCTCTAATACTATACCTGACAGTACTTGACAACTCAATGGGGTGTGTGCTGGGGCAGCATGACGAGTCTGGCCGAAAAGAGCACGCTATTTATTACCTTAGCAAAAAGTTTACCGACTGTGAGACCCGATACTCACTGCTCGAGAAAACTTGTTGCGCTTTGGTATGGGCTGCTCGCCGGCTAAGACAGTATATGCTGACTCACACTACTCTGTTGATTTCAAAAATGGATCCAATAAAGTACATATTCGAAAAGCCTGCCCTGTCTAGAAGAATAGCAAGATGGCAAATGATCTTGACAGAATACGACTTCCAGTACACGACTCAGAAGGCTATCAAAGGAAGTGTACTGGCAGACCACTTGGCACACCAGGAAGTGGACGACTACCAGTCAATGAACTTTGAATTCCCTGACGAGAGCATCATGGTAGTGACTGATTGTGAAGTACCTGGACCGGATGAAGGACCTGAGGAAGGATCCCGATGGTCTATGCACTTTGACGGAGCCTCCAACGCTTTGGGTAACGGTATCGACGCTGTAATCATATCACCCAAAGGCACTCATACTCCACTCACTGCCCGACTATGTTTCAACTGCACCAACAACATGGCGGAGTATGAGGCATGTATCATGGGTCTTCAAGCTGCGATCGACTTAAGGATCAAGTTTCTGAGTGTCTTCGGAGATTCCGCTCTCGTGATCAATCAGATCAAAGGCGAGTGGGATACGAAACACCCAAACCTCATTCCTTACAAAGAGTGTGTGCTGACATTGATCCCCCATTTCACAAAGATAACTTTTGAACACTTCCCAAGAGAGGAGAATCAGTTGGCAGATGCGTTGGCTACAATGTCTTCCATGTTCAAAGTTAAATGGGACAATGAGGCTCCCCGGATCATTATCTGGAAATTGGACGAACCTGCATACTGTTGTGATCTTGAGGCTGAGATAGTAACTGAGAAACCCTGGTATCATGAGGTGAAAAGGTACTTGAAAGCTCAAGAATACCCTGAAGGTGCATCCATCAATGACAAAAAGTTTCTGAGAAGGTTCACTGCGAAGTTCTTCCTCAGCAATGGCATTCTATACAAGCGAAACCATGATTCAACCTTACTGCGTTGTGTGGATAAGACTGAAGCAGAAAGGATCATGGCAGAACTGCATGAAGGTACCTTCGGAACACATTCCAGTGGACATACCATGGCAAAGAAAATCCTTCGGGCAGGATATTTCTGGTCCACAATGGAAGCTGACTGTTACCAACATTCTCGGACATGTCATAAATGCCAGATTTATGCAGATAAGGTGCACGTTCCTCCAGTCCCTCTGAATGTCTTGACTTCACCTTGGCCTTTTGCAATGTGGGGCATTGATATGATCGGCGAGATTAAACCTACGGCATCCAACGGGCATCGCTTCATCCTGGTGGCAATCGACTACTTCACAAAGTGGGTTGAAGCAGCTTCCTACGCCACTGTAACCAAGAACGTCGTAGCACGGTTCATATGGCACAACCTGATCTGTCGATACGGCGTCCCGGAAAGAATCATTACGGACAACGGTACCAATCTTAATAACAAGATGATCACTGAGCTCTGCGAGCAATTCAAGATACAGCACCACAACTCTTCTCCTTACCGACCGAAGATGAATGGGGCTGTAGAAGCAGCTAATAAGAATATCAAGAAGATTGTGCAGAAGATGACAATGACCTATAAAGATTGGCACGAGATGCTACTATTCGCTCTCCATGGGTACCGTACCTCAGCAAGAACGTCAACCGGGGCAACTCCCTTTTCCCTGGTCTACGGCATGGAGGCAGTCTTGCCGATTGAAGTCCAAATACCCTCTCTCCGGATAATGAAGGATGCAGGCTTGAGCGAAGATGACTGGATCCAGACTCGACTTGATCAATTAAACCTAATCGACGAAAAGAGGCTCACTGCTATTTGTCATGGTCAAACGTACCAAAAACGAATGATCAGGGCATTTAACAAGAAAGTCTGACCACAAGAGTATCAAGTTGGGGACCTGGTAATCAAACGCATCATCCTTCCTCAAAGTGATCCCAGGGGCAAATGGACCCCCACGTATGAAGGGCCATTTGTGGTTAAACATGTGTTCTCAGGAGGAGCCATGATTCTAACCACCATGGATGGTGACGACCTTCCTCACCCCGCCAATGTAGACATAGTAAAAAGATACTATGCATGAATTAAAGACCCGCTAGGTTGACACACCTAGGAAAAAATAAGGGCTTCCTGGCGAACCAAAAGGGTTCAGGCAAAAATAAGGGATGAAATAAAAAAATCTGTACACCCGGCAAGTCGAAAACCTGAAAAGGCGGCTTGGGCAAAAATGGGTATCCCGGTGGACTGAAAACCCGAAAGGGCGGTCCAGGCAAAAGTTAGGGATTAAAGCGTAATACTATGTCCCATTGGATCACCTTGCATCCAGAATCCGGTATCAACATCAGGTTCAGACGGCATCGATCAATCAGCTTCATCTTCAACCGAGCAGCCAAGTGATGAGACGCTCGAAGATATAAAGGCGATAGCAGAGTTGGAACCCAGTGGGATTATTCTTTTCACATAGTTGTTTTGTTTTCCCTTTTCACAAAAAAATTGTATAAACTCTGTTGTTCGGCGGCGTTCTCTTACTAGGACGTCAGCCTCTTGTACATAAACGCCTATTTACAGGAAAATTCAAAAATCAATACAAATTCACTTTTCAGACCAATTGCCAATTGTCTTTCCTTTTTCTGTTTTGTTTTGCAAAGAACGTCCAATGTTCAATTGTGATATATGCATTTGACACTAATTGCTAACTCATAAATATTTGCATACGAAACAAAGGATTAATTACAGGTAACATCAGAAACAGGGGCAATAATGAGTTGTCTAAGCAATCTAATGGCTCTGTCCACCAAGGTACCAAGGTAAGTTCGGCTGAAGAATGTAACCAAGATGCCTTAATTCCCCAGAGAGTGAGCCAAGATTCAACAATTCTCCCCCAAGCAGAGTTGGTCCCCCATCAGCCCTACAAGGCACAATATCCTCCACCAAGTCAGCAATACTCTCCCCGAGCAGAGTTAGCCTACAATCAGTCTCAAGGAAGTTGGGTATCCTCCAGAAGATCTCAACATTCCCCAACGAAGTATACAAACCTTCCTAACAAGCATCCCTGGCAATCTTGATCTAAGATTGTTCCCCGGCGGAATACCGGACATCTAGTGGAGCCATTCCCCAGTGCAATCTCAAAAGTTTCCCCAGGAGAGTTGAATCATCCTCCCCAGCATGTCTTGAAGCTTATCCCCAGTAGATTCTGGAAGCTTGTCACCCTGCAGAGCACGAACGCCCCCCCCGGCTTTATTCAAAGGTTATTTCCCCACCAGGATATAACTGGGTTATCCTCAGCCAATTGTCGCGGAAAGATCGTCCCTGGCGAAGTCTTCCTATCCCCCAGCGGAGTTCATCAATTCCCTCAACATAACTTATCAACGGAATCCCCAGCGGAGTTATCATCAAATCTCAGCAAAGTATTTCTCTTCCCACAGAGCATTCCCCGCAGAGTAATCTATTCGCCAAGTTTATTCCCCAACGGAGTCCTCTTCTCCTACCGATATTCTTGCAACTATCATCCCCAGCAGAAACGAAATGCTACTTTTCAACATCAGCCCAGGATTTGACTTCCCGGCATTCGTCAAGGATTTATTTTCCTAGACGAAAATACATTCATAGACATCACATCTTTATACATTATAGCATGCACATACGCATCATGAACATACAATATCATTTATTCTGAGAACATCACGCATGTCATCCATCATGACATTGCATACGACTAACGTTTTGTCTTTTCAGGACAAAGGTCAATACAAAGATAATTACTATCAACTGTCGTGATTCCAGATCCGATTCCTATATCTTGCCAGGGTGTATCTGTTGACGACTAATTCCAGACTCGATTCCTGTATCTTGCCAGGGCACGTCTGAAGAGTTTGAAGATCTGATTCCTGTATCTTGCCAGGGTGTATCTGTTGACGACTAATTCCAGACTCGATTCCTGTATCTTGCCAGGGCACGTCTGAAGAGTTTGAAGATCTGATTCCTGTATCTTGCCAGGGTGTATCTGTTGACGACTATATTCTAGACTCGATTCCTGTATCCTGCCAGGGCACGTCTGAAGAGTTTGAAGATCCGATTCCTGTATCTTGCCAGGGTGTATCTGTTGACGACTAATTCCATACTCGATTCCTGTATCCTGCCAGGGCACGTCTGAAGAGTTTGAAGATCCGATTCCTGTATCTTGCCAGGGTGTATCTGTTGACGACTGATTCCAGACTCAATTCCTGTATCCTGCCAGGGCACGTCTGAAGAGTTTGAAGATCCGATTCCTGTATCTTGCCAGGGTGTATCTGTTGACGACTATATTCCAGACTCGATTCCTGTATCCTTCCAGGGCACGTCTGAAGAGTTTGAAGATCTGATTCCTGTATCTTGCCAGGGTGTATCTGTTGACGACTATATTCCAGACTCGATTCCTGTATCCTGCCAGGGCACGTGTGAAGAGTTCGAAGATCCGATTCCTGTATCTTGCCAGGGTGTATCTATTGACGACTAATTCCAGACTCGATTCCTGTATCCTGCCAGGGCACGTCTGAAGAGTTTGAAGATCTGATTCCTATACCTTGCCAGGGTGTATCTGTTGACGACTAATTCTAGACTCGATTCCTGTATCTTGCCAGGGCACGTCTGAGGAGTTTGAAGATCTGATTCCTGTATCTTTCCAGGGTGTATCTGTTGACGACTAATTCTAGACTCGATTCCTGTATCTTGCCAGGGCACGTCTGAAGAGTTTGAAGATCCGATTCTTGTATCTTGCCAGGGTGTATCTGTTGACGACTAATTCCAGACTCGATTCCTGTATCTTGCCAAGGCACGTCTGAAGAGTTTGAAGATCCGATTCCTGTATCTTGCCAGGGTATATCTGTTGACGACTATATTCCAGACTCGATTCCTGTATCCTGCCAGGGCACGTCTGAAGAGTTTGAAGATCCGATTCCTGTATCTTGCCAGGGTCTATCTGTTGACGAATAATTCCAGACTCGATTCCTGTATCCTTCCAGGGCACGTCTGAAGAGTTTGAAGATCTGATTCCTGTATCTTGCCAGGGTGTATCTGTTGACGACTGATTCCAGACTCGATTCCTGTATCCTGCCAGGGCACGTCTGAAGAGTTTGAAGATCCGATTCCTGTATCTTGCCAGGGTGTATCTGTTGACGACTATATTCCATACTCGATTCCTGTATCCTGCCAGGGCACGTCTGAAGAGTTTGAAGATCCGATTCCTGTATCTTGCCAGGGTGTATCTGTTGACGACTATATTCCAGACTCGATTCCTATATCCTGCCAGGGCACGTCTGAAGAGTTCTAAGATCCGATTCCTGTATCTTTCCAGGGTGTATCTGTTGACGACTAATTCCAGACTCGATTCCTGTATCCTGCCAGGGCACGTCTGAAGAGTTTGAAGATCTGATTTCTGTACCTTGCCAGGGTGTATCTGTTGACGACTAATTCCAGACTCAATTCTTGTATCTTGCCAGGGCACGTCTGAGGAGTTTGAAGATCCGATTCCTGTATCTTGCCAGGGTGTATCTGTTAACGACTATTCTCCAGACTCGATTCCTGTATCTTGCCAGGGCACGTCGTAAGAGTTTAAAGATTCGATTCCTGTATCCGGCCAGGGCACATCTATATAGAGAGTTTGAGGATCAACCCCTGTAACAGGCCAGGTAACTATTTTTATCAGGTATGCAAGTTCTCGCTAAGGAATCTCTTACGCGATCGACACCTAGATGGCATCTATAAGCCCATCCACCTACCAACAGTCTCCAAATGGCATCTATAAGCCCATTCCCGATAAGGTCCTGTCACATCTCCAGATGGCATCTATAAGCCCATCCTCCTATCCATCAGTCTCCAAATGGCATCTGTAAGCCCATTCCCGCCATCACACCATTGACATTCTACTATGTGAGTGCAAATTTCTGGGCACTCTAGTGTTCAATCATCTTCCACCTTCGGATTACGAAAGGCACGCCAGCCAATCTACATCCTCAGGTCTAAGAAGATTGAACAGGGGCAACTGTTGTACCCCAAAATTTGCCCTCCCATATTCTTCAAGATTTGCCAAGATCATGGTTCAAAATCTCTCAAGGGTTGCACAGTCCAATTGCCTCCTAACACAGTCAAAATTAGGGTTTTGGTTCTGGCAAAGAAATTGAGGTTTCCAAGGGTCCAATCAAGTCCCATATGCTTACATACATTGTCAATCATCCAAATATCAAGTTTCAAGACTCACAGCATCAAATTGAAACAGTCAAAAACCCTAATTGCTCCACAGTCAACTGCAGGGGCAAAATGGTCATTTGACAGTCAAAAGTCAAAAATTTTGTTCAACATCTTATTTTGAAGCCACAATCATCATTTGATCAATTCTTGATCATGATTCCAAAAGCATGGCTCAAAAAGTCTCAAGATGCAAAAGTTTCTATTTTTGGACAGTTGAAAAAGTCAACTGCAAATTGACCCAGGCATAACTTCTTCATGGTTCATCAGTAAAATTCCATCCAATGCTCATTTTGAATAGAATGACATTTCCTACAACTCATTTTCACACTTCAAGTCCAAGAAATGCTCTCACAAAAAGTTATCAATTTCAACATTATAGGTCATTTTTAAAAGTCAACAAAAAGGCACTTTAAGTCAAAGACCATAACTTGAGATTGGTAAATCAAAATGACATGGGACCAAATTAATTGGTTATAGGACTTCAATACCTTTCCAAAATGTCCAAGAACATGATCATAACTTCAAAATTGAGCAAGATATGCATTGGAAGAACTTGGGAAATTTTTGGGAACTTTCAAAAGTCAACTTTGCCTAAAACACTTCAAAATTGCTAATGGGCCTCAAATTCTTCCTTGAATCATTACCCAAAGCCTATGCACGACCCATTGAGCTCAAAGGGATTTATTTTATTATTTTTAATTAATTAATTGAATTTTTATTCTTATTAATTCATTTAATTAGATTTAATTATGAGAAAATATCAAATAATGCTTTTTCAAATCTTTTTGTGCAGTAAATATGTTCCAAATATGCTAAAGATTTTGTGCATCAATCAACAAGACAAAATCTTCCATAATTGGCAAGGTTTCATTGGAAAAAAGATTGAAATTTCATGATTGAAAATCAAATATATGAATCATAAATTCTTGGACGTATGGGCTTGTTTTTTGACCTAGAATCGTTCACTTACATATGCACAAGGAAACCTAATTCAGACATACACGAAAAGCTGCTCACAAACTCATAACCAAATTGAAAATTTTCAACAAAAAGCTTGAAACTGATTTCATAGTGGGAGCACGTTTCAAAGCATAAAAAGCATTCTAACACGTTGCTGAATCTTCCAGGAGTCGATTGCAATCAAGAACAACCTTCCATACTCAAAGAAACGGTAGAACAGAATCACGTTTCTTCACAAATATTCCATAATCGAATTTCAATTTCTACGCATCATTCATATGTTTTATTCATTGATTTGCATTACTGACATCTTCCTGAAGCGTTTGGCATAGTTTAATTGTTCTGTAGCTGCTTGAAACGAAATCCACCATGGATGAAACCTAGGGTTTCAGAAGCTTCAAAATAGGGCTTTCCTTGTATGGAAAAATTGGACCTCAAGACCAATATGAATGAATTCGTTACAAGAAACCTGATTCAATGAAACCCTCGCGCTCAATTTATTTAACCCATGGGCGTAATCGCTATTTTCACAGGTTCCACTTAGTGGGGGTTTAAAACCCCCGCTACTTGTTTTATAATTGCAGGAAAAAGATGAAGAAGAAGCTGAGGTGTCCAGTCATGATAGGAGTGTTCAAATATCTGGCACGCTTTTCTTTGTTTATACCACTAACTTTGTTTTTTTATATAACATTTATTCTCCATTATATGAACAAGCGCGTTGCCTGGCTCAGTTGGTTGATGAGGTGTACTGCAAGCATTGGGACCTGGGTTCGATTCCCAGGTCCCCCCACATATTGCATAATTTTTGTTTTAACGTGTTCACATGCAGCGTACTCTCAACGTCCCACCATGCATCCTCACGCTTAAGACTTCCACGCGCTTATGATGATCAATCTGAAGGCCACCAAAGGAGGTCTATCATGTACCTCAGTCAACCAAGGCGCACTCAAGCATGGAAAGTCAAACGAGCTGGTGTTAATGGGCCTGAATTACTTCCAATTAACCTCCATATGGGCCTGACACCCCCCTTGGTTTGCTTTATATTTTTTATTCTCTTTTCTTTTCTTTTAATTTCTTTTAATCATTTAATTGTTTTTATTGTTTTTTTTTATTTTTACCATAAATTAATTTTCCATAATAAAAAACAGAAAAATCAAAAATGTAAAATATATTTAATTATTATTAAATTTCACCATTAACATAATTTTTTTGTAAATAAATAACTAACAATTAATTTAGTTAATTTAGGTTTTAATTTTAACACTTTTTCTTAATAAATAAAAAATGTATAGAATTAGGTTTTTTGACATTTTATCTTTTTCTTAATTAATTTTTCATCATTATTTATTATTGTTAATATTTTTGTAAATAAACATGTAAATTAAATAATTTAGTTAATTAGCCTAATTTTGACTTTTTTTTCTTTAATAATTTAAAATAATTTAGAACTAGGGTTTTCTTTAATTCTTTTTTTTTATTTCATAAATACCAAAAACATAAAAACATTTTCTTTTCCTTCTTTTCTTCAATTAAATAATTAATTAGCTTTTAATTCAATTTAATTTCAAAAGGGTCAAAACCCTCGGACGTTCAATTTTAATTTCTTTTCGCGCATTATTTTCTTTTGAATATTATGTAATTGCTCAAGGAATATAATAGTAATTAGGTTTACCGCATTTTTTACTTTCCGCATCTTTATTAAAACGGGTCTTTGTATTTTGGCGATGTATAGACCCGCGCCTTGTAATAGCGTAGCTTTTATCTTTCCACTTTTAATTTTCCGCACTCTTAAATTCTAAATTTCATGAAAGAATGTATGGTTAATTAAAAACAAGCGTAGCTCACAATGCCCTGATCAAAGATAACTGTTAAACTGAAAACAACACACAAATACACACACCACTTCTAGGGTACGCCTCACCTGTTGCCTTCGAAACGTGGTCGTCAAGTATAGGACGTTTTAGTAAGTCCTTATGTCCATGATCCAGTTGCCTCGAAACAGCTGCCTCAGAATAGTTGCCTCGAAATGGTTGCCTCGGATTAAAAAAGGATCAAGGACATAAGGGTAGCTTCTAAGGTGTCCTACTATTGCTTCGGTGACCACACTGTCCCTACACTCGAATTGACCCGAACACCTCCAACAGTGGTGCTACCTACCTCTCAATGGTGGGATGACACTACCTTAAGGACTTTTACACAGCCTAATTCCTTAGGGTAGGTAGATGACTCATGGATACTTGCTCTTTCCAAAAACAAACAAAACATCTTTTCATACTTACACTTTCAAAAAGTTTTCAAACAAATTTTTCATACACTCTTGAGGACAGATACAAGAGTTACCTAGAACTTTTTCAAACGAAACTTTTTCAAAACCCACACACATTTAAAAAGAAAACATCTTTTGAAAACATAATAGCAAGTACCTAAGAGCCCATGGATAACCATGGATAGAAAGGGTGCTAACACCTTCCCTTTCTATAAATCTACCTCCCGAACCGAGAAACATTCTCATAAGGAATTTTGCTGTGCTTTTGTCCTGTCCATGTTGGAGAAAATAAAAGACGGTGGCGACTCTTGCTTCCGCGACATTTCGCGAAACCAGCGTTAAACAGTCAGTTCTAAATCCACCGATCACAAAACTGGCGACTCTGCTGGGGATACCATAAAAGTGAGGTGTACCTTAGGACTAAGATCACTTGTGTTTTCAATTGTCTGAATTGTTTGCTTTAAATTATGGGCCTGTTTTGGGAGTTCTATAGATCCTAACCCGGATCTGGGGGATACCTTCTTAGAAAGTAGCAACAAGACTGTTAGGGAACTGTGCGGGGTATACCGACACGGTTGAAGCAGTCTGCTACATTGATGTGTCACTTTGGTGAGTACCGGTAACCCTTGAGTTAAGTCAAGGAGAGTACGGGGCCGCCGCGTGGTGTCGTGAAGCATCAACTGACCTTAGGAATCTTAATTGAACCATCTTGGCCTCTTTAGGGTAGTGAGATAACTGAATTTGGTGCAGTCCGAGGTTGGTTGATACTCGATACTACACTCAATTGAGGGTTGTTTTCTTGGAATATTTCGGTCGCCAGTTCAGTGGCTAAATCGAAACGATGAACACAGAAAGCAATCCAATGATATTGGGACCCTTAGAACCCGGTTACTTCTGATAGGACAGGTTTTGAGCCCACCAACTTCAAGAGGGTAATACCTAAACCCCATGCTGGCCTGAACTCTAAGGGCTGTCTTGTGTGACTTGTGTGCCTTACCATGTTTGCTTTTTGTGAATACTTGTGGTGTGTTTTATCATAGCATCAGAACATCATACAACATCATATGCATCCACTAACCATTTCAGGGGTTCGAATCTTCATCTTTGTTCTTGTTTTGTAGGACATGGAAACTATCCGCAGAAAGACAATTAAGATCAGCCTTGTAAGGATCCCTCCTCAGCTTAAGGAACTTATATCCAGGATTCCCGAGAGCTCTTCTTTCAGTGAGAAACATGGAAGACTCATCAGCTTGGTCAACACCAACATTGAGGAAGATATGATAAAGGTCCTCTTACAGTTCTTTGACCCTCTGCACCACTGCTTTACTTTCCTGGATTATCAACTGGTGCCTACATTGGAAGAGTTCTCCCGGCTTCTGAAGATCCCTATCCTTAGTCAACTACCCTACAACGGTACGGAAAGGGAACCCAAACTTGAAGAGATTGCTAAAGCATTACGCCTACAACCATCTGACATCAAGGGACATTGGGAAGTTAGAAGTGGTATCAAAGGGTTCTTGGCCAGATTCCTGTTTGAGAAGGCCCAAGAATGTTGGAATTCCCTTGACCTACAAGCCTTTGAAGAAGTTGTGGCCCTCCTTGTCTATGGGCTGGTGTTGTTCCCGAATCCCGACCAGCTTATAGATATCAATGCTGTCAAGATCTTCATGTCCAGGAATCCTGTACCTACGTTGCTTGGGGACATCCTTCACTCATGTTACACTCGAACCATGAGGAAAAGAGGTGTTCTTATGTGCTGCACTCCTCTCCTGGGAAGGTGGTTTATTTCGCACCTTCCACAATCAGTTTTGAAGAACGAGCGGGGTTTGAGATGGTCACAATGATTGATGACTCTTACACATACAGATATACATTGGTGCTCTCGGTCCAGAGAGGATGTCATTATCATTGATCGTTGCGGGGAGTTTCCTAATGTTCCTTTACTTGGAATCAGAGGGGGTATTACTTACAACCCGTGTATGGCTTGGAGACAGTTTGGTTATGCTCGGAGGGACGGCCCTCATGACATGTTAATTCCTGACATAGCTTTTGACTTCGACAACGATGCACAAGGACTTCGCCAGAGATTTATCAGAGCTTGGAGGATGCCCAGCAAGGTAGACAGCAAGACACTGGGGCATAGGAATTCCATTCCGTTGGAGCCTTATCTCAAGTGGGTACGAGTCCGCTCCCAGAAGTTAGTGATGCCATACCCTCATGTTCTCCCTGTGATCAAAGAGCCAGTCTTGGAAGGAGAGGTGTCCTACACCATTCAACATCCGGACATACCTACATCCTGGGAAGAAATGCAGAAGAGCTGGATCCAGCTTAAGGAAGAACGGAATTCTCTTGAGTCCAGTCTACATGCTAGTGAGAAGAAGGTCTTGGAGCTCACCCGCCTACTGCACGAGGAAAAGACTCTCAACACTTACATTGCTCCAAAGAGGATGTGCAGTGTCTTTTGGGATTGATTTACTTTGTAATGTTTGCCCATGAGGCCTTGATGTACTGAACAATTATTTCTTAATGATAACGTGTGTTCCTTTTTGTCTACAACAAATTTGAACTTTCGAACCCTTGAATGCATTGCATAAACAGCATATCATGCATCATGTGCATAGCAGGTACTCTTCTCTTGGGGAAGATCAGCCTGTTATCCCTAGAGTAACTTTTATTCGTTGAGCGACGGCCCTTCCACTCGGCACTGTCGGATCACTAAGGCCGACTTTCGTCCCTGCTCGACGGGTGGGTCTTGCAGTCAAGCTCCCTTCTGCCTTTGCACTCGAGGGCCAATCTCCGTCTGGCCCGAGGAAACCTTTTCACGCTTCCGTTATGGGAGGCTTACGCCCCATAGAAAATGTCTACCTGAGACTGTCCCTTGGTCTGTCTTGGGACAAGGATAAAATTCTAGCTCTTCCAGAGTGGCATCTCACTGATGGCTCGAGCCCCCCTGGAAGGGGGCCTTCTTTTCCTTCCACCTAAGCTGTGCAGGAAAAGCCCAAAGCCAATCCCAGGGAATAGTGAAGCTTCATAGGGTCTTTCTGTCCAGGTGCAGGTAGTCTGCATCTTCACAGACATGTCTATTTCACTGAGTCTCTCTCCGAGACAGTGCCCAGATAGTTACACCTTTCGTGCAGGTCGGAACTTACCCAACAAGGAATTTCGCTACCTTAGGACCGTTATAGTTACGGCCGTTATTCACCGGGGCTTCGGTCACTGGCTTCCCTGTCATCAGGTCACCAACTTCCTTAACCTTCCGGCACTGGGCAAGCGTCAGCCCCCATACATGGTCTTACGACTTTGCGGAGACCTGTGTTTTTGGTAAACAGTCGCCCGGGCCTAGTCACTGCGACCCCCTTTGTGAGGAGGCACCCTTTCTCCCGAAGTTATGGGGCTATTTTGTCGAGTTCCTTAGAGAGAGTTGTCTCGCGCCCCTAGGTATTCTCTACCTACCCACCTGTGTCGATTTCCGGTATAGGTACCCTCTTGTTGTAGGTCGTTTAAGCTTTTCCTGGGAGTATGGCATCAATTACTTAAGCGCCAACGCGCCTCGTACTCAAATTTGGGCTCAAGGAATTTTCTCTACCCCTTCTTACCCTGAAAAAACAGGGAGTCACCTTATGTTCTTGAACCGATAACCATCTTTCGGCTAACCTTGCCTCCTCCGTCCCTCAGGACCAACAAGGGGCAGTACAAGAATGTTAAACTGTTGTCCATCGACTACGCCTTTCGTCCTGATCTTAGGCCCTGACTAACCCTCTATGGATGAACCTGGCGGAGGAATCCTTAGGTTTTCGGGGCATTGGATTCTCACCAATGTTTTTGTTACTCAAGCCGACATTCTCGCTTCCGCTTCGTCCAACCCTGCTCGCGCGGGTACTTCTTTCTAAGGCGGAACGCTCCCCTACCGATTCAATTTTACATCCCACAGCTTCGGCATATCGCTTAGCCCCGTTCATCTTCGGCGCAAGAGCGCTCGATCAGTGAGCTATTACACACTCTTTGAAGGGTGGCTGCTTCTAGGCAAACCTCTTGGCTGTCTTTGCACTCCTACCGCCTTTATCACTGAGCGATCATTTAGGGGCCTTAGCTGGTGATATGGGTTGTTTCCCTCTTGACAATGAAGCTTATCCCCCATCGTCTCACTGGCCAACCTTGACCCGTCGGGGTCATATCTAGTATTCATAGTTTGCCTCGATTTGGTACCGCTCTCGCGGCCCGCACCGAAATAGTGCTTTACCCCTAGATGTCCAGTCAACTGCTACGACTCAATGCATTTCGGGGAGAACCAGCTAGCTCTGGGTTCGATTGACATTTCACCGCTAACCATAACTCATCCGCTGATTTTTCAACAGCAGTCGGTTCGGACCTCGACTTAGTTTCACCTAAGCTTCATCCTGGTCATGGATAGATCACCCAGGTTCGGGTCCATAAGCAGTGACAATAGCCCTATGAAGACTCGCTTTCGCTACGGCTCTGGTGGTTTCCCTTAACTAAGCCACTGCCTATGAGTCGTTGGCTCATTCTTCAACAGGCACGCGGTCAGAGCCCTCATCTCCTCCCACTGCTTGGGAGCTTACGGTTTCATGTTCTATTTCACAACCCGCTGGGGGTTCTTTTCACCTTTCCCTCACGGTACTACTTCACTATCGGTCACCCAGGAGTATTTAGCCTTGCAAGGTGGTCCTTGCCGATTCACACGGGATTTCACATGCCCCATGCTACTCGGGTCAGAGCATAAGCTAGTGATGCTTTTGGCTACTGGACTTTCACCATCTAGGGTGCAACATTCGACTGCTTCGCCTAGCAGCACGACGCTTGTATTGCTCTCCCACAACCCCGTTTTCACGGTTTAGGCTGCTCCCATTTCGCTCGCCGCTACTACGGGAATTGCTTTTGCTTTCTTTTCCTCTGGCTACTAAGATATTTCAGTTCGCCAGGTTGTCTCTTTCCTGCTCGTGAATTCAGCAGCAGTTCGAAAGGTTGACCTATTCGGGAATCCTCGGATCTTTGCTTCTTTGCAACTCCTCGAAGCATTTCGTCGCTTAGTACGCCCTTCCTCGTCTCTGGGTGACTAGGTATCCACCATAAGCCTTTCCTCATTTGAACCTCGCCCTTCACTTCAACTCTATACCATCCTAAGGTGCTGCTAGATGGAAGGATCTTATCAACGTCCATAAATGATAAATCATAACATAGCTTAAACTAAACTACCGAATCAGAAAAATAGAGTGCTATAAATGCTATCATGTAGTTTTATATCATAAAAATTAACGAGTTGGAGATAAGCGGAGTCGAACCGCTGACATCCGCCACAGGATAAATCACCGCCTCTCAAGCCCCAACTGATTCTACCATAGAGGCCAACGATAGACAATAACCCTCCGAACACAGGTTACAACTTTCATCATATTGTGCTCTCCAAAGAGCAACTCTTCTCAAAATATTAAAGGGTGTTGAGTTAGAATCCCATTCAAACAAGGATTCTTGTGGTTCCGGAGGATCCAGCTACAGGAGAACCGAGAACGAAGAGCTTCTCCCCCCTTTTCCGTCTGACTCTTTCCTCTTAAGAATGTAGGTTTTAAGTTAAGAATGACTAATTGCACTTCTCCGACCCTTAACTGTTCAACCTGAGAACGCATTAGTTATCCCTTTTCAGGTTGAACAGGGTTCTATGGTTGGTCCGGGACCCCTGGATGCCGAAGGCGTCCTAGGGGTGATCTTGTAGTTCCTACGGGATGGAGACGATGGGGTCGGTCCATGGATTTTATTTCCTTTTGTTTTCCCGCATTTCGCTCAAAGGGTTGAAGGGAGATAGTGCATCAAGTTGTTCGCAAGGGCCAGCTTGATCCTCTTTCCCAGGATTTCAGATGAGGAAACCCTAGGAGAGCCACTGACTCCAACTATCGTCCATGTATGATCCATACTAGATCTAACCAACTTACCATCCTACCTCCTCTACGTTTTTGACAACCCATCTTTGTCTCAGTAGAGTCTTTCAGTGGCATGTTTCGGTCCTCTTTCCCATTACTTAGAAAAAGTTAGCCACCGGTTCAGGTACAAGATACTATCATTACCGCCTGGATAATTAGACATCCAACCCATAATCGCAACGACCCAATTACAAGAGCGGAGCTCTACCAACTGCGCTATATCCCCCTGAGCCAAGTTGGAGCATGCATAAAAGAGTCAAATTCATCTTTATTTTATTCTTTTCCTTGGCGTAGTTGGGCCATCCTGGACTTGAAACAGAGACCTCACCCGTGAAGTAAATCATGGCACCTACGGTCCATCTAATTGGGAGAGAATCAATAGATTCCTTTTCGGGAGTGATTCATCCTTCCCGAACGCAACATACAACTATCCATTGTACTGCACTCTCCAAGTGTGCTTGTTCCCCCTTCTTCCTTATCATGACAAGTATTTATGGAATAACTCTTATGAGAAGAAAAAAGAAGACGTTAAGGGACACTCTAAGATCCTTTTTCAAACCAGCTCCCATTTAGAGTCAAGAGAATGGTACGATCCCGCCGTCACCCTAGAATAAAAGGGATGATCTCGTAGTTCTCAGTAGGATGATGAAGGAATCTGACGATTACTACCTCAGCAGGATGATGAAGGAATCTTGGATGACTACTACCTCAGCAGGATGATGAAGGAATCATGGATGACTACTACCTCAGCAAGATGATGATAGAATCTTGGATGACTACTACCTCAGCAGGATGATGAAGGAATCTTGGATGACTACTACCTCAACAGGATGATGAAGGAATCTTGGATGACTACTGCCTCAGCAGGATGATGAAGGAATCTTGGATGACTACTACCTCAACAGGATGATGAAGGAATCTTGGATGACTAATACCTCAACAGGATGATGAAGAAATCTTGGATGACTACTACCTCAGCAGGATGATGAAGGAATCTTTGATGACTACTACCTCAGCAGGATGATGAAGGAATCTTGGATGACTACTACCTCAGCAGGATGATGAAGGAATCTTGGATGACTACTACCACAGCAGGATGATGAAGGAATCTTGGATGACTACTACCTCAACAGGATGATGAAGGAATCTTGGACGACTACTACCTCAGCAGGATGATGAAGGAATCTTGGATGACTACTACCTCAGCAGGATGATGAAGGAATCTTGGATGACTACTACCTCAGCAGGATGATAAAGGAATCTTGGAAGATTACTACCTCAGCAGGATGATGAAGGAATCTTGGATGAATACTACCTCAACAGGATGATGAAGGAATCTTGGATGACTACTACCTCAGCAGGATGATGAAGGAATCTCGGATGACTACTACGTCAGCAGGATGATGAAGGAATCTTGGATGACTACTACCTCAGCAGAATGATGAAGGAATCTTGGATGACTACTACCTCAGCAGGATGATGAAGGAATCTTGGATGACTACTACCTCAGCAGGATGATAAAGGAATCTTGGATGACTACTACCTCAGCAGGATGATGAAGGAATCTTGGATGACTACTACCTCAGCAGGATGATGAAGGAATCTTGGATGACTACTACCTCAGCAGGATGATGAAGGAATCTTGGATGACTACTACCTCAGCAGGATGATGAAGGAATCTTGGATGACTACTACCTCAGCGGGATAATGAAGGAATCTTGGATGACTACTACCTCAGCAGGATGATGAAGGAATCTTGGATGACTACTACCTCAGCAGGATGATGAAGGAATCTTGGATGACTACTACCTCAGCAGGATGATGAAGGAATCTTGGATGACTACTACCTTAGCAGGATGATGAAGGAATCTTGGATGACTACTACCTCAGCAGGATGATGAAGGAATCTTAGATGACTACTACCTCTGCAGGATGATGAAGGAATCTTGGATGACTACTACCTCTGCAGGATGATGAAGGAATCTTGGATGACTACTACCTCAGCATGATGATGATGAAGTAATCTGAGACGATTGCTACTCCAAAAGATGATGAAGGAATCTTGGATGATTACTACCTCAGTAGGATGATAAAGGAACCTTGGACGATTACTACCTCAGCAGGATGATGAAGGAATCTTGGAAGATTACTACCTCAACAGATAATGATCTTGGTCTGTTGATTGATCTTTCCTGAAAAGGTAAAGATTTAGTTGTATGCAATGTCATGATGTATGCATTACGCAATGATGTTCTCAAAATAAATGAGATTTGTGTTATATGTATTTTATATGCATATGCTATGAATGTTGTTGAAATGTAATTTTGTCTTGGAGAATAAATCCTTGACAAGTGCTGGAGAGTCATTAAATCCCAGACTGTTGTTGAAGAGTAGGTGAGTCTTCAAACTTTTCTTAGAATATTTCTACCAAGGATTCCTGTTTTATTGAGGAGAACTCCGCCGGGGAAAGTTGAGAACTCTGTGGAGAGTATTGGTTCCTGCTTGGGGGAAAAATTTCAGGAGTCTCGGTTGTCCGTTGCTCTACTGGGGAGTCGAAGTTGAACTAATGTCTGGTTGGGTCCAGGCTTCACAGTAACTTGTTGGGGATTATAGAGTACTCTACTGGGGAAAGGGAGTTGCGGTCCTTTGATTTGTAGTAGTTGGAGAGGCAAACTCAAGCTGGGGAATCTGTTGTTTGTTGGGGAAATAAACCCTATTGTCAGTCTGTTGGGGAGGCGGCGACTTCACTGGCAGAAATCCTTGAGGATTCTTGAAGTCGACTCAGTTAGGGAGAGGTTTTCAGAGGTTAAACTCTTGCTGGGAAATTATCCTATGAGAAGGACTTAGGGAGACTTGTCATTGCCCCTAGCAGCAAATTTTTGTGGTATTGCCAGAAATGTTTGATTGTACGTAACCCTTTGTTGAGATTGACGTTCAATGCCCCAAGTGACGGAGATGGAGACCTGCCCCTGGTTACTCTGCATTTCTTGAGAGGTTTCCTGGAATCTTGACTGGACTGCCCCAGGTGTGCTGGATAGTGACATGTCATGTCCCCTTGTTGATAGGAGTTTTGACAATGGAAGTATCATCCTTCTTGAGCTGATTTTGTTCACTGAGAGAGCTTTCGTTCACTGGATATTCGTTGTGTGAATTTCTCCGTTGTCAAACAAATATCCATATGCAAACAGTGATATTCAAGTAAATGCAAAGTTTATGCTTGTCTTGAAGTTTTGAAAGTGCGTTTTAGCAAGTAAAGAAATTTTGTAAGAAAAATTCAACTCGGGATTTTGAGTAAAGCCTTACAGGAGTTAGGATACCTTTTGTAACAGTATGCTTTCGTACTAACATATGCTTCCATTAGGACTTTTGAAGGGTTGTAGCATGGCTTGGTTCACAGTTTAAGAAACAAAGGATAAAAGCTCAAAGTGTATTTGTACCCACCCGTTCTTCGTGACGTTCTTCAGTCCTAAGCTCAATTGGTTGTGCGTTTGAACTCCAATTAAGTCTGGAATGACATTTTGGGTGATGGTTCAGACAAATTAAGTTTGTTGGAAGGCAGTCATTTTTTTAATTTTTTTATTTTTATTTTGCGACATTTTTCGTGTTGTTGAGGATTTGTAGTGACCTCTTTCTTTTGATTTGTTATCCCTAATTTTTGCCTGACTATTCCTATTTTGAGATTACGGTCAGCGGGATGCCCCAGTTTTTCTTAAGTTTCCTTTGTAGGTTTTGACTTAGTGGGATTTTCTTTTTGAGAGATAATGACTGCCTATTTGGTAGGGAACCCTCACTATCTTTTGATTCCAGAGGAACTTTTTTGATGTCATTCGTTGTATTACGAAATGAGAGTTTGCGGCTAAACGCGCGTTTGAATCAACTGAGAGACTACCCTGCCCCAGGTTTTGATTAAAGGTTTTATTTGTGTAAGAAAGAAAACTTCTGCTTCTTTGGCTCAAAGGGGTTGACTGGGGATTATCTTCCTTATAACTCCAGTGTTTAGGATTTGAAGGAATGCTTGTACATCGTCAGCAAGGTCTGTTCAAAAGCATATTGTATGAGAATATGGCATCGTTTTCGTCATCCTCCCTCTAAAGGCTTGTAACTTTTAGCAAGAGTTGAATGTCATAAAGAGAGTAAAAAGCATAGTTTAAATATAGTGAAAACAAATGGACGGATTCATGACAAACATATGCAATGCATTAATGAAACAGAGTTTGACATTAATAGATAATTGTTTAAACAACAAAAGAGATTACAATTGAAAATTCAAATGAACAGGAGCCTCTTTGTCTGAACTTGTCATTTTAGGTGGAGAGCTTTTGAGGGACGGCAAAGGAATTCAGTCTGGCCATCTTGTGTGAATTCCAGCATTCCTTCGTCGATCAGGTTTTGAATCTTGTACTTCAGCGCCCAACAATCGTTTGTATCATGCCCATGACTATCGGAATGATAGGCACACCTGGCATCGGGATTATAGCTGGGAGAAAAAGTTTTGGGATTTGGATGAGGTCTTATTGGTGTAATCAGATTCATCCTCAGCATGTGTTGCAAAGCTTGAGATAATGGTATGTTGATGTTGGTAAACTGTCTTTTGGGCTCGCTTTTCCTTTGCTGATTTTCTGGTTGATGTTGACGAAGTCGTTGTTGGGCTCGTGACGTGGAAGCAATTTGGGAAGGTCTTCTCTCCCTTAAACCGGCTTCTTGTCTCATGGGAGGCTAAGCAGTAACTTGATTTCCAATCCTGGTTGTTTTCCCCATACGATTGCAATCGTCTTAACGAAGCTTGTTGATGAGGACTCTCAGCTCTTCTTGTCCCTGAGCTAAGTTTTGGATGAGAGTCATCTGGCCCACCAGTTGTCCCATCATCTGGACTTTCATTACAGCTATCTCATTTTGTAGCCGCTCCAACTGGTCATCTTTGTTTCCCTCAGGATTCCCCATGATCATGCCCCTAGTGAGGAGAGCTTTCACTTCTTCTTGCTCCTTGGACGGGTTCAAGAACATCTCTTGAAGTTGAGCATTTTGAATCTGAATACTCTTGATGGTCTGTTCTAGGGCCATCTCTACTGAAATAAACAGTAGGAAGATAAGGAGACCTGTATGGGAGAAACCTGTCATGATATGATGCATGATATGTGGATGCATGTTTTCAAGGATCTCGTGGGGTTAGCAGTCACTTACAATTTTGGATTGAAGAAATTTGTATCGGTGGATGTCCTTCCACGAGAATTAAGCTCACCATGTCAAGTGGGTTGTAGCCTTTGACTCCGGTTTGTTGTACTTGATCTTTGGCGGTGTTTGGTTAGAGGAAAATAAATCCTCTCTCCCCTTGGTAGATGTCTGGTTCAATGTGATCCTGCATCATAGGCCCTCGAGATCCTTGAAACGGCTATTAAAAATGCTATGGTATGATGTTATGATGTTATATACAAATATGCGAGGTAAGCAAGTTTTATATACAAATAATCATATTCACGCAAAGAAGACAAATCCTTAGGTTTAGGCTTGCATGGAGTTTGTAGGTAAGTACCCTCTTGAAGTTTAGTTGGCTCAACCTGTCCTAGTTAATAGTAACCGGGTTCTAAGGGATCTCAATATCACTGACCTTTCTTTTAGGCATTGTCTCATCACAATCAATCTTTTCTTGCGGCCGAGATATCCCAAAAGTCCAGCCTCAATGAGTGTAGTATCGAGTATCAACCAATTTTCAGCTCTACACCGAAACCGGTTATCTCACTACGTCCTAATGGCCAAGTTTGTTCAATTAGGGTTTTAAGGTCAGTTAGTGCTTCATGACGCCACTCAGCGGCCCCGTATTCTCCTCGATTCACCACGAGGGATATTGGTACCCACAAATATGTCACACTAACGTAGCCATTGCTTCAACCATATCGGTCTATGTCGTACAGTTTCCACATTCTATTGCTACTTACCTAAAAAGGTGTCCCAGATCTGGGTGGAGGATCAAAGCAAGCCCAAACATAGAACCATAATGTAAAGCATATAAATCAAACAAAGAAAGCAAGTAAATGTGATTTATCCCTAAGGTAACCCCACTTTTAGTTTTATGTCCCCAGCAGAGTCGCCAGTTCTGTGATACAGTGGGAGAACTGCCATGGAGTTTTGTGTTTGTGTTTGCAAATGTTGTGGTTTAGCAATAGTCGCCACCGACTTTTCTTTTATCCAAAAGGAACGGTAAAAAAGCACAGGAAACACCTTTAGAGATGTTTTCTTGAGTTCGGGGGGTAGATTATGAAAAGGGAAGGTATTAGCACTCTTTTCATCCATGGTTTTCCATGGGCTCTTAGTTACTTGCTAGATCAATTGCTTTTGTTTGAATGTGCTTGTGGTGTGGTTTTTGAAAGTATTTTGAAAATGTAACTTTGTAATGATTCTCGTTTCTATAAGAACGCATACAAAGTGTTGTTTTGAAAATAGTTCAAAAAGGTGTTTGAGGAATGTGTATTTGAAAGTGATTTTAAAAAGGTGTCTTTGTAATGATTCTTGTCTCTATAAGAACGCGTATAAAGTGTTGTCTTTTGAAAATGTTTCAAAGTGAGAGTGTTGGTGCATAAAATGTTTTTGTTGTGAGCAAGCGGGTAACTAAGAGCGAACCTACCTACTCAAAAGGTCTTAGATGTTATTTTACTCCTCCTTTAGATGTTGCTATCTTACCATTGTTTTGATAAGAAGCCCCGTCGTTGGATGTGAAGGGATGAGCATTGGGATGTTTGAATAGTCATAGAAGACAACTTATGAGCCGTTTGAGAAATGTCGTTTAGGGACTAGATCATTTTACCGAAGGCAACATCGAAGGTCATCGAGGGACTACGATCTTTTATCGAGGGTCTTTTCTAAAACGCCCATGTTTGAGGAACATGACTATTTCCGAAAGGCAACAAAATGAGATTACCTTAGAGGTGCTAGTGTGCAAGTGTGTTAGTTTGCATGCATTTTGTCTTGTATTTGAAAGTCATCTATTTGTTGATTTTCATATCTTGCCATACACACCCTAATTACTAGCATTTACATTTGAAAGCGATAAGTTGCAAAAATGTAAGGTCCTACGCTATTACAATATTTAGGGGATGGGGGTACATATTTATGTATGGGGGTTGCAAGTAAAATAAGTCCTAAGTTACTATTACAACCATATTGAAATGTACAATATAAGAAAGAAATGGACTTGTTTAGAAAATGTTTTTTGTCTTAAAAAAAATTAATTAATTAATAAAAGAAAATATTTTTATGTCTTTTTATGTTAATATTAAAAATGATGAAAAGGGAAATAAATGAAAGACAGAAACAGCGTGCTATTGCAAGCAAAACAAACGGGGATCAGAAGTTCTGAAGCCAGGCGCATGATAACTCTGAAAGGAACGTCAATGGAATCAGAAGTTCTGGATTGGTACACTCTGAGGTTCTGCAAGAAATGTTATAGGGAAAATACAAAAATTCTGGGAGGTATTCAGACAGTGGGCCACAAGTCAGAAGTTCTGTATTACACTAAAACAGTGAGTAACTTCATAAATTCAGTGTATTGTGAGCATGTAAAAAATCAGAAACTCTGAGTGTGTAAAAACTGAGAATGGAAACATCAGAAGTTCAGTATATTTGACATGTAAGGAGAACTCAGAAGTTCTGTGCTATGTTAGAACAATGAGTGAATCATCAAAAGTTCTGTATTATGTTGAGCCAGTGAGTGAACATTAGCAGTTCAATGCGTTATCAACATATAAGACTCAGAAGTTCAGTGTGTGTTAACAGTGAGAAAAATCATAGAAGTTATGTATGTTAAAACAGTGAGGAGAACTCAGAAGTTCTGTGTGTGTTAACAGTGAGAAAAATCATAGAAGTTCTGTATGTTAAAACTATGAATGAACATCATAAGTTTTAATGCCATATTTCAACACTCAATCAGCACATCAGTAATCTATTCAGTTTTCAACAATCAGCAAGTCAGAAGGATAAAAGCACAACAGTTTACAGAAGTTCTAATCCTGATCTTGAGCCTAACTTTAATCAAGAAGTTCTGATCTACAGTTTTTCTATTCATGTAATGATATAGACAACATCAATACTATGATATTTACATGTTTAATGATGTTCTGAATGAAGAAATGCAAAGTCAGAAAGACTTACCTTGAACCTGAAGCGTGTGTTTGGAACTTTGAGCTGCTGCCTTTGGATGTTCTGGAATCAGCAAGAGCGACGGAGAAGAAAATGCCAAGTTCTTTTGATTCACAAGGAAGAACAAAGGTTTTGGTTTTCTGGTTTGGATTTCTGGATTTTTATGAAGGGGTTCCACAGATTTCTTTTCTCTCTTTTGACGATTCCCTCTCCAAAAGCCAGCCCCTTGAACTTTTGATGGAGAAAAGTATTTATAGGTTAATTTGTTGTGATTTTGGGGAGGGAAAACAAATGGGATTTAAACCTTTTTTGGCATCCTGTTCCCTTGCTTTTTCATCACTGTTTTTGTATGCTAGTTTGGTGTAATTATGGGATGCAGGCGTAGGCTGAATTAGCTGTTGGTTATAGGTCTGCAACGGGTTCTATAAACAAGGTTTTGGGATTTGGTCACGTTCTGACCAAAGCGTTGAACATAGACTCCATATGCTAAAGCGCTGCTTTTTTCTTGAAACAAGCATGGTGGTTGTCAGCAGGAATTAAGGAAAAGCGAAAAGCAAAGCATGGGCCTAGTACCAAAGTTTGCTATCCCAAGACAGTAGAGGTACACGTGGTGAAAATCCTTTGGATAAAGACTCAGAAAGTGGTTGTGAGCATTAAATGATGATGAGACTTATCACAACCAGAAATCCTGCAACGTGAGATTCTACACCATGGCTTAGTTCTGGATCAGAAGTTCTGCTTCAGCGTAGCATCCAACCTCTGATCTTTGTATCTTCTGGCTCCAGCATGTTCTGAAGGAGTTTCCAGACTTTCCAGTAAGCTTGCAGCACGCTTTGTAACCTTCTTTGATTTATCCTTGCAAACTCTTACTGAAACTTTGTGAAAACTGGTCCTGAAGTGCTGACCAAACTATGTCTTGAGAGTGTCCAGAATTTGCTGAGTGTTTCAGTTTCGTGTCCTTGAGAAGTTAAAACTTGAAATCCCAGCATTTCTAGGAGAAGTTCTGTTCTGTAATGTTTCAGATCTTGTTGAGATCCAAAACTCTTGTGTCATAAGTTCTTCCAGAACCAGCTTGCATCATGGTGAGAATCTGGTCAGAAGTTTTGAGCTTGTCATGTTTCTTAAACACTTAGAAAAAATTCCAAGTAATTAGAAATTTGACTTATCCAAAGTAAATTTGACTTTTGAATTTCTTGATGAAACAAATCTCACATTCAAACATGTCTTGATGAAATATGATTCTTGAAGCTTGATTTTGATCCAAAAGTTAAAGTTTGACTTTTCAGTGTGCAAATGACCATTTTGCCCTTGTGAATGACTTTCTTGGAAAATTGATAATTCAAGGCTTGGAATTGGATGAAAGCAAACTTGAGGATCCAGGGTGATTCTTTGAGAAATAAGAGGGAAAATTTGGGGGTACAACACATGTCTTTTAACACTGATTCTAAGGGCAAGTGGAATCCCAATTTTAAAGGCCTATATGTTGTCAAGAAAGCCTTCTCTGGCGGTGCATTGATTCTTGAAACTATGGATGGCGAGGAGTTCCCACGTCCTATGAATGCTGATGCAATCAAGAAATACTTCGCCTAAAGAAATAAAAGAACGGCTCGCTAAGTCGAAAACCTGAAAGGGCGGCTTAAGCAAAAAAGAGCGTATCGGTAGGCTGAAAACCCGAAAGGGCGGTCTAGGAAAAAATTAGAGACATAAATATAATAAATTTTCCCGCTAGGTTGAAAAACCGCAAGGGAAACATAGGCAAAAGTTAGGGATTTTCTTGGCAAGTAACTGCATCAGACAAGACTTGGTCATTGAAGCAACAATCTTCTTAGATTCTCACCACACTTCAACATAAATTGTTGCTCAAGAATTCAAAGTTATTAGGGAGAATAGTGGTCATTGTATTTCAATGTATCTTTTCCAATATATATTACCATTTTCCAAACTTTGTAATCATCTACGGAGTCTCGTCATTCACAGACTACCATTCTATTAATAAAGTTTGAGCTTTTATCCAGTTTTTATTTTATTCTACTTACAAAGACTCCATTTATTATTGATAGTAATCTTCAAAACAAAAAGATTAAAAAAAACAAAATTGTTTTTTTTTTTGAAAAAAAAAGAATTTACAAATTAATTTTTACTTTAGATTTTGTGACTCAAGAAAAAAAAAACAAAAAATGGTGATTCCAAGGATGGACGAACTCTAAAATTTTGCAAGTTTACTTTCCCCAAGAAGGTGCTCTCAGGTCATTTTGCATGTACGCGTATGATCTTTGTGTGTTTCTCAGATAGTTGGAGATGATACCAATTGACGTATGGTGCAATATTGGGCTTATGACCTTGTTTTCCCCAGTCAAGTCTTGGTTCATTTTTGTTTCGGGTTTGCATGGTTTGAAGCCTCTATCCTAGATTCTCCAGTAAGGTCTTCGCTCATTTGACAAAAGTCCCTTCTCCCTTTACGCGCAGAGATGGAATCATCTGCAAAACATCGCCCTTACAGTGATGGTATTATTGTTGTTGTTTGTTTCCTAGGCGACTAGATAAGGGCCATATCTTTTCTAAAAAGTGTTGAAACAGTTGTCAACTTTTGGGTTTTCTCCCGCCAAGTGTTGAGTTTGATTTAAAATTCCCATAATTTTGATTTCTTGTTGTATTTTTTTACTTCTTAAATCCCCAAGTGAGGCTTAGATAATGTTTCTCTATAAAGTTTGTTGTCCCCATGTGGTTTCATAATTTCTCCCCAGGGAAGTTTGTGTAATCATGACTCTTGGTATTGAAGAATATATTTTGAGCTCCCCTCAATGATATAGTGTTGTACTCCTTAATGAAGTCAGCACGAGATCCCCAGGTGATATCTTGATGATGTGGTTTTCATCAGCCCTAATGAAGTTAATATTATAATCTCTAGTGAGAATCTAGATATTGAAACATTTGTTTTCCCCATTGGAGTCTGTGTGATATTCCCCAGTAAAGCCTAGTGGGGAATGATGTATCCTTGCATCTGTACTATTTTGGTTTGACTTCTTTTATAGATTATGATCCTCCCCAGTGAAGTTGAGTCGTGGAATAGGAATTTGTTTCCTCAAATCGTGCTTACTTTCTCATAAATCTTAATCCTGGATGTGATTTAGCCGAGTGTTGACTTTACCCAAGTTGGTTTTATCTGTTTATCCCCAGTGTGGTGTGTTGGTGTTGTACCCCAAAATTTTCCCTCTCATTTCTTAAAAGATTATACTGGACCCTTAAGTTTGTTTCTGTCGAGTTTCAAGTCTTAGATTACATTTTTCTAAGAAAGTCATTCACAAGGGCAAAATGGTCAAAAGCACGCTGAAAAAGTCAAACTTTGACTTTTAGGGTCAAAAATCAAGTTTCAACAATTATATTTCATCAAGACATGAAATTAGTTCATCAAAATTAAAATTCAGAAATTACTTTGAAAAAATCAATTTTTTAAACACTTAGAAAAATTTCTAAGTGTTAAGAAAGTATGACAATTTCAGAACTTCTAGGTCAGATTTCACGCAAGCGCAATCAGAATTTGCAAAAACGGTTCAGAACATGACTCTTCAATCAAAACATATGGAAGTTGTGTGCTTCGATCAGAACATAACTCTTCAATATATGGAGGCTACGTTCTATGCTTCGATCAAAGCCTCACCCTTCGAATCTCACTCTGGTCTTCTGCGATCAGAACATCACCAAATCCCAAAACCTCGTTTGAGCGGCCTGTTGCACTACTATAGCACAGTCCTACATCCAGCAGCCATAACACTCCAAAGTGTTGTTGATCCAGTCCACTGCATTTTTCTCAAACCCCATTATTGCACCAAATTAGCATACAAAATCTGTGTTTAAAAAGAAATGGAACGGTATGCCAAAAGGGTTTAAAATCCCATTTGTTTTCCCCTCAAAACCACAACAAACACATCTATAAATAAGTTTCTCCATCACACGTTCAAGGGGATGGCTTTTGAAAAGAGAGAATTATCAAATAGAGAAAAGAAAACAGTCAAACGTTCGTAAACCCAGAATTCCCAAACAAAACAAAACCTTTGTTCCTCCCTTTGAATCAAAGAATATAACATTATGTTTCGTTCCTTGCTAACCCCAGAACATCTGAAGGCAGCAGCTCAAGTTCCAAACACATGCTTCAGATTCAAGGTAAGTCTTTCTGACTTTGAATTTTTCATTCAGAACATCTTGAATATTTAAATATCATAGTGTTCATGTTGTCCATGTCATTGCATAAGTAGAAAATGTGGATCAGAACTTCTTGAATAAAGCTAGTCTCAGAATTAGGATTAGAACTTCTATAAACTGTTGTGTTTTTATCTTTCTGATTTGTCGTTGTTAAGAATTGAATAAGTTGTAGATGTTCTGACTAATGTAAGGAAAGAGGTGAAGTGTAACATAGAACTTCTGGTTTTTTATTTCCCATAGTTTTAGCACAACACAAAACTTCTGAGTTCTCCTCACTACTTTAACACACCAGAATTTCTAGGTTGTCTTACTGTTTTAACACACCAGAACTTCTAGGTTTTCACACTGTTATGACACAGCACCAGAATTTCTAGGCTATCTTACTGTTTTAACACACACAGAACTTGAGTTCTCCTCACTATTTTAACACACAGAACTTCTAGGCTTTCTTACTGTTTTAACATACACAGAACTTCTAATATTTTCTCACTGCTCTGACGGCAGTTGTGATGTGGACGAGTGGATTTTCCCAATCGTCAGCGGAGGACTCAATAACTGGGAGGCCAAATAATTTGTCCCTATTACTTTTATTCAAGAGTAATTGTCTTTTAATTTTTTGTTAGACTTGTAATAATTAAACAATTTAGACTTTAAAACCTTGTGTCTTACCCGAGGCACAATGGTCCATTTGTGAGGGTTTTTACTTCATCTTCATATGTCATGAATAAATCATGTACGTTTTTGCATGAAAAAATTTACGCTCTTTGTTTTTCTTTTTACCCTTTTATTTTCAAAGATAGCTATGCTCTTACACACACTCATTAAAATGCAGATCCACATCCATTCAGGATCCCATGGGTAACGATTCTGCTATGGCCTATCATGACTTTGAAAATCCACTTTACCAAGCCGAAGACGAAGGTGCGGAAGATTGTGAGGTACCAGGGAACTATCCAGGTTATTGCAACATGAAGAAAGGATCATACAGCCCCACGAAGATTCGGTTGAAATAGTTAACTTGGGTACCGAAGAAGACAAGAAAGAAGTCAAGGTAGGTCCCAACCTGGAGCCTAGTGTCAAGAAGCATTTAACTCAATTACTACATGACTATGTTGAGGTCTTTGCCTGGTCATACGAAGACATGCTAGGACTTGACACTGATATCATGGTCCATCGTCTGCCGACAAAAGAAGACTGCCCTCCGATAAAACAGAAGGTTCGTCGCATGCGGCCAGAAATTTCAGAGAAAATTAAGACTGAAGTCATGAAGCAGTTCAACACCAGATTCTTTGTTGTCACCACCTATCCACAGTGGGTCGCCAATGTTGTTCTAGTGCCTAAAAAAGATGGTATGGTACGTACGTGTCTGGATTACAGAGACTTGAATAGGGCAAGCCCCAAGGATGACTTCCCGCTTCCCCACATTGATATTCTGGTTGACAACACCGCACAACATAAAGTATTTTCCTTCATGGACGGTTTCTCCAGATACAATCAAATCAAAATGGCACCTGAGGACATGGAAAAAACAACCTTCGTCACACGGTGGGGCACGTTCTGTTACAAAGTCATGCCATTCGGGTTGAAGAACGCTGGGGAAACCTATCAGCGTGATATGGTAGCTCTGTTTCATGACATGATCTATCACGGGATAGAGGTCTACGTGGATGACATGATAGCCAGATCTCAAACTGAGGAGGAACACCTTGACCATCTGCAAAAATTGTTTGAAAGACTGAAGAATAAAAACTAAGGCTGAATCCGAATAAATGCACTTTTGGAGTTAGGTCTGGTAAACTCTTAGGCTTCGTTGTCAGCGGAAAAGGTATCGAAGTGGACCCTGCAAAGGTAAAAGTAATACAAGAAATTCCTGCTCCTCGCATTGAGAAGGAAGTTAGGGGATTCTTAGGACGACTAAACTACATCGACCAGTTCATTTCCCATCTAACCGCTACTTGTGAACCAATCTTCAAATTACTAAAGAAAGATCAAGTGTTGGAATGGAACGACGAGTTCTAGGCCGCCTTTGATAGGATCAAAGAGTACCTTCAAGAGCCTCCCATTTTGATGCCTCCAGTTGAGGTAAGACCTCTGATCATATATCTAACAGTCTTGGAAAATTCAATGGGGTGAGTGTTGGGGCAGCATGACGAGTCTGGCCGAAAAGAGCATGCAATATACTACCTGAGTAAAAAGTTTACCGATTTTGAAACTAGATATTCACTGCTCGAGAAACTTGCTGCGCTCTGGCATGGGCTTCTCGCCGGCTAAGACAATATATGTTGACCCATACTACCTTATTGATATTAAATACATATTCGAGAAGCGTGTCCTCTCTGGAAGAATAGAAAGATGGCAGATGGTCTTGACTGAATACAACATTCAATACACTACCCAGAAAGCAATAAAGGGCAGTGTGCTAGCCGATCACCTTGCTCATCAGGCTGTGGATGACTATTAGTCCATGAAGTTCGAATTCCCATACGAAGACATCATGGTGGTAAACAAGTGTGAAGAACTCAGACCATATGAAAGAACTGAATAAGGATCCTGATGGACCTTGGTCTTTGATGGAGCTTCCAACGCACTCGGCAACAGCATCGGCACCGTAATCATATCCCCTGAAAGTTGCCATACTCCCTTCACTTCTAGATTGTGTTTCAACTATACCAATAATATGGCGGAATATGAAGCGTGTATTATGGGTCTCAAAGCTACCATAGATTTGGGTATCAAGTCCTTAAGTGTATTTGGAGATTTAGCTTTAGTCATCAGTCAGATTAAAGGAGAATAGGACACGAAACCACCTAATCTCATCCCCTATAAAGAACATGTGTTGACATTGATCCCACATTTTGAGGAAATTACCTTTGAGCATTTTCCACGAGAGGAAAATTAACTAGTGGGCACGCTAGCCACCATGTCGTCCATGTTCAAAATCAAGTGGGATAATGAGGCTCCTCAGATCACCATCGAGAGAATGGATGGACCAACTTACTGTCACGAGATTGATATCGAAGAAGTAGTGTCCAAGCCTTGGTTCCATGAAATTAAGAGATATCTCGAGGCCCAAGAATATCCGGAGGGAGTTTCAGTCAATGACAAGAAATTCTTGAGAATATTCTCTGCTAAGTTCTTCCTCAGTAATGGGATTCTCTATAAGAGAAATCACAACTCTACCTTACTTCGATGTATAGACAAGAGCAAGGCAGACAAGATCATGGTTGATCTACATGAAGTCACTTTTGGAACCCATTCTAGTGGGCACACGATGGCCAAGAAGATCCTCTGAGCAGGATTCTACTAGTCCACCGTGGAAGCAGATTGTCATCAACATTCATGAACCTGTCACAAGTGTCAAATCTATGCTGACAAGGTACATGTGCCTCCGATTCCTCTAAACATCATGACTTCTCACTGGCCATTCGCAATGTGGGGCATTGACATGATTGGAGAAATCAAACCCACATCTTCTAATGGTCACCGCTTCATCTTGGTTGCCATTGATTACTTCACGAAGTGGGTTGAGGCAGCTTCTTTCGCTTCTGTCACCAAGTTTGTCGTGGCCCGATTCATCAAACAAAATCTTATTTATCGGTATGGTATTCTGGAGAGAATCATTATAGATAATGGTACCAATTTCAATAATACTATGATCACTGCACTATGCGCGCAATTCAAGATCCAGCATCATAACTCTTCTCCTTACCTGCCAAAGATGAATGGAGTTGTAGAAGTCGCTAATAAGAACATCAAGAAGATCATACAAAAAATGACAGTAACCTACAAGGACTGGCATGAGATGTTACATTTTCTCTCCACGGTTATCGTACCACGGCACGCACATCAACAGGGGCAACTCCTTTCTGTTTGGTATACGGCATGGAAGTTTTCTTACCAATTGAAGTCCAAATACCTTCTTTGAGAATCATAAAGGATGTGGGGTTGAATGAAGATGAATGGATTCAAACTCGACTTGACCAGATGAACTTGATTGATGAGAAGAGGCTTACGGTTGTCTGCCACGGCTAGATGTACTAAAGCTTTTAACAAGAAAGTCAGACGTCAGGTATATCAGGTTGGTGACTTGGTAATCAAACGTATCATACTGCCACAAGGTGATCCCGGGGGCAAATGGACTCCTATGTATGAAGGACTATTTGTGATTAAAAACACATTGTTTGGTGGGGCAATGATCTTAACCACTATGGAGAATGATGACCTTTCGCACCCTGTAAACGCGGACATAGTTAAAAGATACTACGCATGATAAAAACCCGCTAGGTCGACTGGCCTAGGCGAAAATTAGGGCATCCCGGTGAAGCAAAAGGGTTCGAACAAAAATTAGGGATAAAATACAAAAAAATATGTACACCCGGCAAGCTGAAAACCTGAAAAGGCGGCTTGGGCAAAAAAGGGTATCCCGGTGGACCGAAAACCCGAAAGGGCAGTCCAGGCAAAAGTTAGGGATTTAAATCGTATGAATATGTCCCATTGGATCACCTTACAATCAATCTTCAACATCAGTCGTCAAACTCAAACGGGTCTAATCAATCAAATCAGCTCCGGATAAAGCAACAAGTAGATGAGACGCTCAGAGACATGAAGGCTATAGCAGAGTGGGAACTCATGGGATTATTTCACATAAGTGTCTTTTTATTGTATCCGTTTTCATTTTTACGATGGAATTCTCTTACTAGGATGTTCGTCTCTTTGTACAAAATACTTATTCAAGTTAATACAAAAACATTCCTTTAAAAGTGCAAAATTATCTGTTTTTCTTTTACTTTCCCATTTTGTTTGCAAAAACATCCAGTATTTATTTTTGAACATATGCATTTGAATGTAATTACTGTTTATAAATGAACGCCTAAAAAGGGAGAACTAAACAGAAAGATAATTACTAATGGCTTTAAGAAACAAGACAATATCTATGGGTCGTTCCACAAAATCCCCACAGATACTTTCTCTAAACAGAGCAGAAGCAAGAACATCCTACTACAGGGTCGTTGTCATATCTCCATCATGCAGCTTAGTGGTATCTTTTTCCTTCATATCCCCGACAGAGCAAAACTTCCAGTTACCACCTCGAAGATTCCCCTGTAAAAGTCACACAACTACTCAGAATTCCCCCAGCAGGATTTCACGAAGCCCACAGGCAAGGCATGATGTTTCTCTTCCCCAACAGAGTTTACTTCTCTGATTTTGGAAACCCATCCATCAACACTTCAACTTCAACAAAGCATGAAGACTTACACCCCTTGTTCCCAGCAGCAATCAGGGATTTATTTACCCTAATTTAACAACACTGCAGCAGAACAACTTACATGTGCATACGCTGCATTCATACATCATAAACATCGACAACATGAATGCATATATCGCAATCTCATTCATTTTGAGAAACATCGTTACGCCGTACATTTCATACATTATGACATTGCATACAGCTAACTCTTTACCTTTTCAGGAAAGATTAATCAATATAAAATCAGTATCAACAGATTTTCAACAAGTCAAGGCAATTATCTGTGAACAAATCAATGATAGATCAATTCTCGAAATAGGACTAAATTAACTATCTACATGACAATTACTTCCTTCGGACTTCTGCTGGTTCAGTTTAAATCTCTCAACGGTTTATCCCGATTCTTTCCCGCAGACACCTTCTCTGGTTCAGATAAATCGCTTCAAGATTTATTTTGATTCTTTTCCAGACCCCTGTTGGTTCAATTTAAATCTCTCAACGGTTTATCCTGATTCTTTCCCACATACATCTTCTCTGATTCAGATAAGTCGCTTCAAGATTTATTCTGATTCTTTGCCAGACCCCTGTTGGACCAGTTTAGATCTCTCAACGGTTTATCCTGATTCTTTCCTTCAGATAAATCACTCCAAAGATTTATTCTGATTCTTTCCAGTTAAAGAACATTCATACTTTCGCTGGTTCAGTTTAAATCTCTCAACAGTTTATCCTGATTCTTTCCTGCAGACTTTTTCTCTGGTTCAGATAAATCGCTCCAAGATTTATTTTGATTCTTTTCCAGACCCCTGCTGGTTCAGTTTAAATCTCTTAACAGTTTATCCAGATTCTTTCCTTCAGATAAATCACTCCAAAGATTTATTATGATTCTTTCCAGTTAAAGAACATTCATACTTTTGCTGGTTCAGTTTAAATCTCTCAACGGTTTATCCTGATTCTTTCTTGAAGACTTTTTCTCTGGTTCAGATAAATCGCTCCAAGATTTATTCTGATTCTTTTCCAGACCCCTTCTGGTTCAGTTTAAATCTATCAATGGTTTATCCAGATTCTTTCCCGCATATATCTTCTCTGGTTCAGATAAATCACTCCAAAGATTTATTCTAATTCTTTCCAATTAAAGAACATTCTGACTTCTGCTGGTTCAGGTTAAATCTCTCAACGGTTTATCCTGATTCTTTCCTGCATACTTTTTCTCTAATTTAGATACGTCGCTCCAAGATTTATTCTGATTCTTATCCAGACCCCTACTGGTTCAGTTTAAATCCTCTCAACGGTTTATCCTGATTCTTTCCCCAGTAGACATCTTCTATGGTTCAGATAAATCGCTCCAAAGGTTTACTCTAATTCATGTCCTAGTTGAAGTCAAACTTAGACTCAGTCTAATTTCTGTCAACAATCACCTTTGGATGGCATCTATAAGCCCGTCTCCGCCAACTCTTCAGTGTTTCTCCAAATGGCATCTTTAAGTCCATTCCTTACGCCTCAACCTCCAAATCCCCCGAGTGCAAATTTATGGGCACTCTAATGTTCAATCATCTTCCACCTTCAATTCACAAATGGCAGATGCGCCAATCTAACTCTTCAGGTTTAAGAAGATTGAATAGAGCCAACTGTTGTACCCCAAAATTTGCCCTCTCATTTCTCAAAATATTATACTGGACCCTCAGGTTTTTTTCTGTCGAGTTTCAAGTCTTAGATTACAATTTTCTAAGAAAGTCATTCACAAGGGCAAAATGGTCAAAAGCACACTGAAAAAGTCAAACTTTGACTTTTGGGGTCAAAAATCAAGTTTTAACAATTATATTTCATTAAGACATGAAATTAGTTCATCAAAATTAAAAGTCAGAAATTACTTTGAAAAAATCAATTTTTTAAACACTTAGAAAAATTTCTAAATGTTAAGAAAGTATGGCAATTTCAGAACTTTTGGGCCAGATTTCACGCAAGCGCAATCAGAACTTGCAAAGACGGTTCAGAACATGACTCTTCAATCAGAACATATGGAAATTGTATGCTTCGATCATAACATAACTCTTCAGCATATGGAGGCTACGTTTTATGCTTCAATCAGAGCCTCACCCTTCGAATCTCACTCTGGTCTTCTGCGATCAGAACGTCACCAAATCCCAAAACCTTGTTTGAGCAACCTGATGCACTACTATAGCAAAGTCCTGCATCCAGCTACCATAACACTCCAAAGTGTTGTTGATCCAGTCCACGTCTACATTTTTCTCAAACCCCATTATTGCACCAAATTAGCATATAAAAGTTGTGCTTAAAAAGCAATGGAATAGTATGCCAAAAGGGTTTAAAATCCCATTTGTTTTCCCCCCAAAACCACAACAAACACATCTATAAATAAGTTTCTCCATCACACGTTCAAGGGGATGACTTTTGAAAAGAGAGAATTATCAAAGAGAGAAAAGAAAACAGTCAAACGTTCGTAAAACCAGAATTCCCAAATAAAACCAAACCTTTGTTCCTCCCATTGAATCAAAGAACATAATGTTTTGTTCTGTTCCTTGCTAACCCCAGAACATTTGAAGGCAGCAGCTCAAGTCCCAAACACACGCTTCAGATTCAAGGTAAGTCTTTATGACATTGAATTTTTCATTCAGAACATCATTGAATATGTAAATATCATAGTGTTGATGTTGTCCATGTCATTGCATAAGTAGAAAAATGTGGATCAGAACTTCTTGAATAAAGCTAGGCTCAGAATTAGGATTAGAACTTCTATAAATTGTTGTGTTTTTATCTTTCTGATTTGTTGTTGTTAAAAACTGAATAAGTTGCAGATGTTCTGACTAATGTAAGGAAGGAGGTGAAGTGTAACACAGAACTTCCGGTTTTTTCTTTCCCACAGTTTTAGCACAATACAGAACTTCTGAGTTCTCCTTACTATTTTGACACACGAGAATTTCTAGGTTGTCTTACTATTTTAACACACCAAAACTTCTAGGTTTTCACACTGTTATGACACAGCACCAGAATTTCTAGGTTGTCATACTGTTTTAACACACACAGAACTTCTGAGTTCTCCCCACTGTTTTAACACACAGAGCTTCTAGGCTTTCTTACTATTTTAACACACATAAAACTTCTAATATTTTCTCACTGTTCTAACACTCAGAATTTCAATGCCTAGCGACCCAGAACTTCTATTTTTCCCTCTAACATTTCTTTCAGGACCTCAGTGTGCATCAACCCAGAACTTCTGATTTCCTCTGACGTTTCTTTTTAAACCACAACGTGCCTGGCATCAGAACTTCTGATCCCCTTTATTTTGCTTTCAGCAACATGCCGATCTTATTTCTCATTATTCTTCCTTTTTCTCTCTTATTTTTATTATTTTTAACATTAGTACTATTTTTATTAATATAAAAAGACATCAAAATAATTTTCTTCTATTAAATAATTATTTTCCTTTTAATTTATGAAGACAAAAAAATCATTTTCAAAACAAGTCCTTTCCTTTTCTTGTATTTGTACAATTCAATATGGTTGTAATAGATAATTAGGATCTAAATTCTTGTAAATCCCCATTTGTAAATATGTACCCCCTCCCCGAAATGATGTAATAGTTTAGGATTTATTTTTCCGTAATTTAACACTTTCAAATATAAATGCTAGTAATTAGGGTTTGCACGGCAAGACGTAAAATTAACAAATAGATAACCCTAATCAAGACTAAATGCATGTAAGTTAAACACACCGTTCACACTCGCACCCTTAGGGTAATCCCGCTTTGTTGCCTTTCGGAAAATAGTCATGTCCCTCGAATATGGGCGTTTTAGAAAAGACTCTCAATAAAAGATCGTAGTCCCTCGATGACCCTCAATGTTACCTTCGGTAAATGATCTAGTCCCTAAATGACATTGCTAAAATGTCCCATAGGTTGCCTTCGATGACTATACAAAACGTCCTGCATCTGTCTCTTCACATCCAACGATGGGGTTTCTTACCAAAACAATGCTGAGATAGAAACATATAAAGGAGGAGGAAAAGAACATTTAAGACCTTTTGAGTAGGTAGGTTTCTCCTAGTTTCTTGCTTGCTCCCAATAAAAACATTTTTATACACCCACACTTTCACTTTGAAACATTTTTTAAAAGACAAAACACTTTGTACGCGTTCTTATAGAGACGAGAACCATTACAAATACTTTCCTTTTCAAAATACTTTCAAAACCCACATCACAAACACACTTTCAAACAAAAAGCAAGTGATCTAGCAAGCAACTAAGAGCCCGTAGATAACTACGGATGAAAAGGGTGCTAACACCTTCCCTTTTCATAACCTACCCCCCGAACTCAAGAAAATATCTCGAAAGGTCTTTCCTGTTCTTTTCAACCTTTCCTTATTAGATAAAATAAAAGTCGGTGGCGACTCTTGCTAATCGCAACAATTACGATTAAACGCAAAATACCCAAGTCAGTTCTCCCACCGTATTACAGTTGGTTTCATCAGCATATACATGATAACATTCAAACATCATGCATAGTTGAGTTAAAATTAATTACTCATTTTCATTCATTGATATTTTTATTGGTATATTACCCTATCTGCAGAATTGTGTTGCCCTCTCTCCAATAGATTGTCAACTTTAAGTAGAAAGTATATTCTTTCAATTTCCCCACTGAGCTATACCCTCATGGAAGAATTTTTCTTTAGCCTTCCTATTCAGTTCTTTACCTGGATGGAATGTGATCCTTTTTTGAGTTTATTTCTCATCAAGTGATATCTTGGTTGACTATTTCGCTCTAGTTTATTTCTAGTTTGAATTTGTGATCCCTGGCAACATTATTGCTCTGACTTATGCAAGATTTAATCCCTGGTTTGAGAATATGCATTTATTTTGCACGAGAAGATTTGACCTCCTCAGCAGGAATATATTGGCATTTCCCCAGGAAGTCATTATTGCAATTCCTTCTCATAAATAGCAAGTGGCATGTCTCTTTATTTGAGTAACTTGTGTTTCCCCAGTAAGTCTGTTAGTTCACGAAGAAGATGATATTTAGATGTTTACTCCAATGGATGGTAGTCTCGTCATTATGGGAGATGATTCATTGTTGATATTTGTTCACTCTAATGAATGGTAATCTCGTCATTATGGGAGATAGTTTGTTGCTGAGGTTTTACTCCGATGGATGGTAGTCTCTTCATTATGGGAGATAGTTCATTGTTGAGATTTGTTACTCCAATGAATGGTAGTCTCGTAATTATGGGAGATAGTTCATTATTGAGATTTGTTACTCCAATGAATTGTAGTCTCGTCATTATGAGAGATAGTTCATTGTTGAGATCTTTTTCCGATGGATGGTAGTCTCTTCATTGTGGGAGATAGTTCGTCGTTGAGGTTTACATTGCTCTGAAGAAGTTTGTTTGTTTACAGTCGTAAGTACTGATGCTGGTCATTTGTGACTTACCCTAATATCGGTGTTTGTTGGTATTATCCTACCACTTCTTTTCACCCTAGTGGGTCGACATTACCTTTTCTTTGGTATCTTCTTTGAGAGTGGATAGTTTGCGGTTATCTGTTGATCACTGTTACCCTTTATTTTTCTCTCCTCAATGTCCGAGTTGGTGTTAATTTGTCTCCTCCTTGGGCTTTACCCCAATAGAGTCGAGTCTTCTGTTCACCAGTGATTTATTTTCCTGGTCCAATTTTCTTTTGATCTTTTATTTTCTGTTTCCCCAGTGGTGTATTGTGTTACCATTGGATCTATTCGTTTGCATGCATAATCATAAACATTGCATGGCATCTTACGATCAAAAATAGGGTTTGTTTTATATTTAAGTATCTTCAATCGCGTCGACATGAATATTTTTAACCTTCATATCTCCTAATAGAAGACACTTAAATAAGGGCAGCTTTTGTACCCCAATTTTTGCCCCTAAGATTCCTCTAGCATCTCATATAAACTCAATCACAACAAGATCACACTAGGGTTTGGTTCTTCTCCTTATCTTTGGGTTTGCTCATGGGGAATCATCAAGCATCTTGACTTGTATTTTTTTTATAATAGATTTTTTGTATTGATTAACTTTTAACTAATAAGTACAATGAATTTTTGTCCTAATTGATGTTATAGGTGAAAGCACAACATATTTCATCAGGTTGATCTATAGGTTCATGAGTTTATTTTCATGCCTTCTTCAACAAAATTTAATTGAGATTCAAGCTTCATCATTAATATACTTCGAAGTGATATCATGACAAGGGCTACTATGATTCATCATGCCTCAATTTTTCAAAGAAATCAAAGGATGCAAGAGTTGATGGAAGAAGTTTGACCTAATTGGAGAAGTTCTTGTTTTCTTGATCACAAGTACATAATTACCTCAATTCTTAATATTTGTAAGTGGTTATGGTTGCTATGGTTTCTCACTATCATCCTCAACAACTTCTATTTACATGACAGAATTGTTTGTTCAATAAAGTTTGTCAAAATTGAAAAGGGTTTCCAAAGCATTTTGGTGCTCTAGGAGCTAGGGTTTTGAACTTCTAAGGGCCATATCTTACTCATATTCTGGTATTTTTGAGTGATTCCAAAGACATGCTTCTATTTTAAGGGTTATCAACAAATCTCTTCAAGAGTTTCAAGAAGATTTTATGAGGAAGATGCCTAGTGATGAAGAAAGATTACAAGTCCTGTAGATAGGCCATCAAATTCCCTTATGTGACTTCAAAAGATCATAACTTGGCCAATTTTTATCTCCTTGAGCCCATTCTTTTTCCCCAATGATCTTAAGTATGTGAACTTCAACTCTTATTTTATGTGCAAAGCTTGAAAATGGATGGAAGATTACCTAAGGATGCAAAAGATTATAGGTCATCACATGAATTTTCACCAATTTTATAAGACCGTAACTTTTTCAATACTTGGTATTTTTGGGTGATTCAAGTTTCACAATGCTCTTTGTGAAGTCTATTTCAGGCTAGCATCATTGATTAAAGCAATATTTTGGAGGAATTACTTGTTAGGAATCAAAACATTATATGTCATTTTTGAAGAGAAAACTTAGAAAATTTCTAAGTATAAAAGTCAGCATCTTTTTCTCAACTTTGACTCATCAGAACTTTTAGCTCAAGCATCCATTTTATTCCATTCTTTGCACATTATAAAGTTTGTGACCTTATCTTTCAATTTCTTCAAGAATCATGCCCTAAGACCCCTTGAGGTATGAATACCATGGATTCTAAAACAGCCACTTGAAACTGATCTTTCCCTCCAAGTCAGAAGTTGAAATCCATAATACAACTTATAATCACCAATTTTCCACGTGTTTTCCACTTAAACTTGATTAGCAAATATGTTTGGATCATTTAGAAGGATAAAACGCATTGTTTGATTGAGTTTTGATGCACATGTGATCACACTTTCTTCATGATCACAGGTGTGCACGAACTCAAGGAAAATTACATCATCCACCCCTCCTCTTAATCCCATTCACTTCTCATATAAATACAAACTCTATTCCACTCATTTTCGCAAGCTTAGATAGCGAAAATCACTCTGTCAAAGTCCCTCCATAACACCTTTTTCTGAGATTTCAAATTCTCATTTTCTCAACTTTTCAATTTAATTTCTTCATTAATCTTTCATCCTAGAACTTCCCTAAAGCTAACAGAAGAAGAATCAAGCCTTGAGGTGCCCAAAATTGTACTAGCCAAGTCCGTTTACAGAGAAACTTCATCTGACTTTGTTCAGGTAGTTTAAGGCACCAAATCTTCTAACTCAAATTACTAGAATAGTCTATGAAGTTCACTGATGCTTACTATTAACTCAATTTTAGAGAAACAATGCATTTGATGCTTCTGATTTTCAATTTCAACAGTTTTAAATCTTTGGTTTTTTCCAAATAGACTATGCTATGCTTTATATAAATTTTTCGCGAGCATATGGTTATAATCGTCTCAAATAGACGTATCTAATGGTACCACTATGAATGCGTAAATTTACAGATTCAAGAATTTGAGATTTGCCCTATTTGCAGGAAGCTGGAGGTTGAAGATGACATACATGTTGTTCTTCAACCAATGATAATAGGCCAATTATTTTATTTTCATTGGTTGGATTTTATTGTGTTACATGCATGCGCTCTGCCTTGGAACTATGATGCTCCCTCATCTTAGATCCGTTGGATTTGCCAGCGTGTATTAGTGAGGAAGATCCAACGCGCGTGGTTTTTTCTGATTTATTTTATTTTACAAAATTATTTTTAAATTCCTTTTATCTTTAAAAATTCATAACCCTTTTATTTTTTATCCAAAAATTATGAAAAAATATAAAAAAAATACTTTGAATTATTTCTAATTTTGTGATTTTTTTTTACATTTTTATTTTAATCTTTGATATTTTTCATAATTTTTGTTTTGTTTGCTTTATTTTAATTGTTTAAAAAAATACTTTTGGACATTTTTTAAATTTTGATTTTTTTATATAAATCATTTTCCTTATTTCTGACCTTTTGGAATTCTTCTAGAATTTTATTTTGAATTCTACTATTTTTGATATTTTTTTTATTTGAGTAATTTTAATTAGTTTAAAAATACTTTTCTGATTTAAAAAATTACCAAAAATTTAGTAAAAATACTTGAGGTCATTTCTGATTTTTCTATGGTCTCTTTTAATTTTTCTTTGATACTTTGAATATATTTTTCTATTTTACCTTTTATTTTCATTTTAAAAAATATTTTAAAAATCATTTTCCTTTTTTATTTTACTCATTAAATGCATTTCTATTTTTGTATATATTCTGACTATTTGACTTTTGATCATTGACTACATTAACATAATTGGATCTTGGGTGTTGAGTTTAATTCCACCAAAATGGATGAATGATTTTAATGATAGTTTGGTTAAAATTTTAATTCAACTATTATCCTCTCCCTCTCCATCTTATCCCTTTCTCATTGTGCTACATGTTGTTAGAAGATAATCTACATATCATCACTCCAAACATATGGCACATAGGTTGCTATTGACCGGCCTCAAAATAGGTGCGACTTCTATATAAGTCCACTTAGGATTGCTTAACATAGCGCTAAATTTTATCCCGATTTGAGAAACGATCATTTGTGGCCCAAACCCTAGTTTACAAGCCCAAGGATGTTTAATTTGAAATCTTTGATCCAATAACCTTGAGATTCATTGTTAGGAGGCTTTGGTCTTATCAATCCTCTAATGAATCTTCATAAACTTTGGGACAAGTGAATCATTTAAACATTATTGATCATACGTTGTTACATTGAGAGCTTGAAATGAATGATATACTTGACAAAAAGCAAATGAAACTTGTTGTTGAGAGGCTTTTTTTTATACATCTTCTAATGAGTTTTCAAATACAAGATTCAAGATGGTCATTCAACTAACCTCTAATTACTAATTCATTAACATTTGACTTTATGCCCTTTATTTTATGCCTTTACTTTATGCACCATTTTATTTTAGCATTTACATTTCATGCTATTTTCATCTTTGCTCACTTGAGCATTTACTTTTATGTCATTTTTATTTTGCTCACTTGAGCTTTTTATTTCTTTTTGAAGATACCTAATAATCAACTTGAACCATAAAAAACTTTAATGTTACTTGGACTTTTTGGTTACTATCCTTGGCATTATGGAGTTATGGACTTCTTGGACTTAGTTTTATAGCCCTTGACCTACCTTGTGACCTTGTGACTTTTATTACAATACTGTATGGAGTTCTTGGGGTTTACCCCAAGACATTGGGTTATTTGTTTTCTTTGTGTGCAGGTTATTCTGATTATATGTTTTGCCTGTGATTAGAAATTCATTTGTATACAGCCGTTACTCTGCCCAAATTTTTAAGACTTAATGCATTTGAAGTTTGGTTTTCTTAAGAGGATTTCTATCTTTGCTTGTTTGGTTTCAAATTCAAATAATGGGAATTCTAGATTGACTCATAATGTCAAGTGTTGGATCCTTGTTGGTTAGACGGTTATTTTCCCTGGCTTTTACCTTATGCTTTAGGATAGTCCCTTCATCTCCTCCCACTTTCTTTAATTTCAAAAATCTTCTCCCTCCTTTTCAAAACTATTATTGTTTGCTAAACTTGAATCGCTTTCACAATAAACTTGGACTTAGGTCCATGCATTTTCAAAATATTTTCTTAATCAAACTTTAACTAACTTAATCATACTTTGACATTTTTTGTGAGAAGACTAAAAGTCAATCAATCTCATTCAAATCATTTTTGCCACTTTGGCTTTTTACTTTAAAAATTTTCTCAAAGGATTAGACTCTTATCAATCTTTGTAGTGATGCGAGCTGCCATACTTATACGATATGTAGTGAAGTGAGGTATTTTCCACTTGGGTGTTGAGTGAGGCTTTGTTGATTTTAAAATCTAAGTTATATCCTCCATGTTAAGATGATGAAAATTCTCCTTTCTCATAATTTTGGGTAGTAAGCATGTTCTTCCACTCGGATAAGACGATGATGTCTTGTCTCTTAAAATTAACCAACACACTTATGTTTTAAAATTTTTAAAGGTGTACTACAAGTACCATGATTCCCTATTGCAAAGAAGGTGGTACATAGGCACTAAAGGTTCACAACCGCGGCGGGTGTAAAAATTGTAAAATATATTTCTTTTCTCATCTCCATCATCTATTTTTTATACAACATTTATAGCCAAAATACACAAATTTTCAAAGAGGTTCCTGCGGAGTACCGTAGATGTTTAGGGTGCTAATACCTTCCCTTTGCATAACCAAACCCTAACTTAGATTATCTCCCCCCCCCCTATTTTTGGGTTATTCGCTCTTTTCCCATTCCTTTGGAAACAATAAAGCGCGGTGGCGATTTTTATTTGATTTGTGCGAGTCAAGTCAATCCAATGGCATAGTCTCAACATTTCTACCGCTACAGTAGGATAGAACTATCTAGAGGAAAAGAACAAAGGCCTTTAGAGTAGGTAGATATATCATAGTTTCTTGCTTACAAAACAAAACAAAATAATTTATCACGCATACACTCTCTTTTCTAAATATTTTCAAAGACAAAAACACTTTGTATGCATTCTCAACGATACGAGAATCATTACAAAGTTTTCCGCACTAAGGCATCTTTTCAAAATACACTTCCACAAAAAACATTTTCAAAAGTGAGCTAGCAACTAAGAGCTCGTAGATAACTACGAATGAAAAGGATGTTAACACCTTCCCTTTTCATAACCTAACCCCCTTACTCAGAAAAATTCTCGAAAGGTCTTTCCTGTTCTTTTCATCCTTTCTTTATTGGATAAAAGAAAAGTCAGTGGCGACTCTTGCTAACCGCAACATTTGCAATAAAACACAAACCAGTAAAGTCACTTCTCCCACAATATTACAGAACTGACGACTCTGTTGGGGAAAACTAAAAGTGGGGTTACCTTAAGAGCTAGATCACCTTTTATTGCTTTACTTATTTGCCTTGTGTGCTTTATATTTAGGGATATGCTTGGGTTTATTTCTTGTATAGATCATATACCCGGATCTGGGGGCATTTTACGTAAGTATCAATAGATCGTGAAAACTGTATGGTGTATACCAATACGGTTGAAGCGATGGCTACGTTAGTGCGACACATTGATTTGTGCTGGTGTCCCTTGAGTTAAGTCAAGGAGAATGTTGGGCTACCGTGTGGTGTCATAAAGCACTAACTGGCCTTATAACCTTAGTTGACACAACTTAGCCATTAGAAGGTAGTGAGATTGTCGACTTTGGTGCAGACTGAAGTTGGTTGATACTCGATGCTACACTCATTGAGGTCGGACTCTTGGGATATTTTGGTCGCAAATTAGATGCTTGAGCTGAAACAATGTCCGAGAGAAAGATCGGTGATATTGAGACTCCTAGAACCCGATTACTTTCTTTTAGGACATGTTGAGCCAACTAAAACTTCAAGAGGGTACTTACCTATAACTCCATGCGAACTTTAACCTAAGGCCTTCTGTGTTTTGCTTGTGTATGATTAAATTGTTCGAACATAACATCATGCATCATAACATTCATACCACTTCATTTCTACAAACCATTTCAAGGACCGGCGAATTTATCTTTGTTCTATTTTGTAGACTATTGCCTCCTCTCACAGAAACACTACCCGAGTCAATTTTGTAAAGGTACCCCCTCAACTCAAAGAGTTAGTCTCAAGGGTTCCCGAAAGTTCTTCATTTATCAAGAGGCATGGCCGACTACTCAGTCTGGTTACTTCGGGTTTTGACGAAAACACGATGAGTATTCTCTTCCAATTCTTTAACCCTGCACATCACTGCTTCACCTTTCCTGATTATCAGTTAGTACCCACTATGGAGGAGTTCTCTCAATTACTAGGATTACATATTCTTGATCAAATTCCCTTCACCGGTTTAGAGGAAGCTCCAAAGCTAGAAGTTATTGCAGCAGCCTTACATCTGAAGCGGTCCAACATTATAACCAACTGGGAAACAAGAAGGGGAGTCAAAGGTTTTTTGGTTAAATTTCTGATTAATAAGGCTCAACTATTCCTAGATGATATGAGTTTCCATGCTTTTGAGGATATCTTGGCTCTTCTAATCTACGGGTTGGTACTATTCCCTAATCCAAATGAACTTATAGATGTGAACACTGTCAAGATTTTCTCGCTCGTAATCCTGTGCCTACCTTGCTCGGAGACATTCTGCATTCGCTTCACACTCGTACCATGAAGAGGCGAGGAACTCTCATGTTTTGTATTCCTCTACTATCCAGGTGGTTTATTTCACACCTCCCCTGATCAGTAATGAAGAATGAACAAGGTTTGAGATAGTCGCAAAGAATAATGTCACTTTCTCATACAGATATTTACTGGTGTTCCCGATCTCATGAATATATCACTATCATTGATTGCTGTGGGGAATTCCCTAATGTTCCACTCCTCAGCATTAGGGGAGGTATTACCTACAACCCTTCCTTGTCTTTACATCAGTTTGGTTACACTCGAAGAGATGGTCCTTATGACGCACTTATTCAGGGTATTATGTTCGATTATGAAAGTGATCTTCAAGGTTATTGTCAGAGGTTTATACATGCTTGGGGAATGGTAAGAAAGATTGATAGTAAGGCTTTAGGGCAGAAGAATTACATCCCTATGGAGCCTTATCTTAAATGGGTACGAGCTTGCTATCAAAACCTCATGGTTTTATATCCAGTTGTTCTACCAGTGATCATGGAGCCTGTTGTCGAAGGAGATGTTTCTCGCATCATCCTCCATCCAGACATGCCCACTGACCTTGAAGAATTGCAGAAATCCTGGATTCAGCTCAAAGAAGAAAGGGGCATCTTTGAGACTCAATTATATTCAAGTGAGAAGAAGGTGTCGGGGCTCACCAGGAAACTTCATGAGGATTAGAGTCTTAATGCATACATCAGCATAAAGAGGAAGCGTCCATGGGAGACTTGATTCTTATATTTTAGGAGTTCATTTTATTATCTCTTTGAGAGCTTTTGTTGTCATTATAAGCCTAAAAGGCAGTTGTAATTTGAACTTTTCTAATAAAATCTTTGTTTTTGTTTCCTCTTGGTAAGCAAATTTAAATCTCCTGAAGTCCTTGAAATCATTGCATTTACATATCATACATCATCTCATAACAAGTTTGTCATACAGGTTTCTCATTTTATCGCTATTTATTTCAGCAGAAAAATGGCCCTCGAACAAACTGTTAAGGATCTTCAGGCTCAACATGCACAATTCCAAGAAACTCTCATGAATCTGGCACAGGGACAGAAAGAGTTGTTGGTGCTCGTCGCCAAGAAAAAGAAGACCAAGAAGCCGGCTGTTGTCCTTAATATGGGGAGAAGGTTCAAAGGTCTTGCTCAACCCGTCCAGGTGGAAGATGTCTCCTCTGAAGAAGATGACAACTATGATGAAGATCGTAGAAGCATCAAGAATAAAGGCATGAACAATTAGGGTTATGATAATACTCCTGAAGATGAAAACTTTTCTGATGAACAATATCCTCCCGTGGATGACAAATATAAGCAATTAGAGGACAAACTCAAGGCTATTGAAATCCAAAAGGTACCTGGATTGGATTTTGGTTAATTAGGTCTGGTTCCATGGTTGGTCATCCCACTTAAGTTCAAGGTCCCTGTCTTTGCTAAGTATGGTGGGCCTCTTGTCCTAAACTCCATTTAAGGTCGTATGTTTGGAAGATACAACCTCACACTACTGACCACAAGTTATGAGTCCATTTCTTCCAAGAAAGTTTGACTGGCACTCAACTGGAATGGTTCTATCAGCTGGAGGGAACCAACATTCATACCTGAGAAGACTTGGTTGTTGCTTTCTATAAGCAGTATCAATACAATGCTGACCTGACACCAACTCGAGTGCAATTGTAGAATATGTCCATGGGCTCTAATGAAGGGTTCAAGGAATATGCACAGAAATGGAGAGATTTGGCTGGAAGGGTGAAACCTCCCTTGACTGATCGGAAAATGGTAGATTTTTTCATGGGTACTCTGACAGGCATGTTCTTTAATTTGTTGATTAGAATCTTGTCTATTGTACACCAAAATTTTCCCTCTCATTTTCTTTCAAAAATTTCTTTACATGGGTGGTTGTAGACATCTGCTCGAGGAAAGTAAAATTTGAAGATGAACAAAAGGTTCCTTCGATTGGAGCATCAGAGCTTCTTTCGATTGGAGCATAAAAGCTTCCTTCAATTGGAGCATCAAAGCTTCCTTTGATTGGAGCATCAGAGCTTCCTTTGATTGGAGCATCAGAGCTTCTTTAGATTGGAGCATTAGAGCTTCCTTCGATTGGAGCATCAGAGCTTCTTTTGATTGGAGCATCAGAGCTTCCTTCGGTTAGAGCATCAAAGCTTCTTTCGATTAGAGCATCAGAGCTTCCTTCATTTGGAGCACCAGAGCTTACTTCAATTGGAGCATCAGAGCTTCCTTCGATTGGAGTATCAAAGCTTCCTTCGATTGAGGCATCAGGGTGTCCTTCGATTGGAACATCAGAGGGTCTTTCGATTGGAAAATCAGAATTGCCTTCGATTGGCATGTCAGTGTAGAGATGTCTTAATCCAAAATGTTCTGATGAGGGAAGTTCTGATTACTTTGAATCAGAACTCAGAACCATCGGAGGGAACAAGGGTTGGTCGAAGGGGCTTTGGAGAGGGAAATTTTGAATATTTTTAAATTTGAACAAGGCGCCAAGTTGACTTGTCCATATTCACTCAGGATTCCAAAATGGCATGATATATCTTAAAGTGGAAATATTTTAATGTGTCTGATTCTATTTTCAAGGCCATGCTTAATGTTTGGTTTTTAATGCCTTGATTCTTTCTCCATTTCCTTGTCTCCTATGTCGTCTATAAATACAAGATGTCAAACACAAACGAAAAAAAGAAAGAAAAAAAGGAGACGCACACATATTGTATCACAGGATCACACATTGTACACGAAGAGATTACACACACACATCAAAATTCTCATAAGCAATCCCAATCGAAGGAACTTTCAGCAACGTCCCCAATCACCCCCTGAAGTCTGCAGGGAGCGTTCCCAAACACTAGCCAACAAACGCCCAGAAGTGCCAAATTGAAGCCTCCCATTGTTGGTAAACTTAAAAATCCATGTTTATGATTCCATAATGTATTAATGTTTGTTCACTGTTTGATTCACGCTCAAGATATCATGTAATTCTGTTTGATTTGTATTCAGAGCTAAGGGCAGGGTTCAACTCCATGTCCATACTTTGTTTTCCTTTTCCTCCCACGCCCATATTGCAGATCTGGCCTAAATAAACCAATGCACGCAGGATTGAAGGACCTAGGTTCGACACCCAGGTCTTTTTTTTTTGCTAATATTTGTCTTGCAGGTCTAGATTGAGAATCTCTTCCTTCCCCAGATCGAAAGGAATAACTTCCTCCCCTAGATCGAAGAAGACATCTTCCTCCCCCTGGGTCGAAAGATAATTATTCCTCCCCTGGGTCGAAGGACAAACATTCTCCCAGGGATTGAAGGCTACCTTTTTCCCTGGGTTGAAAGCCGCCTTCCTCAGAATCGAAGGCAACCTTTTTATCTGAATCGAAGCCATGATTCTCCCTGGATCGAAGGATCCCTTCACTCCTTCATATTTTATTTTTGTTCTTTTTTTGTTATTTCTTTATTGATCTTTTTTTTACTTTAACATTAAATCAAAAAATCACAAAAATTAGGCTTAGTCATTTTAATTAAATAATTAATTTCTTAATTAATTGATTAATTAAATTTTAACCATTTTCTTAACTTAAAACAAATTAGAATCTATGACTTAATTCAGATTTAATTTTCTTTTCATGATGAAAACAAAACAAAAAGATTTTTATTTTTTAGGATATTTTTAGACGTTATTTCTAATTTCGCGCGCGTTTATTTTTATTCTAGCATTTTATGTAAGTATTGTAACTGCCTATGGATGCAATAGTTTTAGATTTAAAATTCCTCACTTTATTTCATGCACTTTTTTATGTAACTATCCCAAAGCCGTGTAATAGTTTAGGATTTATTTTTCTACATTTTATTTCCCGCATATTTACTGCTTTATTATTTTGCTATATTACTGTTAGTAATTAGGCGTGCATGATAAGACTAAAAATTAAAACGTTAGCAAACTTAATAATGTAAGATAAATAACTGAACTGAATACATATGCACATATGCACCTCTAGAGTATACCCTCTTCGGTTGCCTTCGGTAAAACAGTCATGTCCCTCGAGAATGGGGACGCTTTAGCAAAGACCCGTAAAATCAAAAGATCATAGTCCCTCGATGACTCTACAGTGTTACCTTTCGGTAAATAATCTCGTCCCTTAAACAAAAGTTTCTAAAGCGTCTCCATATGTTTCCTTTATGACTGTAAAACATCCCTTCGAATGTCCCTTAACATCCAATGATAAGGCTACCTACTCACCAATAGTAGGATAGCATTGTCTAAAGGAAAAGAGCAAAAAAACGACCCTTTTCGAGTAATAAAGTAGATAGATGTTAGAAGTTTGCTCAAACATTTTGCACTTATATAGAAAACTACTTTTAAAAAACAATTTCAAAACACTTTGTATACTTTCTCCACTATCCCGAGAAACATTACAAAGTTCGCCGTACTAAGGCATTTTCAAAAAAATTTCAAACACAAAGCACAAAGGTATTTTGAAAATGAGAAAACCACTAAGAGCCCATGGAAAACCACAGATGGAAAGGGTGTTAACACCTTCCCTTTCCAAAATCTACCCCCTTACTCATAAAACATCTCTAAAAGGTCTTTTTCTGTTCTTTTCACCCTTTACTTTGTTGGATAAAAGAAAAGTCGGTGGCAACTCTTGCTTACCGTAACATTTGCAAATACAAAACTTCAAACCAGTAGTATTAACAGTCGATTCTGCCACCGTATCACAGAACTGACGTCTCTGTTGGGGAGTATACAAAAGTGGGGTTTACCTTAGAGTTTAGTTCATCACTGTTAACTGCTTTTTATGCTTTGTTTGCTTTACTTTTAAGGGTATTGTTTGGGTTACTATAGATCCTACACCCGGATCTGGGGAACCTTTTAGGTAAGTAGCAATAGATCGTGGAGACTATGTGGGGTATACTGACACGGTTGAAATGATAGCTACATTGATGTGACACCTTGGTTGGTACCGTTAACCCTTGAGTAATCAAGGAGAATACGAGGCCGCTGCGTGGTGTCATAAAGCATCAACTGACCTTAGAACCTTTAATTGACCAACTTGGCCATTAGGAAGTAGTGAGATAGCCGTATTTGGTGTATCCCCAAAGTCGGTTGATACTCGATACTACACTCATTGAGATCCGACTCCCGAGTTTTGTTTGGTGGCAAGTCAGTTGTCTATCGGAACGAAACTTGTGGGGAGGATCGGTGATATTGAGATCCCTTAGAACCCGGTTACTATTTATAGGACAGATTGAACCAATCAAACTTCAAGAGGGTATTACCTTAAAACCCATGTGTTGTACCCCAAAATTTTCCCACCCTTTTCTTCAATATTTCCTCACCACAAGACCCTTGGAGCTCAAGATCAAGTTAGGGTTTGCTCTGCTCAAGACTCCTCCTTGCACTATTGACCCAAATTAGGGTTTGAGTTTGCACAAAGATGTTTTGACCTAAATTGCCCAAAATGACTTTCATGCTTCATGTTGGACTCTCAAGTTTACCCATACCAAGTTTCAAGCCTTGATTCCAATCTTTGCCCAGTCAATTGGACAGTTGACCTAGAAATCAGTTGTATTGGGGAAAAAGTCAACTGTGGTCAATTGACAGTCAAACTTCATGATTTTTGGCCCACATCAACATTATGAACTCATATGAACCATTTGGTCAAGTTTGGATCACAATTCCACAGGAAATTTGATCAGATCACCAAAAGGGCAAAATGGTCATTTTTAGGGTTTTGACTGCACAAAGGCAATTTTTGACTGTTTGACCTAGCCAATGGCCAATCAAGCTCACACATGGACTCAAGGAACCCATGGCATTGTCTTTACATGTTCAACAAATTCAAAAGATCCCAAATGCACAAGATTGACAGATGAATTTTCCAGTCAATTGATCAATTTTTGACTGTATACTGAAAAGTCAAACTTTGACTTTTTGGTAAAAATCAAGTGTCAAGATTCATTTTTCATCAAAACATGCCAAATCATGAAACTTGTTCATCAAGAAATCAAGAATTTCAAATTAGGGTTTAAAATGAAGAAATTTCATAACTTAGAAATTTTCTAAGTTATGAAAATCCTTAATTTTTTCCTAACTTTGTCCCATTTTTTCATCAAGATGCATTTGGATTCAAACAAAAGTCAAAACATGAAAGTTATAGTCCATTGAAAAATCTACAACTTTGAATCACAAAGTTTACTCAAAAGAAGCTTGTAGCTCAAGTTATGATTTTTGGAACAAGGGTGCAAAACATTCTTAACTTAGAAATTTTTTGACCTATTTTAGGCAGGATTTTTGCCCAACTTCATGGCCACTTTTCACATGCTTCCACTTGGAATTTCAAATTGCATTACAAAGATGGATTGTAGTACACATTCCAAGCTTTCCAAAATGTCCAAGAACTCATCAAACAACCTTGTGGTTAGGGAGAATCGAATTTGGCAATATAGGCAAAAGTCACTTTGTTCATGGCCAATTTACATGTTCATAACTTGGGCATTTTTGAAATCAGCATGCATAACCTAGGTTACAGGCCTCTAATCCCTTTCTTACTCAAAAATTCAATGCTAAACCATTGTGCCAAGTTGTTATTTCATTCATTTGGGCAATACATGTTAGATTAAGCCTTAATTAGAAAAAGCATATTATCCATTTTTGTAAAGTGTTACATTATGAAAATTTTGCAATCTATGAGGTACAAGGCATATCTTTGGACACAAGATTCATGGAGATATCACACTGATCAAGACTCAAGTGTGCAACATACTTGATGGGCCTGCACAAGTCTAGAAACCAACTTGCCATTTCTTGCTTAAGATAGAAGAAACTTGGCATATTGATACCCAACTCTCATTGCTGCAAGAACTAGCTTAGACAAACTTGTTAGACACATCCCAAACAACATAACTGAGCTAAGGCACGACCAAAACACCTTCCAAACCTCATCAAACCTCAAAACACCATTGTACTGCACAAAAACAGGGCATCCCTGCAACTTGGCTTCCATAAACCTTTCCCCTCGTGCGTTTTGGCTAAAACCTTTGCAAACACATTCCCTATCACCCACTGAAGTTGTCCCAAGCATTGGACACGACCTGTAACATCCCTAACACCATTTGCCATTTTCACTTTTTCTGCTTTGCAGGTTTATTGCCATAGCTTGATTCACTTGGTTTCAAAGCAAGTTAAAGGTTGGAATAGCATCCCTGGACTTCAAGCAAGCTGTACCAATCCTCACCTTGCCTTGAAAGTGCCTCCATTGCCAGACACGATCCAAGCTGAACAGGTAAGTTCATGGACTTCTATCTCTCAATCTAGGAAGAGTTAGCTTTAAGTTTATGAATGAAAAATGTTCTACTCATGTCCCTGAAGCTATACATATCCTCACTTTCCATTTATATTGCATATGCTGAGAGAATTTAAGACCTGAACATTGACAAAAACTTAAGCTAAGAATTAGGGATGGAGAAATTCTCTCTCATTTCTGAGAGTTAAGTTAAGTTTTTTATATGTATGGAATCGTGGCTTGATGCTTGACATCTTTCATGTTATAAGTTTGTGCTAAAAATCCAGGAATCAGGAGTTGTATTTGAAGCAAGAAGGGCGCGCGTTTTTCAAACGTTTGCCTGAAGGTTGAAGACAACCTCTCATGGACTGGGCCTGAGATTGTTTTTCCTTTTCACACCATTGCATTTCACATGCACCCCCCTGGCCCATTTTGAGTTTTATTTATCACTTTTAATTTTTTTCCTTTTGATTTTGGTTCTATATTTTTATTTAAGCATGAAAAAATATTAAAATTATTTTTCTCACATTTTTTGCATTTTTTTGATATTTATTTTGTTTCATTTAGGTTTTGTACATAAATAAACATAAATATCTTTTATTTAAAAATATTAAAAAACAATACAAACACATTTTATTTCTGATTTTTATTTTATTTTACCTTTTGAAAACATTTTATAGAAAATATCCTTTTTTTGAAAATATTAAATATTTTACTTTATACATATTTAATATATTTTGTAAATAATATAAATACTAATATATTTATTAGAATATTTAGGAAAAATACAAAGAATTAATACATTTTATTTTTATTAATATTTTGACCTTAAAAAATCACTTTTTTACAATATACTTCCTTTTTATTTATTTTTTGTACATAATTAATAAATATTGCATATATTATATAATAAATACCTTTTATTTATAAAATTAGGGTTTTGCCCTAAATACATAAAAATACCAAAAATTAATTCATTTTATTTTTGTTTATTTGACACATAAAAAAATACCTTTTTACATACATATGAAAATCATTTTTGCATCTTGCATATTTATTTTATTTTATTTAATTATTGTGCAATTAAATACCTTGTAAAATTTCAATTTGGATGTAATAGTTTAGGTTTAAATTTCTTGCCAAAATATCCCCATTTGAACATTTGTACCCCCCATCCCATATTTGTGTTGTAATAACTTAGGACCTTTTATTTTTCGCATTTAAAAGCTTTCTAATTATGCCATGTTAGAATTAGGGTTTTGTATGCAAATCAAAAAACAACAAATAGTTTGACCTAAATTCAAGATAAACAAGCATGAAAATGGACACCACTAATCACACTTGCACCCCTAGGGTACTCCACTTGTTGCCTTCAATAATGGGCCATATTGCATGTTAGGTATCTTTGGCAAAAACAAAACAATCAAATGATCATAGTCCCTCGATGACGCTTTCAAAAGTTGCCTAAAAATGATCAAGTCCCTTAAAGAAAAAATTGCCCAAAGATACTTGGCACCATTGCAATCATGGTCTAAACGATGACCCGCGCCCGTCCCGTTAACATCCTAACACAAGATTGTCCACCAAATACAATGGTGGAACAAAATTGTTAAAAGGGTTAAGGCATAGCAAAGATCTTTGAGAAATTTAGGGTAGATAGCTCTTGGTTACTTGCCAATTTGCAAAACAAAAACACTTGCCTATTTTTCAAACCACACATCACAACACACTTTCAAAAACATTGAAAACTTTTAAAAAGACATACACCTTTGCATACATCCCAACATGGATCATTACAAAGGTTGCCACCACATTGGCCTCTTTTCAAAACATTTTCAAAAGCCACACACAAAGCACCATTTCAAACAATTGAAAATCAAGGCAAGTTGATCTAAGCAAGTAACTAAGAGCCCGTGGATAACCATGGATAGAAAGGGTGCTAATACCTTCCCTTTCTATAATCTACTCCTCGAACCCAAGAAAACATCTCAAAGGTTTTTGATGTGCTTTTTAACCTTTCCTTAGGATAAAATAAAAAGTCTGTGGCGACTCTTGCTCAACCGAAACATTTGCGAAAACAAACGCAAAACCCAAGTCAGTTCTCCCACCGTATCACAGAACTGGTGACTCTGCTGGGGAAAACTTTAAAGTGGAGTAACCTTAGGGCTTAGATCACCCTCTTGCATGACTAATTGTTTTCTTTGATTGCTTTATATCTTGGTTCTCTTGTTTGGGCTTGAAATCCTACACCCGGATTTGGGGAAACATTCATAGATAGCAATATGTTGTGGAAACTGTGCGGGGTATACCGACACGGTTGAAGCAATAGCTATATTAGTGCGACATATTTGTGAGTACCGGTAACCCTTGAGTTCAATCAAGGAGAGTACGGGGCCGCTGAGTGATGTCACTAAGCACTAATGACCTAGAACCTTACTTGACCATCTTGGCCTTTCATTAGGGGTAGTGAGATGATCGGCTTTGGTGCAGTCCAAAGTTGGTAGATACTCGATACTACACTCATTGAGGGTTGTTTTCTTGGAATATTTTGGTCGCTAGTTAAGTGGATAAACCAAAACAATGAACAATGAAAACAATCCAGTGATATTGAGCTCCTTAGAACCCGGTTACTATTTATAGGACAGGTTTTTAAGCCAACTACACTCAAGAGGGTACTTACCTATGAAACCCCATGCAAGCCTGAAACTAGGGTTTTGCGTGATTTGCTTGTACATATGTTTGTGCATACATCATAAACATCATAAAGCATCATATGCATACACTAACCATTTCAAGGGTTTAGATCTTCATCTTTGTTCTTGTTTTGTAGGTCATGGAAATTCTTCGCAGGAAAACTATCCAAGTCAACCTTGTGAGAATCCCTCCTCAACTCAAGGAGCTCACATCAAGAATTCTGGAAAGCTCTCCCTTCAGTGAAAGACATGGTAGACTGCTCAGCTTAGTCAGCACCAACATTAAAGAGGACATGGTAAAGGTGTTGTTTCAGTTCTGTGACCCCCTTCACCACTGTTTCACTTTCCCCGACTACCAGTTGGTGCCCACTTTGGAGGAATTTTCTCAACTCCTGAGAATTCCTATCCTTAATCAACTACCCTACAATGGTACGGAAAAGGAACCAAAGCCTGAAGATGTTGCTCAAGCACTACACCTACAGCCATCTGACATCAAGGGGCATTGGGAAACTAGAAGCGGTGTCAAAGGCTTCTTGGAAAAATTCTTGTTTGAGAAGGCACAAGAGTGTTGGAATTCATTGGACCTACAAGCCTTTGAAGAAATTGTGGCACTCCTCATTTATGGGTTTGTCCTGTTCCCAAATTCTGACCAGCTTATAGATGTCAACGCCGTCAAAATCTTCTTATCCAGGAATCCAATACCAACATTGCTTGGGGACATTCTTCACTCATTTTACACACGAACAATGAGAAAGAGGGGTGTTCTCATGTGCTGTACTCCTCTCCTTGCAAGGTGGTTTATTTCGCACCTTCCACAATCTGTCTTGAAGAATGACCAAGGCTTAAGGTGGTCACAACGGTTGATGACCCTTACTCACTCTGATGTACATTGGTGTTCTCGGTCCAGAGAAAATGTCATCATCGTCGATCGTTGTGGAGAGTTCCCTAATGTTCCATTACTTGGCATTAGATGAGGCATTACCTACAACCCTTGTCTGGCTTTGAGACAATTTGGATATGCACTGAGGGATGGCCCTCATGACATGTTGATTCCTGACCTAGTTTTTGACTTCGACAACGATGCGCAAGGACTTCATCAAAGATTCATCAGAGCTTAGAGGATGCCTAACAAGATAGACAGCAAGACACTGGGGCACAAGAATTCCATCCCTCTTGAGCCTTATCTCAAGTGGGTACGAACCCGAGCCCAGAGTCTAATGATGCCTTACCCTCATGTTCTCCCTGTGATTAGAGAGCCCGTTAAGGAAGGAGAGGTTCCCTACACCATCCTATATCCTGACATGCCTACATCGTGGGAGGAGATGCAGAAGAGTTGGATCCAACTCAAGGAGGAACGGAACACTTTTGAGGCCAGCTTCTATGCCAGTGAGAAGAAGGTTTTGGAGCTTACCCGCCGACTCCATGAGGAAGAGACCCTCAACACCTACATCGCACCAAAGAGGATGCGCAACGTCTTTTTACCTTGAGAAGTTTTTGTAATATTTGGCCCTTGGGGCATTTATGTACTGACAAATTTCTTCTTATTAATATGACGTGCGTTCTTTTTGTTTGCAACAATTTTGAACTTTCTAAATCCTTGAATGCATTGCAATCTATGAGGTACAAGGCATATCTTTGGACACAAGATTCATGGAGATATCACACTGATCAAGACTCAAGTGTGCAGCATACTTGAGGGGCCTGCACAAGTCTAGAAACCAACTTGCCATTTCTTGCTTAAGATAGAAGAAACTTGGCATATTGATACCCAACTCTCATTACTGCAAGAACTAGCTTAGACAAACTTGTTAGACACATCCCAAACAACATAACTGAGCTAAGGCATGACCAAAACACCTTCCAAACCTCATCAAACCTCAAAACACCATTGTACTGCACAAAAACAGGGCATCCCTGCAACTTGGCTTCCATAAACCTTTCCCCTCGTGCGTTTTGGCTAAAACCTTTGCAAACACATTCCCTATCACCCACTGAAGCTGTCCCAAGCATTGGACACGACCTGTAACATCCCTAACACCATTTTCCATTTTCACTTTTTCTGTTTTGCAGGTTGATTGCCATAGCTTGATTCACTTGGTTTCAAAGCAAGCTAAAGGTTGGAATAGCATCCCTGGACTTCAAGCAAGCTGTACCAATCCTCACCTTGCCTTGAAAGTGCCTCCATTGCCTGACACGATCCAAGCTGAACAGGTAAGTTCGTGGACTTCTATCTCTCAATCTAGGAAGAGTTAGCTTTAAGTTTATGAATGAAAAATGTTCTACTCATGTCCCTGAAGTTATACATATCCTCACTTTCCATTTATATTGCATATGCTGAGAGAATTTAAGACCTGAACATTGACAAAAACTTAGGTTAAGAATTAGAGATGGAGAAATTCTCCCTCATTTCTGTGAGTTAAGTTAAGTTTTTTATATGTATGGAATCGTGGCTTGATGCTTGACATCTTTCATGTTATAAGTTTGTGCTAAAAGTCCAGGAATCAGGAGTTGTGTTTGAAGCAAGAAGGGCGCGCGTTTTTCAAACGTTTGTCTGAAGGTTGAAGACAACCTCTCATGGGCTGGGCCTGAGATTGTTTTTCCTTTTCACACCACTGCATTTCACATGCACCCCCCTGGCCCATTTTGAGTTTTATTTATCACTTTTAATTTTTTCCTTTTGATTTTGGTTCTATATTTTTATTTAAGCATGAAAAAATATTAAAATTATTTTTCTCACATTTTTTGCATTTTTTTGATATTTATTTTGTTTCATTTAGGTTTTGTACATAAATAAACATAAATATCTTTTATTTAAAAATATTAAAAAACAATACAAACACATTTTATTTCTGATTTTTATTTTATTTTACCTTTTGAAAACATTTTATAGAAAATATCTTTTTTTTGAAAATATTAAATATTTTACTTTATACATATTTAATATATTTTGTAAATAATATAAATACTAATATATTTATTAGAATATTTAGGGAAAATACAAAGAATTAATACATTTTATTTTTATTAATATTTTGACCTTAAAAAATCACTTTTTTACAATATGCTTCCTTTTTATTTATTTTTTGTACATAATTAATAAATATTGCATATATTATATAATAAATACCTTTTATTTATAAAATTAGGGTTTTGCCCTAAATACATAAAAATACCAAAAATTAATTCATTTTATTTTTGTTTATTTGACACATAAAAAAATACCTTTTTACATACATATGAAAATCATTTTTGCATCTTGCATATTTATTTTATTTTATTTAATTATTGTGCAATTAAATACCTTGTAAAATTTCAATTTGGATGTAATAGTTTAGGTTTAAATTTCTTGCCAAAATATCCCCATTTGAACATTTGTACCCCCCATCCCATATTTGTGTTGTAATAACTTAGGACCTTTTATTTTTCGCATTTAAAAGCTTTCTAATTATGCCATGTTAGAATTAGGGTTTTGTATGCAAATCAAAAAACAACAAATAGTTTGACCTAAATTCAAGATAAACAAGCATGAAAATGGACAACACTAATCACACTTGCACCCCTAGGGTACTCCACTTGTTGCCTTTAATAATGGGCCATATTGGATGTTAGGTATCTTTGGCAAAAACAAAACAATCAAATGATCATAGTCCCTCGATGACGCTTTCAAAAGTTGCCAAAAAATGATCAAGTCCCTTAAAGAAAAAATTGCCCAAAGATACTTAGCACCATTGCAATCATGGTCTAAACGATGACCCGCGCCCGTCCCGTTAACATCCTAACACAAGATTGTCCACCAAATACAATGGTGGAACAAAATTGTTAAAAGGGTTAAGGCATAGCAAAGATCTTTGAGAAATTTAGGGTAGATAGCTCTTGGTTACTTGCCAATTTGCAAAACAAAAACACTTGCCTATTTTTCAAACCACACATCACAACACACTTTCAAAAACAACTTTCAAAAACATTGAAAACTTTTCAAAAGACATACACCTTTGCATACATCCCAACATGGATCATTACAAAGGTTGCCACCACATTGGCCTCTTTTCAAAACATTTTCAAAAGCCACACACAAAGCACCATTTCAAACAATTGAAAATCAAGGCAAGTTGATCTAAGCAAGTAACTAAGAGCCCGTGGATAACCATGGATAGAAAGGGTGCTAATACCTTCCCTTTCTATAATCTACTCCTCGAACCCAAGAAAACATCTCAAAGGTTTTTGCTGTGCTTTTTAACCTTTCCTTAGGATAAAATAAAAAGTCTGTGGCGACTCTTGCTCAACCGAAATATTTGCGAAAACAAACGCAAAACCCAAGTCAATTCTCCCACCGTATCACACCATGCAAGCCTTAAACCTAAGGTATTTTTGTGATTTGCTTGTGCTTGCTACATTTGTGATTTCTTAGCATAATCATGACATCATAACATGGAATATCATACTAACCATTTCAAGGATTTTCTAGGGCTTATCTTTGTCTTGTCTTGTAGGACATGGCATCCACTCGCAGGAATACTATACAATTCAACCTCGTAAGGGTACCTCCTCAACTCAAGTACTTGGCATCAAGGGTCCCTGAAAGCTCTCCATTCACTGAAAGACATGGTCTAATTCTCAACTTAGTCATCTCAAACCCTGATGAAGAAATGATAAAAGTGCTCTTTTAGTTCTTTGACATGTTACATCACTGCTTCATTTTTCCTGATTACCAGTTAGTGCCTACTATGGAGGAGTTTTCTCAGTTATTGGGGGTACCTGTCCTTAATCAGTTACCATTCAACGGTATGGAAAGAGACCCAAAACCTGAAGAGATTGCTCAAGCTCTGTCTTTACAACAAGTAGATGTAGTGGAAAATTGGGAAACTAGAAGAGGCATCAAGGGATTTCTAGCTAAGTTTCTGTTTGAGAAAGCTCACCATTTTTGGGATACCCTGGATTTACAATCTTTTGAAAAAGTTTTGTCTCTTCTCATCTATGGGATGGTGCTATTTCTTAATCCAGACCAACTCATAGATGTGAATGCAGTCAAGGTTTTTCTGTCTCATAATCTGGTGCCTACTTTACTTGGGGATATTCTACACTCTCTACATACTCACACTCTAAAGAGAAAAGGGACCCTTTTGTGTTGCACTCCTCTGTTGGTTAGGTGGTTTATTTCGCACCTACCTCGGTCTATTTTGAAGAATGAGCAGGGTATGAGATGGTCTCATAGGTTGATGTCCCTCACACATTCGGATATTCATTGGTGTTCTCGATCCTTGGAGAATGTTACCATCATTGATCGTTGTGGGGAATTCCCTAATGTCCCTCTCTTAGGAATTAGGGGAGGAATCACTTATAATCCTTGTTTGGAGTTATGACAGTTTGGTTATGCTAGAAAGGATGGTCCTCATGATGCACTCTTCCAAGGAATTATCTTTGACTATGAGAATGATGCTCAGGGTTATCGTAAGAGGTTCATTTGAGCTTAGGGCATGGTAAACAGAGTTGATAGAAAGACACTAGGGCACAAGAATTCCATCCCTCTTGAGCCTTACCTCAGATGGGTGCGAGCCCGTGCTCAATGTCTTATGATGCCTTACCTCGCCGTCTTACCTGTAATTATGGAGCCAATTGTTGAGGGAGACACTCCTTACATTGTTCTTCATCCTGACATGCCAACTGATTTCGAGGAGCTACAGAAATCCTGGATCCAACTCAAAGAAGAGCGAGATACCTTTGAAACCCAATTCTACGCCAGTGAGAAGAAGGTTTTATAGCTCACCAGGTTACTTCACGAAGAGAAGGTTATAAATGCTTACATTGCACCAAAGAGGATGCGCCTGTGGAAAGCTTGAGTCTTTCTTTGCTTAGAGAGTTTATTTTTGCTTTTTTAATTCCTTTGTAAGCCTAAGAGGCATCATTGTGATCGTTAAAAACCTCTTAATGCAATTAACGTTTGTTCTCTTTATATTTAAGCAAATTTAAGTCTTAGAAATCCTTGAAATCATTGCATACATATATCATACATATCATTGCATAACCAGGTTTCAAAGCAGGTTTCTCATCTTCATCGTTGTTTATTTCAGCAAGTAAAGAAATGGCTCTTGAACAAAACATCAAGGATCTCCAGGCGTAAAATGCCCAATTCCAGCAAATGATTGTGGCTCTAGCTAAAGGGAAAGAAGATCTAAAATCCCTCATACTGAAAGATAAAAAGAAGAAGCCAAAGAAACCAACTGGGTTAGTGAATCTGGGAAGAAGGATCAGAGGACCAGTGCGGCGAGCGTCAGAACTAGAAACTTCATCAAAATGAGGAGACAATCAGGAAGGGGAGACGAGAGAGGAAGACCTCAGCCCGGAGGAATCTGATGATGAATCTGACTATGATGAGGAGTTGTATCCTCCTGCTGATGAAAAATACAAACAGCTGGAGGATCGTCAGAATGCAATGGAAATCCAGAAGGTACCTGGGCTGGATTTTGAAGAGCTGGGTTTGGTTTCTCGGGTTGTCATCCTGCAGAAGTTCAAGGTTCCGGTGTTCGCAAAATATGATGGGGTCTCATGTCCTAAGATGCATCTCTGATCTTATGTAAGGAAGATTCAACCTCACACTGCAGACAAGGACTTATGGGTCCACTTCTTTCAAGACAGTCTATCCGGGACTCAACTAGAGTGGTTTTATCAGCTGAAGGAGGCCAATATTCGTAACTGGGAAGACCTGGCTGCTGCTTTCTACGAGCAGTATCAGTATATTGCAGACCTTGCTCCCACCCGTACACAACTCCAAAGTATGTCTATGGGTTCGAGTGAGGGTTTTAAGGACTATGCTCAGAAGTGGAGGGACTTAGCAGGAAGAGTCCAACCCCCTCCCCCCTGTCTGATAAGGAGTTAGTAGATATGTTTTTGGGTACCCTATCTAGTTCATTTTTCAATCATTTGATTGGAAGCTCGTCAGCTGGCTTTACTGAGTTGATTTTGACGGGAGAAAGAGTGGAAGCTGGGATCAGAAGTGGCAAGATTCAAAAGGATGCCTCCTCAGGTGAGGGAAAGAGGCCTTTCATAGGAAAGAAAGAGGTCAATGTTGCTTACAGTCAAAGAAATCAGGGCAGAACCAAACGCCGTCCAACGGTAGGGGCTGTTATGATATCCAAGTCGGCAACTACTCAACAACGAAATAATCAGCCTAGAGCAAAAAGACCTGTAAGGCAATTCACCCGGATAAATATGACTTTGTCTCAAGTATTGCCTCATGTACTGAAATCCAATATGGTTACCTTGAGGGAAGCTCCCAATAATCCCAACACCGCATCTCTTCTCTACAACCCAAATGCGCGTTGTGCTTACCATTCAGAATGTCCAGGCTATGACACAAACGACTACTGGGCTTTGAAGAACAAGGTGCAGGATCTGATCGAGGCAAAGGAGATTGAATTCGATGCTCCGGAAACTCCCAATTTCATAACTGCACCCATGCCAAGCATGGCCCGGGAATCAATGTTATTGATGTTGTCTCTGCCACAAAAGATGCTAACAGTAGCTATGACATGGATAACTGGATCTTCCCTACTACCAACGGTGGACCCAGTAACTGGACATCTAAAGACTTTGTACCAATTACTTTTATTCAGAAGTAATTGTATTTTTGTTTTCAGATATGTAATAATTAAACAATATAAACTCTACGACCATGTGTCTTACCCGGAGCACAATGGTTTATTTGTGAGGGTTATCATATTTTAATCCCATATGTCATTAATAAAGCATTGGATGTTTTGCATACAAATTTTGCGCTGTCTATTTTTCTTTTCTGCTTTTTACTTTGTCAATACAGCTATGCTCTTACACACACTCACGCATCAAACTGTAGATCCATATCCACTCTGGACCCCATTGATAACGGTTCTGCTATTGCCCGTTATGACTATGAAAATTCGATCAACCAAGCCAAGGATGAAGGTGAGGAAGATTGTGAGGTACCAGGAGAACTTGCCAAACTGTTACAACATGAAGAAAAGGTTATACAGCCTCATGAAGAGCCAGTTGAGACAGTAAATTTGGGCACCGAAGAGGACAAAAAAGAAGTCAAGATATGTGTAAATTTGGAGCTTAGTGTCAAACAGCGGTTGATACAGATGTTGCATGATTATGTCGAGATCTTTGCTTATTCATATGAAGATATGTCAGGGCTAGACACGGATATCATGGTTCATCGTCTCCCGACCAAAGAGGATTGCCCTCCAGTAAAGTAGAAGGTCCGCCGTATGTGTCCTGAAATGTCAGAGAAGATTAAGGCAGAAGTTATGAAACAGTTTAACATTGGGTTCTTAGTTGTCACCTCTTATCCCTAATGGGTTGCTAACGTAGTTCTGGTGCCTAAAAAGGATGGCAAGGTACGTATGTGTGTGGACTACAGAGACTTGAATAGGGAAAACCCCAAGGATGACTTTCTGCTTCCCCATATTGATGTTCTGGTTGACAACACTGCACAGCATAAGATCTTTTCCTTCATGGACGATTTCTCTGGCTACAATTAGATCAAGATGGCACACGAAGACATGGAGAAGACAACCTTAGTCACACAATGGGGCACTTTCTGTTACAAAGTGATGCCATTTGGATTGAAGAATGCTGGGGCAACCTATATGCAAGCCATGGTAGCTTTATTCCATGACATGATTCACCATGAGATAGAGGTCTACATTAACGACATGATAGCCAGATCTCAAACGGAAGAAGAACACCTTGACCACTTGCAAAAGTTGTTTGATAGACTGAAGACTTACAAGATGAGGTTAAATCCGAACAAGTTCACCTTTGGGGTAAGGTCTGGTTAACTCCTAAGCTTCATTGTCAGTGAAAAGGGTATTCAGGTGGACCCTGCAAAGGTAAAAGCTATACAAGAGATGTCGGCTCCTCGCACTGAGAAGGAAGTTAGAGATTTCTTGGGACGCCTAATTACATTGCCAGGTTCATTTCCCATCTAACTGCTACTTGTGAGCCAATCTTCAAACTCCTGAAGAAATATCAAGTGGTAAAGTGGAATGACGAATCTCAGACTACCTTTGACAGAATCAAGGAATACCTACAAGAGCCTCCAATTATGATGCCTCCGATAGAAGGAAGACCTTTGATAATGTACTTAGCAGTGTTAGATAATTTAATGGGGTGTGTGTTGGGGCAGCATGAAGAGTCCGGTCGAAAAGAGCACGCAATATACTACCTTAGCAAAAAGTTTACCGACTGGGAAACAAGATACTCACTGCTTGAGAAAACTTGTTGCGCTTTGGCATGGGCTGCTCGTCGACTGAAATAGTATACGTTGAACCACACTACTTTGTTGATATCTAAGATGGATCCTATCAAGTACATCTTCGAGAAGCCCGCTCTCTCAGGAAGGATAGCAAGATGGAAAATGATCTTGACCGAATACGATATCCAATACACAACACATAAAGCAATCAAGGGAAGTGTATTAGCTGATCATTTAGCTCATCCGGATGTGGATGACTACCGATCTATGAACTCTGAATTCCCGGATGAGAATATTATGTTAGTGACTGACGGTGAAGAACCTGGACCGGATGAAGGACCTGAATCAGGATCCTGATGGACTATGGTTTTCGACAGAGCTTCCAATGCACTCGGCAATGGCATCGGTGATGTAATCATATCTCCTGAGGGCTGTCATACTCCTTTCACCGCCAGATTATGTTTCAATTGTACCAACAATATGGCTGAGTATGAAGCATGCATCATAGGTCTCAAAGCTGCTATTGACCTGAGGATAAAGTTCTTTAGTGTTTTAGGAGATTCGGCTTTGGTAATAAGTCAAATCAAAGGGGAGTGGGACACGAAGAACCCTAATCTCATCCTTTACAAAGAACACATGTTGACGTTGCTTCCACACTTTGAATAAGTCATCTTTGAACATTTTCCACGAGAAGAGAATCAGTTAGCGGACGCACTAGCTACTATGTCATATATGTTCAAAGTCAGGTGGGACAACGATGCTCCTCAGATCACTATTGAGAGGTTGGATAAACCAGCATACTGCTATGAGATGGATATTGAAGAAGTAGCAGACAAACCTTGGTATCAAGAAGTGAAAAGGTATCTCGAGGCTCAAGAATATCCTGAGGAGGCATCTGCCAATGATAAAAAGTTTCTAAGAACGTTCTCCGCAAAGTTCTTCCTCAGCAATGGAATCCTCTACAAGCGCAACCACGACTCTACTTTACTTCGGTGTGTAGACAAGAGCGAAGCAGAGAGGATCATGGCAGACTTACACGAAGGTACCTTTGGCACCCATTCTAGTGGACACACTATGGCTAAAAAGATCCTACGGGCTGTATATTACTGGTCCACTATGGAAGCAGACAGTTATCAGCATTCCCGAACTTGTCACAAATGCCATATCTATACTGATAGAGTACATGTACCTCCGGTTCCCTTGAACGTCTTAACGGCTCCCTGGCCCTTTGCAATGTGGGGCATTGACATGATCAGAGAGATTTGACCTACCGCTTCCAATGGGCATCGCTTCATCCTAGTGGCCATTAATTACTTCACGAAGTGGGTTAAGGCTGCTTCTTTTGCTATGTTACCAAGAATGTTGTGGCGCGGTTCATCAAGCATAACCTTATTTGTCGGTATGGTGTGCCAGAGAGAATCATCACAGATAATGGTACAAATCTCAACAATACTATGATCACCAAACTCTGTAAACAATTCAAGATTCGGCATCATAATTATTCCCCTTACTGGTCGAATATAAATGGAATTGTGGAGGCTACTAACAAGAATATTAAGAAAATCATACAGAAGATAACGGTGACATACAAAGACTGGCATGAGATGTTACCATTTGCTCTTCATGGTTACCACACCCCAGCATGTACGTCAGTAGGGGCAACACCTTACTCTCTGGTATATGGTATGGAGGTTGTCCTACCTATTGAGGTTCAGATCCCTTCTTTGAGGATCATGAAGGATGCGAGTTTGAACGAAGATGATTGGATCCAGACTCGATTTGATCAACTGAATTTGATTGATGAGAAAAGGCTTGTTGCTTCCTGTCATGGTCAGATATACCAAAAGTGAATGATCAAGGCTTTCAACAAAAAGGTCAGACGTCAAGTATATCAAGTGGGTGATCTAGTAATCAAGCGCATCATACTGCCACAAGGTGATCCCAAGGGAAAATGGACTCCCACATACGAAGGGCCATTTGTAATCAAAAGCATATTTTCCGGTGGAGCCATGATTCTGACCACCATGGATGGTGACGACCTTCCTCACCCTGTTAATGCAGACATAGTGAAAAGATACTACGCATGTGTTGTACCCCAAAATTTGCCCTCTCATTTTATTCAACAAATGTCAAGTGAGGTCCCCAATTTGCTCAAGGTTGCCCAAGAGTTGACCAGACAGACTCTCTCCTAAGGCAGTATACCCCAAATTAGGGTTTATATTTTCATCAAGATGGATGGACCAAAAAGGTCCCAAATTATCTCCATGGTCTTAATATGTTCCCAAGATCATCCATGCCAAGTTTCAAGCCTTGCACAAGAAGTTTGCTCAGTCAACTGCTCAGATGCTTGAGAATCGACTGTATTAGGTCAAAAGTCAATTGTGGCCCACATACAGTCAAACCTCAAGATTTTTGGTCAACTTAAACATTTTGAAGTTATATCCATCATTTGATCAAGGGTTTATCATGATTCCTCAAGGAATGATCCAAATTCTTCAAAACCCAAAAGTTGCTAAATTAGGGTTTCTTAGGAAAAGTCAACCAAACTTTGACCAAGCATAACTTCTTCATACTTTATCAAAAAAATTCCATCCAAAGCTCATTTTGAAAAGGATGCAATTACCTATAATTAATCTTTAGCTCACAAGTTCAAAATATGCACTCACAAAAAGATATGAATTTTGACATTATAGGTCATTTTGAAAAGCCAACAAAAACACCTTTTGGGTCAAAGCTTCATACATGAACATGGAAGATCCAATTGAGATGATACCAAAAGGGTTGCTTAGGGGACACCCTAAGATTTCTAAAAAGTCCAAGAATACCTCTCTAGGGTTAAAATTGGAGGATATATACCTTGTCAAAGTTGACCTTTTTTGCAAAATTGCCAAAAGTCAAATGGGCTCAAAATTGCATTTTTTTTTGCCAAATGGGCCTAACTTTTTATGCATGCACCTCACTTATAATATGATCCACGACCCAAATATACAACCTCGTGTTATTTGCTTCACTTTTCAATTTATTTTGATTTTTTGTTAATTAAAATTTCAATTAAATCAAATAATTGATGAATAATGAAAAGATATGTTGTGATCTGATTTTTGGATAGGATTTCAATCAAATAATGCAAGGATATCATGATCAATTCGAATCAAGGCTGATTGATACAAGAAAGGCATAATTTGGCTCAATATAGCAAGTTTACATATGCCATGAAAATCAAATCAAATCTTCAAAACTTTCAAAGATGTGGTTTGTTTTTACAACCCTAATTCACTCTATGATATATATTGAACACATCCAAGGCAAGAACAAGGGGAGAGAGTCTTGAAAAGAGGCAGAACAAAACTGCAAAATTTCAAAGAAAAGTGTGAGATCAAAATCCACTCTAGAGCCATCCTCACAGAGATTTAAAAAGATTCCAATCTCTTCCAGGACATCCCAGGAAGCTATTCCACCTATCCTCAGGCTTCAAAACGCCAGGAATCGTGCCCACCATCAACCACGGTTTGCCCAAAAACTCGATTATAATTTCCTTAATTTTGACAGTATTATCATGTTTTGATTATACATTCTTGTTCATTATCTTGTTTGCAAGCTATTGGCATCATTTAATTGCATTTACAGCGCAGGAATCACAATATGCCATTGCTAGGGTTTATGAGTTTGTTTTAGGGGTTTTCAATGTAGGAACAATTGGCTTTCATATTGGGTATTATGATGATCAGGGATTCAAGCCCAATTAATTCATGGTCACCAATTTCATTTATCTTGCTTGTATGAAATTTTTGAATGGAACAGGGTTATAGTTACAAACAAACGTCTGTAGGTAAAAGTATTTTACCTAAAGCAACGGACCAAGGAAGAAGACGCTGGCGTGTCAAGAAACCATTGGGACATTTGAAAATTAGCGCGTGTTCTGAGCATGGCAATTGATTTGGATTTGGATTTATTGTTTTTATTATGTTAATAATTAACTAGTGCATCGCAGTTGGTCATAGGAAGGAAGTATGAAGCTCATGTCCTGGGTTCGATCCCAGGCGTGAGCTTTTGGCATTTTCTCCATTATTTTCACCAGATCCAGCACACCTCACCTTCTGAGGATCATCATGCGCCCTCTGATCTCATCCTCTGGATTCCCCAGATCCAGCACACCTCACCTTCTGAGGATCATCACGCGCCCCCTGATCTCATCCTCTGGATCCATCTCCGGCCAGATCCAATGCCAGCATACGTAGGTCCACCATGAGTCCCCAGAAGATGGTCTCATTGGATCAGGCGCCAGACTCTGGGTGTGATACGGTGGGAGAACTGACTATGGTTTTGCATTTGTTTTCGCAAATGTTTCAGTTGAGCAAGAGTCGCCACCGACTTTTTATTTTATCCTAAGGAAAGGTTAAAAAGCACAGCAAAAACCTTTTGAGATGTTTTCTTGAGTTCGGGGAGTAGATTATAGAAAGGGAAGGTATTAGCACCCTTTCTATCCATGGTTATCCATGGGCTCTTATTTACTTGTTTAGATCACTTGCCTTTTGTTTTCAATTGTTTTAAATGGTGCTTGTGTGTGTGGGTTTGAAAATATTTTGAAAAGAAGCCAATGTGGTGGCAACCTTTGTAATGATCCATGTGGGGATGTATACAAAGGTGTATGTCTTTTGAAAAGGTTTTCATTTGTTTTTGAAAGTTGTTTTGAAAGTGTTGTGAGGTGTGTTTTAGAAAATAGGCAAGTGTTTTGTTTTTTGCAAGTTTGATTCAAGTAACTAAGAGTTGATCTACTCCTAAATTTCTCAAAGTTTATTGCTATGTTTTAACCCTTTTAATGAGTTTGTTCCACCATTGTATTTGGTGGACAATCTCATGTTAGGATGTGAAAGGGACAGGCGCGGGTCATCGTTTGGACCATAATTGCAATGGGGCCAAGTATCTTTGGGCATTTTCTTTAAGGGACTTGATCATTTGTTTGGCAATATTTTGAAAAGTGTTATCGAGGGACCATGATCATTCAATTTGTTTGTTTTGCCCAAAGAGACCTAACGTGCAATATGGCCTATTTATTTGAAGGCAACAAAGTGGAATACCCTAGGGGGTGCAAGTGTGATTTGTGTGTCCATTTTCATGCTTGTTTGTCTTGAGATTAGGTCATAACTATTTTTGTTCATTTTTATTCGCATATAAACCCTAATTCTAACATTGTATATTTAGAAAGCGATAAAGTGTGAAATTTAAACTCCTACGCTATTACAACACAATAATATAGGGAAGGGGGTACAAATGTTCAAATGGGGAGGTATTTAGACAGGAAATTGAATCTAAGCTATTACATCAATATTGAATATTTGCAAGGTAATTTAATTGCATAAATAAAATAAAAATAGAACAAATATGCAAGAATGCAAAAAAGGGTTTTTTATATGTATGAAAAAAGAGGATTATTTATGTGAAATAAAAAGAAAATAAAAAGATATTATTTTTGGAGTATTTTTGAATTTAGGGCAAAACCCTAATTTTTATTAAATGAAATGCATTAATTATTTAATATGTGCAAGTATTTATTTATTATGTACAAAATAAAATAAAGTGAAGTATTTTGTCAAAAATGCATTTTTATATTAAATATTAATAATAAAAATAAAAGGGTATATATTTTGTATTTATCCTAAATATATTAATAAATATATGTATATATGTATTATTTTAAATATGTGTTATATATATAAATAATAATAATTTTTAAGGTTTGCAAAAAAAAAATGTATTTTTTATGTAAAATATTTTCAGAGGGTATAATAAAATAAAAGTGAAAATAAAAGTATTTTTACCTATTTCTCAATATTTTAATGAAATGTATATATTTATTTATCTAAGTATTAATCAAAAGAAAATCATATAAATACCTAATAAATTAAAAAATGGTGAGAAAAAATATTTTTATATTTTTTATGTCATGAGAAAAAATAAACAAAGTCAATCAAAAAAGAAAAAAGTCAAAAAGTCAAAGGAATAAGCAAAGGGGCCTTGGGGGTGTAAAAGCAATTACGTGGTGCAAATAAGAAAAATGTTCCAGGCCCAGCCCAGAAGACCTGTCTTCAACCTCCAGCAAACAATGTTTGAAAATACGCGCGCCTTGTTCCTCATCTTCCAACTCTTGATTCCTGGCTTTTCAATGCAAACTCATAACATAAAAGATGTTCAGCATGAAGAGACGATTCTAACCATATGCATAACTTGATCTAACTCTCTAAGATGAGGGAGAATTTCTCCTCCCCCAAATCCTAACCTAGATTTTCTGCCATTTTCAAACCTCAAATTCTCACAGCTCAAGCAAAAGAAATGAAAAGTAAAAACATGTACATGTTCAGTGGCATGAGTAGAACCTTGTTTATTCACAAACTTAAAGCTAATGATGCATAATAAGAGAGATACGAGTTCACCAAGATACCTGTTTAGCTGAAGTTCTATCTGGAAATGTAGGAACTTTCAGTGCAAGGTGATGATTGGAAAAGCTTCCTTGAGGTCCAGGGATGCTATTCCAATGTTTACTTTGTCTTGAAAGCTTCTGAATCGAGCTAGAGAACTTCACCTGCAAGTCAGAAATGTGAAAATGGTGGAAGTGCTTAGAGTGATTACAGGTCGTGCTTTTGCTTTTGGTTAGCTTGCATAGATGGTATGGAAGGTGTGTGAACTGATTTGGGCAAGAGAGCTCGAGAGAAATGAGAGATAGAACTCAAACTGCAGGGCCTGCCCTGTTTTTGCAGTTTGAGAGTGATTCTGAGATGGAGGGTGTTTTGAAGGCTAAGGGCTCGTGTATTAGCTTGGTTGTATTGTGTGAAATGTGTTTGATAACTTTGTTTAAGTGTGTGTAAGCTGAGATGGAAGTTGGTAAGAGTTATGCAATGTTTCTTCAACTTTAAGCAACAAATGCCAACTTGTGTTTCTAGGCATGTAGAGGGCCCCTAATGTGCTGCATAATCCCTCCTTGATCAGTGTGTTATGCTCATAATCTTGTAACAATCAGATTTGCAATGTACTTGTTGGATTTTCAATTTGACATAAAGTGTGACTTTTCAAAAATGGCTATTTTGCTTTATCTAAAAATGGATTAAACCTTCATACAATGCTTTAGCTCAAAAAACATGGTCTTGGCACAAAAAATATGCATTAAATTATTGAGTGTAACTTGGTTTAAGGACCTGTAATCTAGCCTAAAGCAATGCTGAGTTCAAATTGCAAGGTTATGGACATGTAACTTGGTCATGAACAAAGTGAGTTTTTGCAATATTGTGAAATTCGATTCTCCCTAACCATGAGGTTGTTTGAGAGGTTCTTGGACATTTTGGAAAGCTTGTAATGCGTACTACAATCCATCTTTGAAATGCAATTTGAAATTCCAAGTGGAAGTGTATGGAAAATGGCCTTGAAGTGGGGTAGAAAACCTTGTCAAAATAGGTCAAAAATTCACTAAGTTAAGAATGGTTTAGTGCCCTTATTCAAAAATTTGTAACTTGAGATACAAGCTTCAAATGAGAAAACTTTGTGAAACAAAGTTGTAAATTATGCAACAAGCTACAACTTTTATGTTTTGACTTTTGTTTGAATCCAAATGAATCATGGTGAAAAAGTGGGGCAAAGTTGGGAAAATAATTAGGGTTTTCCATAACTTAGAAAAATTCTAAGTTATGAAAAATTCCATTTTAAACCCTAATTTGCATTTCTTGGTTTCTTGGTGAACAAGTTTCATGATTTGGCATGTTTTGATGAAAAATGAATCTTGACTCTTGATTTTGACCAAAAAGTCAAAGTTTGACTTTTCAGTGTACAGTCAAAATTGATCAATTGACTGGGAAATTCAACTGTCAATCTTGTGTACTTGGGATCTTTTGAGTTTGTTGAGCATGTCAAGACAATTCCATGGGGTCCTTGAGTCCATATGTAATCTAGGTTTGCCATTGGCTAGGTCAAACAGTCAAAAATTGCCTTTGTGCAGTCAAAACCCTAAAAATGACCATTTTGCCCTTTTGGTGATCTGATCAAATTTCTTGTGGAATTGTGATCCAAACTTGATCAAATGGTCCATATGAGTTCATAATGTTGATGTGGGTCAATTTCCATGAGATTTGACTGTCAATTGGCCACAGTTGACTTTTTTCCCCAATACAGCTGATTTCTAGGTCATCTGTCCAATTGACTGGGCAAAACTTGGAATCAAGACTTGAAACTTGGTATGGATAAACTTGGGAGTCCAATATGAAGCATGAAAGTCATCTTAGGCATTTTAGGTCAAAACATCTTTGTTTAAACACAAACCCTAATTTGGGTCCATCAGTGCAAGGAGAAATCTTGAGCAGAGGAAACCCTAATTGGATCTTGATCTTCAAAGGTCTGGTGATGAGAAAATGTTGAGGAAATGGGAGGGCAAATTTTGGGGTACAACAGTTGCCCCTGTTCAATCTTCTTGGACCTGAAGATTTAGATTGGCAAGTTTGCCTTTCGTGACTCGAAGGTAAAAGGAGATTGGACACTAGAGTGCCCGGAAATTTGCACTCGCATGTTGGAGTATCAACAATGTGATGTCGGGAATGGGCTTATAGATGCCATCTGAAGATGTGGTGGATAGGGAGATGGGCTTATAGATGCCATCTGAAGATGTGACAGAACCTTGTCGGGAATGGGCTTATAGATGCCATTTGGAAGTGTTGATCGCATAAGAGATTCCTTAGCGAGAAGTTGTGTATTTGAGAAAGACAGATGTTTTCCTGGCTTGTTACAGGTGTTTGATCTTCCATCTCTTTATGCAGATATAACCTGGCTAGATACAGGTGTCGAGTCTACAAATGGTTGCTCACAGATGTGCCCTGGCTGGATACAGGAATCGAATTCGGAAATAGTTATCAACAGATATGCCCTGGCTGGATACAGGAATCGAATCTGGAAATGTGGTCAACAGATATGCCCTGGCTAGATACAGGAGTCGAATCTGGAAATAGTTGTCAACAGATATGCCCTGGCTGGATACAGGAATCGAATCTTCGAACTCTTCAGACGTGCCCTGGCTAGATACAGGAATCGAGTCTGGAAATGTTGTAGTTGATAGATGTGCCCTGGTTGGATACAGGAATCGAATCTGGAACTCTTCAGACGTGCCCTGGCTAGATACAGGAATCGAGTCTGGAAACTGATCACTCTCAGATGCGCCCTGGCTAGATACAGGTATCGAATCTGGAATTTGTGACAGTTGAAGGAAGTTGTCTTTAGGATTGTCTTTTTTTTCTGAAAAAGCAAAAACATAAGTTGTATGCAATGTCATGATGTATGATATGCATGATGTCATGATGTTCACATGAGATAGTGTTGTATGCACTTTATCATGTATGTAAGCAAGATGTATGAAATGTGAAATGTTTATGAATGTATTTTCGTCGTAGGAAAATAGATCCTTGACGACCGACCGGAGAATTGCTCTGTGGAAGAGATACTTTGCCGAAGTTTTGATGGGAGTCCTGCTGAGGACTTTGATGATGGATTCCGCTGGAGATAATGATGATAAACTCTGCTTGGGGAATACCAAAGACAAACTCCTGCCGGGGACTGAAAGAACCTTGCCGAGGGCGATCTTCCATGGCAATTAGCTGAGGATAACCCAGTTATAAGCCCTTGTGAGGAATAACTCTGAATAAAGCTCGGGAGAGACGTCCGTATTCTGCAGGGAACAAGCTTCCAGAATCTACTGGGGATAAGCTTTTAGACCTGCCGGGGAAAGTTGGTGACTTCACTGGGGAAAGTATTGCTGAATCTCGCCTTACTCTGCGGGGAGCTGAGATCGTTTGGTCACATTCTTCAGTCGAATCCACCTTGGTACCTTGGCGGACAAAGCAACCAGACTGCATCAGACAATTTCACATTGCCCCTGTTTCTGATGTCACCTGTAATTAATCTTTCGTTTCATGTGCAAATATTTATGAATCAGCAATTTAATGTCAAATGCATATATCAAAAATGAACATTGGACGTTCTTCGCAAGACAAAACAGAAAAAGGAAAAACAATGGCAATTTGTATGGACTAGTGAATTCGTATTGATTTGAATTTTGCCTGTGAATAGGCGTTTTTTGTACAAGAGGCTGACATCCTAGTAAGAGAATGCCGCCGAATTAATCACAGAATTGACAATTTTGAAAAGAAAACAAAACAGCTATGTGAACAATCCTACTAGGTTCCAACTCTGCTATCGCCTTTATGTCTTCAAGCGTCTCATCGCTTTGTTGCCTAGTTGAAGATGAAGCTGATTGGTCGATGCCGAAGTCTGAGCCAGATAGTTGATGCTGAATTCCGGATGCGAAATGATCCAATGAGACATAGTGTTACGCTTTATCCCTAACTTTTGCCTAGACCGCCCTTTCGGGTTTTCAGTCCACCGGGATACCCATTTTTGCCCAAGCCGCCTTTTCAGGTTTTCGACTTGCCGGGTGTACAGATTTTTTATTTCATCCCTTATTTTGCCCGAACCCTTTTGGTTCGCCGGGAAGCACTAACTTTTGCCTAGGTATGTCAACCTAGCGGGTCTTTTATTTATGCGTAGTATTTTTTCACTATGTCTGCATTGGCGGGGTGAGGAAGGTCGTCACCATCCATGGTGGTTAGGATCATGGCTCCTCCTGAGAACACATGTTTAACCACAAATGGCCCTTCGTATGTAGGGGTCCATTTGCCCCGGGGATCACTTTGAGGAAGGATGATGCGTTTGATTACCAGGTCCCCAACTTGATACTCTCGTGGTTTGACTTTCTTGTTAAATGCCCTGATCATGCGCTTTTGATACGTCTGACCATGACAGATAGCAGTGAGCCTCTTTTCGTCAATCAGATTTAATTGATCAAGTCGAGTCTGGATCCAGTCATCTTCACTCAGATCTGCATCTTTCATTATTCGGAGAGAGGGTATCTGGACTTCAATTGGCAAGATTGCCTCCATGCCATAGACCAAAGAGAAAGGAGTTGCCCCGGTTGACGTTCTTGCTGAGGTACGGTACCCATGAAGAGCGAACGGCAACATCTCGTGCCAATCTTTATAAGTCACTGTCATCTTCTGCACAATTTTCTTGATATTCTTATTGGCTGCCTCTACAGCCCCATTCATCTTCGGCCGGTAGGGAGAAGAATTGTGGTGCTGTATCTTGAATTGTTCACAGAGTTCAGTGATCATTTTGTTGTTGAGATTGGTACCATTTTCCGTAATGATTCTTTCCGGGACGCCGTACCGACAGATCAGATTATGCCGGATGAAACGCGCCACGACGCTCTTGGTTACTGTGGCGTAGGAAGCTGCCTCAACCCACTTCGTGAAGTAATCGATCGCCACTAAGATGAAGCGATGCCCATTAGATGCCGTCGGTCGGATCTCACCGATCATATCAATCCCCCACATTGCGAAAGGCTAAGGTGTCGTCAGGACGTTCAGAGGAACTGGAGGAATATGCACCTTGTCGGCATAGATCTGGCATTTGTGACAAGTTCGAGAGTGTTGGTAACAATCGGCTTCCATTGTGGACCAGAAATATCCTGCTCGAAGGATTTTCTTGGCCATGGTGTGCCCACTGGAATGTGTTCCAAATGTACCTTCATGCAGTTCTAACATGATCTTCTCTGCTTCAGCCTTATCCACACAACATAGTAGAGTTGAATCATGATTCCGTTTGTAGAGAATGCCGTTGCTGAGGAAGAATTTTGCCGCAAACCTCCTCATGAACTTCTTGTCATTGACAGATGCACCTTCAGGGTATTCCTGAGCTTCTAAGTACCTCTTCACCTCATGATACCAGGGTTTTTCAGTCACCTTTTCAGCCTCGAGATCGCAGCAGTATGCTGGTTCATCCAACTTCCATATAATGATCCGGGGAGCCTCATTGTCCCATTTAACTTTGAACATTGAAGACATCGTAGCTAGTGCGTCCGCTAGCTGATTCTCCTCTCTTGGGAAGTGCTCAAAAGTTATTTCTTCAAAGTGGGGAAGCAAAGTTGACACATACTCCTTGTAAGGAATAAGATTTGGGTGTTTCGTATCCCACTCGCCTTTGATCTGATTGATCACGAGAGCGGAATCTCCGAAAACACTCAGAAACTTGATCCTTAAGTCGATTGCAGCTTGTAAACCCATGATACATGCTTCATATTCTGCCATGTTGTTGGTGCAGTTGAAACACAATCGGGCGGTGAGTGGAGTATGAGTTCCTTTGGGAGATATGATTACAGCGCCGACGCCGTTACCCAAAGCATTGGAGGCTCCATCAAAATGCATAGACCATCGGGATCCTTCCTCAGGTCCTTCATCCGGTCCACGTACTTCACAGTCAGTTACCACCATGATGTCTTCGTCAAAGTTCAATGATTGGTAATCGTCCACAGGTTGGTGTGCCAAATGATCCGCCAGTACACTTCCCTTAATAGCTTTCTGAGTTGTATACTGGATGTCATATTCTGTCAAGATCATTTTCCATCTCGCTATCCTTCCAGACAGAGCAGGCTTTTCAAATATATACTTGATGGGATCCATCTTTGAAATTAATAGAGTAGTGTAAGTCAGCATATATTGTCTCAGCCGGCGAGCAGCCCATACTAGAGCACAGCAAGTTTTCTCAAGCAGTGAGTAACGAGACTCACAGTCGGTAAACTTTTTGCTCAAGTAATAAATAGCGTGCTCTTTTCGGCCAGACTCGTCATGCTGCCCCAGCACACACCCCATTGAATTATCAAGTACTGTCAAGTATAATATTAGAGGTCTTCCTTCCAATGGTGGCATAAGAATGGGTGGCTCTTGGAGATATTCCTTTATCCTTTCAAAGGCAGCCTGGCATTCATCGTTCCAGCGTACTACTTGATCTTTCTTCAGTAATTTGAAGATTGGCTCACAAGTAGCAGTCAGATGTGAGATGAATCGGGCAATGTAATTCAGTCGTCCCAGGAAGCCTCTGACTTCTTTCTCTGTCTTAGGAACTGGCATCTCTTGAATGGCTTTAACCTTGGCAGGGTCCACTTGAATACCCTTATCACTTACAATGAAACCTAACAATTTTCCGGATCTTACCCCAAAGGTGCATTTGTTGGTATTCAATCTCAGTTTGTATAACTTGAGTCGGTCAAACAGCTTCCTCAGATGGTCAAGATGCTCCTCTTCAGTTTGAGACCTTGCAATCATGTCATCAACATATACCTCAATCTCATGATGGATCATATCATGAAATAAAGCAACCATGGCACGTTGGTAGGTTGCCCCAGCATTTTTCAACCCGAATGGCATGACCTTATAACAAAAAGTGCCCCACTGAGTCACAAAGGTGATCTTTTCCATATCTTCCGGAGCCATCTTGATCTGATTATAGCCTGAGAAACCATCCATGAAGGAGAACACCTTGTGTTGAGCAGTATTGTCAACGAGAACATCAATGTGAGGTAAGGGGAAGTCATCCTTGGGGCTGGCCCTGTACAAATCCTTGTAGTCGACACACATTCTGACTTTACCGTCCTTCTTCGGCACTGGCACCACATTGGCAACCCACTGAGGGTAAGAAGTTACTGCTAGAAACCCGGCATCGAATTGCTTCATAACCTCAGCCTTGATCTTTTCAGACATCTCTGGGCGCATACGGCGGACCTTTTGCTTTACCGGAGGGCAGTCTTCCTTGGTTGGCAGGTGATGAACTACAATGTCGGCATCCAAACCAGGCATATCTTCATAGGACCAAGCAAATATCTCCATGTAATCCTGTAGCATCTGGATCAATCGTTGCTTCACGCTGAGCTCTAGATTGGCACCAATCTTGACCTCTTTCCTATCTATCTCAGTACCTAGGTTAATTGTTTCCACCGGCTCTTCATGTGGTTGAATAGCCCTCTCTTCCTGGAGTAGCAGTCTGGCGAGTTCACCAGGCACTTCGCAATCATCTTCACCTTCGTCTTCGGCCAAGTTGATCGGATTCTCGAAGTCATAACTGGCGGTAGCAGAGCTGTTACCAGTGAGATCCATGGTGGATTGAAACCTGTATAAGTGAGTGTGTGTAAATATAGCTGTTTTGCAATATATAACACAGAAAGAAAAAAGAGCACAAGATTTGAAATGCAACAAACGTCCAATGTTTTGATTGATGATATATGGAAATGTCATACAAAAAGCCCTCACAAATGGAGCTACGATGCCCCGGGTAGGACACCGAGCCAATAAAAGTTTTAACACATTGTTTGTTACAAATTGGAAATCAAAAGAAATTAATTACTGCGTGACAAATGTGATAGGTGTAAAATCCTTTGTCGTCCAGTTGCTTGGTCCGTTGCTGGTAGTCGGGTAGATCCAACTGTCAAACTCTGCTTCCTCCGCATCCTCCTCAATAGCATTCACCCTTGAGTTGGAGATAAACACCGGAGCCTTTCCGATCCTTTCCTTGCGCACAGCCCTCTGAGCCTCTGCAGTAAAGCCCAGCCCAAACTTGTCATTCTTTTGAGTGAAGTCAGGAAGCTGACCCCAGTTTGCACAATTGCCTTTCTCGATTACAGCCCGGGCATCCTTCAAGGATGCCATCTTCAACGGAAAGTCCTCTCCAACCACTGCTTCAGCTGATGCCAATACTGGAGGTACTTCCTCAAAATGCTGAAAGGGGGTTTCAATAAACTCCCCGTCCATCTCGATATACCGGAATGAATTCAAGTGACTCACCATGTATTCCTCCTCACCCTGCACAGTAACAATCTTCCCTTTGACAGGGTATTTGAGCTTTTGGTGTAAAGTGGATGTTACTGCCCCAGCTTTGTGAATCCAGGGTCGACCCAACAAGCAGGAGTAAGATGGACGAATATCCATTACATAGAACATTGAGCCGAAAACTTGGGAACCCACACGAATAGGGATGTCTACCTCACCATGCACCATCCTCTTAGAACCGTCGAAGGCTCTAACAATGATGTTACTAGGTTTCAACTCCAAACCCTCACAATCTAAGCGATCCAATGCCTTCTTGGGTAAAACATTCAGGGAAGAGCCGGTATCCACTAACACATGTGCGAGAGTAGTGCCCCTGCATTCTATGGAAACATGCAGGGCATCATTGTGATTTTTCCCTTTGGCGGTAAGGTCAGCATCTGAGAACCCCAAGCCATTGTCAGCCGTCAAATTAGCCACACAGTCGGTGAATTGATCCGTGGAAGTCTCTTGCGGCACATGGGCCGTTTTCAGAAATGAAATCAGGGCTTTTGCATGGGCCTCTAAGCATAGCAGTAGTGATAGCATAGAGATTTTGGAGGGAGTATGCCCCAACTGTTCAACAACATTAAAGTCACTCTTTTTGATAATTTTAAGAATTTCCTCCATTTCTTGTTGGGAGGCTTCCACAGCAGTCTTCTTTGGTGCCTCCGTCCTGGCAGGCGAATCGGTAGTAACTTCTTTGCCCCGAGTATCAGAGGACTCGGCGGAAGTAGTAGACACAGGAACTTGAACTGGAACATGCACACTTGCGGGTGTGATGGTGAGAGGTTTTCGGATAACTGGCGGTGCAATGTCAGGCGAGAAGAGCCTACCACTGCGGGTGATCTTTGCGGGACCAGTGATATTACTGATACTGGTATTGGTGTTGAACTCCTGCTTCACCCCAAGCACATATACGTCGGCTCCATAATGCCATGGAACAGCTTTATCAGACTCATACGGGAGAGGCCCCGGGACAGTGATAGTGATGGGTGCAACAGACAAAATTTGGATGGGTTTCTTCACAGGAGCTTTGGCAGGATTGTAAATTGTGACAACAGATATTTCTTCAACGGAAACAGATGGAACAGCAGTTTTCTTGAATAGAATTTCCTTGCTATCCATCAGGCTTTGGATGCCTGACTTCAGCAGTGGACAACCGGTAGGGATAACAGCACACAGGAGGCAACCCTTACTACAACCCGGAAATAAACCGGCTAGTAGTAAGTTCCTCTTAATAGTCAAAAGAGGGGTAACAACTTCATTCACCGAAACAGCATACAATTCTTCCTCAATGGCATTTACCCTATGCTGGGGCATAGGAGCAGTTACAACATTTGGTCTCTCAGGCGCTTCAAACTGAATTTCCTTCGCGTCGATAAGATCTTGCACTTTGTTTCTCAAGGCCCAGCAATCATCAGTAGTGTGCCCGGGACTATCAGAATGATAAGCACACCGGGCATTTGGGTTATACTTAGGAGACGCAGTGTTGACGACCTTAGGAGCTTCTTTGGTGGTCACCAAATTGGTGGATAGCAGTTGAGGTAAAATTTGAGATAAGGTCATACTCAGCCGAGTATACTGCCTCTTGGGCCTTTTGCCTCTTTGTTGATTGTACTGCTGAGGAGCAGCAACAGGTTTTGAAATGACCAGAGCATTGACGGCTTGGCGACTTTCTGGCTTGACTTGTCTTCTAGGACCATAGACGGCACTTGCTTCTTTCTTAAAAGGCCTCTTCTCAGCACTTGCAGCAACACCCTTCTGAATCTTTCCTGACTTGATGCCAGCTTCTATTCTTTCGCCCGTTAAGATCAAATCGGTAAACCCCGCGGAAGAGTTACCAATTAGATGATTGAAAAATGGCCCAGATAGGGTCCCTAGAAACATATCAACCAGCTCACGATCGGTTAAAGGAGGCTGCACCCTGCCAGCCAAATCCCTCCATTTTTGTGCGTATTCTTTGAATCCTTCGCTTGTTCCTAACGACATACCCTGAAGTTGGGTACGAGTAGGGGCAAGGTCAGAATTGTATTGGTATTGTTTGTAGAAAGCGGTGGCCAAATCTTCCCAATTCCGGACACTGGTTCCTTCTAGCTGATAAAACCACTCCAACTGAGCTCCAGAAAGGCTGTCTTGAAAGAAATGAATCCAGAGGTTTTTATCTGCCGTATAGGGTTGGATCTTTCTCACGTAGGACCTAAGATGCATTTTGGGGCAGGACAGCCCATCATACCTTACAAACACTGGCACCTTGAATTTTGGGGGAATCACAATCCCGGAAACCAAACCCAAGTCTTCAAAATCCAAACCCGGAACTCTCTGTAGCTCCATGGCGGCTAATCGGTCTTCTAAACCCTTGTATTTATCATCAGCTGAAGGGTATTGCTGATCAGAATAATCTTTATCCTCTTCAACCTCTTCTTCTTCCGCATCATACTCAGAAGGCACCGCAACTCCATCTCTCTTACTAGTCCCTTCATCAGAAGTAGGAGGAAATTCAAGCACTCTTCGAGCTTCTCCGTCGAATCTTCTCCCCATAGTATCCACCCCGAGTCTCTTTTTCTTCTTTTTCACTGGGTCTTTGTTTCCCAATTGAGTCTTGATATCTTCCTGACCCTTAGCCAAGGTCATCAGGAGTTGCTAGAATTGTGCATTCTGAGCCTGTAGGTCTTTAATTGTTTGCTCGAGATCCATCCTACTGAAATAAACAGCAGACAGATAAGGAAACCTGGAATGAGACCTGATTATGCACATGATGAATGGTATGCTTATGTATGCAATGCATTCAAGGATTTAGAACATTCAAAATTGTTTTAGATAAAGAAGAACGCACGTCATATTAATAAGAAGGAATTTGTTAGTACATAAACGCCCCATGGGCCAAATATTACAAAATAAACTTCTTAAGGCAGAAAGACATTGCGCATCCTCTTTGGTGCGATGTAGGTATTGAGGGCCTCTTGCTCGTGGAGTCGGCGGGTAAGCTCTAGAACCTTCTTTTCACTGGCGTAGTAGCTAGCTTCAAAAGTAATCCGTTCCTCCTTGAGCTGAATCTAGCTTTTCTGCATTTCCTCCCACGATGTAGGCATGTCTGGATGTAAGATGGTGTATGGAAACTCTCCTTCATTGACGGGCTCTTTAATCACAGGGAGAACATGAGGATAAGGCATCATTAGACTTTGGGCTCGGGCTCGTACCCACTTGAGATAGGGCTCAAGAGGGATGGAGTTCTTGTGTCCCAGAGTCTTGCTATCAACTTTGTTGAGTTTTCCCCAAGCTCTGATGAATCTTTGGCGAAGTCCTTGCGCATCGTTGTCGAAGTCAAAAACTAGGCTAGGAATCAACATATCATGAGGGCCATCCCTCCGTGCATATCCAAATTGCCTCAAAGCTAGGCAAGGGTTGTAGGTGATACCCCCTCTAATTCCAAGTAAAGGAACATTAGGAAATTCTCCGCAACGATCGACAATGATGACATTTTCTCTGGACCGAGAACACCAATGCACATCAGAATGAGTAAGAGTCATTAATCGTTGGGACCACCTTGTACCTTGGTCATTCTTCAAGACAGATTGTGGAAGGTGCGAAATAAACCACCTTGCGAGGATAGGAGTACAGCACATGAGAACACCCCTCTTTCTCATTGTTCGTGTGTAAAATGAGTGAAGAATGTCCCCAAGCAATGTCGGTATTGGATTTCTGGACAAGAAGATTTTGACAGCATTGACATCTACCAATTGGTCAGGATTTGGGAACAAGACCAACCCATAGATAAGGAGTGCCACAATCTCTTCAAAGGCTTGTAGGTCCAATGAGTTCCAACATTCTTGTGCCTTCTCAAACAAGAATTTTGCTAAGAATCCTTTGACGCTGCTTCTGGTTTCCCAATGCCCCTTGATGTCGGATGGTTGTAGATGTAATGCTCGAGCAACATCTTCCAGCTTTGGTTCCTTTTCCGTACCGTTGAAGGGTAGTTGATTAAGGATAGGAATTCTCAGGAGTTGAGAAAACTCCTCCAAAGTGGGTACCAATTGATAATCAGGGAAAGTGAAACAGTGGTGAAGAGGGTCAAAGAACTGGAATAGCACTTTCATCATGTCTTCTTCAATGTTGGTGTTGACTAGGCTGAGCAGTCTACCATGTCTTTCACTGAAGGATGAGTTTTCCGGAATCCTTTAGGTGATCTCCTTGAGTTGAGGAGAGATTCTCACAAGGTTGACTTGAATGGTATTTCTGCGAGGAATTTCCATGTCCTACAAAACAAGAACAAAGATGAAGATCCAAAAACCCTTGAAATGGTTAGTGAATGCATATGATGTTTTATGATGTTTATGATGTATGCACAAAACATATGTACAAGCAAATCACACCAAACCCTAGTTTCAGGTTTGCATGGGGTTTCATAGGTAAGTACCCTCTTGAGTGTAGTTGGCTTAAAAACCTGTCCTATAAATAGTAACCGGGTTCTAAGGAGCTCAATATCACTGGATTGTTTTCATTGTTCATTGTTTTGGTTTAGCCACTTAACTAGCGACCAAAATATTCCAAGAACACAACCCTCAATGAGTGTAGTATCGAGTATCTACCAACTTCGGACTGCACCAAAGCCGGTCATCTCACTACCCCTAATAAAAGGCCAAGATGGTCAAGTAAGGTTCTAGGTCATTAGTGCTTAGTGACATCACTCAGCGGCCCCGTACTCTCCTTGATTGGACTCAAGGGTTACCGGTACTCACAAATATGTCGCACTAATATAGCTATTGCTTCAACCGTGTCGGTATACCCCGCACAGTTTCCACAACGTATTGCTATCTATGAATGTTTCCCAAAATCCGGGTGTAGGATTGCAAACCCAAACAATAGAGCCAAGATATAAAGCAAACAATTCAAACAATTAGTCATGCAAGAGGGTGATCTAAGCCCTAAGGTTACTCCACTTTTAAAATAATTCCCCAGCAGAGTCGCCAGTTCTGTGATACGGTGGGAGAACTGACTATGGTTTTGCGTTTGTTTTCGCAAATGTTTCGCTTGAGCAAGAGTCGCCACCGACTTTTTATTTTATCCTAAGGAAAGGTTAAAAAGCACAGCAAAAACCTTTTGAGATGTTTTCTTGAGTTCGGGGAGTAGATTATAGAAAGGGAAGGTATTAGCACCCTTTCTATCCATGGTTATCCATGGGCTCTTAGTTACTTGCTTAGATCACTTGCCTTTTGTTTTCAATTGTTTTAAATGGTGCTTGTGTGTGTGGGTTTGAAAATATTTTGAAAAGAAGCCAATGTGGTGGCAACCTTTGTAATGATCCATGTGGGGATGTGTATACAAAGGTGTATGTCTTTTGAAAAGGTTTTCATTTGTTTTTGAAAGTTGTTTTGAAAGTGTTGTGAGGTGTGTTTTAGAAAATAGGCAAGTGTTTTGTTTTTTGCAAGTTTGATTCAAGTAACTAAGAGTTTATCTACTCCTAAATTTCTCAAAGTTTATTGCTATGTTTTAACCCTTTTAATGAGTTTGTTCCACCATTGTATTTGGTGGACAATCTCATGTTAGGATGTGAAAGGGACGGGCGCGGGTCATCGTTTGGACCATAATTGCAATGGTGCCAAGTATCTTTGGGCATTTTCTTTAAGGGACTTGATCATTTGTTTGGCAATATTTTGAAAAGTGTTATCGAGGGACCATGATCATTCAATTTGTTTGTTTTGCCCAAAGAGACCTAACGTGCAATATGGCCCATTTATTTGAAGGCAACAAAGTGGAATACCCTAGGGGGTGCAAGTGTGATTTGTGTGTCCATTTTCATGCTTGTTTGTCTTGAGATTAGGTCATAACTATTTTTGTTCATTTTTATTCGCATATAAACCCTAATTCTAACATTGTATATTTAGAAAGCGATAAAGTGCGAAATTTAAACTCCTACGCTATTACAACACAATAATATAGGGAAGGGGGTACAAATGTTCAAATGGGGAGGTATTTAGACAGGAAATTGAATCTAAGCTATTACATCAATATTGAATATTTGCAAGGTAATTTAATTGCATAAATAAAATAAAAATAGAACAAATATGCAAGAATGCAAAAAATGGTTTTTTATATGTATGAAAAAAGAGGATTATTTATGTGAAATAAAAAGAAAATAAAAAGATATTATTTTTGGAGTATTTTTGAATTTAGGGCAAAACCCTAATTTTTATTAAATGAAATGCATTAATTATTTAATATGTGCAAGTATTTATTTATTATGTACAAAATAAAATAAAGTGAAGTATTTTGTCAAAAATGCATTTTTATATTAAATATTAATAATAAAAATAAAAGGGTATATATTTTGTATTTATCCTAAATATATTAATAAATATATGTATATATGTATTATTTTAAATATGTGTTATATATATATAAATAATAATAATTTTTAAGGTTTGCAAAAAAAAAAAGGTATTTTTTATGTAAAATATTTTCAGAGGGTATAATAAAATAAAAGTGAAAATAAAAGTATTTTTACCTATTTCTCAATATTTTAATGAAATGTATATATTTATTTATCTAAGTATTAATCAAAAGAAAATCATATAAATACCTAATAAATTAAAAAATGGTGAGAAAAAATATTTTTATATTTTTTATGTCATGAGAAAAAATAAACAAAGTCAATCAAAAAAGAAAAAAGTCAAAAAGTCAAAGGAATAAGCAAAGGGGCCTTGGGGGTGTAAAAGCAATTACGTGGTGCAAATAAGAAAAATGTTCCAGGCCCAGCCCAGAAGACCTGTCTTCAACCTCCAGCAAACAATGTTTGAAAATACGCGCGTCTTGTTCCTCATCTTCCAACTCTTGATTCCTGGCTTTTCAATGCAAACTCATAACATAAAAGATGTTCAGCATGAAGAGACGATTCTAACCATATGCATAACTTGATCTAACTCTCTAAGATGAGGGAGAATTTCTCCTCCCCCAAATCCTAACCTAGATTTTCTGCCATTTTCAAACCTCAAATTCTCACAGCTCAAGCAAAAGAAATGAAAAGTAAAAACATGTACATGTTCAGTGGCATGAGTAGAACCTTGTTTATTCACAAACTTAAAGCTAATGATGCATAATAAGAGAGATACGAGTTCACCAAGATACCTGTTCAGCTGAAGTTCTATCTGGAAATGTAGGAACTTTCAGTGCAAGGTGATGATTGGAAAAGCTTCTTTGAGGTCCAGGGATGCTATTCCAATGTTTACTTTGTCTTGAAAGCTTCTGAATCGAGCTAGAGAATTTCACCTGCAAGTCAGAAATGTGAAAATGGTGGAAGTGGTTAGAGTGATTATAGGTCGTGCTTTTGCTTTTGGTTAGCTTGCATAGATGGTATGGAAGGTGTGTGAACTGATTTGGGCAAGAGAGCTCGAGAGAAATGAGAGATAGCACTCAAACTGCAGGGCCTGCCCTGTTTTTGCAGTTTGAGAGTGATTCTGAGATGGAGGGTGTTTTGAAGGCTAAGGGCTCGTGTATTAGCTTGGTTGTGTTGTGTGAAATGTGTTTGATAACTTTGTTTAAGTGTGTGTAAGTTGAGATGGAAGTTGGTAAGAGTTATGCAATGTTTCTTCAACTTTAAGCAACAAATGCTAACTTGTGTTTCTAGGCATGTAGAGGGCCCCTAATGTGCTGCATAATCCCTCCTTGATCAGTGTGTTATGCTCATAATCTTGTGCCAATCAGATTTGCAATGTACTTGTTGGATTTTCAATTTGACATAAAGTGTGACTTTTCAAAAATGGCTATTTTTCTTTATCTAAAAATGGATTAAACCTTCATACAATGCTTTAGCTCAAAAAACATGGTCTTGGCACAAAAAATATGCATTAAATTATTGAGTGTAACTTGGTTTAAGGACCTGTAATCTAGCCTAAAGCAATGCTGAGTTCAAATTGCAAGGTTATGGACATGTAACTTGGTCATGAACAAAGTGAGTTTTTGCCATATTGTGAAATTCGATTCTCCCTAACCATGAGGTTGTTTGAGAAGTTCTTGGACATTTTGGAAATCTTGGAATGTGTACTACAATCCATCTTTGAAATTCAATTTGAAATTCCAAGTGGAAGTGTATGGAAAATGGCCTTGAAGTGGGGTAGAAAACCTTGTCAAAATAGGTCAAAAATTCACTAAGTTAAGAATGGTTTAGTGCCCTTATTCAAAAATTTGTAACTTGAGATACAAGCTTCAAATGAGAAAACTTTGTGAATCAAAGTTGTAGATTATGCAACAAGCTACAACTTTCATGTTTTGACTTTTGTTTGAATCCAAATGAATCATGGTGAAAAAGTGGGGCAAAGTTGGGAAAAAAATTAGGGTTTTCCATAACTTAGAAAAATTCTAAGTTATGAAAAATTCCATTTTAAACCCTAATTTGCATTTCTTGGTTTCTTGGTGAACAAGTTTCATGATTTGGCATGTTTTGATGAAAAATGAATCTTGACTCTTGATTTTGACCAAAAAGTCAAAGTTTGACTTTTCAGTGTACAGTCAAAATTGATCAATTGACTGGGAAATTCAACTGTCAATCTTGTGTACTTGGGATCTTTTGAGTTTGTTGAGCATGTCAAGACAATTCCATGGGGTCCTTGAGTCCATATGTGATCTAGGTTTGCCATTGGCTAGGTCAAACAGTCAAAAATTGCCTTTGTGCAGTCAAAACCCTAAAAATGACCATTTTGCCCTTTTGGTGATCTGATCAAATTTCTTGTGGAATTGTGATCCAAACTTGATCAAATGGTCCATATGAGTTCATAATGTTGATGTGGGTCAATTTCCATGAGATTTGACTGTCAATTGGCCACAGTTGACTTTTTTCCCCAATACAGCTGATTTCTAGGTCATCTGTCCAATTGACTGGGCAAAACTTGGAATCAAGACTTGAAACTTGGTATGGATAAACTTGGGAGTCCAATATGAAGCATGAAAGTCATCTTAGACATTTTAGGTCAAAACATCTTTGTTTAAACACAAACCCTAATTTGGGTCCATCAGTGCAAGGAGAAATCTTGAGCAGAGGAAACCCTAATTGGATCTTGATCTTCAAAGGTCTGGTGATGAGAAAATGTTGAGGAAATGGGAGGGCAAATTTTGGGGTACAACACTGGGCCATCCTTCTGGGTTTCAGAAGTTCAACATACACCCCCAGATTTCCTATTCAACACAGGCCCAATTCTCAATCTTTCTCTTTTTTTATTATTTTGTTTTCTTTATTCTTTTCAATTGATTTATTTATTTTATTTTTAAAATCAGTTTTTTTTATAAAATCATAAAAATCAAAAAGTTATAAAAATTAGAATTAGGTTTTTTTTAATCAAATTTAATTTAATTAATTAGCTTAATTTAATTTAGGGTAACTTTAACTTATTTATACAATTAAAATCAATTAGAAAACTAGGTTTAAATTTTTTATTTAATTATTTTCTTTTTTTTAAACAAAAACACAAAAAAATAGGTTAACTTAATTATTTTTCTTAATTAAAGTTAATTAGTAATTAGGTTCTTTTTTAATTCAATTATTCCTTATTTTCTTAAATAACAAAAAATGACAAAAAAATGTTTTTTCTTTAATCAATTGCAATTAGACTTAGTCAAGGGTCAAAACCCTAATTTCTCTCGCATTTAATTTACCGTGCACACACAAGCAATTTTTAAAAGATGAGCAAGTACCTAAGATCCCATGGAAAACCATGGATAGAAAGGGTGCTAACACCTTCCCTTTCTATAATCTACCCCCCGTACTCAGAAATATCTCGAAAAAAGGTTTTTTCTATTCTTTTTCCTTTTCCAAGATTGGATGAAATAAAAGTCGGTGGTGACTCTTGCTTACCGCGACATTTTGCAAACACAAAACGCAAAACGCAGACCAGTATTAAACAGTCAGTTCTGCCACCGTATCACAGCATGAATAAAGACCCGCTAGGTTGACTGGCCTAGGAAAAAATAAGGGCATCTCGGCGAACAAAAAGGGTTCGGGAAAAAATTAGGGATAAATACAAAAACAAATCTGTACACCCGGCAAGCCGAAAACCTGAAAAGGCGGATTGGGCTAAAAAGGGTATCCCGGTGGACTGAAAACCTGAAAGGGCGATCCAGGCAAAAGTTAGGGATTTAAAGCATACAACTATGTCCCATTGGATCACCTTGTGACCAGATTTCAATATCAACTATCAAGCTCAAACGGTACCAATCAATCCAGTCAGCTTCAGACAAGTAGCAAAGTGATGAGACGCTCAGAGACATAAGGGCAATAGCAGATTTGAAACTCAATGAGATTATTACACATAGTTGTTTTTCTCTTTGTACACTATTTTGTATAGTTTTCATTTTCATGACGGTGTTCTCCTACTAGAATGTCAGTCTCTTTGTACAGAAATGCTTGTTATAGGAAAACTTCAAAAGTAATGCAAATCATTTCTTTGAAAGTACAAAACTATTTGTTTTCTATTTTTCTGTTTTGTTTTGCAAAAACTTCCAGTGATTATTTTTTACATATGCATTTGAATATGATTACTGTTTACAAATACTTGCATGAGAAACAGAAAGACAGTTGTTGATGACTTTAAGAAACGGGGCAAAGTCTAAAAAAGCCATTTGTAGTCCCAACAGTTACTCTTGCCGGCAGGTTCAGGGGTAGACACGTCTTGAGACGAAGTCACCACTACATCCTTAGCATACGGCCCAGTGATGTCTATGTTCCCCACAGGGTGGAAACAACCAAAATTTTGATCTCTTCTTCCCCAAGCAGGAATTACCTCCTCCAGTAAGGTTCCCTCAGAGAGGTTACCTCAAAGATCCCCAGCTGAGTTTTACAAATCTCAAATAGTTTATAAAGCCTCATCACCTGGTAGAGTTCAGTTGCAGAAGCTGATCCCCGATAGAGTTTATTTCTCTACATCGGTAAAATCTTCAGACTGAGCATCTTGCTCCCCCATAGAGTCATTCTCAAGCAGGAGTCAAAGATCCCCTGTAGAATACCCTTAAACAGAAAGAAGAAATTCCCAGCAAATCATATCCACCCATCATCCCCAGCGGGAATAAAAGAATCACCATCCTCATCTACCAAACAACAATCCGGGATTCAGCTTCCCAGTACTCTCTAGCAGTAGTCAGGGATTTACTTTCCCAGACTAGGAGATGTTGCAACAAAAATCCATATTCATACATCACGGCATGCGCATACACATCATATACAGCATAATCTCATTTATTTTGAGAACATCATTACACAATGCATTTCATACATCATGACATTGCATACGACTAACTGTTAACCTTTTCAGGAAAGATCAAATCAACAAATAATGTTGACCACTTATATAACCTGGTAGTTTTCTCAAAGGTTGCGTCTGACGAAGGGCTATTTCAGCATGTTCCTCAGAAAGATATTCTCAAAAGACCTTTTTATGGTTCATTCAAATCGACACTAAGATTTTTCTGATTCTTATCCAGTTGAAGACATTCCAAGACTTTTGTTTGGTTCAATTAAAGAAATACTAAGATTTTTCTTATTTCCATTCCAGTCAAAGTTAATTCAAGACCTTCTCTAGTTCAGTTAGATCGATGCTAAGATCTCTCTGATTTCTATTCCAGTTGAAGATATTCCAAGACTTTTGTCTGGTTTAGTTAAATCGATACTAAGATTTTTCTGATTTCCATTCCGATCAAATTTAATTCAAGACCTTCTCTGGTTCAGTTAGATCGATACTAAGATCTCTCTGATTTCTATTCCAGTTGAAGGTATTCCAAGACTTTTGTTTGGTTCAGTTAAATCGATACTAAGATTTTTTTGATTTCCATTCCAGTCAAAGTTAATTCAAGACCTTCTCTGGTTAAGTTAGATCGATGCTAAGATCTCTCTGATTTCTATTCCAGTTGAAGATATTCCAAGACTTTTGTATGGTTCAGTTAAATCGATACTAAGATTTTTATGATTTCCATTCCAGTCAAAGTTAATTCAAGACCTTCTCTGGTTCAGTTAGATCGATGTTAAGATCTCTCTGATTTCTATTCTAGTTGAAGATATTCCAAGACTTTTGTATGGTTCAGTTAAATCGATACTAAGATTTTTCTGATTTCCATTCCAGTCAAAGTTAATTCAAGACCTTCTCTGGTTCAGTTAGATCGGTGCTAAGATCTCTCTGATTTCTATTCCAGTTGAAGATATTCCAAGACTTTTGTCTGGTTCAGTCAAATCGATACTAAGATTTTTCTGATTTCCATTCTAGTCAAAGTTAATTCAAGACCTTCTCTGGTTCAGTTAGATCGATACTAAGATCTCTCTGATTTTTATTCCAGTTGAAGATAATCCAAGACTTTTGTCTGGCTCAGTTAAATCGACCCTAAGATTTTATGATTCTTATCCAGTCAAAGATAATTCAAGACCTCTGCTGGTTCAGTTAAAATCGACCAATGATTTATTCTGATTCTTTTCTAGTAGATACTTTCTCTGGTTCAGTAAATCGACCCTAAAATTTTCGGATTCTTATCCAGTTAAAGATAATGTAAAACCTGGAGTCCGACCAGATAGCAGTTTATTAATTACTATGAAGCCTGGACCCGATCAGATGATAGCATAACCTATGACACCAAAGCCTGTACTCGACCAGATGATGGTATACCTCATATTCAAGTTGAAGCCTGGACCCGACAAGATAACAACTTAATTTCTTCAAACCACTTAAGCCTGGATATGACCAGATAACAATTTAATGTCTACAATTACTGCAAAGCCTGGAACCGACCAGATAGCGGTTAATTTCATATTCCCCAATAAGTCGTTATGAAGCCTGGAATATGACCAGATAGCAGACAGTCTTATTGTCCTCAACAAGTCGCCGTGAAGCCTGGATCCCAACCAGATAACAGCTCGCTTTCAAGAGATAACTCCCTAATAGAATAATGGACAACCGAAGCTCCTAAACTATATTCCCCTAAAACATTCCCCAGTGGGCTCCTCCTCAGACAGTGGGAACAAGGATCCACACAAAGGTATATCTCATTGAAGTCAACTTTGTTATGGATGGCATCTTTAAGCCCATCTCTGACAGTATTCTGTCATCTTTTCCAAATGGCATCTGTAATCCCATTCCCGATATTATTCACCAACAGTATCACTTCATACGAGTGAAAATTTCTGGGCACTCTAGTGTTCAATCATCTTCTACCTTCAGATCACGAAAGACAGACAAGCCAATCTACATCCTCAGGTCTAAGAAGATTGAACAGGGGCAGCTATTGTACCCCAAAATTTGCCGTCTCATTTTCTTTCAAAAATTTCTTTACATGGGTGGTTGCAAACATCTGCTTGAGGAAAGTAAAATTTGAAGATGAGCGAAAGGTTCCTTCGATTGGTGCATTAGAGATTATTTTGATTGGATCATCATAGCTTCCTTCAATTGGAGCATCAGAGCTTCCTTCGATTGGAGCATTAGATCTTCCTTCGATTGGAGCATCAGAGCTTGTTTCAATTGGAGCATCAGAGCTTCCTTCGATTGGAGCATCACAGCTTCTTTTGATTGGAGCATCAGAGCTTCCTTCGATTGGAGCATCAAAGCTTCTTTCGATTGGAGCATCAAAGCTTCCTTCGATTGGAGCATCAGAGCTTCCTTCGATTGAAGCATCAGAGCTTCCTTCTATTGGAGCATCAGAGCTTCCTTCGATTGAGGCATCAGGGTGTCCTTCGATTGGAACATTAGAGGGTCTTTCAATTGGAACATCAGAATTTCCTTCAATTGGCATGTCAGTGCAGAGATGTCTTAATCCAAAATGTTCTGATGAGGGAAGTTCTGATTACTTCGAATCAAAACTCAGAACCATCGAAGGGAACAAGGCCTGGTCGAAGGGGTTTGGAGAGGGAAATTTTGAATATTTTCAAATTCAAACAAGGCGCCAAGTTATCTTGTCCAGATTCACTCAGGATTCCAAAATGGCATGATATATCTCAAAGTGGCAATCTTTTAATGTGTCTGATTCTGTTTTCAAGGCCATGTTTAATGTTTGGTCTTCAATGCCTTGATTCTTTCCCCATTTCCTTGTCTCCTCGGCCATCTATAAATACAATATGTCAAACACAAACGGAAAAAAAGAAGAAGAAAAGGAGATGCACACATACTGTATCACAGGATCACACATTGCACACAGAGAGATTACACACACACACACATCAAAATTCTCATAAGAAATCCCAATCGAAGGAACTTTCAGCAATGTTCCCAATCACCCCATGAAGTCTGCAGGGAGTGCTCCCAAACACTAGCCAACAAATGCCCATAAGTGCCAAATCGAAGCCTCCCATTGTTGGTAAACTTACAAATTCATGTTTATGATTTCATAATGTATTCATGTTTGTTCACTGTTTGATTCACGCTCAAGATATCATGTAACTCTGTTCGATTCATATTCAGAGCTAAGGGCTTGAGTTTAACTCCAGGTCCACACTTTTTTCCTTTTCCTCCCACGCCCATACTACAGATCTGGCCTAAATAAACTAATGCACGCAGGATCGAAGGACCTGGGTTCGACATCCAGGTCATTTTTTTGCTAATATTTGTCTTGCAGGTCTAGATTGAGAATCCCTTCCTTCCCCAGATCGAAAGGAATAACTTCCTCCCCTGGATCGAAGAAGACATCTTCCTCCCATGGTTCGAAAGACAATTATTCCTCCCCTGGGTCGAAGGACAAACATTCTCCCTGGGATCGAATGCTACCTTTTTCCCTGGGTCGAAATCCGCCTTCCTTAGAATCAAAGGAAACCTTTTTATCTGAATCGAAGCCATGATTCTCCCTGGATCGAAGGATCCCTCCACTCCTTCATATTTTATTTTCATTCTTTTTTTGTTATTTCTTTATTGATCTTTTTTTTACTTTAACATTAAATCAAAAAATCACAAAAATTAGGCTTAGACATTTTAATTAAATAATTAATTTCTTAATTAATTGATTAATTAAATTTTAACCATTTTCTTAACTTAAAACAAATTAGAATCTAGGACTTAATTCAGATTTAATTTTCTTTTCATGATAAAAACAAAACAAACAGATTTTTATTTCTTAGGATATTTTTAGACGTTATTTCCAATGTCGCGTGTGTTTATTTTTATTCTAGCATTTTATGTAAGTATTGTAACTGTCTATGGATGTAATAGTTTTAGATTTAAAATTACGCACTTTATTTCATGCACTTTTTTTATGAACTATCCCAAAACCGTGTAATAGTTTAGGATTTATTTTTCTGCATTTTATTTCCCGCACATTTCTGCTTTATTATTTTGCTATATTACTGTTAGTAATTAGGCGTGCATGATATGACTGAAAATTAAAACGTTAGCAAACTTAATAATGAAAGATAAATAACTGAACTGAATACATATGCACATATGCACCTCTAGGGTATACCCACTTCGGTTTCCTTCGGTAAAACAGTCATGTCCCTCGAGAATGGGGACACTTTAGCAAAGACCCATAAAATCAAAAGATCATAGTCCCTCGATGACCCTACAGTGTTGCCTTTCGGTAAATGATCTTGTCCCTTAAACAAAAGTTGCTAAAGCGTCTCCATATGTTGCCTTTATGACTGTAAAACATCCCTTCGAATGTCCCTCAACATCCAAAATTAAGGCTACCTACTCACTAATAATAGGATAACATTTTCTAAAGGAAAAGAGGAAAAGAACGACCCTTTTCGAGTAATAAAGTAGATAGTTGTTAGAAGTTTGCTTAAAACTTTTGAACTTACACAAAAAACTACTTTTCAAAAACAATTTCAAAACACTTTGTATACTTTCTCCACTATCCCGAGAAACATTACAAAGTTCGCTGTACTAAGGCGTTTTCAAAACATTTTCAAACACAAAGCACAAAGGTATTTTAAAAATGAGTAAACCTCTAAGAGCACATGGAATACCATGGATGGAAAGGGTGCTAACACCTTCCTTTTCCATAATATATCCCCCTTACTCAGAAAACATCTCGAAAAGGTCTTTTTCTTTTCTTTTCACCCTTTCCTTTGTTGGATAAAAGAAAAGTCGGTGGCGACTCTTACTTACCGCAACATTTCGAATACAAAACGCAAAACCAGTAGTATTAACAGTCGGTTATGCCACTGTATCACATTGTCGTCTGGTTTTACAGAGATGATTTTGATAGGGCAAAGAATTGAAAGCAGTATCAAGAGTGGGAAGATTCTGATGGTTGCATCTTCTAATGTTGTGAAGAAGCCATTTGAAGGTAAAAAGGAAGTCAATGTTGTCTATGGCCACAAGAGCTGTAGTAAAAATAATCGCCATCAGTCTGTGGGAGTGGTGTTGATTTCCAATCCGTCGCCTGTTCAGCAACAATAGTAGGGTAACCGACAAAGGCCAGACGCTTCACCGAGGAAGTTTACCAAAATTGGCATGCCTTTATCTCAAGCATTACAACATTTGCTGAAGGTTGAACTCATTTCACTGCGGGATCCTCCTCAGAATACCAACACCTCCTCTCCAAAGTATAATCCAAACGCGAGGTGTGCTTATCATTCAAATAGTCCTGGGCATGACACCAACAATTGTTGGGCTCTGAAGAGCAAGATTCAGGACATGATCGATAATAAAGAAATTGAGTTTGATCCTCCGGAGACTCAAAATGTGATTACCGCACCTATTCCCAAGCATGACAAGGGCATAAGTGTTGTTGAAGATGTGTTATACATTACCTCTATAAATGATATGGTTACTCCCCTCTCTACAATCAAGAAGAATTTGTTACAAGCCGGTTTATTTACGGGCTATGTTGAAGGATGTTATTGATGTACGGTTCAACCCAATGGTTGTGGGCTACTGAAGGAAGGTGTTCAGCGCCTGATGGATGAACATGTTATCATGATTGAGAAGATTCCGAATTTGTGCCAAGATTTGTCTGTTATCTCTGGTACTCCTTTTTGGATCCCTTCCAAAGGTCCTATAAGGATTACCGCCAATTCGAAAATTGCTCCTTTGGTTATTACAACACCCAGACCTATCCCATATTCCTCGGAGAGGGCTATCCCGTGGAATTACGGGTATGTCATCTATTACCATGGCGTTAAGCAAGAGTTGTCCGATGAAGATAATGAAGAAGCTGATCTCAGTATTGTCAATATTACGAGGACTAGCAAAATCACCATAAGCAGAAGGATTTTCTCTCCGGAAATATCTCCACCCGCTCAAGTTACGGTTACCAAGACAACTTCTGAGGCTCGGGGTAAAGAGCCAGTGATAGAGCCTGCTCGAACGGGGGCGCCAAAGGAAGCTTCGGTCAAGGATACCTTCGGACAGGATTTGGAAGAGGTTATGAAGATTATTCGCAGGAGTGATTATAAAATTGTGGAACAGCTAGGGAAAACCCCGTATAAAATTTCCACGTTATCTCTGTTGTTATGTTCTGAAGCCCGTGAGAAGGCTTTAGTAAAGTTCTTGAAGACTTCCCATGTTCCGCAAGAAATTTCGGCTGATCAATTTGGAAGCTACGTGGCTAGTCTGACAACTGATAATGGTTTGGGTTTCTCCGATGTTGACTTGACTCCGGAGGGAAGAAATCACAATAGCGCCCTGTATGTCTCCATTGAATGCAGGAGCACTATGTTGCCCCATGTGTTAATTGATACAGGATCTTCCATGAATGTTCTACTAAAGGGCTCTCTTGACCAACTATATTATGAAGGGGTTATGTTGAAGCCCAACAATATCATAGTTCAAGCCTTTGACGGGTCCAAAAGAATGGTGCATGGAGAAGTGGACCTCCCAATGAAGGTGGATTCACAGATTTTTGAGTCTGCCTTCTATGTGATAGACATCCGGCCGGCTTACTATTTTTTATTGGTACGCCCTTCGATTCATGGGGAAGATGCTATCACCTCCACCTTGAACCAGAAACTGAAATATCCGGTAAAAGGGAAAGTTGTTACTGTTTGTGGGGAAGAAGAATATATGGTAAGACACCTCAATTCGTTCTGATACATAGATATGGACGGAGAATTTATTGAAACACCCTGTCAAACATTCAAAGTGATCTCCCTTGCTGTTGTTGAAGACGTTTCTGCCATTTCGAGGATCACAAAAACTCCATGCAAGATGGTCTCTTTAAAAGATGTTAAGGTTGCTATAGAAGAAGGTGGTAATACTATGTGGGGTCAGCTCCCTGATATCCCTTATAAATCTATATAGTTTGGTCTAGGCTTTACTGCAGAAGGTCAGAGGGTTGTTCATTTCGCTCGTGCTGGGAGACCTTTGTTCCTTATCAATAACAACGGGGTCAATGCTATAGAGGATACAGATAGTGATTGTTACTTCAACAGTTGGATATTCCCTACCGTTGGTGATGAACTGGATAACTAGAAGGCAGAAGACATCTTTCCAATCTCCTTTAGTGAGGAGTAATAGCTATTTTCCTATCTTATTGTTTTCAAAAGTTTTTGGCTATGTAATAAACAAAGACTTTAAAACCTCGTGTCTTACCCGGGGCACAATGGTTCATTTGTTAAAGGGTCGATAATTCATAAACATTTGTTCATTCAATAAAAACATTGGACGTTTTGCATGCAAATTTTGCGATCTCTGTCTTTCTTTTATCCTATTACATCTTCAAAATAGATATGTGTTCTTACACACACCCACACACTACATTGCAGATCCTCATCCACTTTGGATCTCGTCGATAACGATTCTGCTATTTCCGCATATGACTTCAAAAATCTGATCTACCAAGCTGAGGACGAAGGTGAGAAAGATTGTGAAATACCTAGAGAACTTTCCAGACTCTTGATACAAGAAGAAAAGGCTATCCAACCACATGAAGAGCCGGTCGAAGTTGTAAACTTGGTTACCGAGACATACAAGAAAGAAGTCAAGATAAGCGCCATTTTAGAGAGCAGTGTCAAGAGACGATTAATCCAGATGTTACATGAATATGTTGAAATATTCATTTGGTCATATGAAGACATGCCAGGGCTCGATACCGATATTGTGGTTCACCGTCTTCTAATGAAAGAGATTTATGCTCCGATAAAACATAAGGTTCATCGCATGCATCCCGAAATGTTAAAAAAGATCAAAGTCGAGGTTATGAAGCAATTCAACGCAGGGTTCTTAGCAGTGACGTCATATCTTCAATGGTTTGCTAATGTTGTTCTGGTGCCAAAGAAAGACGCCAAGGTACGTATGTGCGTATATTACATGGCCCTGAACAGGGCAAACCTTAAAGATGACTTCCCGCTTCCACATATTGATGTCCTAGTCAACAACATCGCTCAGCACAAGGTACTCTCCTTCATGGATGGTTTCTCAGGGTATAATCAGATCAAGATGGCGCCTGAAGACATGGAGAAAACTACCTTCGTCACACAGTGGGCACCTTCTGTTACAAGGTTATGCCTTTTGGGTTGAAAAACACCGGGGCAACTTATCAGTGTGCCATGATAGCCTTATTTCATGACATGATTCATCACGAGATAGAAGTCTACGTCGACGACATGATAGAAAGGTCACAAACTGAAGAAGAGCACCTTGATCATCTGCATAAATTGTTTGAAACACTAAGGAAGTACAAGCTAAGGCTAAACCCGAACAAGTGCACCTTTGGGGTGAGATCTGGTAAACTCCTGGGTTTCATCGTCAGTGATAACGGTATCGAGGTTGATCCAGCAAAAGTTAAACCCATTCAAGAGATGCCAGCTCCCCGTACCGATAAGGAAGTCAGAGGTTTCTTAGGAAGGCTGAATTACATTGCCCGTTTCATTTCTCATTTGACTGCTACTTGTGAGCCAATCTTCAAGCTACTAAAGAAATATCAAGTAGCAAAATGGAACAACGACTGTCAAATAGCCTTTGATAAAATCAAGGAGTATCTACAAGAACCCCTTATTCTGATGCCACCAGTTGAAGGAAAACCTCTAATCATGTACTTAACAATGCTAGAGAACTCAATGGGGTGTGTACTGGGGTAGCATGACGAGTTTGGTCGAAAAGAGCATGCAATATACTGCCTTATAAAAAAATTTACCAATTGTGAAACAAGATATTCACTGCTCGATAAAACTTGATGCGCTGTGGCATGGGCTGCTCGCCGACTAAGACAGTATATGTTGACCTATACTACCTTCTTGATTTCTAAAATGGATCCCATCAAGTACATATTTGAGGAGCCAACTCTCTCCATAAGAATAGCCCGATGGCAAATGATATTAACGGAATAAGACATCCAGTACATAACTCAAAAAGCAATCAAAGGAAGTGTATTGGTCGACCATTTGGCACATCAGGCTGTGGACGACTATCAGTCTATGAACTTCGAATTCCTAGACGAGAACATTATGCTAGTAACAAATTATGAAGAACCTGGACCGTATGAAGGACCTGAGCCAGGATCCCAATGGATTATGATTTTCGATGGAGCTTCTAATGCACTTGGCAACGAAATTGGTGTTGTGATCATCTCTCCCACAGGTTGCCATACGCCCTTCACCGCCAGACTATGCTTTGATTGCACCAATAATATGGCTGAATATGAAGCATGCATCATGGGTCTTAGGGCTGCTATTGACCTGAGAATAAAGTTCTTAAGCGTGTATGGAGACTCAGCCTTGGTGATCAGTCAAGTTAAAGGATATTGGGATACGGAACACCCGAATCTCATTTCTTATAAAGAGCATATGCTAACCTTGATCCCGTATTTCGAGGAAATCACTTTTGAGCATATCCCAAGGGAAGAGAATTAGTTGGCAGACACATTTACTACCATGTCATCCATGTTCAAGGTCAGATGGAACAATAAGGCTCCCAGAATTACCATTGAAAGATTCAACGAACTGGCACACTGTTGTGAAATTGACACTGGTGGAGTAGAGGAAAAACCTTGGTTTCATGAGGTGAAAAGGTATCTTGAGGCTCAAGAATACCATGAAGGGGCATCAATCAATGACAAGAAATTCTTATGGAGATTCTTGGATAAGTTTTTCCTTAGCAATGGAATTCTATACAAGTGCAATCATGTTTCGACTCTGCTTCATTATATGGACAAGAAAGAAGCAGAATGAATTATGCAAGATATGCACAAAGGCATTTTCGGTACTCACTCAAGTGGGCATACTATGGATAAAAAGATTTTGAAAGCTGGTTACTATTGGTCGACTAAGGAAACTGACTATCACCACCACTCGAGAACTTGTCATAAATACCAAATTTATGCTGATAAAGTTCATATGCCTCAAATACCTTTGAATATCATGACTTCTCCTTGGTCATTCGTAATGTGGGGCATTGATATGATCGGAGAAATCAAGCCTACTGCATCTAATGGACATAGCTTCATCCTCGGTACCATTGATTACTTTACAGAATGGGTGGAAGCAGCTTCGTTCACCTCTGTTACTGGGAGTGTGGTTGGCCGATTCATCAAACATAACCTTACCTGCCGGTATGGCATCCCCGAAAGGATCATCACAGACAATGGTATCAATCTCAATAACACAATGATCACTGAGCTTTGCACACAGTTCAAGATCAAGCATTACAACTCTTCTCCGTACCGCCCAAAGATGAATGGTACAGTGGAAGCCGCCAATAAGAATATAAAGAAGATCATACAAAAGATGGTTGTGACATACAAAGATTGGCACGAGATGTTGCTGTTTGCTTTTCACGACTATCGCACTTTGGATCGAACATCAACTGGGGCAACCCTATTCTCTCTGGTCTATAGTATGGAAGTCGTCCTACCTGTCGAGGTTCAGATTCCCTCTCTAAGGATCATGAAAGATGCAGACTTTGACGAAGACGAGTGGATTCAGACCAGGTTGGATAAGTTAAATCTAATTGACAAAAAAAGGCTTGTGGCTGTTTGTCACAGTTAGATGTATCAGAAACACATGATCAAGGCATTCAATAAGAAGATCAAGCATCAGGTATATCGGGCTGGTGACTTGGTAATAAAGCACATTATTCTACCGCAGGGTGATCCCAGGGGCAAATGGACTCCCACTTATGAAGGGCCATTTATAATCAAGAAAGTATTTCCTGGCGGAGCTATGATACTGACCACCATGGACGGTGAAGATTTCTCGCATCCTGTGAATGCGGACATGGTCAAGAGATACTACGCATAAAAATGACCCACTAGGTTGACTGGCCTAGACAAAAATAAGGGCATCCTGGCGAACTAAAAGGGTTCGGGCATAAATCAGGGATATATATGAAAAGACTATACACCCGGCAAGTCGAAAACCTAAAAAGGCGGCTTGGGCAAAAAAGGGTATCCCGGTGGACTAAAAACCCGAAAGGATGGTCTAGGCAAAAATTAGGGATAAAAGTATACAACTATGTCCCTATTGGATCACTTACAACAAGCGTTATTACCAAAGTAAAAGTTCGAATGGTACATATCAATTCAATCAGCTTCTTTCGACAACAAGGGATGAGATGCTTGAAGACGTAGAGGCAATGGCAGAGTTGGAATCCGACGAGATCATTCCTGCATAGCTATTATTTTGTTTACACTTCGTATTCTTTTCATGATGATTTCCCCTTATTGGGATCTTTGTCTCTTTATACAAAATCGTCCATTTATGGGAAAACTATCAATAAGAAATTCAATTTCAAAATTCAAACTTTTTGTTTTTACTTTTTCTATTTTGTTTGCAAGACGTCCAATGACTAAAATTGAATGAGCATATGCATATAAATACAATTGACTGTTAACAAATATATGCACAAAAATAGGAATAAGCATTTACTTAAGACTCTAGGAGTCAGGATAACATCCAAGCCATCCACAAATCCCCACAAAGCCACTTCCATGAGATTATCCCTACAAATTAATCTTTGCAAGTTCATACATTCCCCGCAATTTCTCCGGCAGATTGCTCTGGAAGATAAAGGAGTATAGTCTTCTTCCCAGTAATATCACCCATCTACGGAATCCCAATCATTACAATTTATGGAAATTCTTCTCCCCAGCTGATTTTTCAAAACTGTAAAATCCCCTGCAGACTACTTCTCTCCAGCAGAGCTCATTCTCCTAAGCAAGGAGTTTCCCTCAGCAGAGTATTCCTCCATCAACAAGGTTTACTTCCCCATCGAAGTTCAGATTTCCATCAATAGGGTCTATTTCCCCAACAGGGTTTATTTCCCCAACAAAGTTCAATCTCCCCAGCTTAAGTTTTCTTCTACCATAGATTACCGACAAGATTCCCATCTTCCAGCAAAGGACAACCCGTATTTCTATCACTAGAGAGTTACTACTAAATATGAAAATGGATTAGATATTGTTCAACCTTAGTCTCTCCAGACAAGTTGGTATCCATATCATAAACTCAGTTAAACAACACCTCTAAAGGATATCCATCTCTTTTATCCCCAATCAGGCTATACAAGAATTATAATCCCCAGTAGAGCAAGGAACAACCAATGTTTTGAGCTCTTCTTCCCAAGCAGAAATCAACATTCCTCAGCGGAGTTTACTCAAATAGAGAACAGGAATCCCCAGCGGAAACAATTCCAAAAAGATCGAAAACATAAATACTCTTCATCCCCAACAACAGTCAGGGATTTATTTTCCCAGACAAAGATGCTTCTCAAGTTTACAAATACATTTCAACAACATTTCGTATTCATACATCATTTGCAAACAACATAGCATATGCATACAAAACACATATAGCACAATCTCATTTATTTTGAGAGCATCATCACGCAGTGCATTTCATACATCGTGGTATTGCATACAACTAACTCTTTACCTTTTCAGGAAAGATCAATCAACAGATAAAATATCATCAATTACTTGTATGACCAAATAATCTTCTCAAAGACAGCATATTCTGGCTCAGTTTAGATTGAGCGTAGATATATTATGATACTTATCCAAGTTGAAGACGAGCGTGGATATCTTTTGGCTCAGATTAAATCGACCATAGATTTATTATGATACTTCTTCCAGTTGAAGACGGTCGTAGACATTTTATGGTTCAAATTAAATCAAGCATGGATTTATTCTGATACTTCTTCCAGTTAAAGTCAAGCATAAATATCTGCTGGCTCAGTTTAAATCAAGCATAGATTTATTCTGATACTTCTTCCAGTAGACATTCTTCTGGCTCAGATTAAATCGACCATAGATTTATTTTGATACTTCTTCCAGTTGAAGACGGTCGTAGACAAATCTTCTGGTTCAGTTTAAATCAAGCAAATATTTATTCTGATACTTCTTCCAGTGGAACTTTTTCTGGCTCAGATTAAATTGACCAAATATTTATTCTGATACTTCTCCCAATTAAAGACAAAGGGACCTCTTCTGGCTCAGATTAAATAGACCAAATATTTATTCTGGTACTTCTTCCAGTCGAAGACAGTCACAAATAACTTCTGGCTCAGATTAAATCTACCAAAGATTTATTCTGATACTTCTACCAATAGATCTTTTCCTGGCTCAGATTAAATCGACTAAGATTTATTCTGATACTTGTTCCAGTAGACATTTTTCTAGCTCAGCTTAGATCGAGCGTAGATTTATTCTGATACTTCTTCCAGTTGAATACAAATATAGACCTTTTCTGGCTCAAATTAAATTGAACAAAGATTTACCCTGATGCTTCTTCCAGTTGAAGATGGTCGCAGATAGCTTATGGCTCAGATTATATCAACCATAGATTTATTCTGATACTTCTTCTAGTTTGAAATTCTGGTACAACAGACTCAGATGTCCTATAAGGGTGTCAAGACATCTGATCTGACATAACATACAGGCAAAATAAAATAATACTGAAAAGATAAAGAACACACCAGAATTGTTTACCCAGTTTAGTGTACAATAACACCTACTCTGGGGGCTACCAAGCTAGGAATGAAGTTCACTATCAGTAGTATAAATTTGCAGACCCTACAGTCAACACACCCATTGACGATCTACGCACTTAATCACTACCCAATGACCCTTCTACTTAGGTCCTCCCTAGATATGGAATATCCCCATCCCACTTCCAATCATCACAATGATATCTAGCAGTCAACACCTCAGTCACTTCATAGACGGCCCTTCACCAATTTTTGATCACACAGATACACAGTTTGGAAGACATACATCCATGACAACCTAGCTAAGTCTCTAAGCCAAACTCCAATATTTGTTAGCTTTGCTCCTAACATATCTTGGAGTTGCTTCAGAGTTTCCTCCAAGAATAATGCATCTCTTACCTACAGGCTTCGAGATGAACATGGTAACCTTCCCACAACCCGGGAGGTTTACCTTGACAAAACCCTTAGAATTCTACATCTTGAGCTGTCTGTTTTTCTAGATTACAAACCCTTCTATTTATAACTTGTTGCCTAACTAGTTTTAGGCCTTCAATCACGGCAAATCAGCTGTAATAAACTGCATAAACTTCTGCCCTGAGAAAGGTCTTCAATATTTACTTTCCTAAATAATATCCTTATTTAGAAAGTCTTAATTCTCCTTGATTTCTGGTTGAATTTTCTGGACCTTTAAATATGCGCCACATAGGATACATAATATTCTCCTGAATATTCTGCCAATGTTGAGAACAAACTGAATCTCATTAATCCAGCTCCGCAGGAGCGATGTCAAGGCATCTTCTTCGACATGTTGTTCCAGTTGTTGAAAAAGTTTAACACAACATGTTCTGACATTGTAATAGGACTTCTTGTTATACGTGTTCTTCTTAGAAAGTTTATACATCCTATTACATTATTGCTGCTATTATTTATTTTACAAAAATTAAGCCAATCCTAAAACAAGAGAACTAACAATCTCCCCCTTTGGCAAACTTTGGCTAAAACAAATAATCTAAAAAACAATTTGTAGAAATTCAGAAGCTGCTGCATACAACAATAGATCTTCACTTGAAAATGATGTCTCAACATCTTGTTAGACATCTTCTTTGCAGCACTCTGAAGAACTCAATTGCATTAGCACCAACGAACATCAGTTTCAGGATAAAAGGAAGAAAATTCTTGAGTTTTTTTTATGCACACGAGGAAGAAGATAGCAGAAGACAACTTGTACTCCCCCTCAATGTAGGAACATCTTCTAAACATATAAGATCAATGGTGGAATAACAGAACTCTCAATAACTCCTTAAGACCAAATCAACCACCGCCCTTGATAACTCAGAACACAGGTCACAACTGTGTTCATAACTCAGATCACAGGTCACAAACATATATCACAAATAATAACCCACTTGACATCTTATTTTGACATCTGTGAACATTAATAATAACCACTTGTGGAATCAGCAGCAACTGAGCTAATTCACCTTTCATCTCCCCCTTTTTAGCCAAAACTTGGCAAAGGAGACCTTCACAATACCAAACCCAAGCACAGCTTACCCAAACCCGAATAAAAGCCATAAGAATTATGGAATCAAGGAGCTCACGGGGTTACAGAGATACAAAAAAATCTATATAAATAACTGGGATTTTCACTTGGAAAGTAACGATCCTAGGTTGTAACACCAATCTTGGTTAAAATAAACGACATTTGAGGAGAAAACTTCAAGTATCAATGTGCACCGTCCATAATGGCTTTGAATTCTATAGCTACTTCCTGTACATACACATGCATAGTCAGACAAACTTTTCTCCCCCTGTTTACAGCCACATGTTTGAACCCATAGGCCACTTCACCTTATGTTGACCATGCAGGAACATGTCATGTATAATGTCCTGACACTTAATTAGACATTGTCTTCTTATTTTAGTGATCAACGCATCTTCTCCCACCAATCAGGGATGCTTCACTAGATTATTCACCTATTCAAAATATCTAGTATAATGTCCTGACACTTAGACTTAGTGACATATACTAAGATATCAAAATATCACATTTGTGACACCTCTTCATAATATAGACCCTCAAGGAGTCCTTTTGAAATCTATAGAGAAAAATAAATTCTCCCAGACTTCCCATTAAATTTCTAAGAGATATGTGAACTTCTGATCTTCACCAATCTTCTCATAGTTAGAAACAACCATGTCTTGTTAAGTTTATCCATAACTTCATAATGTCACAACATGTTGTTTCGACATCATTTCCTCATAGAACCTTTACAAAAGTGAACAGTATTCTGCCTTGATAATATATGTATCATTGCAGCAACAATTTACAGATATCCGCATGACTCCCTTTGTTATGAGTAACTAATACTCCAGCTGAAGATGAAGACTACTGCATTAGATGAGAAACTTCAACACTTCCTGCATATGCTGAACCTTGACTCCCTCAATAGATTCAAACCAGAGTCAGATATTCTCACTCCTTGAGAATACTTCTAGGAACCCTGACTTCTTCACAGCACAAGGACACATCCGATCATTGTCTTTTCATAACCATACTCTTTATCATGACCTTTTGAATAGGCAATATGTCATGCATACTAGGTGTGAAGTCACTCACAAACTCCAAAAACGTTTAGTTTTCTTAAAAGCTTTACTAATATCCATATCACCAAACCTTTTCTGGAGTGACTTGCAGCAAAAAAATACCACTTCAAGATGCTCTGCTCAGACCTCGGTATATGTTAGCAGCCTTTTGCCTTTATATCAACTAGTAGTTACTGATACTAGTGGAGTCTTCAACTAGGTAGTAATGCATTCATCAAGCATGCTACTGTAGACAGGATTAGACTCTCCATATTCTAATCCACATAGTCATAAATGCCACTTCTCACAATAATTCTTAAGCTTCCAACTTCACATGAACAATCCCAAGCATTAAACAAAATAGCCATCAACAATCATGATGTTAAGACATCATGTGGTACATCAACTCCATAATAGAGAACCTAATCAAATTGGTTCTTGATCAATCATTTAAAGGACTTATTATATATAGAAATCCTTTAGGAAGCTCCCATTAGAACACACAGCTGGTGCACAGGTTCCTGCATGCTTTACAGTCTGATTTGTAGTAATGGCTTTGCACACCTGATTACCAGTCACTTCCAACTTATAGTAATCATCTTCATACTTACCCAGATAACTATTGATGACAGCAAGGGAAAATTCAGCACAAACACCTTTCTATATTCCTTACTTCTGTGATCAGCACAAGCCAGCAAAAGGAATCAGCTCCATAATTTCTTTGCACTCCAGTGCACCTGCTCCCAATTCTCTTTTAAGGGCAATTCTTCTTTGAAACACATATTTCCATTTTTTTAGCATTGTTAATAGAATTGAAGGAAGTGTTGTCAAGAGGGGCATCAGGCACCCTGACTGAAAGCTTCTTGATTGCAGACTTCTTCAAAGGAGAGATGTCCTAGACATCATCCTCGACATTATAACCAGAGTCAACATCTTCTAACAACCAGAAAAATAGTCTTCTTTATCCCATTCACTATTGCAGAGAGAAATAAATTCTCGCAGAACCAACACATCCTCTTGGAGAAGGATGGTATACTCTAGCAACATTTGGCTAGAGTCTTCAGAGACTCATAAGGATATAAACATATACATCTTGTAGCAACATGTCTCAACATGTTATCCAACATCATCTTCATTGTAAGGCAATAACTCTATATACTTGAACATCACAAGCTCCAAACAAACCAATTAGTCCACTGACTCCTCCGGTCATGGACAACCAAAACTTCATTATGGAGAAAACACAACACTAAACACCCCATAGTTCATTGGGAATAACTAGTCACATAACAAGCACACCTCTGATTCACGCCCTTGCACCTTCACACATATTATCATGACTCTTTGGATGGCTAAGATGTCATGCAACCATAGTCTGGAACCAACATCTAACCATTTCTTAGTGTGCTTAAAAGCTTTACTAAGATTCAGACTCTCTAACAGAAGGAGTACCCCTTAACGAATATGCTGATTAAATCCTCCTTCTGTATATTACTAGTATTTGCTGACACTAGTAAAGTCTTCAAACCAAGATAGTAGTTATACATTACTTGAGTATAATTATCCTTCAATTAGAATCTCCTTATTCAACACCATAGACAAAACTGCCACTAATGAGTGTGGAGTTTGAATATTAGATTCATAGTTCCAAGTATCTTTAATAGACTATCATAAAAAATGATGTTCCAACATCATTTAAGACATCAGCAACATTACCATAGAGCTTATCTTCTTTGGTTCTAGAAACATCATCCAAGGGACTTATTTCCATCAATGCCCTTTAACAAACTCCTCATTCTCACAAGAGGATCTCACAAGGTCTCATCTTCAGATTAACCACACAACAAAAATATTCTCTCACTATATTCTGTAGTAAGCTTCTCACACAAGGTAAAACTGACAACTTTCTTCTTCACACCTGTGATACTTGTTGAATCTTTGACACGACATCCAATCATGGCAGCCACAATATTCCAGGTTAGGTCAGTGACTTGACCTTAAGCTCAACCCTTGGAGAACACGGAATATACTAGCTTCTCCTGACTAGAACCATATAGACCCAACAAGGGCATAGACAACTACACTTAGTAGCCACAGGTCACAACATGTTGCCTATAATCTTCACAAGCCCAAGCTCCATAACTACTACAACAATAACCATAGATAGGTTCTAAGCTCCCCATATCATGGACAAACAAGGCTTCTGCTGAGGATGAACACTTGGACACCAGAAGACAAACAAGATACTTCAAGAACTCATTAAAATAACTCATCCTGAATCTGATATACCAACTCCATGTCTTCAGATTTTTACAAGGTCATGTCTGATACATGACCCTACATAACCACACAAATATCCATACCTCTTGGATAGCCAAGATATAGTGAACACATACTTGGACAAACATAAACATAAGCCGTCAAATATCTTATTTTAACCATACTTGCAACATAGCAAAACCACCTTCTTAATATTCCTTTGTTATATCAATCACTAGTAATTGCTGGTACTAGTGAAGTCTTCAACATAGTAGTTATGTAGTCACCAAGCATACTATTAAAGACAAGATCAGGATCTTCATCTTCTAATCCATAAAGTCAGAACTCCTTCTTTTGACAACCATGTTGATCCTCAATCTTCCATAATCATAATCCCAAATCTTACTTTACAAAATGATGTTACAACATCATTTAGGACATCAACCTTTCTTCACAGATCCTAATAATTCAGTTCTTGATTTATCAACCAAGGAGATTATTAATCTTGATAGTATTTTTAGGAGAAGATCACAAAAGATTACATCTACAGCCACTTGAACACTATAAACTCTCAACAATATTTGAATCATCAGTTCAGATAGTAGATTTGCATCCATACCTCAGATAAGTACTCGGCTCCAGAAAAGGTCTTTATCATCAGTAACATGCACATCTTCACAAAATCAGACTTATACTTAGCTCCTGATAAGATATTTGTCATTAGAGGAAAAACTTGCCCACACATACAACTGCAGATGATACTCCTTTTCAACAGATGTTAGAGCACTTGAGCTTACATCCTTCTTCTTCATTGTTTAACACAAGAGGATCCTTTCAACATTATAGACTTGGTCAGAGACTCGTCTTCATCTCCATCATGATCAAACATTCCAACTTGGAACTTCACTGGTGAACAACAATACTCACCTCATGATCTACACAACTTCCTTTTTAGAGGAAGCACACACCTAGATATAATGTCCCGACGTCAGATACGACATCACCCAATCTTACTACGGTTCTGGGGGTAACTTCCATAGTAAATTATAATCAACTCTAATGGGGGGTTAACACAAGGAAACAAACCAACAACAACTGATCAATCTTCAGGATCACACTAGCAGCATATGTAGGGGATTACACGAGCCACGTCTCAATAAGCTTTTCTTTAGACCTCATGTCTGACTTTGAGATGATGGATGCCATTGTTTATACCTACAGAGGAAATTCCCTCTATTAGGTCTCTGGAACAGACTCTGCTTGGCATGACACAAAAACAAAGACTTTTCAAAGCATATGTTTCCCTTGATTCTTCAAAAGCAATGCCCTTCAAATTTCAACAACTTATGAGGGTACACAAAGAGAATTGCAAATTATCTTTCTCAAGGGCAATAAAAACAATACTCAGGAGCATCAAACATTGTGGTTGGATCACAATACTCCTCTTCAAACATAATCTGTTCTGTGGTCACAAACAAGATTCCATGAATCTGGTTCCTTTTATATGAAGGATCTTCCAGATACGAGCTCATATCATATACATAAAGGGTCTTGTGGAGATTCCTTTATGAGTTCTTCTCAAGAGCATGGAGCTCAACCTCTATACTCCCATAAGCTTGACACATGGAGTAGATAAATTGTTGATCGTGTCCTAATCAACCTCCACAAACCAAATGCCTCCTCTTCCAGATCAGGAGTGGGTTTCAAACAAAAGTATTCATAATATCTTTGTTCAGCACCGAAAACATCTGTTCTTCAACTGGTAGTTGCATACCTGTTGAAGTAATGTTCTAACATCCCATAGAACACCAGATCCTTCTTCTTGGAACACACCATCCTTGACAGTCTTCAAGGTCAATATGCAGATGTATATGAGCATCATTGATCAATTGATTCTCATCAACCTTATTGATAAATGTGCTTATGATTGTACTTGAGGAAAATCTCAAGTATCTTTGACACTTTTAACACGGTTGAAAAAGTCAACATATATTATGTTGAGGGTAACAACCCTAGTATCCTTCTCATACTTTCAGGGTTATATGCAGCAGAATATAACGAACTCCTCAACAATATTCAGACACATCACTATCCAAGTACAAGCATGGAAACCTAGGATTAAAAAGTAAACCCTACAAACAGTAGCTTCCCACTAAGCTGCAGACCTGATGGAAACACCTAGGAACACTACCTGTCATATATAACCAATGTTCCTTGCCAAGAGATCATCCATACAATAGTATGAATTGTCCAAGTTCATACCTCTTTTCAGTAAATACTTTCTTCCTTGCCCATGACCAGAAAGTATCTTCCCAGGATCTCACCCAGAATAGAACAGGATGCCAGCTCTGATACATTTGAAATTCTGGTACAACAGACTCAGATGTCCTATAAGGATGTCAAGACATCTGATCTGACATAACATACAAGCAAGATAAAATAGTACTGAAAAGATAAAGAACACACCAGAATTTTTTACCCAGTTTAGTGTACAACAACACCTACTATGGGGGCTACCAAGCCAAGAATGAAGTTCACTATCAATAGTATCAATTTGCAGACTCTACAGTCAACACACCCATTGACGATCTACGCATTTAATCACTACCCAATGACCCTTCTACCTAGGTCCTCCCTAGATATAGAATATCCTCATCCCACTTCCAATCATCACAATGATGTCTAGCAGTCAACACCTCAGTCACTGCATAGACGACCCTTCACCAGTTTTTGATCACACAAATACACCGTTTAGAAGACATACTTCCATGACAACCTAGCTAAGTCTCTAAGCCAAACTCCACTATTTGTTAGCTTTGATCCTAACACATCCTGGAGTTGCTTCAGAGTTTCCTCCAAGAATAATTCATCTCTTACCTACAGGCTTCGAGATGAACATGGTAACCTTCCCACAACCCGGGAGGTTTACCTTGACAAAACCCTTAGAATTCTACATCTTGAGCCGTCTGTTTTTATAGGTTACAAACCCTTCTATTTATAACCTGTTACCTAACTGGTTTTGGGCCTTCAATCACGGCAAATCAGCTATAACAAACTGCAGAAACTTCTTCCCCAAGAAGGGTCTTCAATCTTTACTTTCCTAAATAATCTCCTTATTTAGAAAGTCTTCATTCTCCTTGATTTCTGATTGAATTTTCTGGACCTTTAAATATGCGCCACATAGGATGCATAATATTCTCCTGAATATTCTTCTAACATTGAGAACAAACTGAATCTCATTAATCCAGCTCAGCAGGCGCGATGTCAAGACATCTTCTTTGACATGTTGTTCCAGTTGTTGAAAAAGTTCAACACAACATGTTCCGACATTGTAATAGGACTTCTTGTTATACATGTTCTTCTTATCAAGTTTATACATCCTATTACATTATTGATGCTATTATTTGTTTTACAAAAATTAAGACAATCCTAAAACAAGAGAACTAACACAGATGCAGACAAGCATAAATATCTTCTGGCTCAGATTAAATCGACCATAGATTTATTCTGATACTTCATCCAGTTGAAGTCAGCTGTTACTTTGGATGGCATCTATAAGCCCATCTTCGACGACTCTCCGTCACCTCTCTAAATGGCATCTATAAGCCCATTCCCGGCATAATCAACCAACAACATCACTTCTTGTACAGGAGACTGCAAATTTCTGGACACTTAAGTGTTCAATCATCTTCTACCTTCAAGTCACGAATGATGGACGTGACAATCTAACTCTTCAGGTTTAAGAAGATTGAACAGGGGAAGTTTTTGTACCCCAAAATTTTCCCTCCCATTTTTCTTAATACATTCTTTCAAGGCTTCTCAAATACTCAAGAATCTCAAAGGTTGACTAGTCAAGAGGCTCCTCCTAAGTCAAAGGTCTACAATTAGGGTTTTGAGTTTCTCAAGGAAATTTGGGTTGAAAAGGTATCAAGTGGTTACCATGGTTCATCATAGGTCCTCAACAAGGTTCATGTCAAGTTTCAAGTCTTGCATCATAGGTTTGCTCAGTCAATGACTCAGATGATTGAAAATCAACTGTAATTGGGTAAAAAGTCAAATGTGGTCAACATACAGTCAAACTTCAAGATTTTTTGTCAACATCAACATTTTAAAGTGATATTCATCATTTAATCAAGGGTTAATCATGATTCCTCAAGAGAAGCCCTCAAATCATCAAAAGTCAAGGATTATTAAATTATGGTTTCCTTAGGAGAAGTCAAGTGAGCTTTGACCAGGCATAACTTTCATATACTTCATCAACTTTTCCCAAACCTAAGCCCATTTTGGAGAAAATTCAATTCTCTTCACTTTTGATTTTATGATAAAGTCCAAAAATGCTTCATTTGAAAGATATGAGCTAATATATTATAGGTCATTTTCAAAAGTAAATAAAAGACACTTTTTATCAAGGCAACTTACATCAAGATAAGGTCTCCAAATGCAAAAATGATCAAAAGAGAAAGTGTAGAAGACATCTTGAGATTTTTAAAAAGTCCAATATCATCTTCAAAAGATGAAAACTAAGCAAGTTATGAGTTGCACAAGTTGGGAAACTTTAAAGAAATACATGAAATGCAAAACATGCAAATTTCAAATTTTGGACTTATGGCTTAACTTTTTGAGCTTTGAACATATTCATGACCTTATGGAAGACCCCTAAGCTCACTCCCACTATGTCTTTAATTTTATTATCATTTTATTTATATTTTATTTTGATTTTATTCAAATAAATACAAAATAAGATTAAATAAAATATGAAGCAAATGGGCCAGGAGCATGGGATGGTTCATTGGAAGCCCATTACAGCTTGTGACAACCTAGTAACATGCCAAATTCGTGCACAAGCCAAAATGGCAAGAATACCACAAGTTTGGCAAGTTTTCAAATATTTGATTCTTGTTTAAACCATGGTTTGATTTCTTGATGTCATGCCATATGTGATGAGCCTCTTTCTTCCTCTATATAAAGCAAGCATATCAGATGCAAAAACACGAAACCACTACATAAGAGAGAGCTCCATAATTCTCAAAATTCTAAAAGTTGCAAAAAATTCGTAACTACACTCTCATCCCATATCAATCCAAACTAAAACCATCAACCCACTCCTGAGGTCCCCAGGAGTTCTCTAGAGCCCAGATTCAAGCCTTACGCATCCCAGATCCTCTTCATAATCATCCCACGGTTTTGGTAAAAAGTTTGATTATAAACTCTCTGATCATGTGATTTAAATCAATATTATGCATGCATTCATATTATTATTAATTTTTAGAATAAGTCTAACATGTTACATGTGAGTTTGGGTGCAGGAATGAGATCGTGCCATTGTTAGGGCAAAAAATTTATGTACCTTCATATCCCTAATTCCAGGCCATTTTAGACAAAACTGACACCACCAATGGATTCACAGCATACAATTTAGGGGGGTTAGGGTAAATTTGGGGTTTTAAATCTTGTTATTTTGTAGGTTTAATTTTAAGGCAATCGAAGAAGAAGGAGTTGACCACCGTGAGGGGTGGTTTGACTCGTTGGAGCAATCGCATGGAAAAACGAAATAATAAGATTGGTTTATTCAAAATCCATGGGGACCACTTGGGCGCGCGTGTATTTTGACTGCTGACACTAGCACGTATTTTAAATTATTTTTATCTCGTTTGACATATGTATCGGATGAACACGCCACCCCAGTGGCAACACACTTGCACATAAAGACTCTCATATGTTTGGTCCTGGGTTCGAGCTAGGCGTGAGATGTTTTGTTTTTTCCATATTCCTCATTTTAGATCCAGTGTAGGTAGTCACAACGCGCATGATGCAACTCCAGCCACCTCCATCAGATCTCATCAAGCCAGATCTGAAGGCCTCAAACGTGCGTTCCCATTGTGGATCATCAAAGGCAGCCACACAGGATCAAGCACAAACTCCTGGGTTCATTTGTTAACGGGCCTTACAAATTCTGAAATGCCCCCCCTCCCCCCCCCCCCCCCCCCCATTTACTTTAGTTCTGGCCAATTTGTAATTTTATTTTTTTGTTTTATCCTTTTTTTTGTTTTAATTTATTTTTAAAATATCAGAAAAAATAACAAATAATCATAAAATCAAAAAAAAATTAAACTTAGGTTTTGACAAATTAATTTAATTTTTCATAATTAAAATTTGAATCAATTTAACTTAAATCACATTTTAATTTTTTTTGTCAATTAATTAACTAATTAGAATTAGGTTTTCACATTTCAATCATTTTTCTAAATAAAAACATCAAAAATATTTTTCTTCTAAAACACTTAGATTATTTTTTAGGGTTTTACATCTTTCCCCTTTTCATTCTCTGCGCGTTTGTTTACTTTTTCCTATTATTTTCATGAATTATTGTAACTGCACAAAGGGATGTAATAGTTTTACGATTAGGGCTCCTTTACATTTATATCCCCAATTTTTGGTTTGTACTCCCCATCCCCGAAGCACTGTAATAGCGTAGTTTACTTTCCCGCATTTTTACTTCCCGCACTACTGTATGAATGCTTGTATATATTTAACTGTTAGATTAATTAGGTGTGCATGGAAAGACATAAAAAACAAGCGCTAGAAAACCTAACATCCAAGATAAACATAACTGAAACATAACACACTTTGCACACGCATACCTTTAAGGTACCCCCACTTGTTGCCTTCAGAAAACAACAGTCACGTCTCTCGAACGTGGGATGTTTTAGAAAAGATACTTTAGTTAAAAGATCATAGTCCCTCGATCACCCTTCGATGATGCCTCGGTAAATGATCTTAGTACCTTGGGATAATTGTTGAAGCATTCTATGAGTTGTTTTTGTGACTGTATGATGACCTGCGCCCGTCCCTCAAAACATCCAATGATAGGGATACTTATTCACTAATGGTAGGATAACACTATCTAGAGGAAAAGAGGAAAAGAACAAAGACCTTTCGAGTAGGTAGATAGCTCATAGTTGCTTGCTCACAAAACAAAACAATTTCTCACGCATAGACACTCTTTTCTAAATATTTTCAAAGACAAAAATACTTTGTATGCATTCTCAATGATACGAGAATCATTACAAAGTTTGCCGCACTAAGGCATCTTTTCAAAATATTTTAAAAATACACTTACACAAAAAGCATTTTCAAAAGTGAGCTAGCAACTAAGAGCCCGTAGATAACTACGGATGAAAAGGATGCTAACACCTTCCCTTTTCATAACTTAGCCCCCTTACTCAGAAAAATTCTCGAAAGGTCTTTCCTGTTCTTTTCACCCTTTCCTTTATTGAATAAAAGAAACGTCGGTGGTGACACTTGCTAACCGCAACATTTATGATAAAACGCAAACTAGTAAAGTCAGTTCTCCCACCGTATTACAAATATGTTGGTCAACATTTTGTATATGATCTTGTAAATAGTTATGCAACAATAAATAAGTCTATACTCATTCACTGTGTTGGCATTATTAAACTTGGGAATGAGAGTGACAAGGGTATTATTGATTGCTTTATATATCTTCTCCTTATAAAAAAATCCATGATAACATTGATAACCTTTTTCTATGTAAGGTCCCAAGTTTCCTTAAAAACTTAACACTATAGCAATCTACCCCTAGGGTTGTCTGATCATTGATATCTTTCAGTGCTTTGGAAATTTCCTCTTCAATCACTTAGGCTATCAAGTAATCACTTTGCACTGTTGAAATTTGATTTCCTTGTCTAATATCAATAATATCAATACCTTTCAAGTATTTAGATGTAGAACTCACCAACTTGTTACAAAAGTCCAAAACTTCTTTTTCTATCTCTTCTTGGTTGGTCAATATTTTTCCCGCTTCATTGATAAGGGTATGCATCTAAGTCTGCTTCAGTTTACTCTTCAAATGGGCATGGAAATATGCGTTATTTCCGTTGTACCCCAAAATTTACCCTCTCATTTTCTCAAGATTTCTCTCGCATGTGTGATTACAAAAACATGTTTAAAGAAATAAAGAAAATGTAAAATTTTGAAGATATTAATGTGCCTTTCGATTATGTCAAAAAAGAAACAAGTTGGCTTCGATTTAGCAAAGTTCGATTGGGCAGTATAATCTCCTTTCAGTCACGAGCTTTGATTTGGGCATATGGCTTCTTTCAAAGTGACCCCCCTTCAATCTACAAGCTAGGAAGCCTCCTTCGATCCACAAGCTAGGAAGCCTCCTTCGGTCCACAAACTAGGCAACCTCATTCGATTTACAAGCTGGGCAGCTTCCTTCGATCCACAAGCTGGGCAACTTCCTTCGATTTACAAGCTGGGCAGCTTCCTTCGATTTACAAGCTGGGAAGCCTATTTTGATTTACAACTTAGGCAGTAGCCTTCCTTCGATCCAAGCTTCGACTAAGGGAATATGCTTCCTTCGAACACAAGCTTCGATTGGGCAATAACCTTCTTTCGATCCAAGCTTCGACTGAGGCAATGTGCTTCCTTCAAGCAGCTTGCTTCGATCCATAAGCTAAACCCTTCAACAGAAGTTCAAAACTGTTCAACCCCATACAAAACACTTTCCCCAATCCTTCGAATCTCACTCTTCAGACCATGCTTATTGAAACCTTTTTTTCCACTCTTTGATCAAAGCAAATTCACAAGCCCCAAAAACATGTTTCAAACAGTCTGCTGTACTGCTATGCAACAGTCCTGCACCAAGCTGCCACAACACTCCAAAACTGATGCTGACTCAATCTAAGCCTGCACTATGTCAGTCCCATACTTGCACAAAAAAGGATACATAAGAGTTGCATCAAAGAAAATAGGGGGAACAGTATACCCAAATAGTTCAAATGTCATTTGATTTCCCCCCAAAACCACATCAAAGCTCGCCTATAAATAAAAGGCTTCACAACATGTGCAAGGGAGGATCTTTGGACCAAGGGAATGAATCTCCAAACTTTCTCAAACACAACAAAAACTCTCAAGTTCTGAAACACTTGTGAAAATAAACCCGGAATCCCAAACACTCACCTCTTTCGATTTTAAAGAACTCCCCACACTTTACATCACTTCGTATCCAGTAGAAAGAAACATAACACTTGTTTCTTTCCTCCTTCGAATCTAGCATCCAAGGCTCAGCTTCAGGCCCCTCCCTTCAAATCCAGGAGAACTCAGGGCCACAACTCAAGGTCCAGCTCACATTCTAGGCTGAAGCAAGGTAAGTTACACTTACCCTTAAACCTTTCGTTTCATGGCATACTATGTGAATAATTTTCCTTTTCGTTTCAAAGCATGTACATAACACTTTGGTTCTTTTCGTTTTCGCCTCCTTAATATGTTTTCAGAGCTAACCCCTTCCGTTTAGCTTCTTGTTTACCTAAATATGCATTAATTATTAAACTGATTATAAGGCAATACTAGTATGGCCTTAAGCCATGTTGTTGTTCAAAAGTTCAAACGAAAGAAACAGGAGACATGAGTATGAAATGAAACCTTTGGCTTCCACACCGACTTCCAGGCCCAGCCAGAGGCACGCTCACACTGATTTCACTGGCCCAATCGACGAAGGAAACAAGGCAGAACCTTGGGCTTCGCCATACACTGACTTCCAGGCCAATCGAAAGACAGGACCTCACTAGTGCCAGTGCCCAATCAAAAGACATGACCCTGTTAGTGCCTGCCCAATCGAAAGACATGACTTTACTGACTCCAGGCCCCAATCGAAGGAGGCCAGGGAATGCAGGATCAAAGGGTGTTTCAACCCAAATCAAAGGGTCCATTTTTCTTACATTTATTTTATTTTTGCCTTTTTATTTCCACGCAATTCAATATGGTTATAATAATGTAGGTTTTATTTCTTACTTTTTTATTGCTTTTGTACAAATGCTAGTAATTAGGTGTGTATGGCAAGATAAAACCAACAAGTAGACAACCCCTAATCAAGATAAATGCATGCAATCAAACATACTATTCACACATACACCCTTAGGGTAATCTCACTTGTTGCCTCAGAAAAATAGTCATGTCCCTCGAACATGGGCGTTTTAGAAAAGAACCTCGATAAAAGATCGTAGTCCCTCGATGACCCTCAATGTTGCCTTTGGTAAACGATCTAGTCCCTAAACGTCCCATAGGTTACCTTATATGACTATACAAACGTCCCACGCCCGTCCCTTCACATCTAACGATGAGGCTTCTTACCAAATCAATGGTAAGATAGCAACATCTAAAGGAGGAGGAAAGGAACATTTAAGACCTTTTGAGTAGGTAGGTTACTTTTAGTTGCTCGCTTGCTCACAACCAAAACATTCTATACACCAACACTCTCACTTGGAAACATTTTCAAAAGACAAACACTTTGCACGCGTTCTTATAGAGACGAGAACCATTACAAAGACATTTTTCAAAATACTTTCAAAAAATCCACACCACAAACAGACTTTCAAACAAAAGAAAGTGATCTAGCAAGCAGCTAAGAGCTCGTAGATAACTAAGGATGAAAAGGGTGCTAATACCTTCCCTTTTCATAACCTACCCCCCGAACTCAAGAAAATATCTCGAAAGCTCTTTCCTGTTCTTTTCAGCCTTTCCTTATTGGATAAAAGAAAAGTCGGTGGTGACTCTTGCTATCCGCAAAATTTTTGATCAAACACAAAACACCCAAGTCAGTTCTCCCACCGCGTTACAATTTCCATCACCCAATCTTATCCAATCAACTTTATCTCTTTGACGAACGTTTTGTTCCTCTATATTGCTAAGCTTTAGAACAACCATAGTCGCAAGTCTTGACTCTCTCAATGAGTTGAACATTCATTTTATCTTGAAGTAATTTTTATTATACCTCCTTAAGATCTTCCCTAGCCTTCTCAATTCGATGTTTAATGCCATTAAACATATTGCTCTTCTCCTTGACAACTGGTTGCAACCTACGGAGTTTTTTCCAAATGACATATGTAACACCCCACTTTCCCAATTATATAATTATAATAAAACATATGAAATATATCAGAGTACACAAGTAGGATGACACATATTTCAAAAACTCACATAGTTTTAAGGCACTTTACTACTTCATTTCATACAAAATCAACTCAATAATGGAATAATTAAATTGATTCACTTTCATGGTATTAAGGCCTCAACAACAATAAAAACTCCACAAAATTGCATGATCCAACATAAGTTTAAAGGTAAGATGCGTAACGAATAAAACAACACAAAACATAGCAAATTCCTAAATCCCGTGTTACGTATCAGAGTGACTCCTAAGACTCAATCAAGTAACACTCACTCCGTGCACTACTCGGGTACCTGATTATCTGTACTCTCAGAGGAGCACAGATGCAACAATAAAAAAGGAGTGAGAATTACATTCAATAAATATACGGTGGATATCACATACTAAGGAATAGTAATGCACACCATTCATACAATTCACAGATCATTCACTACTTTACATCATCGAACATCAACTACATAACACATCATTAAATCATCAAAAATGTAATGCAATGAGACCAACACTAACTTAATGCATGTGGTACCAACATGACATAAGTCCCCCAACATATTGCCGAATAGGGAAGCAACAAGGTATGAGCCCTCAACATAATGCCATTAAAGGTCAACGGAGCATAAGCCCTCACTAATGCATACATGCAACTCCATAATGCAGCCACATAATTATGCAACCACAGGGCATAAGCCCACAACATTACGCCCATACAGGTTGACAACATCATCATGTTACAGCGCATCATTAACATCATGAATTGTCCAAAATGCACACAAAGTTCCATGTTTTAACACAATTTCCATTATTACTAGCCTTCCTATCTACCTGAGTCATCCTAATCACTACAGGACAAGGGAAACTACACTACACGCAAAAACGAGAAAGAAATCACGAAAATAGAATTTTTTTGCACATCAGCCTGCCCATACGCGTATGGCCCTGCCCCATATGCGTATGGCCGCTCCCTGGCCCATCTCATACGCGTACCACCAGGGGCGATTTTCCATTAAAACTCCTCTAAAATCCCCATACGCATATGGCTAGTCCATACACGTATGACCTTCCCTCCATACGCGTATCGTACACGTAACGGAAGTTGGCCATGCTGGCTTGGGGACATGGTGCCTATCATATGCGTAAGGCCCTTGGGCGTGTCCCTCATATGCGTATGGCCTCCCCAATACACGTATATCCAGTCTACAACTTCCAAAAATCTGCTTTTGCACCAATACGATTTCCACTCATTTTAAGCACTTTCAACTTCCTACTTTGGATCCAAAATAACGTTTTTACACATAATAACTTATAGTATCAATCTAATTTTGTTAATCTATCATTCTACAACAAGTTTCTACATCCAAAGTCTCATTTTTCATTATCTTTCTAAACCTATATTTTCTAGATTGGGGTTTTCATGGAACAACACTAGAACAACAATAATTATCAACAACAATCACATAATTGGCATAATTCAATTTCACCATTTCACATATGATCACATAGAAACAATATCAATCAAACAAAGAATAACACTTATCAATTATACACAAAACCTAAAGAAGGAAAGGAACCATCACTACCCTCTCATGTTATAATCACCATGTAGAGAACCCATTCTCCACCCCTCCATACCTTAGTTTGGATATTTGATCCTTCAACAATGGTGGAATTCTCTTGCCCTAGTTCTTCCTTCTCTTCTCTTCTATGTTTCTACGTGACAATAGTTTCTCCTAATTCACTTTCTACCACTCTCTCTAATAATATATTTTTATCATCTAATAATAACCAATAATAATAAAAGGACTAATAATAATAATCACTATAATATTAATAATAATATTAATAATAATATTATTAGTGTTAATTATATCATATTGTTGTACTCCAAAAGTTACCCTCTTCATTTCGACCTTTTTGGCTTATATTTCATCATTACATACACGCATATCATTGGTTTTATGGTTATGGGATCAAGGTATCTTTAGCAAGCCTTGTAGTTGTTTAGGTATTGGCTTGCATTTTTGGTAAAACCCAAGTGTATGTGTGAATGTCATGACTGATGTCATAACATTCTAGTTTAGTTTGTACTGATTCATTAGGTACCTTTGCAGAAAAATATTTTCATTCAGGTACTGATGTTTATAAGTGTGTATCTGAGCATTTTGCAAAATGATCACATTTTCCTAAATCAGTAGACAGGTTCCTCAGATGTCATAACAGATGTTAAGACATCCTGTTCTGAACTAACAGGTTTGCAGGTTGGTTAATTCTGAGTTTTTTCAGGAAAATAACTCAGTCTTTCCAGAACAGAATCCTGCGTTTTCTGAGGGTTAACCTAGCTCAACCCTAACCTGGTTAATAAAGTCCTGTGACCTAGTCTTAAGGTCAAACGGAATTAACCCTAGGTTTTTGTGGAAACCCTAACTGAAGTTGCAGCTGCTATATATTCAACAGAGCTGCTGTTTTGCAAGGCATCCCTTTTTGGTCAGAAGATCATTTGTAAACTGTATAGGTTAAATTATTGTACTCCAAGCAATTATCATTGTGATAAGTGACTTGGAATAGGTTTTTAATTGTAAGGGTTGTGTAGCACTCAAAGCTTTGAAGCAAGAGTGTTTGAATGTTTCTTGACTAAAGCTGTGAAGCAGAGTCAAGTTAAGTTGTGTATCACTCAAAGCTGTGAAGCAAGAGTGGTTGTGTTACTTGATTAAAAAGCTGTGAAGCTTAATCAAGTGTATGTTTTTGAAGAGTGTCTTCATCAATTCATTAGTCAAATTGTTTTATGTATCACTGCTGTGATTGAGGGGGAGTGAGTAGGAACTCAGGTTTAAGTTGTACTTAGATTGAAATTGCATTGGGTAGGTCTTAAGTGAAGGAGATAAACTGGTTGGTTTATTCCTGAATTAACATCTCTTATAGTGGATTTCCTCCCTGGCTTGGTAGCCCCCAGAGTAGGTGTTGTTGCACACTGAACTGGGTAAATAATTGACTGTGTTCTTTATTGTTTTTGTATTTACTGTCATATAGTAAGTCAGATACGGTGTCATAACATTGAACGTGACATTGAGTATCTGCAGCCAGAATTTCAATTGGCATCAGAGAAGGCACCCTGCCTGTATTACTGGGTGAGATCTAGGGATATCACTTTCTGGCACTATGGACAAAGAAGGAGTTTTTGGAAATAGACCACCCATTTTGGATGGAACTAATTATGACTACTGGAAACCTCGTATGATTGCCTTCCTAAAATCTCTGGACAAAAAGGCTTGGAGAGCTGCTGACAAAGGATGGATCCATCCCACCATAACTGAGAAAGATGGGACAATCAGTCTGAAGCCTGAGGAAGAATGGAGTAAAGAAGAAGATGAGTTAGCTCTGGGAAATTCCAAAGCTTTAAATGCCTTGTTCAATGGAATTGATAGAAACATTTTCAGACTAGTACATCAATATGAACTGGCCAAGGAAGTTTGGGACACTCTCAAAACTACTCATGAGGGCACTTCCAAAGTAAAAATGTCAAGGCTTCAGATGTTAACTACCAAGTTTGAGAATCTAAAAATGATGGAAGATGAAACCATTCATGAGTTTCACATGAACATCTTGGAGATTGCCAACACCTCAGGAGCACTGGGAGAAAAGATGTCAGAAGAAAAACTGGTGAGGAAGATTCTCAGATCCTTGCCTAAAAGATTTGCAATGAAAGTAACTGCCATAGAGGAAGCCCAGGACATCAGCAAGTTGAAAGTGGATGAACTTATTGGGTCTCTTCAGACTTTTGAGATGGGGATCACTGATAATGGTGACAAGAAGAACAAAAGCATAGCACTTGTATCCAACACTGATGTTGAAAACAAGGAGGATGAAGAAGAGAATATTTCAGAAGCTATTGCCATGCTTGGAAGACAGTTCAACAAGCTCATCAAAAGAATGGATCCAAAGTCAAGGTCTAATGTTCATAACATTCCCTCTGACATTGACAGTTCCAGCAGAAGACCAAGGTCAGAAGAAAAGGGAAACCAAGGCATAGGTATTCAATGCCATGGATGTGAAGGATATGGACATATTCGAGCTGAATGTCCTACCTTTCTTAAGAAACAAAAGAAAGGAATGACTGTTACTTGGTCTGACTATGATTCAGAAAGTAATTCTGAAGAAGAATCTGCCAAACTAGTTACTGCTCTAACTAGTGTTTGTACTTCTGAAAGTGACACTAGTGATGAAGAAGTGACATTTGAAGAACTGGCTGATACCTACAAGAAATTGTGTATCAGAAGTGCTAAAGTCTGTGTACAGAATGAGAAACAATCAAAACTCATTATAAAGCTGGAGGCTGAAAAAAGGGCAGATCTTGAAACTATAAGTCACCTAGAAGGGGAAGTTCAATTACTGAACTCACAACTGAACCAAATGACAAAATCTGTCAAGATGTTGACCAATGGATCAGATAAATTGGAAGAGATCCTTCAAGTTGGACAAAATGTGGGAAACAAATCTGGTCTAGGATTTGTGGAAGCTAAGAAATCTGGTGCAGACAAGAAGATTAGGCATGTTAAACAATTGTCAAAGCAGATGTCTCAACACAACTCTCAACATCAGAAATACATGAAGAAAAAATACCAAAGATGGAGATGTCATCATTGTGGGAGGTATGGACACATAAAGCCCTTCTGCTTCAAATTGCACGGATACCCTAATCAAAACTCAGGTGCTAAACCTAAGCCAAAAAGGGTACCACATACTCCTCATTGGAAGAAAAAGGCTACTGCCCTGATAGCCCATACTTCCCTGAGAATGTCTGCAAAGGAAGGCTGGTACTTTGACAGTGGATGTTCCAGACACATGACTGGAATCAAAAATCTCCTCAATAATGTTAATCCCCACACCACCAGTTTTGTGACCTTTGGAGATGGTGCTAAAGGTGAAGTCAAAGGAGTTGGTAATTTGGACTGCCCTGGAGTTCCAAGTCTGAATAAAGTACTGCTGGTAAAAGGGTTGACTGCTAATCTCATTAGTATCAGTCAATTATGTGATCTAGGATTCAAGGTCAAATTCTCAAAATCTGAATGTCTAGTAATTAATGAAAAACTAGAAGTTGTAATGAGAGGAATCAGATCCAAAGATAACTGCTACTTGTGGCAGCCTGAGAACACTGATAACTCCACTATGTGTCCAATTACCAAAGAAGAAAAAGAGATGAAACTGTGGCAACATAAGCTTGGTCATCTTCATCTAAGAAGAATGAAAAGAGCTACCTCTATGGAAGCAGTCAGAAGGACTCCAAAACCACAAGTTGATAATGGCTGTGATGTGGCAAATAAACTTGAAGAAGGTTGTGTTTTCAGAACCATTGACAAGGATGTTGGAAATAACAAGTCTAATAGATTATGTTTCCCTGAAGAAATGAGGCTTGAAGTCTCCTCTCCTATAACTCTCCATCAAAATGGACTGGACAAAAAGAAAATCATTCAAGAATCAACCAGAACTATGACTCATATCAAAAGATTGCCTTCCCAACTCTGTGCGGAAATAGTTGCTGCAAGGAATAACTGTTCTCAAAATATCTGGTCAAAACAGATGCTCACTGAGTATAATGTCTCACAAGATGTTGTGACATTGTGTTGTGATAATCTGAATACAATTAATATTTCCTTAAACCCTATTCAGTATAACAGGAACAAGCACATTGACTTTGTAGAGAAGAAGTCATTTAAACTGGAACATGGTACCTTTAAGCTTCAGCTGACTGATTCTTCTATCAAGGCTCTTGTTGGAAATAAACTTGAAAACTTGAGGGGCAAGTTGGGTATTTACCAACATGAGAAATTATAGCAATTAATTTTGCTTAAAACAAGGGTTGAAGGAGTTAATTTTATTAAGTCTATTTTTAGTGGGTTAATCATATGCTTTCCCAATTCTTTCAAAATCCTTAAGAAGTTGAAAAGACTCTCTTTTGCCTCCTACCTCTCTCGTCTTTGCAACCTGTTCCCTCCTCTCAATCAAAGATTTTTCTCAAATTGCCACTGGTACTCAAAGTCAATCAAAATGTCTCAGACATCATCTTCAACCAAGGCGACTTCATCATCCTCATCATCCTCATCATCTGACCAAGACTCTAGAGCAATCACCACATGCATAGAATCTAAAGTTCTTGAGGTCACTCCTCTCAGGGAGATGGCAACTGACCCAGCCAAAGTCAAAAAGCTAAGAAACAGACATGCAGGAAGAGCTCAAGCTGCAGCCTCTGGTAATCCTTCTCATCCTTCTTCTTCTGTTCCAAATAGAGAAGGATCAGTTCAAGTTCATCAAGCTATTGCTAGGCTTGTTACTAGTATACTAAGCGGAAACAAACCTGTACCGGGGATTTCTGTCCCTTTAAACCAATCAGAAAGCCCAAATGTGGACATCTCTGAGAATGTAGATGTCTCTGAGAATGTTGTGACACAAAAAGACAACATTCAGAACTCCTCAGAAAAGACTGTTGATCCACCTATCATTGATGTGGATGAGGATTACTCAGATAATGATCTGATTGCCAATGTAAACCCTAGCATAGCTAGGAGATTGATGAAAAGAAAAGGTAATCAGAATGATAAACCTGCTGTCAAGAAATCCAAGGCTGAAGGCATGGCTGAGAAAAGTATTCAGACAAAAGGGAAGAAGGCCCAGGTGCATACTGCTAGACAACCAATTTCAAAGAAGAGAAAAGAACCTGAATCTTCTGATTCTGATGAGGAATCAGAATTTGAGATTGATGCTGAAGAAATTCCTATTAGAAGGAAGCTCCCCTCCAGCAAAATTGCTAGAGTGCCTGAAGTCCCAACAGACAACATCTCTTTTCATCATCCTGACAATGCAAACAGATGGAAGTATGTTTGCTTAAAGAGAATAGCTTTAGAAAGAGAACTCAACAATGATGCCTTGGAGTGCAAAGACATCATGGACCTGATCAAAAATGCTGGACTGATGAAGACAGTGATAAAATTTAACAAATGTTATGAAAATCTGGTCAAGGAGTTTGTAGTGAACTTGTCTAATGATTGTGCTGATGGAAGGTCAGCTGATTTTGAAAGTGTTTTTGTTAGAGGAAGAAGGGTCAAGTTCTCTCCATCAGGAATTAACAAGTTTCTTGGAAGAACAAATGAGGATTGTCCTGATCTGGAGGCCACTGACAATGAAGTTTGTCAAACCATCACAGCCAGGCAAGTGAAGTGCTGGCCCTTGAAAGGCAAGCTGAATGCCAGCAAACTCAGCATGAAATTTGCCATCCTGCATAAGATAGGTGCAGCCAACTGGGTGCCTACAAATCATAAATCAACTATCTCCACAGGATTGGGGAGATTTATTTATGCTGTGGGAACCAAGACTGCTTTTGACTATGGAAGGTACATCTTTGAACAAACTTTAAAGCATGCTGGTAGTTATGCTGTCAAAGGACCAATCGCCTTTCCCTCCCTCCTTTGTGGAATTATCCTTGCACAATACCCTGATATCCTTGTGGCAAGAGATACAGCCTGCAAAAGGGCTCCTGCCCTTGGCTTGCACTACAAACTGTTTCAGGGATCTCATGCTCCAGATATTGTCATAACATCAGCTGAGACATCATCTGTGAAGACCCAGTCCAAGACATCTGATGTCATAGCTGTTTTAAAAGAGACTTGCAAAGAGCTGGATGCTAGGAAAAAGACCCTAGAAATCCTAATTGCCAGGTTAGAAAAGGAGGAAGATGAAGGAAACAGAAGGGAAGAAGGTGTAGAAGCTAAAGGTCATCTCAACATTGAAGAAACTAGCTCCTCTGAGTCTGATGGTAGTACTTAAAGGTTGGTTGCTGTTTGGTGGTGTTGCTGGTTGGTGCTGATATCTGGTGGAGTTTGGAAGTGTGTTCATTTTTTTTTCTGCTGCTGCTCTTATTATTTGCTTTGGATAACTGTATAATCTTTATGAACATGTATCTTTGGCCCATTTGTGGCTAAAGAGGGGGAGAATATTTTGGTACTTACTTAATTAGTACTTGCTCAATTAGACATTCTATTTTTCTGCAGTCATTTCTTTCTGCTGCTATCTATCTCTGATTGCTTAGGGTCTTTAGCCAAAAATCTGCCAAAGGGGGAGTTTGTAGTTGTTTAGGTATTGGCTTGCATTTTTGGTAAAACTCAAGTGTATGTGTGAATGTCATGACTGATGTCATAACATTCTAGTTTAGTTTGTACTGATTCATTAGGTACCTTTGCAGAAAAATATTGTCATTCAGGTACTGATGTTTATAAGTGTGTATCTGAGCATTTTGCAAAATGATCACATTTTCCTAAATCAGTAGACAGGTTCCTCAGATGTCATAACAGATGTTAAGACATCCTGTTCTGAACTAACAGGTTTGCAGGTTGGTTAATTCTGAGTTTTTTCAGGAAAATAACTCAGTCTTTCCAGAACAGAATCCTGCGTTTTCTGAGGGTTAACCTAGCTCAACCCTAACCTGGTTAATAAAGTCATGTGACCTAGTCTTAAGGTCAAACGGAATTAACCCTAGGTTTTTGTGGAAACCCTAACTGAAGTTGCAGCTGCTATATATTCAACAGAGCTGCTGTTTTGCAAGGCATCCCTTTTTGGTCAGAAGATCATTTGTAAACTGTATAGGTTAAATTATTGTACTCCAAGCAATTATCATTGTGATAAGTGACTTGGAATAGGTTTTTAATTGTAAGGGTTGTGTAGCACTCAAAGCTTTGAAGCAAGAGTGTTTGAATGTTTCTTGACTAAAGCTGTGAAGCAGAGTCAAGTTAAGTTGTGTATCACTCAAAGCTGTGAAGCAAGAGTGGTTGTGTTACTTGATTAAAAAGCTGTGAAGCTTAATCAAGTGTATGTTTTTGAAGAGTGTCTTCATCAATTCATTAGTCAAATTGTTTTATGTATCACTGTTGTGATTGAGGGGGAGTGAGTAGGAACTCAGGTTTAAGTTGTACTTAGATTGAAATTGCATTGGGTAGGTCTTAAGTGAAGGAGATAAACTGGTTGGTTTATTCCTGAATTAACATCTCTTATAGTGGATTTCCTCCCTGGCTTGGTAGCCCCCAGAGTAGGTGTTGTTGCACACTGAACTGGGTAAATAATTGACTATGTTCTTTATTGTTTTTGTATTTACTGTCATATAGTAAGTCAGATACAGTGTCATAACATTGAACGTGACATTGAGTATCTGCAGCCAGAATTTCAAGCCTTGTCAAGATTCATGTGACGTTTATTTCGTCAATGGATGTTCTCAGAGTATTTTCGGTGCTGAAGATCGGTTCGCCGTTTCGCAGCTATTCGGGGTTCAAAGATTCATAAGTCCAACCCGACACGTCATATTCAGATGTTCTTTCGCCAAGATATCCCTGCTGACGTATTCTCAAGTTCAGGTTTGGATGAGGGCTAATTCTTTAAATAATGTCTTGGAATATGCGAGTTTTCTCGAAGAAATATGGTGAAAAAGTATGCTGAAAGTGCAGTTTTTACGCACTAAAAAATTCATAACTTGAAGACTGTGGCTCGTTTTGAACCCGTTTCGGTGGCTAAATTTCCATCTTAATGTCATCTAAGTTTTCATCTCTCACTGACGGAAACTAATTTCATTCAAAAAGTCTCCGAAAATATGGATTTATCAAGTGTTTTCGCACAGGAAAATTGTGACATATATTTATCTGCTCTGTATTTAAAAAATCATAACTCAGTCAATTTTTATCAGATCGGACCCATCTTTTTACACAAGGTCACTAACTCGAAGATTTACAACTTTTCTTCTAAAGTCGAGACTGGGTTCTGCTCCGATCAATACCAGCTTTTTATTGAAGAACGTCTCAGGGTTGACACTGGAGCCCAAAATTAAGTTGTCTGAGGCGAAACTTCAATAATTCATAACTAATTCACCGTTTATCTGATTGAGCCTATTTCCAGACAATAGTTTATTCTCAATGCCGTCTAGATTTTGTTTTCAAATTTCAACTTCAAAAATTATACGGAGGTCCCTGCGATTTAGCTTGGAACGTATCAGACTCAAGTGAATAAAAATCTACACTATTACTTGTGGTTATTGGAGGTCCAATTGCATATCCAAAGCCCATATATTTACTTTAATTTTCATTATATAATCTCATTCTTTTCACACAAACAAGGACACAAAAAAAACCTTGCCCAAAATATCAAGTTCTTTCAAGAACCCTAGAAATCTTGAGATCCTTGTTACAAACCTCCATCTCACTACAAATAAGCCATCTCATTCACTTCCAGGAACTCAGTAGGGTAAGGCTGGTTCAATCTCCATAATCAAAATTATGTAGAAGCATTCATACATGCCATATCGGTTTTAATATTACAAAATTTCATATATTTGTTTCCTTTGTATTTTATGGTATACTAACTTGTTTAATGTATTCACGAGATTCAACATTACAAGTTTGGACCATTATAATGGTCCCATGCAAGTTTATTACAAAACACGCTGAGGTCAGATCATAACACCAACCAATGCATGGCAAAGGCTAGAAGGGCGTGGGTTTAACACCCACCTCTGATATTTTGTGTGATTTTGCTTCTAACTTGTTTTCTTTTCTCTTTAATGCAGTATGGAAGGCTAAGGGTGTGAGTTCAACACTCACTCCTAACATTTGTTTAGTTTTGCTTCCAACTTGTGGTTTTTTCCTTAATTCTCTTTCATAAACCATAATTTTTCTGGCAAACTTAACCCTAAATTCACCTAACCATAAAACCACATACCTTTTTACAAACTTAAAATAATTGTTTTTTTTGTTAATTAAAATTAATTAATTTTTAGGTTTTTCATCATTAACCTTTTTTATTAATTTAATTAATCAACTATTTTTGTTAATTATAATTAATTAATTTTTAGGTTTTTCATCATTAACCTTTTTTATTAATTTAATTAATCAACTATTTTATTAATTAATATTAATTAATTTTAATTAACTTTTTATGTTTTTTATCATTTATCTTTTTTTAATTAATTTAATTAATCAATTATTTTGTTAACTAAAATTAATTAGTTTTTACGTTTATTTTAATCATCATTAAAAAAACATTTTCCATAAAAAAAATCATCAAAAACATTTTTTTCTATTTTAATTTTATTTTATTTTCAAAAATAAAGTGTAAGGGGTTCGCAATTTGTAAATAGTTTTATCTTCCGCTTTTCCATTATTATGTAACTACTCTAGTACGTAATAGCTTAGGTGTGATACGGTGGCAGAACCAGACTGTTTTTAGGAAAATGCTGGTTTGCGTTTTGCGTTTGTGTTCACAAAATGTCGCGGTAAGCAAGAGTCACCACCGACTTTTATTTTATCCATCTGGAAAGGACAAAAGCACAGAAAAATTCCTTTTTCGAGATTTTGAGTACGAGGGGTAGATTATAGAAAGGGAAGGTATTAGCACCCTTTCTATCCGTAGTTTTCTACGGGCTCTTAGGTACTTGCTCATCATTTTTTAAAAATTGCTTCCATGCTTGTGTGCTTTTGAAAAAAAATTGTTTTACTTCGTTTTAACCCTTGTATCAGTCCTCAAGAGTGTTACGAAGTCGTTTTGAAAACTCCGTTTAATAAAAGGTGTAACTGTGAAAGATTTTGAGCAAGTACCTACTAGCATCTACCTACTCGAAAAAAGAATGTTTTTGTTCTTGTTTCCTTTAGACAGTGCTATCCCACTACTAAAGAGTAGGTAGCACCATCGTTGGAGTTGTAAGGGACAATTCGAAAGGGACGTACGATCGCAAAAGCAATGTTAGGACGTCTTAGTAATAACCCTAGTGTCTTAAGATCATATTCGAGGCAACATTTCCGAACGAGACTTTTGATCTTTGTTTAGACAGGAGGGCGACCACTAAAACACCTTATACTTAAGGATCGTTTACCGAAGGAAACCGAAGTGAGAGTATACCCTAAGAGTGCGCATGTGCGAGTGATTTGATTTTAGTTATTATCTTTACACATTAGGGTTTGCTAGTCATTTTAAATTATCATACAGTCTTGTCATTCAATCCTATTATCATACATCTAACAGTTAATATTTGCAGGAAATAAAATGCGGAAAAGTAAAACCTACGCTATTACAAGGCTTCAGGGGAGGGATTAATTTACATAGCCAAAAACCCGTAAACCGATAAATAAAATAAAAATCCTAATTAAACTATTACATACTGTGAGCAGTTACATTAATATCGCAAAAAATAATAAAATAATAAGCACGCGCGATGAATCAAATGGAAATAAAAATTAGGGTTTTGACCCCATTATCCCTAATTGCAAAAGAAAAATCATTTTTTGTGTTTTTGATTGTTTTAAGAAAATAAGATTTTAATTTAATGAATAAAAGCCTAATTACTAATTATTTTTGAATTAAGAAGAATGATTAAATTAACTTATTTTTGTGTTTTGTTTATTGAAAAAAAGAAATAAAAATTAAATCAAAAGGCAATCCTAATTTTTCTAATTTGATTTTAATTATTTACAAAAAGTTAGAATTACCCTAAAATTAAATTTAACTAATATTAAATTAAATTTGATAAAATAAAATGAAACCTAAGTTCTAAGTTGGTGAAATTGATTTTATGATTTTTTTGTAAAAAAAAGAAATTAATTTGTTAGAAAATAAATTAAACTAATTAAATTAAAAGAAATAAAATGAATAAAGAGAAAGAAAGATGGGCCTGGTTGTAGCAAGAAGGGGGTGTGGATTGCACTTTCTGAGCCCAATAGCGCCTAGCCCATGTTGACTTTCCAGATCCTGTGTTGCTAGCTTGACTGGGTGCATGATGGACCTTCATTGGGAAGCTTTAGATCTGGCACTTGATGATCAGATTGGTTGGATATTATGGGTGTATGGTGGATGCCTTGGATGTTAGCACGCCTGATTATGCAAAGAAAATAAACATAAGGCAAATATGGGGACCTGGGGATCGAACCCAGGCCCTTAGGAGTTATCCAATGCACGTTGACCATCTGAGTTGGCTTGGCTTTTTGTATATGGAACAACAAACAAACGTTATATGGAAAAACAAAATAATAATGTTACAACGCGCGAACTTTTGAATTGGCCAGTCACAGGATGCCACGCTACCCTTCTTCTTCCTCCCACCGTTGCTAAAAGTTTTTCAACTTTTACCTATGGTCAAGTGGTGTAGGTATAACCCTGGGCTTCTTCAGAATCTTATACAAGCATGATAAATGCACAACCAATTAACTCGTGGCAACCTCACGAGCATCATGGTACCCTTATCCATGGCCAATTGTACCTGTAAAGAAAAACCCCAAAAACGAACCAAGAACCCTAACTATGGCATCTTGCTCTACAGTTAATGAAAATGCAATTAATTACCACCATTAGCTTGCAAATTATTCAAGGATTGAGAATATGCAAATAAATTACGCTAAAAGTGCCAGAATTGGGATATACGATTTCAAGAAAGTATGTAGATCGTGGGATACTTATAGTGCATTTCAGGGCACGAGAATGCTTGCTAGTGATTGCAATATGACCCAGAGATATCCAGCAAGCGATTGAGATAGCTGGGAAGGCTTGAGATGGCCTAAAAACTGGAAATTGATTCACCACTTTTGTTGAATTTTTGCAAGTTTGCTTTCTGTTTCTCACGCCTCTAATCCCTCTACTTTTGGTCTGCACGTGTTCCTTATGTACCCTAGAACGAATTAGGGTTACAAACTTGTTTCAAATCTTCCTCAATTAAGATCATTGATTCAAGATTTAATCCTTATGCAAAAATTTCCAAATCAAGCCAAATCCAATATTTTTGTGTCCAAACGAAGCTTTCACGATTTGATTCTCTTTCCAGCTATATAAGAGGCCTAAACATGCACAAAATCTCAAGCTTTGATTAGTTTTGATATTTTCATGATTTTATTTTGATTTTATTTGATTTAATTAAATAAAATCAAAATAAATGATAAAAATAAAAGAATTACAAATGGGAATGATCATGGGTCGTGGGTCATGTTACAAACTCAGTGCAAACATAAAAAGTTGGGCCTATTTGACAAAAATTGCAATTTTGGGCACATTTGACTTTTGGAAATTTTGCAAAAAAGGTCAAGTTTGCCAATTCATAACTCCTTCAATTTTCACCCTAGAGATGTGTTCTTGGACTTTTTAGAAATCTTAGGATGTCCTCTAAGCAACCCTTTTGGTCTCATCTCAATTGATTCTTCCATGTTCATGTATGAAGCTTTGACAAAAAAGGTGTTTTTGTTGACTTTCCAAAATAACCTATAATATCCAAATTTATATCTTCTTGTGAGTACATATTTTGAACTTGTGAGATGATTATGGATTGTAGGAAATTACATCCTCTTCAAAATGAGCTTTGGATGGGTCATTTTTGATAAAGCATGAGAAAGTTATGCTTGGTCAAAGTTGAGTTGACTTTTCTTGTAAAACCGTAATTTAGCAACTTTTGGGTTTTGATGAATTGTGAGCAATCCTTGAGGAATCATGATCAACCCTTGATCAAATTATTAATAATACTTTAAAATGAGAATGTCGACCAAAAATCTTGAAGTTTGACTGTATGTGGGACACAGTTGACTTTTGCCCTAGCATAGTCGATTTTCAGGCCTTTGAGCAATTGATTAAGCAAACTTCCTCTACAAGGCTTGAAACTTGACATGGATAATCTTGAGAACATATTAGGACAATGATGAGCATTTGGGATCCTTTGGACTCAAGCATCTTGATGCAAACTGAAACCCTAATTTGAGGTAGACTGCCTTAGGAGAGAGTTTATCTGGTCAACCCTTAGACTTCCTTGAGCAATTTGAGGACCTCACTGGAAATGTATTGAGAAAATATGGGAGGGAAAATTTTGGGGTACAACAGCTTCCCCTGTTCAATCTTCTTAAACCTGAGGATGTAGATTGGCTTGTCTGCCTTTCGTGATTTGAAGGTTGAAGATGATTGAACACTAGAGTGCCTAGAAATTTGCACTCGCATGAAGTGGTGCTCGTCTTGCGGTGTCGGGAATGGGCTTATAGATTCCATTTGGAAATTGATGTCGGAAGATGGGCTTAAAGATGTCATCAGAAGAAGTGTCGATCGCATAAAAGATTCCTTTGTGAGAGCCCGTATACCTGTTGTTGAGGAGGACTGTGCTGGGGAATGCTGGTCTCTGTCTTGAGAAAAAATAGAATTTTAGGAGCTTCAGTTGTCCGTTGTTCTACTGGGGAATCATCTCTTAGTCGAGAAGGCGAAAATGAACTGCTATCTGGTCGTGATCCAAGCTTCACAGTGATAAGATCGACTGCTATTTGGTCGTGCTCCAGGCTTCACAGCGACTTACTGGGGGATGAGATTAAACTTTCTATCTGGTCGTTATCCAGACTTCACAATTTCTCACTTCTTATCTGGTCGTGCTCCAGGCTTCAGAAGGATTTAAGTTGTTATCCGGTCGCATCTGGGCTTCAACTTGAATTTAAGGCAATACTAATATCCGGTCGATTCTGGGCTTCATAGTAATTGGCCAGGTAAACTGCTATTTGGTCGTGCTCCAAGCTTCGCAGTATCCTATACTGTTATCTGGTCGTGATCCAGGCTTCAGCATCCTTTGCCGCTATCTGGTCGTGATCCAGGCTTCACAGTGTCTTATACCATTATCTGGTCGAGTCCAGGTGTCAATCCAATGAACTTGAAATGTTTTGAGTCATGTAATTAGGTAAAGATGATGAAATTGAATCTTTTAATTCATGTTTTAACTCAATTGGTCATTTTCCAGGGTAAAAAAATCAGAAATTGCCCTGCCTTAGTCAAAACCCTAATTTTTGACCATTTTGCCCTTTTGGTGATTTGATCAAATTTCTTGAGGAATTGTGATCCAAATTTGACCAAATGATACATATAAGCTTAAAATGTTGATGTGGATCAAAAATTATGAAATTTGACTGTAAATTGGCTATGGTTGACTTTTTCCCCAATACAGCTGATTTTTAGGTCAACTGTCCAATTGACTGATCAAAAATATAGTTTAAAGCTTGAAACTTGTCATGAGTAATCTTAGAGGTCCATAATGATGTTTTAAAGTCATATGAAGCATTGATAGTCCAAAAATACTTGTGCAACCTCAAACCCTAATTTTGGGTCATCAGTGCAAGATGATATGCCTTGAGCTGACCAAACCCTAATCCAGTCTTGAGTCAAAGGAATCTTGTGAGAAAAGTCTTGATAAATGAGAGGGAAAATTTTGGGGTACAACAGCTTCCCCTGTTCAATCTTCTTAAACCTGAAGAGTTAGATTGGCGAGTTTTGCCATTCGTGACTCAAAGGTGGAAGATGATTGGACACTAGAGTGCCCATAAATTTGCACTCGACAATGTGTAGTTGAGGGAATGGGCTTAAAGATGCCATTTGGAGAAGTGATAGAACCTTGTTGGAGATGGACTTATAGATGCCATCTGAAGAAGTGATAGAACCTTGTTGGAGATGGACTTGTAGATGCCATCCAAGAATGTTTGTTGAATTGTAAATTGTAAGCTGAAAGAATGAGTATCAGAATGGCGTTTGTGTCTAGAGTGTATCTGAACTGTATCTGGATTTGAATTTTGAACAAGTATCTGAGTGGCATCCGCGTCTAGAGCGTATCTGTACTGTATCTGAAGTCTAAATCTGAATGAGTATCAGAACGACATCCGTGTCTAGAGCGTATCCGCACTGTATCTGAAGTCTGAATCTGAATGAGTATCAGAACAACATTCGTGTCTGGAGCGTATCCGCACTGTATCTGAAGTCTGAATCTGAATGAGTATCAGAACGACATTCGTGTCTGAAGCGTATCCGCACTGTATCTGAAAGTTGAATCTGAATAAGTATCAAAATGGCATCCGTATCTGGGGCGTATCTGAACTATATCTAAAAGTTGAATCTGAATAAGTATCAGAATGGCATCGTATCTGGAGCGTATCTGAACTGTATCTGAAAGCTGAATCTGAATGAGTATCAGAATGACATCCGTGTCTAGAGCGTATCTGAACTGTATCTGAAACTTGAAATCTGAATGAGTATCAGAATGGCATCCGTGTCTGGAGCGTATCCATACTGTATCTGATTGCACATTGTTAATGGTAGATGTTAATCTTATCCTGAAAAGGGCAAAATGTTAGCTGAAACACAAAATTATGTTGTATGAAATGTATGGTGTAACATATGTGTTTTATTTTATGATATATGGATGTAATGTATGCACATGTAAGTTGATTTGTTGTATTGCTGCCTAATTGAGGAAAATAAATCCCTGAATGCTGTTGAATATATGTTGAATTTTCATGTCTTGAAAATGAAGTACTGACGAACTCCTGTTGAGAGAAATAAATTTCGTTGTGAGGGCAATGCCATGTATTGCTTGTAAGATCTGCTTGGGGGATCCCGAGAATTTTGATGACTTCTACTAGGGATTAACAATTTGAAGTTTTAGTTCCGCTGAGGATCTAAATGACGTACTGTGGGGATTTCTTATGGAATAGCCTAGAGACATTTTCCGACTCTTTCAACCTATCAGTAATTATATTTCGCAATTTGTTTATTTGTGAACAGTAATTATGTTCAAATGCATATGTTTATTAATGAATCTTTGGACGTTTTTGCAAATAAAACACAAGTGTAAAGAAAAAGTCAAATAGTTTTCTGTACTTTCAAAGAGATATATTTGTATTGACTTTGAATAACTATTTTGTACAAAGGAGACAATCATTCTAGTAAGAGAATGATGCCATAAAAAAGCAAGAAAAACTTTATACAAAGAAAGATAGCTATGTGTACTAATCCCATGGGGTTTCCATTCTGCTATAGCCTTCATATCTCAGAATATCTTGTCTCTTTGTTGCTTCATCTGAAGATGATTGAATTGATTAGAAACTCTGAGTTTGTCAGTGGAAGTTAAGAGGTTGTCCTCAAAGTGATCCGACGGGACATATTCATACGCTTTAATTCCCTAACTTTTGCCTGGACCGCCCTTTTGGGTTTCCAGTCCAACGGGAAACCCTTTTTTTCCCAAGTCACCCTTTCGGGTTTTCAACTTGCCGGGTGTACAAATCTTTTATATTTTATCCCTAATTTTTGCTCGAACCTTTTTGGTTCGCCGGGATGCCCTTGTTTTGCCTAGGTGTGTCAACCTAGCGGGTCTCTTATGCGTAGTATCTTTTGACTATGTTTGTGTTCACAGGGTGTGGCAGGTCGTCGTCGTCCATGGTGGTTAAGATCATTGCCCCACCGGAGAAGATGTTCTTGATTACAAATGGTCCTTCATAGGCAGAAGTTCATTTTCCCCTGGGATCACTTTGTGGTAAGATGATGCGCTTGATCACTAGATCTCCAACTTGATATACTTGGCGTCTGACTTTCTTGTTGAAAGCCTTGATCATTCGTTTTTGATACATCTGACCATGGCAAACAGTAGTAAGTCTCTTTTCATCAATTAAGTTTAGTTGATCAAGTCGAGTCTGGATCCAACCATCCTCATTCAAACCTGCATCCTTCATAATTCTCAAAGAGGGGATCTGAACCTCAATAGGCAAGATAGCCTCCATGCCATAAACCAAAGAATAGGGTGTTGCCACAGTTGATGTGCGAGCCATGGTACGATACCCGTGGAGAGCAAATGGCAGCATCTCATGCCAGTCCTTATAGGTGACCGTCATTTTCTGTATGATCTTTTTAATGTTTTTATTTGCAGCTTCAACGACACCATTCATCTTTGGCCGATAGGGGGGTGAATTGTGATGCTGAATCTTGAACTGCTCGCACAAGGCGATGATCATAGTATTGTTAAGGTTGGTACCATTATCAGTGATAATACTTTCTGGGATACCGTACCGGCAAATGAGATTTTGTTTGATGAAGCGGGTAACAACATTCTTAGTAACGGATGCAAAGGAAGCTGCTTCGACCCATTTTGTAAAATAGTCAATGGCCACTAGAATGAAGCGGTGTCCATTGGAGGCTGTAGGCTTGATCTCTCCAATCATGTCGATTCCCCACATAGCAAAGGGCCAAGGAGCCGTCAAGACATTCAGAGGAACCGGAGGTATGTGCACCTTGTCAGCATAAATTTGACACTTATGACAGGTCTGAGAGTGTTGATAGCAGTATGCTTCCATGGTAGACCATAATAGCCTGCTCATAGGATTTTCTTCGCCATCGTATGCCCACTAGAGTGAGTGCCAAAAGTTCCTTCATGTAATTCAGCCATGATCTTTTAAGCCTCAATCTTATCCACACATCGGAGCAGAATGGAGTCATGATTGCGTTTGTACAGGATGCCATTACTCAGGAAGAACTTAGCAGAGAATCTCCTTAAGAACTTTTTATCATTGATTGAAGCTCCTTTTGGATATTCTTGAGACTCAAGATACCTCTTGACTTCATGAAACCAAGGCTGGTCCACTACCTCTTCAGTATTAATCTCGTGAGAGTGTGTTGGTTCATCCATTCGTTCGATAGTGATCTGGGGAGCCTCGTTATCCCAATTAAGTTTAAGCATGGATGACATTGTGGCTAGAGAATCCGCTAGCTAATTTTCTTCTCGCGGGAAATGCTCGAAGGTAATCTGTTCAAAATGTGGTAGCGATGTCAAAACATGTTCTTTGTAAGGGATAAGGTTTGGGTGCTTAGTGTCCCATTCTCCTTTAATTTGACTGACAACCAAAGCTGAATCTTCAAACACATCTAAAGATTTGATTCCCAAGTCTATGGCGGCCTTGAGACCAGAGATGCATGCTTCGTATTCCACCATGTTGTTCGTACAGTTGAAGCAAAGTCTGGCAGTAAAGGGAGTGTGACACCCTTCCGGAGATATGAGTACAACGCTGATACCATTACCAAGTGCATTGTATGCCCCATCAAAGAACAGGGTCCATCGGGATCCTTGTTCAGGTCCGTCATATGGTATGATTTCTTCACAATTGTCTAATGTCATGATGTCTTCATCCGGGAATTCAAATTTCATGGACTGATAATCTTCTACAGCTTGATGAGCAAGATGATCAGCTAGCACACTGCCCTTTATAGCTTTCTGGGTAGTTATTGTATGTCATATTCTGTTAAGATCATCTGCCATCTAGTTATCCTCCCAGACAGAGCAGGCTTTTCGAAGATGTATTTTATTGGATCCATCTTCCTTTCAAACAACTTTTGCAAATGATCAAGGTGCTCCTCTTCAGTTTGTGATCGGGCTATCATGTCATCTACATAGACCTCTATCTCATGATGTATCATATCATGAAATAAAGCTACCATGGCGCGTTGATAGGTTTCCCCAGCATTCTTCAGTCCGAATAGCATCACTTTGTAGCAAAATGTGCCCCACTGTGTGACAAATGTAGTTTTCTCCATGTCCTCTGGTGCCATTTTGATTTGGTTATAACCCGAGAATCCGTCCATGAAGGAAAAAACTTTATGCTGGGCTGTATTATCAACCAGGATATCGATGTGGGAAAGTGGAAAATCATCTTGAGGGCTGGCCCTGTTTAAATCTCTATAATCCACGCAGATTCGTACTTTGCCGTCCTTTTTAGGCAACAAGTATAAGATCATAGTCCCTCGATGACGCTATTCAAGGTTTCCTTACAAAAATGATCTTGGTCCCTCAAAAATGCTAAGATACTTTGCAACATTGCTAATCATGGCTATACGATGACCCAAGCCCGTCCCGTTTACATCCAAAGATAGGGTTGCTTACCAAATCAATGGTAAGACGACAATGTCAAAGGAATAGAAAATACAAGAAAGACATTTGAGTAGGTAGATTACTTCTAATTACTTGCTCTATTTCAAAACAACTATCCTTGCTATTTTCAAAATAAACACACATTCCAAAAACATCTTACAAACATTGAAAACATTTTCAAAAAGACAAACATCTTTGCATACATTCTTACGAATGAGAATCATTACAAAGATTGCCTAAACAAATGGCCTCTTTTACAAAATACTTTCAAAACCACACCAAACACAATTTCAAACAAACAAAAGCAAGTGATCTACGCAAGTAACTAAGAGCCCATGGAAAACCATGAATGAAAAGGGTGCTAATACCTTCCCTTTTCATAATCTACCCCCCGAACTCAAGACAACATCTCAAAGGTCTTTCCTGTGCTTTTTCACCTTTCCTTTTGGACAAAATAAAAGTAGGTGGCGACTCTTGCTAATCGTAACATTTGCGATAAAACACAAAACCCTCAAGTCAGTTCTCCCACCGTATCACACCAGGCTTCATGGTATCTTGTATTGCTATCTGGTCGGTTTCCAGGCTTCACAATAACTTGTTGGGGGTTAAGCTGTTTTCCGGTTGATTTCTGGGTTTTAAGCTTATGTTAAGACATACCACTATCTGGTCGACTCTAGGCTTCGTAGTATTCTGAGATATCAAGATATTATCCGGTCGAATTCGGGCTTCATAGCTTAAATTTAAGATATACCACTATCTGGTCGATTCCAGGCTTCATGGTATTTTGGAGAAATCAAGATATTATCCAGTCGGATCCGGGCTTCATAGCTTGAACTGGAATAGAAATATTAGCACCGATTTGACTGAACCAGAGAAAACTTGTGAGAATTTGATTGTATCTTTCCCTGAAAGGTAAAGAGTTAGTCGTATGTAATGTCATGATGTATGACATGTATCGAGTAATGATGCTCTCAAAATAAATGAGATTGTGTTGTATGATGCGTATGCGCATGCCATGATGTATGGATATGCAATGTTCTTGTGATGCTCTCTAGCTAGGGAGCATAAATCCTGGACTGCTGTTAGAGAGTACAGGGGGTTAAGTTATTTGCGCTTGCTGGGGATAACGATCGAAGATGATTAGCCGGAGACTTACGTCCGTTCTGTTTGAGAATACTCCGCTGGGAGAGACTTTGCTGGAGAATAAATTGGTGATAGAATGACTCTGTGGGGAAGATAGATACTCTGCTAGAAGATCTGTTGATTTGGAGAAATAACCTTGGCTGGGGATGAATTACCGTTGCTGGTGATAATGATGAATTTTTTCGGGGATTGAATTTTTTGCTTGTGGAAGAACTAAACTCAGCTGGAGATAATATTCTATTGTTGGTGATAGATAAACTCTGCTTGGGGAGAATTAACACCACTGTCTTTGGGTACTTCTTACTCGGCGGGGAGTGTATGTACCTTTAGTCATATCTTCCAGCTGGGTCTATCCCCGTAACTGGTGGATGGAGCAACTGTAAGGTTTGGACATTTCTTGTTTTCCCCTGTCCCTGGAATTACGAGTAATTGTCCTTTGTTTCGCATGTAAATATTTATGAGCGACAATTATTTTCAAATGCATATATCAAAAATGAATCATTGGACGTTCTTGCAAAACAAAACATAAAAAGAAAACACAAGTTGAAATTTCTTTGTGAAAACGAATTGTATTGATTTTTGAAGTTAGCCTGTAATAGGCGCTTTGTATAAGAGGTTGACGTCCTAGTAAGAGAACGCCGCCGAGGGAATTATACATTTTGTGAAAAAGAAATAAAAACGGCTATGTGAAACAATCCCACTGGGTTCCAACTCTGCTATTGCCTTTATATCTTCGAGCGTCTCATCACTTTGCTACTTGGTTGAAGGTAGATCAGATTGATTGGTGTCGTCCGAGCTTGATAGTCAATATTGAAGTCTGGTTGCAAGGTGATCCAATGAGACATAGTGTTACGCTTTGATCCCTAATTTTTACCCAGACCGCCCTTTCAGGTTTTTAGTCCACCGGGATACCCTTTTTTGCCCAAGTCGCCTTTTCAGATTTTCGACTTGCCGGGTGTATAGTTTTTTTCATTTTCATCCCTTACTTTTGCCCGAACCCTTTTAGTTCGCCGGGAAGCCCTTATTTTTTCCTAGGTCGGTCAACCTAGCGGGTCTTTGATCATGCGTAGTATTTTTTCACTATGTCTGCATTGACGGGGTGAGGAAGGTCGTCACCATCCATGGTGGTTAGAATCATAGCTCCTCCCGAGAAAATGTTCTTAACCACAAACGGCCCTTCGTATGTGGGGGTCCATTTACCCCTGGGATCACCTTGTGGCAGTATGATGCGTTTGATCACCAGATCCCCAACTTGATATTCTTCTCATCTGACTTTCTTGTTAAAAGCCTTGATCATTCGCTTTTGATATGTCTGACCATGACAAATAGCAGTAAGTCTCTTCTCGTCGATTAGGTTCAGTTGATCAAGCCGAGTCTGGATCCAATCGTCTTCGCTTAAACTTGCATCCTTCATAATCTGGAAAGAGGGTATCTGGACCTCAATGGGTAGGACTACGTCCATTCCATACACCAAAGAATTGGGTGTTGCCCCTATCGACGTTCGTGCTGAGGTACGGTACCCATGAAGAGCGAAAGGTAACATCTCGTGCCAGTCTTTGTAGGTCACCGTTATCTTCTGCACAATCTTCTTGATGTTCTTATTTGCTGCTTCAACAACCCCATTCATCTTCGGCCGGTAGGGAGAAGAGTTGTGATGTTGTATTTTAAACTGTTTGCAGAGCTCGGTGATCATCGTATTATTGAGATTTGTACCATTGTCCGTGATGATCCTCTCTGGTATACCGTATCGACAGATCACATTGTGTTGGATGAACCGTGCCACGACGTTCTTGGTTATTGTAGCAAAGGAAGTTGCCTCAACCCACTTTGTAAAGTAATCAATGGCTACCAGAATGAAGCGATGTCCGTTAGACGCAGTAGGTCTGATCTCACCGATCATATTGATGCCCCACATTGCGAAAGGCCAAGGTACTGTCAAAACATTCAGAGGAACTGGAGGTACATGCACCTTATCAGCATAGACTTGGCACTTGTGACAGGTTCGAGAATGTTGATAACAATCGGCTTCCATAGTGGACCAATAATATCCTGCCCGTAGGATCTTCTTAGTTATGGTATGTCCAATGGAATGAGTCCCGAAGGTACCTTCATGTAATTCTTCCATGATCCTTTCCACCTCGCTTTTGTCTACACACCACAGTAAGGTTGAATCATGGTTACGCTTATAAAGAATCCCATTACTGATGAAGAACTTCACAGCGAACCTTCTCAAGAACTTCTTATCATTAACAGACGCACCCTCGGGGTACTCTTGAGCCTCAAGATACCTCTTTACCTCGTGAAACCAGGGTTTATCTGCTACCTCTTCGGTCTCAATGTCACAACAATGTGCGGGTTCGTCCAACCTCTCAATGGTAATCTGGGGAGCTTCATTGTCCCACCTGACCTTGAACATATAAGACATGGTATCTAGCGCGTCCGCTAACTGATTCTCCTCTCTCGGGAAGTGTTCAAAGGTTATCTCCTCAAAGTGCGGAAGTAATGTCAGTACATACTCCTTGTAAGGAATAAGATTTGGGTGCTTCGTATCCCACTCGCCTTTGATTTGACTGATCACTAGAGCAGAATCTCCGAATACACTCAAAAACTTAATCCTCGGGTCAATAGCTGCTCGAAGGCCCATGATGCACGCTTCATACTCCGCCATATTGTTGGTGCAGTTAAAACATAATCGGGCGGTGAATGGAGTATGACAGCCCTCAGGAGATATGATCACAACACCAATGCCATTACCCAATGCATTTGATGCTCCATCAAAATACATAGACCATCGGGATCCTTCCTCAGGTCCTTCATCCGGTCCAGGTTCTTCACAGTCGGTCACCAACATGATGTTCTCATCCGGGAACACGAAATTCATGGATGGGTAGTCATCTACGGCCTGATGCGCCAAATGATCCTCCAACACACTCCCCTTGATTATTTTTTGGGTTGTGTATTGGATGTCATACTCAGTTAAAATCATCTGCCATCTTGTTATTCTTCCGGACAAAGCAGGCTTTTCGAAGATATACTTGATTGGATCCATTTTTGATATCAATAGGGTAGTGTGAGTCAGCATATACTGTCTCAGCCAACGAGCAGCCCATGCCAAAGCGCAACAAGTTTTCTCAAGCAGTGAGTATCGGGTCTCACAGTCGGTAAACTTTTTGCTAAGGTAGTAAATAACGTGCTCTTTTCGGCCAGACTCGTCATGCTGCCCCAGCACGCACCCCATTGAATTATCTAGCACTATCAAGTATAAGATCAAAGGTCTTCCTTCAACTGGAGGCATCCGAATAGGTGGTTCTTGAAGATATTCTTTAATTATTTCGAAAGCGGTCTGACATTCATCATTCCATTTTACCACTTGATCTTTCTTCAGCAGCTTGAAGATTGGTTCACAAGTAGTAGTCAGATGTGAAATAAATCGGGTGATGTAGTTCAGACGTCCTAAAAAGCCTCTAACTTCCTTTTCTGTTCGGGGAGCTGGCATCTCCTGTATAGCCTTCACCTTTGCAGGATCCACCTGAATACCTTTATCACTGACGACGAAACCCAGCAGCTTACCAGACCTTACCCCGAAGGTGCACTTGTTCGGGTTTAACCTCAGCTTGTACATCTTCAACCTGTCGAACAGTTTCTGGAGATGGTCAAGGTGTTCTTCCTCAGTCTGGGACCTTGCAATCATGTCATCAACGTAAACCTCGATCTCATGATGAATCATGTCGTGGAACAAAGTGACCATGGCGTGCTGATAAGTTGCCCCGACATTCTTCAATCCGAATGGCATGACCTTATAGCAAAAGGTGCCCCACTGTGTAATGAAGGTTGTCTTCTCCATGTCTTCGGGAGCCATCTTGATCTGATTGTAACCAGAAAAACCGTCCATAAAGGAGAATATCTTATGTTGCGCGGTGTTATCGACCAGAACATCGATGTGAGGAAACGGGAAATCATCCTTGGGGCTCGCCCTATTCAGATCTCTATAGTCCACACACATCCGTACCTTACCATCCTTCTTAGGCACCAGAACAACGTTGGCAACCCACTGCGGGTAAGAAGTGACAACTAGAAATCCAGCGTCAAACTGTTTCATGACTTCAGCTTTGATTTTCTCAGACATTTCAGGGCGCATACGACAAACCTTCTGCTTTACCGGAGGACAGTCTTCTTTGGTTGGCAGGCGGTGTACCACAATATCAGCGTCCAAACCAAGCAGATCTTCGTAGGACCAAGCAAAGATCTTAACACAATCACGTAGCATCTGTATCAACCGTTGCTTGACACTAGGCTCCAGATTCACACCTATCTTGACCTCTTTCCAGTCTTCCTCTGTACCCAAATTCACTGATTTGACTGGCTCCTCATGAGGCTGTATGGCCCTTTCTTCTTGCAGTAATAGTCTAGAAAGTTCCCCAGGCACCTCATAATCATCCTCACCTTCGCCCTCAGCTTGGTTGATCGAATTTTCAAAGTCATAACTGGCAGTAACAGAGTCGTTATCAATGGGATCCAGAGTGGATGTGGATCTGCATTATGATACGTGAGTGTGTGTAAGACAATAGCTGTTTTTTCATAAAGTGAGATATGAAAAAGAAAAACAAGGAGCGTAAAATTTGTAGTGCAAGAAATGTCCAATGCTTTATTAATGATATATGAAAATGACAAATAATAAGCCCTCATAAACAAAGGCAAGGTGCCTCGAGCAAGGCACCGGGCCGTAAAGTTTCAAACTGTCTGTTACAACTCTTAAAACAAAAGTCAATTACTGTGTAATAAAAGAAACAGGTATGAAGTCTTTTGTCGTCCAATTGTTCAATCCACCGTCGGTCGTCGGGTAGATCTAGCTGTCGATATCCGAATCTTCTTCACTATCCTCAATTGCATTCACTCCTTGATTACTGATGTGCAGATGAGGTCTTCCAATCCGCGCGCGCCTAACAGCCCTTTGAGCCCCTGTAGTAAAGCTCAAACTAAACTTGTCAGTTTTGTGTGTGAAATCAGGGAGCTGGCCCCAATTTGTACACCCACCTTTTTCAATTACAGCCTTGGCATCCTTGAGGGAAGCCATCTTCATCGGAGGTTTGTCAACAACAACTTCAGTCGACGCCAAAGTCTGGGGGACCTCTTCAAAGTTCTGACAAGGGGTCTCGATGAATTCCCCATCGATCTCCACATAGCGAAAGGAATTAAGATGACTCACCATATACTCCTCTTCCCCTTGTACCGTGATGATCATTCCCTTCACTGGATATTTCAACATTTGATGGACCGTAGAAGTCACTGCCCTAGCCTTATGAATCCAAGGGCGACCCAGCAGGCAAGAATATGATGGTCGGATATCCATCACGTAGAAAGTAGATGCAAAAGTCTGAGAGCCAACTTTAACAGGGACGTCCACTTCCCCGTACACCATCCTTTTTGACCCGTCGAAATCCATGACCATAATATTGCTCGGCTTTAGAATCATGGGCCATAATGCTTTCTTGGGAAAAACATTCAATGATGATCCGGTATCCACTAGTACATGGGCCATAGTAGTGCCCCTGCACTCAATTGAGACGTGCAGAGCATCATTGTGATTCCTTCCTTTAGCAGTCAGATCTACGTCTGAGAAACCCAACCCATTGTCGGCAGTCAAACTAGCTACGCAATCTTTGAATTGATCAGCCGAAGTTTCCTACCGCACATGCACAGTTTTGAGGAAAGCAATTAAAGCCTTTGCATGGGCTTCTGAACACAATAACAAGGATAACATGGAGATCTTTTACGGGGTTTGCCCCAGCTGCTCGACTACGTTGTAGTCACTCTTCTTGATAATCTTCAGAATTTCCTCTATCTCCTGCTTAGAGGTTTCTACAATGATCTTCTTAGGCTCCTCCGTCCGGGCAGGCTCACCTGTGATTTCTTTGCCCCGAGCGCCAGATGGCTCGGCGACAGGGGTGATAACTGGAATAGGAACTGGGATAGTAGCTGATATACCAGCAGATGGAATGTCAACAGGTTTGTGGATAGTCGGAGGGGAAATCTCGGGAGAAAAGAGTCTTCCATTTCTGGTGACCTTGCTAGCCCTGACAATATTGCTGACATCAGCATCAGCTCCCTCACTCTTTAAGTCTTGTTTAACTCCATGGTAATATACATCAGCCCTATAGTGCCAAGGGACAGCCTTATCTGAAGTGTATGGGATAGGACCAGGGACAGTAATGATTAAAGGAGAAATTCTTGGAACGGGTGTAACCCTAACAGGATTTCTCGAGGAAGCCTTGGAAGAATTGGCGGAAATGGTTATGATGGCAACTTCTTCAATTGGAACCAACGGAGTCATAGTCTTTTCGAACAAGATCTCTTTGTTATCCATCAGGCGTTGAACACCTGACTTCAATAAGTGGCAACCAGCAGGCAGAATTGAACACATGTGGCAACCTTCGCCACAGCCCAGAAATAAATCGGCCAACAATAGATTCTTCTTAACTGTCATCAAAGGAGTAGAAATTTCTTCCACGGAGGTCACAAATAAATCATCGTCCATAACATTTACTCCATGGCCATGTTTGGGCATAGGAGCAGTTATGACGTTGGGCTTCTCTGGAGCGTCAAACTTAATCTCTTTGGCTTCGATCAAGTCTTGCACCTTATTCTTCAAGGCCCAATAGTTGTTTGTATCATAACCTGGGCCATCGGAGTGGTAGGCGCAGCGGGCATTCAGGTTATATAGCGGAGATATGGTGTTGGGATTCTTCGGGGCCTCCCTCAGAGTTACCATATTGGTTTTCAATAACTGTGGTAGAATTGGAGACAAGTTCATATTGAGCCGAGTGTACTGTCTCTGTGGTCTTTCAACCTTTGTTGATTGTTGCATTGTGGAGCAACGGTGGGTCTTGATATCACTACCGCATTTACAGCTTGACGGTGTTCAGGTCTGCTTTGGCCCCTCGAGCCGTAGACTGCACTAGCTTCTTTCTTACCGGCGAAAGGTTTCTTTGCTGCACTTGATGAAGTATCCTTCTGTATCTTACCACTTCGGATACCAGCTTCTACTCTCTCCGCAGTCAAAATCAATTCAGTAAACCCAAATGACGAACTGCCGATCAGATGATTGAAAAATGGACCAGATAGCGTCCCTAGAAACATGTCAACCAACTCCCTATCGGAAAAAGGGGGTTAGACTCTTCCAGCTAAATCTCTCCACTTCTGAGCATAGTCCTTAAAACCTTCACTTGCACCCATAGACATACCCTGAAGCTGAGTACGAGTGGGAGCAAGGTCGGCGTTATATTGATACTGCATGTAGAAAGTAGCAGCAAGGTCCTCCCAGTTTCGGACGTTGGCTCCTTCCAACTGATAAAACCATTCAAGCTAAGTCCCTGACAGACTATCTTGAAAGAAATGCACCCACAAATTTCTATCAGCAGTGTGGGGTTGGATTTTCCTGACGTACGAGCGGAGATAGAGTTTTAGACAAGATACTCCATCGTACTTGGCAAAAACCGGAGCTTTAAACTTATGAGGGATCACCACTCCTGATACCAGTCCCAGCTCTCCAAAATCCAAACCATGGATCTTTTCAATCTCCATAGCACTCAGACGGTCTTCTAACTGCTTGTACCTATCCTTGGCAGGAGGATATTGCTCTTCATCAAAATCAGTGTCATTATCAGAGATTGTAGGACTGGGGCCTTTTTCTTCTTCTTGGTTTTCCCCTTCCTTGGATGAAAAGGATAGATCAGCTTGTTGTTTCAACCTATCCCCAAACATTTTGCCCATACTCAGCAGAACGACCTTCTTCTTCTTCTTCTTCTTCTTCTTCTCTTTATCTTTCAGAATGAGAGCTTTCAAATCCTCTTGCCCTTTAGCCAAGCTCAAGAACATCTCTTAGAATTGGGAATTTTGTGCCTGAAGATCTTTGATAGCTTGATCAGAAGACATAATTGCTGAAATAAACAGTGAAGAAGATGAGAAACCTGTAATGGTACCTGTAATGGTGTGCATGATAATGGGATGCGTATGTAATGACTTCAAAGACTTTGGGAGATTTAAATTTGCATACCAAAAAAATAAACAAACTTTATTAGATTAACTGTTAAAAAGGTTCAACAATGCCTTTAAGGCATTTACAAAGAAGTAAATGAAAAACAAATCTAAACTAGAAAAATTAAAATAAAAAATTCCATGGACGCTTCCCTTTGGTGCTGACGTAGTCATTGATCGTCCTTTCATTCTCGAGTTGCCTGGTGAGCTTCAAGATCTTCCTTTCTTGCTCATGGTACTTCTCCCGGTAGGTATCTCTCTCCTCTTTCAGCTGAATCCAAGACCTCTTTAATGCCCCAAGATCAGTGGGCATGTAGGGATAAATGACTGTATAAGGAATGCCATCTTCATTGGTGGGCTCCATAATCACTGGTAGTACAGCTTCATAAGGCATCCCAAGCTTCTAAGCACGAGCTCGGACCCACTGGAGGTAAGGCTGCATAGGGAGTGAAGTCCTTGGTCCTAGCTCTTGAGGGTCAGATCTGTTCACCATGCCCCAAGCTCGTATAAACCTTCGGCGATGCTCGTCAATGTCTTCCTTATAGTCAAATGCAATATCTGTAAGAAGTAGCTTATGAGGACCGTCTCTCCGAGCACGACCAAATTGTCACAAAGCTAAACAAGGACTGTAGGTTATTCTCCCTCTAATTCCGAGCAGTGGGACATTAGGGTATCCCCCATAACGATCAATGACAGCAGTGCTTTCCATAGCCTTGGAACTCCAAAGAATGTTTGTATGGGCAAGGGACATTATCCTGTAAGACCATCCTAAACCTTCTTCATTTTTCAACACGGACTTGGGGAGGTGTGAAGTAAACCACCTCGACAGCAATGGCATACAACACATAAGAGTCCCTCTTCTACGCATAGTACGAGTGTAGAGGGCATGCAAGATATCACCCAATAGAGTAGGCACAGGATTGCGAGACAGGAAGATCTTAACCGCATTCACATCCACAAAAGAATCCGGATTCGGAAAGAGGACCAAACCGTAGATAAGGAGAGCCAAGATATCTTCGAAATCCTGAAAGTCCAAGCTATCCCAGAACAACTGAGCTTGATCTATCAGAAACTTGGCTAAGAAAACTTCAACCCCACTTCATGTTTCCCAATTAGATACTACATCAGCCCATTTCAGATGTAGAGCTGAAGCAATGTCTTCTGGTCTAGGAGTCTCTTCCAAACCTGTGAAGGGCATCTGCTCAAGGATGGATATGTCCAATAAGTGAGAAAACTCTTCCAAAGTGGGAACTAGCTGATAATCTGGGAAGGTGAAGCAATGATGCACAGGATCGAAGAACTGGAAAAGCACACTCATCATCTGCTCATCAAACTTTGAGGTAACCAGGCTAAGAAGATGACCATGTCTCTTAATGAATGAAGAAGTCTTAGAAACTCTTGAGGCCAACTCTTTGAGTTGAGCAGGTATTTGTACAAAGTTAACTCGGATGGTATTTCTGCGCACGGAAGCCATAATCTGCAAAACAGAACAAAGATAAATCCCCTCGATCTTTGAAATGGTTAGTATAATGAAGTATGCATGCTATGTTATGATGCATGATGTCATGATAAAAACAACATGTATAGCAGATAACAGACATGGAAAAGGCAAAAAAGTCACACAAAAGCCCTTAAGTTAAGGCTTGCATGAGGTCAAAGGTATTACCCTCTTGAAGTTCAGTTGGTTTCAACCTGTCCTAGCAAAAGTAACCGGGTTCTAGAGGTTCTCAATATCACTGACCATCCTCCATTGGTCATGGTTTCAGCTCACACAATCTTTTCTTGCGGCCGGAACTATCTCGAGAGTATGGTCTCAATGAGTGTAGCATCGAGTATCAACCAGTTCTCAGCTTTACACCGAGGCCGACTATCTCACTACTTTCTAATGGTCAAGTTGGTCAATTATGGGTTCTAAGGTCAGTTGATGCTTAACGACACACATAGCAGCCCCGTATTCTCCTCATTTCTCCACAAGGGATACCGATACCAACCAATGTGCCATATCAACATAGCTACTGCTTCAACCGTATCGGTCTATGCCGTACAGTTCCCTCACAGTTTATTGCTACTTACCTAAAAGGTGTCCCCCAGATCCGGGTTAGGATCTATAGTAACTCCCAATACAAAACCTTTAAAAGCAAAGCAACCAAAACAAACAAGAGAAGCAATATGATGAACTATTCCTAAGGTATACCCCACTTACTAAATCCTTAGCAGAGTCGCCAGTTCTGTGATACGGTGGCAGAACCAGACTGTTTTTAGGAAAATGCTGGTTTGTGTTTTGCGTTTGTGTTTGCAAAATGTCGCGGTAAGCAAGAGTCGCCATCGACTTTTATTTTATCCAACTGGAAAGGAAAAAAGCACAGAAAAATTCCATTTTCGAGATTTTGAGTACGGGGGGTAGATTATAGAAAAGGAAGGTATTAGCACCCTTTCTATCCGTAGTTTTCTACGAGCTCTTAGGTACTTGCTCATCATTTTAAAAAAATTGCTTCCATGCTTGTGTGCTTTTGAAATTTTTATGTTTTACTTCATTTTAACCCTTGTATCAGTCCTCAAGAGTGTTACGAAGTCGTTTTGAAAACTTTGTTTAAAAAAAGGTGTAAGTGTGAAAGATTTTGAGCAAGTATCTATTAGCATCTACCTACTCGAAAAAAGAATGTTTCTGTTCTTGTTTCCTTTAGACATCGCTATCCCACTACTAAAGAGTAGGTAGCACCGTTGTTGGAGTTGTAAGGGACAATTCAAAAGGGACGTACGATCACTAAAGCAATGTTAGGACTTCTTAGTAATAACCCTAGTGTCTTAAGATCATATTCGAGGCAACCTTTCCGAGGCAACATTTCTGAATAGGACTTTTGATCTTTGTTTAGACAGGAGGGCGACCACTAAAACACCCTATACTTAATGATCGTTTACCGAAGGCAACCGAAGTGAGAGTATACCCTAAGAATGCGAGTGATTTGATTTCAGTTATTATCTTTGCACATTAGGGTTTGCTGGTCATTTTAAATTATCATACAGTCTTGTCATGCAATCCTATTATCATACATCTAATAATTAATATTTGCAGGAAATAAAATGCGGAAAAGTAAAACCTACGCTATTACAAGGCTTCGGGGGAGGGATTAATTTACATAGCGAAAAACCCGTAAAATGATAAATAAAAGAAAAATCCTAATTAAACTATTACATACTGTGAGAAGTTACATTAATATCGCAAAAAATAATAAAATAATAAGCACGCGCGATGAATCGAATGGAAAGAAAAATTAGGGTTTTGACCCCATTATCCCTAATTGCAAAAGAAAAATCATTTTTTGTGTTTTTGATTGTTTTAAGAAAATAAGATTTTAATTGAATGAATAAAAGTCTAATTACTAATTAATTTAGAATTAAGAAGAATGATTAAATTAACTTATTTTTGTGTTTTGTTTATTGAAAAAAATAAATAAAAATTAAATCAAAAGGCAACCCTAATTTTTCTAATTTGATTTTAATTATTTACAAAAAGTTAGAATTACCCTAAAATTAAATTTAATTAATATTAAATTAAATTTGATAAAATAAAATAAAACCTAAGTTCTAAGTTGGTGAAATTGATTTTATGATTTTTTTGTAAAAAAAAAAGAAATTAATTTGTTAGAAAATAAATTAAACTAATTAAATTAAAAGAAATAAAATGAATAAAGAGAAAGAAAGATGGGCCTGGTTGTAGCAAGAAGGGGGGTGTGGATTGCGCTTTCTGAGCCCAATAGCGCCTAGCCCATGTTGACTTTCCAGATCCTGTGTTGCTAGCTTGACTGGGCGCATGATGGACCTTCATTGAGAAGCTTTAGATCTGGCACTTGATGATCAGATTGGTTGGATATTTAGGGTGTATGGTGGATGCCTTGGATGTTAGAGCGCCTGATTATGCAAGGAAAATAAACATAAGGCAAATATTGGGACCTGGGGATCAAACCCAGGCCCTTAGGCGTTATCCAATGCACGGTGACCATCTGAGCTGGCTTGGCTTTTTGTATATGGAACAACAAACAAACATTATATGGAAAAACAAAATAATAATGTTACAACGCGCGGAATTTTGAATTGGCCAATCACAGGATGCCACGCTACCTTTCTTCTTCCTCCCACCGTTGCTAAAAGTTCTGCAACTTTTACCCACGGTCAAGGGGTGTAGGTATAACCCTGGGCTTCTCCAGAATCTTATGCAAGCACGATAAATGCACAACAATGGTACCAATCAACTCGTGGCAACCTCACGGGCATCATGGTACCCTTATCCATGGCCAATTGTACATGTAAAGAAAAACCCCAAAAACGAACCAAGAACCCTAACTATGGCATCTTGCTTTACAGTTAATAAAAATGCAATTAAGTACCACCATTAGATTGCAAATGATTCAAGGATTGAGAATATGCAAATAAGTTACGCTAAAAGTTCCAGAATTGGGATACTCGATTTCAAGAAAGTATGTAGATCGTGGGACACTTACAGTGCATTTCAGGGCACGAGAATGCTTGTTAGTGATTGCAATATGACCCAGAGATATCCAGCAAGTGATTGAGATAGCTGGGAAGGCCTGAGATGGCCTGAAAATTGGAAATTGATTCACCACTTTTGTTGAATTTTTGCAAGTTTGCTTTCTGTTTCTCACGCCTCTAATCTCTCTGCTTTTGGTCTGCACATGTTCCTTATGTACCCTAGAACGAATTAGGGTTACAAACTTGTTTCAAATCTTCCTCAATTAAGATCATTGATTCAAGATTTGATCCTTATGCAAATATTTCCAAATCAAGCCAAATCCAATCTTTTTGTGTCCAAATGAAGCTTGCATGATTTGATTCTCTTTCCAGCTATATAAGAGGCATAAACATGCACAAAATCTCAAGCATTGATTAGTTTTGATATTTTCATGATTTTATTTTGATTTTATTTGATTTAATTGAAATAAAATCAAAATAAATGATAAAAATAAAATAATTACAAATGGGAATGATCATGGGTCGTGGGTCATGTTACAAACTCAGTGCAAAAATAAAAAGTTGGGCCCATTTGACAAAAAATGTAATTTTGGGCACATTTGACTTTTAACAATTTTGCAAAAAAGGTCAACTTTGCCAATGCATAACTCCTTCAATTTTTACCCTAGAGATGTTTTCTTGGACTTTTTAGAAATCTTAGGATGTTATCTAAGCAACCCTTTTGGTCTCATCTCAATTGAGTCTTCCATGTTCATGTATGAAGCTTTGACAAAAAAGGTGTTTTTGTTGACTTTCCAAAATGACCTATAATGTCCAAATTTATATCTTCTTGTGAGTGCATATTTTGAACTTGGGAGATGAATATGGATTGTAGGAAATTACACCCTCTTCAAAATTAGATTTGGATGGGTCATTTTTGATAAAGCATGAGAAAGTTATGCTTGGTCAAAGTTGAGTTGACTTTTCCTACAAAACCCTAATTTAGTAACTTTTGGGTTTTGATGAATTGTGAGCAATCCTTGAGGAATCATGATCAAACTTGATAAAATGATGAATAATACTTCAAAATGAGAATGTCGACCAAAAATATTGAAGTTTGACTGTATGTGGGACACATTTAACTTTTGCCCTAGCACCGTCGATTTTCAGGCCTTTGAGCAATTGACTGAGCAAACTTCCTCTGCAAGGCTTGAAACTTGACATGGATGATCTTGAGAACATATTAGGACAATGGTGAGCATTTGGGATCCTTTGGACTCAAGCATCTTGATGCAAACTGAAACCCTAATTTAAGGTAGACTGCCTTAGGAGAGAGTTTGTCTGGTCAACCCTTGGACTTCCTTGAGCAATTTGAGGACCTCACTGGAAATGTATTGAGAAAATATGGGAGGGCAAATTTTGGGGTACAACATTAGGATTTATATTTTCCACTTTTCTATTATGTAACTGCCCCAAAGCTTTGTAATAGCGTAAGATATTTATTTTCTACTTTTACTGTTTTCCTTATAACTGCTTAGATTAATAAGATTGTATGGCAAGACGTAAAAGAAATAATTAGCTAGCCTTAATTGCAAGATAAATGAATTGAATCAAGCACACTTTGCACACTTCACCTCTAGGGTAACCTCTCTCATTTCCTCAGAAAAATAATGGTCATGTCCCTTGAACGTAGGGATACCATTAGCAAAGACCCTCAATTACAAATCATCATAAAGATCATAGTCCCTCGATGTCTCTCGAAGTTTCCTATGGTATATGATCTTGTCCCTCGATGTTACCTACTAATATATATGATGATAGTCCCTTCAAATTCTTAAAGGTATCCTACATGTTACCTTCAATGACCATAACGACGACCCTACGCATGTCCCTTGAACATCTAAAGATAAGGCTTCCTGCTAACTAATGGTATGGATAACACTATCTAAAGGAGGAAAAAAAATACAAGAAAGACCTTGAGTGGGTAGTTACTGTTAATTTCTTGCTCACAACTTAAAACACTTTTTCACACCTCACACTTTCAAAAACATTTCTAAAATGCTTTATCAACACTCTTGAGGATTGATACAAGAGTTATCATAAAGCAAATTGCCTTGCTATTTGGCATTTCAAAACTTTTTCAAAAGCACAAAGCAATTTTCAAGCAAAGTGAGATAAGCAATTAAGATCCCGTAGATAACTACGGATGAAAAGGGTGCTAACACCTTCCCTTTTCATAACCTACCCCCAAACTCAAAATCTACCAAAGGTCTTTCCTGTTCTTTTCACCTTTCCTTATTGGATAAATGAAAAGTCGGTGGCGACTCTTGCTATCCGCAACAATTGCGATAAAATGCAAAATAAACCAAGTTAGTTCTCCCATCGTATTACACATATATCTAATAATATTTTTATTAATAATAATAGTATATTTCATCATTCACAAATATTATTAATTTTACACCATAGGCTAAGTTTTATTCTAATTATCTAATTAGAACTAAGTTCTCACATACCCTTAGTCATGACAAAATAACTTAAAATCAACAACAATGACTAAATATTCAAATGTGGCGTTACAACTCTCTCTCACTTAGGATATTTTCGTCCTCGAAAATTACCTTATGTAAACAATTCTGGATATGACTCCTTCATCTTGCTTTCTAATTCCCATGTCATATTTTCTCCGGCTGCTCCTCCCCAAACTACTTTCACGAGAGGAATTTCCTTGCCCCTCAACTTCTTAATTTCACGGCCTTTGATCCTCACCGGCAAGGTCTCAACCGTAAGGTTATCCCTCACTTGCATGTCATCTATCAAAATCACATGACATGGATCCGAAATATACTTTTGAAGTTGCGGCACATGGAACACATCATGAAAATTCGAAAGGTTAGGTGGCAAGGCCACCCTATAATAAAAAATTCCCACTTTGTCTAAAATCTGATATGGACCAGTAAATCGAGTAGTAAGCTTCTTCGATTTCAATGCTCATCTAACACCGGTCACCGGCGTGACTCTAAAAAATACATGATCTCCCTCCTGAAATTTAAGGTCTTTCCTCCACCTGTCATGGTAACGCTTCTGCCTACTCTGCGAAGTTTTCATCTATTCCTGAATTAGCTTCACTTTTCCGTATTTTTCTGAACAATTTCTGGCCCAAGTACCACGCTTTCACCAGATTCATACCAACACAACATAGTCCTACATCTCTGACTATACAATGCCTCAAATGGTGTCATTCTGATGCTAGAATGATAGCTATTGTTATAAGTAAACCTATGGAAGATAACTATCCCACATTCCTCCTTACTCAAGCATGCAAGCTTTTAATAAATCTTCCAACGATTGAATAATTCTCTCCGTCTGTCCATCTGTCTGTGGATGATATGTCGAACTCAATCTCATCTTAGAGCCCAACGCAACCTGTAGACTCTCCCAAAATCCAGAAGTGAACCTTGGATCTTTATCATATACAATGCTAGATAGAACACCATGAAGTTTCACAATCACACAAATATAAATCTTTGCTAACCGTGGTACCGGAAAACTGATATTGATTGGAATAAAATGAGCTGACTTTGTTAGCCTATCAACAATCACCCAAATCGTACGACACCCCCTTAGGGTACTCGTCAATCCCGTCACAAAGTCCATTGATATATTATCCCACATCCACTCTGGAACATCTAACGGTTCCAACAATCCAGCAGGTTCCTAATGTTCAAGTTTCGACTTCTGACAAGTTAAACATGCATACATAAATCGTGCCACATCTTGTTTCAATCCAGACCACTAAAATAACTTCTTCAAATCTTGATACATCTTAGTCGCACCTGGAAGAATACTCAAATTACTTCTATGGATTTCTTCTAGAATAATCTTTTTCATCTCCGAGTCATCAAAAATACAAATTCGATCTTGGAGTCTCACCACACCTTGCGCATTTATTTTGAAATCACTATCTTCAGACTGATTACCTCAAACCAACAAATCCACTAGTTTGACATCTAATTCCTAAGCTTCTTTAATGTTATCCAAGAAATCACTATTAATCTTCAATATTCCCAATATCACACTTTGTGGCGTCAATTCACAAACTAAACCCATGTCTCTGAATTTCTCAATCAATTCTAATTCTCTAACCATCATAGAAGACATGTGTAACGATTTCCGACTTAAAGCATCCGCCACAACATTAGCTTTACCCGGATGGTAATTTAAGCCAAAATCATAGTCCTTCAGCAGTTCTAGCCATCTTCGTTGTCTCATATTCAACTCCTTTTGGTCGAACAGATATTTCAAGCTCTTGTGATCACTAAATACTTCAAATTTGGAGTCGTAAAGATAATTCTTCCAAATCTTTAGTACAAACACCACTGCAACTAATTTTAGATCATGAGTGGGTTAATTCCTTTCATTAACCCTCAACTACCTCGATGCATAATCTACCACTTTATTATTCTGCATAAGCACTCCACCTAAACCCAATTTAGAAGCATCACAATATACTACAAACAATTCTTCAAGATTAGGTAATATCAAAATCGGGGCCGTCATCAATCTGTTCTTTAGCTCGGTGAAACTTTCCTCGCACTGAATATCCCACACAAATGCTTTGCCTTTACAAGTTAGCTGAGTCAATAGAAGTGCTAACTTAGAAAAGCCTTCAATGAATCGTCTATAATAACCAGCCAAGCCTAGAAAGCTTCTGATTTCTGTAACCGACTTCAGAGTCTTTCACTATAATACTGCATCTACCTTGGATGTAACTACAACAATACCATCGCCTATAATAACATGACAAGGAAAACTAACTTTCTCTAACTAGAATTCACACTTTGACAACTTCGCATATAGCTTATTCTCTTTCAATACTTGCAATACAACTCACAAATTCTCAACATGCTCTTCCTTTGATTTGGAATATATTAAGATATCATCAATAAATATGACTACAAGTCGATCCAAGTAAGTCCGAAAGATATGATTCATATACTTCATAAACACTCCCGACGCATTGGTAACACCGAATGGCATCACCAAATACTCATAATGTCCATATCAAGTTCTGAAAGATGTCTTCTGAATATCATCATCTTTGACTCGAATCTGGTGATAGCCTAATCTCAAGTCAATCTTGCTAAATACATGTGCACCAACCAGTTGATCCATCGAGTCATCTATTATATAAAGTGGATACTTGTTTTTAATTGTTACTTTATTCAATTGTAGGTAATCAACACAAAGTCTCATACTACCGTCCTTCTTTTTCACTAGTAACACTAGAACTCCCCAAGGCGATACACTTGGCCTCACAAATTTATTTTCAAGCAAGTCTTCTAATTGATTTTTCAATTTTTCTAATTCAGATGTCGACATTGTGTAGGGTTCCATACAAACGGGTCTAGTACCAAGAATAAGATTAATAGAAAGCTCCACTTCTCTTTCCGGCGGCACATCTGGAATATCATCTGGGAAAACTTCAGGAAAATCGCGCACTACCTGCAACTCTTCAACTGCAGCTTGATTCTCAATAAATAATAATCCCGCGTTACGTATCAAAGTGGCTCTTGAGACTCGATCAGGTAACACTCACTCTAAGCACTACTCGGGTACCTGATTATCTATACTCCCCGGGAAGCACAAACACAATAACATAAAAGGGGTTAGAATTGCATTCAATAAATATACGGTGGATATCACATGCTAATGAGTAGTAATTCACACCATTCATACAATTCACATGTCATTCACTACTTTACATAACCAAACATCAACTACATAACACATCATCAAATCATCAAAAATGTAATGCAATGATACCAACATCGACTCAATGCATGTGGTACCAACAGGGCATAAGCCCCCCAACATATTTCTGAATAGGGCAGTAACAGGGTATGAGCCCTTAACATAATTCCATTAAAGGATAACAACAGAGCATAAGCCATCACTAATGCATACATGTAACTCCATAATGAAACCACATAATTATGCAACCACATGGCATAATCGCATAACTTTACGCCGATACAGGTCGACAACATCATCATGTTACATCGCACCATTAACATCACACATTCTCCAAAATGCACATAAAGTTCCACGTTTCAACATAATTTCCATCATTACCCGCCTTCCTATATCTACTTAAGTCATCCTAATCACTACAGGTCAAGAGAAACTACACTTTATGCAAAAACGAGAAAGAAATCACGAAAACAAAATTTTATGCACATCAGCCTGCACATACGCGTATGGCCCCTGCCCCATACGTGTATGGCCTCTTTATGGCCTATCTCATACGCGTATCATATGCGTACCACCAGGGAATATTTCCCCCAAAAACTCCTCTAAAACCCCCATACGCGTATGGCTAGTCCATATGCATATGGCCTTCCCTTCATACGCGTAACGATAATTGGGAGTGCTGGCTTGGGGACAGGGCGCGTGTCGTACGCGTAAGGCCCATGGGCGTGTCCCCCATATGCGTATGACCTCCCCCATGTGCGTATGGCCTCCCTCATACGCGTATGGCCTCCCCCATACGCGTATGGCTTCCCCCATACGCTTATGGTCAGTCTACAACTTCCAAAAATCTGCTTTTGCACCAGTACGATTTCCACTCGTTTTGAGCACTTTCAACCTCCTAATTTGGACCCAAAATAACATTTTTACACATAGTAACTTATAGTATCAATCTAATTTTATTAATCTATCATTCTACAACAAGTTTCTACATCCAAAGTCTCATTTTTTGTCATCTTCCTAAACCTATATTTTCTAGATTGTGGTTTTCATGGAACAACACAACAACAACAAAAATTATCAATAACAATCACATAATTGACATCGTTCAATTTCACCATTTCACATATGATCACATAGAAACAACATCAATCAAACAAAGAAGAACACCTATAAATTATACACAAAACTTAAAGAGGAAAATGAACCCTCACTCTGATTCATCATTGTTGCTGTTATTCTTGGAGAACAACAAATCTAAATTTTGTTGCATACCCATTGCTTTTCGAGTTCAATGGTTATGCGCACTTCTATTTTCTGATTTAACATATAATCACCCTTTAGAGAATCCATTCTCCCCCTTACCTTAGTTTGGAGCTTTGATCCTTCAACAATAGTGAAATTCTCTTGCCCTAATTCTTCCTTCTCTTCCCTTCTCTGTTTCTACGTGACAATAGTTTCTCCCAATTCACTTTCTACCACTCTCTCTAATAATGTTTTTATCATCATTTAATAATAACCAATAAAAATAAAGGGACTAATAATAATAATAATAATATTATTATTATTAGTGGTAACTATACCATATATCTAATAATATTTTTATTAATAATAATAGTATATTTCATCATTCACTAATATTATTATTATTACACCATAGGCTAAGCTTTATTCTAATTATATAATTAGAACTAAGTTCTCACATATCCTTAGTCATGGCAAAATAACTTAAAATCAACAATAATGACTAAATATTCAAATGAGGCGTTACAACATACATTGATGTTCCCTCCATAGGTTAACTCTAGTTAATAATTAATGCATCATAAAATCCCTCAGTAGTTGTGACTGCATTTTTGAATTTGAAATAAGTTCTTCTATTTTTCATCTCCTCTTGGTATTGTAAGCAAAGAAGAGCATGGTTAGAGAGTTGACTTAGAAAATGAGTTAATTTAGATATTTTTGTTGTAAAATACCTAGAAATATGAGTTAAACCTTGAAACTAATATCTTGAAAATTTTGATCATCCAACTGATTAGAGCCTTAAGCCAATTGATTTGAACACCTCTTTTGAAATGATTTTGATCTGATTTTGAATATGCACAATCTCCATTGATTTCTTGAAATAATTAAATGCTCAAAGTTATCAGCAAGCTATTACTACAAAAAAAATACTTATAACCTCGAACAGAAAGTGGATTTAACCTCGGTTACCCAAGCGAGGAAACTAAGGGTGTCATAAAATTTTTCCGCTTTACCCCTTGGTTTCTGATTAACCGATGAGATATTTGAAATGTTCATTGGTTTGATCCCTAGGAACAAAATTTTCATATTTTCAAAACTAGCACGACATACCTCTCAGTTCCTGTAAGTAACCGAGGGAAAAATATATACTTTTAAAAATATAAATTATATTATTTACACATAATATTATATTACATTGTTTGCTAATATCCATTTTTTAAATCAAAATACAAAGTTTCTTATTCTTGGAGAACAACCAATCCAAATTTTGACAAATTTGATTCATCATTGTTGCTGTTATTCTTGGAGAACAACAAATCTAAATTTTGTTGCATACCCATTGCTTTTCGAGTTCAATGGTTATGCACACTTCTATTTTCTGATTTAACATAAAAATGTTAGATACATAACATAAAATATTAGTTAAAGGATAAGATGTTATGTAAGAACGCAACCTTGAAACACATTTTTTTCTACACTTGCAATCCATCCCGAGACATGTTCCAAGCTTCTTTAATTACAATATTTTCATGACAAATACTTTCATTGCAAATATTTGAGTTTCAGAAGATAACATATATATAATGGCGATGTTCACGTTTTATTGGATGTAGAGGGTTTCAGGTGGATTAATGTGTGGGCAATATCTTGAGTATTGTTAGTTTATGAATGCGGGGCATATATTCGTTGAAGGTTAACGAATAACTATACCTCTTGATTCTTTTATATAACCCAGGGAAAATGTTCTTTCTTTTTTAATTAAAAAATAAATAGGGACTTTCATCTCAGTTTTATAAAAGAACCGAGAAAATAAATTACTTACAAAAAATGGTGAATGGTACAAAATTGAAATTAACACGTATTGTTTATTTTTTATTTTTTTTACCATTCACCACTTTTTTTGTATGCTGCAATATTCAAACAAAGGACTTGTATTGTGAAACAACAACATTGCTTGCAATTTACAATATGTTTAGGAATAAATTTCTCAATAATGTCAACCGTGGAAAGCAATAAATTATGGGGTGTTTTTTTTATTCACAACATATGAAAGTTATTAAAAAATATAACAATGATCTTGCAAGAGGTGGAAACAACAACAACAACAACAACAACAACAAAAACACCATTATGTGAGATAGATTGCAAGAGCAGAAAAAATATTTTGTTTAAGATTGATGTTAGAAGAACAACATACAACACATATTTTTCTGTCTTGTAATCCATCCCAAAGAATGATGTGTACGAGTTTGAAGTGACTATATATGAGTTAGGTTAATGGTAAAATTTACGAGTACTTTTATAGAAAAATCTAATCGTCTAACCCCCCGATTATTAACAAACTGAAGGAATAGTATATTTAATTTTCAAAAAAAAAAAAAGAAAAAAGAAAGACACCACTTTTAAAGAAATAAAAATATAAACTGCATTTGTTGGGATTTGAAGCATATTTTGAATTAGTTTTCCCTCAATTATTTATGAAAACTACGGGGAATAATTTTTATTTTAAAAAAATAAAACATGGCGTCCTCGAATTATAGATTAATTTTTTGTTGGGTGAGGTGAAAGTTTTGTTAGAAAATGTATTATTTGTAGTATTGAGCACAATATAAATATGTATTCATTCCTCACTCTTTTTACACTGTATTCTTAACATTCTTTCTAATTGTATGTGTGTGAGATTATTCTCTCAAAATCATCATCATGACTTCTAGAGTCCTATCTCTGATGTTTTCACTTCTTAACAACAAGAAGAGAGATTCCTCAAAGAGTTTTCCAACAGAAATGTCCTGAGAATTCACACCCTGGATTCATAAGCTTTTAAAGAATGAGATTTCCTTAAGACATTTGAAGAATCAAATTTGTCCACCTTCTCTGCAGCCCCTCAAGAAAGGTGTATACATCATTAGTTAAAATATTGTTATCAAATTTTTACTTCACAAATTGAATAATTTATTCTAAAGTAAAAAGACACATGATATCTCTATTAAAAGAGTTTGCAAACATCATGAACCTTTCTCATGAAGATACTGTCCTCGAACCAGAAGATAAATGATATAACTTCAACGTCAAGGAAACATGATGTGAGTTTGAGAAACATCCATTAAGAATATAAGGGATAAGATTTTTCTAGGTCAATAGTGTTCCAGAGAACTTGAAAATTATCATCTATTGCATTGACATTGACTGTTAATAGAATAATACCTCTAATAGTAAATCATTGACGAAGGAAAAAATTCAATTTATAAGATATCAAACATAGAAAACCTCGACAAAGAAATAAATTAAATTTTAATTTGAAAAAAACGCGCGCAAATATAAAATTCATTTAAATATTTTCTTACAAAAATTGATATTTTAACAAAAAACATACCGAAAGAAATTGAGAATAACAAATTAGAGATAGTGACATCTTTATATGACCTTTTCATTTATACTATTAATAATTTCTTTGATTTTTTATTTTAAAATTTCTTTACTATAGTTAGTTGTTTTTCTATTTTGTATTTGTTATGGATGAGAATTTTTTTCTTTCTTTCTATGGATTCTTTAGGGTCAGAATCTTGTTTGAGGTAATAAATGAGAATTACATATAATTTTCTCACACACTAATAAATTCAATTAAACTAAAATAATCGTGAATATTTGTAAAATGATGCTTTTATCATGCATCTCAATATTGTGTTACCATAATTTTACAAAGTTTGATATTTAAGTTTCTCTCTTTACACGGATGCATTCAATTAATATCATCAAAACAAATACTCGCTAAGAGATAACTTTCACATCAATAATGTTTAATTCACTCTAGGAAAAACACGCACTAAGAGATAACTTTTGCGCCAATAATATTCAATCCACTTGAGAACAAACACGCGCTAAGAAATAACTTTTGCACCAATTGTGACTACATTAATAATTCTTGATTTAGACGTGATTAATAATTAATAATTTATTTAATTTTGAATCAAAAGTGAGATTTCTTCTAATCAAATGTAGTGTTTTTTTACAATTATACAAAACTTGATATTCAAGCTTATTTGTAAGTATACTAATGCATATTATTCACATTTATTCATTAAAAAAATGTCGCGCCAAAATGTTACTTAAATAGTCGTGGCTATGTTAATAGTTTATGTTTTAGATATGTATATTTATTTAATCGTTTTTCTCAGAGAATCTTTCACTTACATTGTTTATTACTAACTTCATTAATTATACATTCAAATTGAGATTTGTCATATTTCAGTACCACATTATTGCAATTCCATAAAACTTTCAAGTTTCTATTCTTGCATGAATGCATTCAACAATACACTCAAAAACTAACCCGCGCTAGGAAATAACTTTCGCGCCAAACTTCTTTTCTCCCACGAATGCGTTAAATATACACCAAAACAAACACATGTTAAAAAATAACTTTCACCCAAATTTCTCTTCTCACACGAACGCGTTCAATACACACCAAAACAAACACGCGGCAAACAATAACTTTCGCGCCAAACTTCTCTCCTCACACAAATACGTTCAATCCCCACTAAAAACAAACTTTCGCGCCAATTATGACTACATTAGTAATCTCTTATTTAAAGAATGATTGACAATTAAAATGAAGTACAACCAGCAATCTTATGAGTTTCCCATCATTTTTCTTTAAAAAACAAAAGTACTCTACCAAATATAGAACGTCTTACTTACAGACTTATAGGTAATAAACAGCATCACAAATAGATTCCCATGTAGTACTTGCAGACATTTCATAGATTTTCTTTATAGTACAACTTGGCAAATAGCCAGGTTCTTATAAATAAGGCTCCAAACATGATACCTTCCCTCTACCTAAATCAACATTAATATCTATTAATAATAATCATCAATAAATAAAAATAAAATGTCTTTTTAATCACAAAAAAAACTAGCAAGAAATAAAATTAACAAAAAGCACCCAAAAAACACACTCACTTTCTCTCTCTCCATGTTGAAACCCCAACCCATAATTTCATATCATTTTTCTCTTTCTTCATAGTACAGATAAAATAATATATTATTATTATTATTATTATAATATCATGAATCAATTATCAATGATATAAAATATAAAAAATGATTATTATTATTGTATTATGATGATATACATGGTTCCGTTCCGTGAAGTTTTTATTCAGAGTTGTGTGAGATCTACTTTGCCGAGTAGCGAGATTACAGAACCCTAATTCTACGGTAATTGCAAAGAATAATTTAAAAATTGTTCTTACTGTTTTGTCATCATCATCTTTGAAATTCGTGCAAATGTTCTAAACTATCTGCATCAGATCCACGCTATCGTTTTTCATTGATTGTGTTTTTGTTATTACTTCACTTTTTTTCACTCTAGGGTTAAGGGTTTTACTTTGCTTCTTCTTCTTCTCGTTCTGCTACTTACGTTCTTTCTGCAACTACTACGTTTTTTTTTTTTCTCTCTTCCGTTTACTTTGTGGTTCTTAGGTGAATCATCTTTCGCCACTTGTCTTATCTTACGTTGATTGGATTGGATTGGATTTGATTTAATTATTGTTTTTTTTTTCGGTTTGTTTGATAAAGTCAGTTTATTATTATTTTTTCATATTGATTTTGATTTGTTGTTTGCTTTATGCTAACACTTGCTTTGGTTGAACTTAAAACGTATGAGTTTTCTTGTATGATTTTTATTTATTTTTTAATTTGTAAGCATTAATTGTTGTAATCTGAATTGGGATATAAGGGTAACTGTTTGTTCTTAAATGCTGAATTTATTCCTCTGTTTTGTTCTGTTTATGTTTTGATACTGATGTTTGTTTGTTTGTTACACTGATCAGTTTTTTATTTATTTATGCAGGATTTGAAAAGTGGTTGGTTTTTTTTTAGGTGATTCTTTCTTGGATTACGATTGAGGATCGCTAGCGAGAAAGCTCAATATCGATCGGATTGATTTTCTGTTATGTTGAGGTGATGATTGAAATTGGTTTTTGTGATGGGATATAGGTTGACTTGATTGAAAATATCTGATTTGTATTTGATGATCTCAGTTAATAGTTGATGTTGTTATAGGTTGGTTGGTTGGATGCTGGTGTAGGGATAAGCTTTTTGTAGAACTGTTTGCAAATTGCAAGTCCTTTTCGATTTTTATAAGTTGACTTCTTATAGTTTAAGTCCTTTTCAATTTTAGCGAAGATTGGCTTGTAATATTTTGTCTTTTGATAGAAATATAGTTGAGATACAATTGTACAATCATCTATTGGTCGTTGAAAGTTTTAGTTACTTCAAAGTATTTCTCGGAGTATCATATTTTTCCGGGTTTTATCTTCTGGGCTGTATCGAAGAGGAAAATGGAAGCAGAGAGGTTTAGTAGTGAGCAGCTGAAGAGTAAAATGGAGGCAGAGACATTGGGTTCTAATCACGCTCCTGGCTTTCTTAGCCGAGCTCTTCCGGCTGTTGTACCCGTGCTTTTGATTTCGATTGGATATGTTGATCCTGGAAAATGGGTGGCAAGTATTGAAGGCGGTTCAAGATTTGGTTTTGATCTGGTGGCTTTCACGCTTATTTTCAATTTTGCAGCTATCTTCTGTCAGTACTTATCTGCCCGGGTTGCTGTAATCACTGGAAGAGATCTTGCTCAGGTATCAACTTTAGGGTTTATACAATTAGATACACAACACATGTAGTAAAATTTTTATATTTGAAATGCTCATAAACTCTGAATTGATTTAAACCCCGGCCCCCCCAAAAAACCTACCTGCTTATTGAATTGGTTATTGAGTCTATAGTGGATTTCTGTATTTCTGCTTCAAAGTCTTGCAGAAAATATGATGTTTACATGAGCAAGCTTAAATTGAACTCGATAAATTCACTTGATTTGTATGCTTTGTTTATAGACTAATTTCTCATTTGTTAACTACAGATTTGCAGTGATGAGTATGATACATGGACATGCCTTCTCCTTGGAATTCAAACAGAACTTTCAGTGATTATGCTAGATCTTAACATGGTAATTCCCTTACTCTTGATTAACATTAAATATCCAGTGAATTTGATTTACACAGTCATCTTCTATTTGTCAGTTTCTTTTGACTTGTAACTATGGTTTAAACCGTTTTGCAAGATCTTGGGCATGGCACAAGGATTAAATCTTATTTTTGGGTGGGACTTGTTCACCTGTGTCTTTTTAACAGCCACTGGTGCTGTTTTTCACATACTTCTTTCTGTCCTCCTTGTAAGTATTATTCTTCACCTGTTCACCATTCCTTGTTGATCAACACTGGACTTATTATATTGCCTTTTCGTAGGACATTGAGAAGGCCAAATTCCTAGGACAGTTTGTGGCAGGCTTTGTATTACTGTCTTTTATACTTGGACTACTCATCAATCAATCAGAAGTTCCACTTTCCGTGAATGGAATACTAATAAAGTTGAGTGGGGAGAGTGCTTTTATGCTTATGAGTCTTCTTGGAGCAACTCTTGTGCCTCACAACTTTTACCTTCATTCGTCTATTGTACAGGTATTATTTCCTCTAATTCCTAATTTCTGTTTGCATTTCTGCAAATGTAGTGAAATGTATGTCTCTATGGCATGCTGCCAAAGAAATGTCTTTTATTTGCTTGTATGTGTATTTGAAATGTCCGGTAGTTTCTCTTTGATACTATGGTTGTGTGGGCACATGCTTCATCTAAACTATGTTACTTGTATGGGAGCGTGTCCAGTTATAAAGGGTCTTCAGTCATTATTTAATAGGACTTTTAGATTCTTGCCTATCAATTCTATTACTGTAAGGATGTTCATCAGAGGTGTCTTATTTGAGGAATGTATGATATGAAATTGGAACATTGTAATCGTACATTTTAAATGGGAAAAAAAGTGTTTTGTGAATTCTCAAACTGATAGTCCTTTAGAGATAGTTTCTCTTGCATACAGAATTTAGTGTTATTTACCCAGTAGGTTTCTTATAATTATTAAAAATACTCATATCTCTTGATCAATGTGGGTCAGTGTTATCAAATATCGGCCATAGTAGGTTTTCTTACTACCACCATGACCAATTTGCAAATGATGGCTGCGCCATGGCGTTTTATGACGGATACAGCGGATATTTGGTTTTCCACCATCCGCCATTGATAACATTGATGTGTGTTTTTCTTATAAGATATCGTCTATGATCTGATATTTCTTTCACACTTTTCGTCAGCTATGCACCTAGTGGGAAAGAATGCACATCATGTTCTGTCATATTTGGTTGTAGTTGAGTTTTATCGATCTGATATTTAATATTCTTTTTGCAGTGGCATCAGGGACCGAAAAACATTTCTAAGGATGCATTGTGTCATAACCATTTTTTGGCCATCTTAAGTGTCTTCAGCGGCCTTTATTTGGTAAATAATATGCTGATGACCACATCAGCAAATGAGTTCTACAGTACAGGTCCTGTTTTGCTTACTTTTCAAGATGCACTGTCATCAATGGAACAGGTCTCTTTTACTACATAATTGGTTGACATGAAAAATTGTTCTCATCCTTTCTGTCAAACACATTCTGAACTAATATAGTTGTGATTCTTATTGCAGGTGTTGCGCAGCCCAATAACTCTGCTTAGTTTTGTATTCATTTTGTTTCTTGCAAATCAGACTACAGCATTAACTTGGAGTTTAGGGGGAGAAGTAGTAGTGAATGGTTTCTTAAAACTAGATATTCCAGGTTGGCTTCATTATGCAACAATTAGAGTGATTGCTGTGCTGCCCGCCCTTTATTGTGTCTGGAGTTCTGGAGCTGAAGGGATGTATCAACTACTTATATTCACTCAGGTTTTAGTCGCCCTGCAACTTCCATCTTCTGTGATTCCCCTATTTCGAGTTGCTATGTCTAGATCAATAATGGGAGCACACAAAATCTCCCAGTCTCTGGAACTTTTGGCATTGACCATATTCATTGGGATGCTTGGCTTGAATATCGTGTTTTTGGTAGAAATGATATTTGGCAATAGTGATTGGGCGGCTGATTTGAGGTGGAATGTTGGGAATGGCATGTCTGTCTCATATGCAATTCTTCTCATTGCTGGTTTTATGTCATTATGTTTGATGCTTTGGTTAGCTGCCACACCTTTAAGATCTGCCAATATTCAATTAAAAGCTAAGGTGAACTGGGATATGCCAGAGACTATACCGATTCCGCTGGTTGATGGTGAAGAATCATATATAACTGAAACAGTGCGTCATGAAGAAGCATCTGTTGAGATCGACGAACCAAAACCAGCTTTAGCTAGCACATTTGAGTACCCAGAAGTATCACTTAAAAGTTTTCGTCCCATTCCCGAAACCATAATGGAACCCGATCCCCAGGTGAATGCCATAAAGGGGAATAATTCTGTTGCACCATCAGTTTCCCCATCAGAGACTGGGGAAGCATCTACTGTAGTTGATGATAGTTCTGATTCTAGACTTGCAGATACAAAAACTATAATGGAAAGAGATGCCCCACTTGAGAAGACTGTGGAAATTGAAGAGGATTCAAATGCCGAAAGGGATGATGATGATGGAGAGTCATGGGAAACTGAAGAATCATCCAGAGTGGTCTTGCCAAATGCCCAATCTTCAACATCAGAAGGCCCTCCATCATTCAGGAGTATTAGTGGGAAAAGTGACGACGGTGGGGGTAGCTTCGGAAGTCTATCGAGAATAGAAGGCTTAGGACGTGCGGGAAGACGTCAGCTAACTCTTATTCTTGGTGAATTCTGGGGACAGCTTTATGATTTACATGGGGTGCCTTCCCAGACAGCAAAGAAATTTGATGTTTTGCTGGGGGTGGAAGACGATTCAAGACCCACCACTTCCTTGCAGAAAATGGATGCATGTGGAAAGAACTATTCTGAATACTCAGTATCTGCTGGCAGCAGAGCTTCTGACACTTCAATTAACGTTGGTCCGTATGACTATTCCGTGCAGCCTAGGATGCAAAGTAATTCAGAGTCGTCGTATGGTCTTCAAAGGAGTTCTTCCTCAGTGCGGGCAAATCCCATCCAGTTACTGGATGCATATGCACAAAACTCTGCCCGCAATTTCCTTGAATCTGGTGAGAGGCGCTATTCCAGTGTGCGCAGTCTTCATTTATCCGAGGCTTGGGATTATCAGCCAGCTACAATACATGGTTATCAGACTGCATCCTATCTTAGCCGGGGTGTGAAAGATAGAAGTTCTGAAAACATAAATGGTTCAATGCAATTGTCATCACTGAAGTCCCCTTCCACAGGTAATTCAAACTACAACAGAGATTCTCTTGCGTTTGCTTTGGGAAAAAAGTTGCATAATGGTTCAGGTGTAAGCCACCCCCCTGGTTTTGAAAATGTAGCTGTCTCGAGAAATCGCCAACTACTATCTGAGAGGTCCAATTATGATTCTTGCACCTCTGGACCTGCAGCTAATACAATCAATTCAGTTAATACTAAGAAGTACCACAGCTTGCCTGACATTTCAGGATATTCCATCCCTCACAGAGCTGGCTACATGGCTGATAAGAGTGCACCATGGGATGGTTCTGTTGGATATGGTTCTTATGCTGGTAGGATGGGATACGAACCCTCTTTATATTCAAATGCTGCATCAAGAGCAGGAGCTCATTTGGCCTTTGATGAAGTCTCTCCATCTAAAGTGTACAGAGAAGCACTCTCTTCACAGTTGAGTTCTGGTCTTGACACTGGATCCCTCTGGTCTAGACAGCCTTTTGAGCAGTTTGGTGTTGCTGATAAAATTCATAATGTTGCAATGGAAGGAGCAGGAAGAAAGCCGAATGCAATTGTTCAAGAAACTACATTTGAAGATACAGAAGGGAAACTACTTCAATCTCTCAGACTTTGCATTATGAAGCTCTTAAAACTGGAGGGGTCTGATTGGTTGTTTAAACAGAATGATGGAATTGATGAAGATCTGATTGACCGTGTAGCAGCAAGGGAGAAGTTTGCTTATGAAATTGAAGCTAGGGAGACAAGTCAGGTCGTTCATATGAGTGATACTCGTTACTTTCCTTCTGATAGGAAACCTGTCCCTTCGATGAAAAGCGAGGCAAATGCCTCTAGTCTTTTAGTTTCCTCAGTTCCTAACTGCGGGGAGGGATGTGTATGGAGATTAAATTTAATAGTAAGCTTTGGGGTCTGGTGTATCCACCGTGTTCTTGACCTCTCAATTTTGGAAAGCCGGCCAGAGCTTTGGGGGAAATACACCTATGTGCTCAATCGCCTCCAGGTAAATTATCTGAACAATTTGCTATCTTAAGTAGTCAGAATGTCTATATTTTTGCCGTGCTTTTTCATACATTTAGAAATGGACCCTAGTCACAGAATGCTGGCTGTTCCATATCCTCTAAAGGAGAAAACACGTTTATATGCTCTAAAAGTGGTATTCTATTGTTCAAATCCTAAAAAAATGAGTATTCATTTGTTGTTGATCGATCACTTGAAAAAATTTGTCCAACGTGTTATATATTCATTACTTGTTATATTGTTCATTGCATTCTCTTTCAACAATACTAGTATGTCTTTTCTGTGTTTTATTTTATCTTGCTTTAATGAGCAGGGCATCATCGAACCAGCCTTTGCGAAGCCTCATACCCCTTCGGCCCCTTGTTTTTGCCTTCAAGTTCCCTCTACACACCTGCAAAAGTCAAGCCCTCCTCTTTCTAACGGGATGTTACCCCCAACCGTGAAAGCAGGCCGGGGCAAATGCACTACTCCATCAACGTTTCTTGAGCTGATTAAAGATGTGGAGATCGCTATCTCTAGCAGAAAAGGACGATCAGGTACTGCAGCCGGTGACGTGGCATTCCCAAAGGGGAAGGAAAATGTGTCATCTGTTCTCAAACGGTACAAGCGAAAGTTAGCATCCAAGAAGCTTATTGCCAATCGTTAGGGGACTGGTTCTCGCAAGATTCCCCTTTCATGAACATAAACTCAATAACATTTTGCATTAACAAAATCAGGTTTCTTTGGGGATGTTTTATAATTTATACTGTGAAGCAGCTCATACCTGGATAATTTATCCTTTGTATGTTACATACATATAAGAAAAAATTATATGCAATTGTGGCAAACGGTTAAAAATGGTAGATGGAAAATAGTTCCAGTTTCTTTTTTGTTTTGTTTGGATTTCGTTGCTTATCTAGCTAGTGGATAGAAGGCAGGGAGACAATTAAGTTTTGACCCGATCGTTTCCTGAATTAACTTTTGTATAAACACTGAAATTTTGTTGTTTTAAAGTTTTTACAATGAAATCTGAAAAAATTGTAATGCAAATCCAATGTTGGTTGAATTGGTTTCGCAATTTCTTATTATTGAATCACATGCACAAAATTCTATTTTATGTTTAATTTGTTGCTTGGTAGAACTACTTAGTGGTGTTCAAGAGTTTTCTTCTATACTATATATTCAATATTATGCTGTTCTTGGTAGATTTGTACTAAGTTCTCCTAAATAATGTCTAGGGCATGATTTTAAATTGCGCTGTGTTCTATTAAGTAATGAGTTCTCTTAAATAATGTCTAGTGATGGTTTTAAATTGTGATATGTTTTCTTAAATATTTTATCTGTATCATAATAAGTGTCTCATTTGTATTTTTTCTATGTCTCAATAAATATTTCTTTAGAATATTAATATAATAGTTATTATTTTTTTTCACTACAATACATTAGCTTTTACGTTTTTCAATTATTCTACTAACTATATTAAATAAGAGTATTTTAGTAAATAATATTAATTTTATCATTAAAATCAATCAATCAAATTATTTTCTTAAAAATCGCGTAAAATTTAAATGAGACACTTGTTATAAAACATATGGACTAATATTTAAGACATGATTTTAAATTGTAGTTGTGAGTGTTGCGATTGTTGTTATTGCAGTTGCTATAATATGCATTGCAATCGTTACGATTTTCATAAATTAAATTTTTGGGTGCTTAAATCTTGAGTTTAGATAAAAAATACTTAAAAGAAATATGAGGAAAATTGTTGGATGGGATTTCAGAACGACGGCAAGAAGCATGAAGCATTATCTAAATTTACATTATAAATATGGTCTCATGCGATTGGGAGACTTCTGCATAAACAATATTGCAACTGGAATTGTGGTTAGGGACTGTAATTTAAAATTATGGTCTAAGATCTGAGTATGATGGTGAAAAATTAGTTGGAAAACAAAATTTTATTAAAGATAAATTCTTTGGTGGATATCAATCAATAACAATTATTATAGAGACTTCTACATCAATAATATTGCATTTGTGTACAAAATTAATAATATTGCGGCCGCAATTATAATTGGGAACTGCAATTTATAATCATGATCTAAGATTCGAGTATGATGTTGAAAAATTAGTCTGTAATGTTGAAAAATTAGTCTGTAAACAAAATTTTATAAAAAATAATTTCTTTAGTGGATATCGATCAATAACAAACACTACAAATACTTAACACATATTGTATATATTATAAGTAAAGAAAGAATATAAACATGCATTTACCTTGTAAACATGAGTCACACTCTTCATGGTTTTCTTCGGTTTTACTTTTGCTCTCAATTACTGAGTTGAAGTTTCCTATTTTTTTAATCTCTTTGCGCTTTCACCATCTCTCACCGTAATGAGTAACCATCCACACATGTATAAACCGAGGTGTCACTTTAGGATTGCAACCTCTGATCTCCATGCATACTTTTCACTTTAATATGTGAAATTGTGATTGAGATGCTTCTTAAGAGTTTCATAAGAACATCTCTCTGTTTGATATTGAGAAGGATGTATAAATCTAATAGGATTGGCAATGGTATTAATCTTATTAATGGAAAGATAAGAGTAGTTATTTATTCATAACATAAATATGATAGGCAAATATTAACATGTTTGAATTCACGTATTATTTTCAATCTCGCATTTCAAAAATGAATTTGTCGTAATTTTTAAAAACGATAAATAAAAAAGACATTCTATTAATACGAGTATTCAATGTATTTTTAAAAAATGTGTTGGATTACTAGATAAATTATAAATTTATACATATATATTTTAAAAAAAGAATTGATTAAGACATTTTTTACTTTTTATTAAATTGTTCAATTTATAATTTTTTTATTTGTGACAATATTATCTTTAATATGGTATGATAAACACCTATGGTATACAAGAGTTTTCTTCAATTTTATATATATTTTTTAAGGAAAAAAAGATTATATATTTTTTATTCTTTAATATAATTGTTTGATCAATCATTTTAACGGTGAGATTTAGTGTAAATCTATTAGATTTATATTTGGTGTCGATAAATCCAATCTCTATATGAGACACAATCCATTGATATTTGGTGTAAGTCTAATAGATTTATATCAAATCTCAAACGTTAATAACATTCGATTAAGAAGAACAATTATTAAATTTAATATGATAATTTAAACAATCATTTTAACGATTGAAATTTGATTAGATTTACACTTGTTATAATAAAGAACAATTATATATAATTATTTATAATAAAGATATGATAGGTGAATATTAAGATGTTTGAATTCACTTTCTATTTTTCAATTTCGCGTTTTAATAAGGAATTTATTGTAATTTTCAAAAGTGACAAATAAAAAAAACATATATAGAAATATTAAAATTCAATGTATTTTTGAAAAAGACATTGGATTACCTGATAATTGTAATCTTTATGATATGTAAAAAAGAAAATTATATTTTGATTTTGATATTTTTTATCTTTTATTAAAGTTATTTAATTTATAATTTTTTTATTTGTGACAATATTCTCTTTCATCTGTTGTGCGATAAACATCTATGGTGTACTGTACAAAAGTTTTCAATTATATATATATATATATATATATATATATATATATATATATATATATATATATATATATATATATATATATATATATATATATATATATATATATATATATATATATATATATATTTTTGAGGATTCATCTCTTATTGACTGAAAGGTAAGATTTATTATTTATTTATAATATAAATAAGGTAAAAAAATATTTACATGTTTGAATTCACGTTTTATTTTTCAATCTCGCATTTCAATAATTAATTTATCGTGATTTTCAAAAATGACAAATAAAAAGGCACATGTATAAATAAGAAAATTCGATGTATATTTGAAAAACACATTGAATTATCTGATAAATTTTTATGCATATATATAAAAAAGAAAATTATATTTTAATTGAGATATTTTTCATCTTTTATTAAAGTTGTTTAATTTGTAAATTTTTTTACTTGTAACGATTGATGGAAACTCACCAAAGTCTATGATGAATTTCTACTACAATAACAGTTTAATTATGAGACAAACAAAGAAAAGAAGACAAAACAAATAATTTCTGCAGAGTTTCTCTCTGCTCACAAACTGTGAAAACTTTCTAATTCACTTTGCAACTGTAAAATACTGTAAATGACTTGCTTGACTTGCTTACAAAAATAAGGGTTACTCCCTCTATTTATAATTGAGCTTACACTCTAAGTCCAAAGCCCAAAATATCTATTTTGTTACTAAATCAAATCTAATCTATTCTAGACTTAAATCAAATCTATTTAAATCTAAAACAAATCAAATCTTTTCAACACTATGAATTACAATTTAACACACCACCTAATTCATTGTGTCTAAACTATCTATATTCATCATGACTCTTAGCCTTCTGAATACTTCGACTTGCACTCCCTTCGTCATGATGTCTGCAATCTGATTCTCAGTTCTGCAGTGTTTCAAATTCATCTTCCCATCTTCCACCTGCTCTCGAAGATAATGGAACCTCATTTCGATGTGCTTACTTCAACCATGTGTTATTGGGTTCTTCGCCAGATTGATAGCTGACATGCTGTCGATCTTCATGGTAATTGCTCCATGATCTTTTCCTATTATCTCTTCGACCAAATTCACCATCAAAGTTGCTTGACATGCACAAAGAGAAGCAGCTATGTATTCTGCTTCGCATGATGATAATGTAACTACTGGTTCCTTTCTCGAATTCCAAGCAGCTGGTGCACCACCTAGCATAAATACATATCCTGCTGTTGACTTTCGATCTTCAGCATCACTACACCAACTCAAATCAGTGTATCCCACTAACTAGCATTCTTTTCCTTTATCAGCTGCAGGAAACAAAATGCCATAATCGAAAATTCTTTTGAGATACCTTAGTATCCTCTTCACTGCTGCTAGATGTGATACCTTTGACTTCTGCATGAATCTACTTACCATACCTACACTGTATGCTAAGTCAGGCCTTGTATGACAAAGGTATCTCAATGATCCAATAAGTCTTCTGTATTGGGTTGGATCAACATCATCTTCATCTGCATCTTTCGACAGTTGTAGTATTGGTTCTGCAGGTGTCGAAGTTGAGTTGCATTCTTCCGTCTCAAACCTCTTGAGAATTTCTCCTGCATATCTTCTTTGATGCATCATCAATCCTCTACTGCTCTTGTAGAATTTGATACCAAGGAAATATGAAATTTCACCCAAATCAGACATTTCGAATTCCTTGCTGAGATCACCTTTGAAGTCTTCGATCTCACTCTTACAGCTACCTGTTATCAACAAATCATCTACATAGAGACATAGTATAAGCAATTCACTCTTGCTTCTTCTTACATATACTCCATGTTCAGTTGTGTACTTTACAAATTCCTTCTCCCTTAGGAAACTATCAATTTTCTTATTCCAAGCTCTTGGAGCTTGTTTCAATCCATACAGGGCTTTATGCAGTCTGTACACCTTTCTTTGTTCATCATGTTTCACAAATCCAACTGGTTGTTTAACATAGACTTCTTCATCTAAGGGTCCATTTAGGAATGCACACTTCACGTTCATATGACATATATGCCAACTGTTTATTTCTGCTAGACCAACAACTAACCTGATTGTTTCGATCCTAGCAACAGGTGCAAAAACTTCATGGAAGTATATTCCTTCTTTCTATAGAAATCCTTTCGCCACAAGCCTTGCTTTATGTCGAGTTACTCCCCCTTTCAAATATGTTTTCACTTTGTATACCCATTTGACATCAATTGCCTTCTTGCCTTGAGGCAATTCGACAAGTGACCAAGTGTTGTTGTCTTCGATAGACTTCACTTCTTCGTTCATTGCTTTCACCCACTTCGAATCCTTCAATGCTTCAATTATATTGACAGGTTCAACATCTTCATAGAAAGCATAATGTACCAGATCACCTTCATTATCTATTACATCATCTGATGTAATCACACAATCTTGCAATCTTGCAGGCATGTGTCTTGTTTTTTGAGGCCTGCTTGTACTTGGTATATTTGCTGGTTCCTCTTGTCGAACTTCTCTTCTGACTTGAGTTTCTGGCTCTTCAAGTAGGATTTCCACTGAATCTTTCTTGACATTTTTAGTCCAATCCCATTCTTTAAACTCATCTATGATCACGTCCCTGCTGATCACAATCTTCTTTTTCACTGGATCGAACAATTTGTAGTCTCCTGTCGAATGATATCCAACTAGAATCATTTGACTTGACTTGCCATCAAGTTTTCTTATCAACTGATCTGGCACATGTCTATATTCAATAGATCCAAATACCTTTAGATGACTCAAGCTAGGCTTCACACCGGACCAACATTCTTCTGGAGTAATTCCTTCTAACTTCTTTGTAGGACATCTGTTCAAAATGTATGTTGCAGTCAAAACAGCTTCACCCCAAAACTCTTTAGGTAAATTCTTGCCTTTCAATATACTTCTTACCATATTCATGATGGTTCGATTCTTCCTTTCTGCAATTCCATTTTGTTGTGGAGTATAGGGTGACACCACCTCATGCACAATCCCTTCCTTTTCACATAGCCCGTCGAAGTCTTTCGACATATATTCTCCACCACCATCAGTTCTCAAAACTTTGAGCTTTCGACTGCTTTGTCTTTCGACCATAGAGTTAAACTTGGCAAATACTTCGATCACTTCACTTTTCTTCTTGATCATGTAAGTCCACAACTTTCGACTGAAATCATCTATGAATGTAACAAAGTATTTGTTACCTACCATCGAATCCACCTGGATTGGTCCACATACATAAGAGTATATGACTTCATGACTAGCCTTCGACCTGCTTCCTGCATCCTTGCTGAAGCTATTCTTGTGTTGCTTCGCCTGCACACATTCCTCACATACCTCATTTGGAATGTCAATTTCAGACAATCCTGAAACCATATTTTTTCTCTTCAAGTCTCTGATGTCTCTAAAGTTGTGATGGCCTAGTCTATAATGCCATATCCATTCATCTCTGATAGATGCATTCGAAAGGAACTTGTGCTCCATCACATTTAGTTCAATCTTGAAAGTTCGATTCTGAGACATAGGAGCCTTCAAGATTAATCTCCCATTTGCATCAACGACTCTCATCATTTTATCTTTGATTGACACTAAATAATTCTTTTCGACCAACTGCCCTATACTGAGAAAATTACTCTTCATGCCTGGTATGTAGAACACATTGGAGATTACTGACCTTTTGCCATCTTTCCTCATGATCATAACATCACCAATACCTTCAGCTGCTAGGGTATTGTCATTTGAAAATTTTACCATATTTTTCATTGAGGGCTTTATATTGACAAACCAGTCTTTCCTTCTAGACATATGTGATGAACATATTGAATCCAAGTACCATTGGTCCTTGAATCTATCTTCATCTCTTGTTGTGACCATCAGCATCATCTCTTCTTCTTTATGTTTTGCAAGCTTTGCATCACTTTCTTGATTCTTTCGTTTTTCTGGATAATCACTCGAATAGTGACCATATTTCTGACAATTGTAACATTGAATGTGACTCTTATCAGCTTTTCGACCACCACCCTCTTCTTCTATTTGCAACACCACCTCTTTGGTTGCCTTGGTATGGTCTTCTTTGATTCGACATGTTTCCTTCGATCTGGTTTCCTCTACCATTCGATTTGTTGTGGCCACCTCTACCTCTGTCGAAACATTTTCCTTTGCCTTTGGTTTCTTTTGCTGAATGTGCCTGCAAGGCCACATCACTCTTCGATTTTCCTGCAACTCTTTCATTCATTCTTTGTTCATGAGATTCAAGCGTCCCTTGAAGCTCTTCCTTTGTCAATTTTGACAAGCCTTTCCCCTCCTCTATCACCACCACTATGTGGTCGAACTCAGGAGCTAAAGATCCTAAGATCTTCGAAACAACAGATCTTGTTGTTAACGTTTCTCCACATATCTTGATTTGATTTACTAGTTTTGTAACTCTAGTGAAGAAATCAGATATGCTTTCACTGTCTTCCATCTGAAGCACTTCATACGTCCTTTTGTGAGTTTGTAACCTCACTTCTTTCACCTTCTCAACTCCTTCAAAAGACTTCTCAAGAATCTCCCAAGCTTCTTTTGCAGATTCTAAATCACTAACCTTTTCGAAATTGTCTGGACTGACACATTGATGGATTATAAATAATGTTTTATAACTCAGCTTCTCAGATTCTGTGTATTTCTTCTTTTCTTCTTCTGAAGCATTTTCTCCAAGCACTTCGACTCCTTCTTTTACAAGATCCCAAAGACCTTGACACCTGAATAAGACTTTCATCTGTTTGCACCAATTCTCATAGTTGTCAACTTTCAGAATTGGTAGGGTTGCTGGATAGTTTTCATTCCCATAACTTGTCATCATGAATTCTTCAATCGTTCTTGATTGATACTTGTCTTAAGCTCTTGATACCAGATGTTAGAAACTCGCCAAAGTCTATGATGAATTTCTACCACAATGACAATTTAATTATGAGACAAACAAAGAAAAGAAGACAAGACAAATAATTTATGCAGAGTTTCTCTCTGCTCACAAACTGTGAAAACTTTCTTATTCACTTTACAACTGCAAAATACTGTGAATGACTTGGTTGACTTGCTTACAAAAATAGGGTTTACTCCCTCTATTTATAATTGAGCTTACACTCTAAGCCCAAAGCCTAAAATATCTATTTTGTTACTAAATCAAATCTATTTAAATCTAAAACAAATCAAATATTTTCGACACTATGAATTACAATTTAACAATGATATTATCTTTAATTTGGTGTGTGCTAAACACCTATAGTGTACAATATATATATATATATATATATATATATATATATATATATATATATATATATATATATATATATATATATATATATATATATATATATATATATATATATATATATATATATATATATATATATATATATATATATATATATATATATATATATATATATATATATATATATATATATATATATATATATATATATATATATATATATATATATATATATATATATATATATATATATATATATATATATATATGAAAAGTCATATATTTTATTTTATTTAATATGACCGTTTGATCAATTCTTTTAACGGTGAGATTATGTGTAAGTCTATTAGACTTACACTTGATGCCAATGGATGTTGTCTTTATATGAGATAAGATCCATTGACACCAAGTGTAAGTCCAATAGACTTAGACACTAGGTGTAAGTCCAATAGACTTACACACTAAATTTCGATCCTTAATACCACTCGATCAAACAATCATATAAATAATTTATTTTTTAGGAAAGAAAGTAAGTCATATATATTTTTATTTTATTTAATATGACCGTTTGATCAATTCTTTTAACGGTTGATATTTAGTGTAAGTGTATTAGACTTACAACAAATCTCAACCGTTAGTAACATTCAATCAAACAATCATATAAATAATCTATTTTTTAGGAAAAAAAACATGCTATATATTTTTATTTTATTTTATTTCATTTTATATGACCGTTTGATCAATCCTTTTAACAGTTGATACATAGTGTAAGTCTATTAGATTTACACTTGGTGTCAATGAATCTTGCCTCATCCATTGACACCATGTGTAAGTCTACTAGACTTACACTAGATTTCATCGTCAATAACACTCGATCAAACAGTCATATAAATAGGCTATTTTTAGGGAAAAATAGACTATATATGTCATGTGTGATTTATTACCGCGTAGACTTCCTTACACTTTAACAGTAAATTGGAAAAAAATCATTAAAAAAATTGCTTCTGTTTGACTTCAAGAATAGGAGGATCAACATCAATTCTCATATTTGCTGCACTGCCTCCTATAATTCTCATAGCTGATTCAATAGTTGAGCAATTCAAGTCTGACAATTTCTCAGCAGCATTGTACGCAGCTGATCAATTATGACTTTTCCTACTTTTTGTGCCTTAGGGTCTTTCGAATCCTTGGAACGTCGGAGATCAAACTTTTCATTAGCAATCTCTCCACAACGCACAATTTCCACCATTAATTACCTGTTATAAAATGCAAATCAGGATGACAAATTTCGAATAAACCAAAAATTAGATCACTGATAATGTATAACCAACTCGAACCAAGCATAAATCATAAAATGTTGTTACATTGCATGAAATGATAGAAGACTCAGATACACTTGCTGGTCCATAAGCCGGGTTAATTGTATATGTTGGCTTTGGTTTCTACTCCTTAATAGAACCAGTTGTGGTAAATAAAAACATTATAAATCTAGATCTGAACCAACTCATGATCATAAATGGCTAACAAATATAGTAAAGGAACTTGAAACACATATATAATCAAGAATATAATACAATCTATTTGAAGGACCAATATCATAATAGCACATTGTTTGGTTGTATATACATAATAGATTATTAACTTTTCATGCCCAAACCAACAATGACCATTACTCCACTATCTTTTCTCACTAATTGTTGTTTTTCATGGCAGTTTTTCTGAGTCCAATTCAAAGTACTTATAGCAAGTGTCCTTATCAAAGCTTTTACTCCAAATGGATTATCTTTACTCAATCGGCAAGACCTGGCTTAAGAATCGGAGACAGGGTAATCGGGAGGACAGCAGCTGAAACCGTCATCGCAGCAGGTTGCAGACTCAGCAGGACAACATCCCCATGCAAAGCAATAGTTTCCATACTCAAACAGGAAACAACATGTAGTTCCAGTTTAGAAAGAGTAATATTCATCACAGACAGTTGAAGGCTTTACAGGTGATGGAGGAGTAAGACTGGGGTTTGGAGGGTTTAAACCCTTCTTGGTAGGATAGGATGCCATCATTGCAATTCCACACTTGCCATTATTGTTGGTTGTCAAAACATTCCTCTCCAACTTAATGTAACCATTCTTACCCCATGATGGTCCCCATGAGTTCCTCACAATCCAGTAATCAGTACCATTTTCGGTTCCGTATTCGACCAACACAACACCATGATCAAGTTCTGTTCCACACATGCCAGTAAAAACACCCTGCATCAATCAAAATCCAAATTTATGAGAACATTCATTCATTCAAATTTTCTCTTTACTGATTTAGAAGACGACATTGTACAATAAAATGTCATGTGTGATTTATTACCGCGTAGACTTCCTTACACTTTAATAGTAAATTGGAAAAAATCATTAAAAAAATTGCTTCTGTTTGACTTCAAGAATAGGAGGATCAACATCAATTCTCATATTTGCTGCACTGCCTCCTATAATTCTCATAGCTGATTCAATAGTTGAGCAATTCAAGTCCGACAATTTCTCAGCAGCATCGTACGCAGCTGATCAATTGTGACTTTTCCTACTTTTTGTGCCTTAGGGTCTTTCAAATCTTTGGAACGTCGGAGATCAAACTTTTCATTAGCAATCTCTTCACAACGCACAATTGCCACCATGAATTACCTGTTATAAAATGCAAATCAGGATGACAAATTTCGAATAAACCAAAAATTAGATCATTGATAATGTATAACCAACTCGAACCAAGCATAAATCATAAAATGTTGTTACATTGCATGAAATGATAGAAGACTCAGATACGCTTGCTGGTCCAGAAGCCGAGTTAATTGTATATGTTGGCTTTGGTTTCTACTCCTTAATAGAACCAGCTGTGGTAAATAAAAACATTATAAATCTAGATCTGAACCAACTCGTGATCATAAATGGCCAACAGATATAGTAAAGGAACTTGAAACACAGATATAATCAAGAATATAATACAATTTATTTAAAGGATCAATATCACAATAGCATACTATTTGGTTGTGTATACATAATAGATTATTAACTTTTCATGCCCAAACCAACAATGACCATTACTCCACCATCTTTTCTCACTAATTGTTGTTTTTCATGGCAGTTTTTGAGTCCAATTCAAATTACTTATAGCAGGTGTCCTTATCAAAGCTTTTACTCCAAATGGATTATCTTTACTCAATCGGAAAGACCCGACTTGAGAATCTGAGACAGGGTAGTCGGGAGGACAACAGCTGAAACCGTCATCGCAGTAGGTTGCAGACTCAGCAGGACAACATCCCCATGCAAAGCAATAGTTTCCATACTCAAACAGGAAACAACATGTAGTTCTAGTTTAGAAAGAGTAATATTCATCACAAACAATTGAAGGCTTTACAGGTGATGGAGGAGTAGGACTGGGGTTTGGAGGGTTTAGACCCTTCTTGGTAGGATAAGATGTCGTCATTGCAATTCCACACTTGCCATTATTGTTGGTTGCCAAAATATTCCTCTCTAACTTAATGTAACCATTCTTACCCCGTGATAGTCCCCATGAGTTCCTCACAATCCAGTAATCGATACCATTTTCGGTTCCGTATTTGACCAACACAACACCATGATCAAGTTCTGTTCCACACATGCCAGTAAAAACACCCTGCATCAATCAAAAGCTAAATTCATGAGAACATTCATTCAAACACTTTTCAAAGAAACAGATAACAAACCCGTAGTTTAATCTGTAATATAAAAAGATGATGAAGATGATTGAGAAAATGATGAAGATGAAGTATCTTTCAGGCTTCTTGTTGCTCAGTAATTGATGCTCACAATTGTAATAATGGGTCACACCTGATTTGCTATTGAAAACTTACTTATATGTGTAACAGAAAACAATTAGGGACATGAATTCACATTATGAGTCGATACATGTTAGCATGAGTCGATGCATGTTAGTTATACAACAGAAAATGAGTCGATGCAAGTTGTTATGAGTCGATGCAAACTGATACTACAATATATTATATAGCCAACCATTTTACATGAGTCGATACATAACAAGTATGTGTCGACACATAATGAATTGAATTTTGATTTTTGAAGATAAAACGTGTTATCTGTCGATGCATGGAGTTATGTATCGATGTATAAAAGCTGAAACTTGTTTTCCAGGGGCATCAACATTTCATGTGTTGATGCATGAAGTTATGTATCGATGCATGTTGTACCCAAAAATTTGCTCTCCCATATTTCTCAATACATGTCAAGTGAGGTCCTCAAATTGCTCAAGGAAGTTCAAGAGTTAACCAGACAAACTCTCTCCTAAGGCAGTCTACCCCAAATTAGGGTTTCATTTTTCATCAAGATACTTGAGTCCAAAGGATACCAAATGCTCACTATAGTCCTAATATGTTATCAAGATCATCCATGTCAAGTCTTAAGCCTTGCAGAGGAAGTTTGCTCAGTCAATTGCTCAAAGGCCTAAAAATCGACTGTGTTAGGGCAAAAGTCAACTGTGGCCCATATACAGTCAAACTTCAAGGTTTTTGGTCAACATTCTCATTTTTAAGTATTATTCACCATTTTATCAAGGGTTGATCATGATTCCTCAAGGATTACTCACAATTCATCAAAACCCAAAAGTTGTTAAATTAGGGTTTTGTAGGAAAAGTCAACTCAACGTTGACCAAGCATAACTTTCTCATACTTTATCAAAAATGACCCATACAAAGCTCATTTTGAAGAGGATGTAATTCCTTACAATCCATCTTCAGCTCCCAAGTTCAAAATGTGCACTCACAAGAAGATATGAATTTGGACATTATAGGTCACTTTGAAAAGTCAACAAAAACACCTTTTGGGTCAAAGCTTCATACATGAACATGGAAGACTCAATCGAGATGATACAAAAAGGGTTGCTTATAGGACATCCTAAGATTTCTAAAAAGTCCAAGAACACCTCTCTAGGGTCAAAATTGAGATAGTTATGCATTGGCAAAGTTGACCCTTTTTGCAAAATTGCCAAAAGCCAAATGTGTCCAAAATTGCACTTTTTGCCAAATGGGCCCAACTTTTTATGCTTGCACTAAGTTTGTAATGTGACCCACGACCCATGAGCCCTTCCACTTGTCATTATTTTATTTTTGTCATTTATTTTAATTTTATTTCATTTAAATCAAATAAAATCAAAATAAAATAATGAAAATATCAAAAACTAATTAAATCTTGAGATTTTGTGCATGATTAGGTCCAATACACAGCTGGAAACAAGATCAAATCATGCAAGGTTTAAAATGGACAGAAAAAGATTGAATTTGCTTGATTTGGAAAGATTTTGCACAAGGATCAAATCATGAATCAATAATCATAATTGGAGAAGATTTGAAACAAATGGCAACCCTAATTCATTCTTGGATACATAAGGAACAAGTTTAGATCAAATAAAAGGAGGGAGAGAGGCGTGCAAAGGGAGGAACAAATCTCAAAAATTGAAGAAAAATTGCAAACTGATTTCCAAGTTTCAGACCACCTCAAGGCATTCTAGTCATCCCAATCGTTTACTGGACATTCCTGGACCGTGTTGCAACCGTTAGCAAGCTTCCCCATGCTCAAAATCACACTGTAAGGTTCAAACGGTTTGTCTCTTTTCTTAAAAACGAATGCACTGATTCTGGCTTCTTTAGCATGAATAATTGACATATTTTTAATCCTTGAGATGTTTGCAAGCTAATGGTTATGATTAATTGTATTTTTATTGACTGTACAGCAAAATGCCATGGCTAGGGTTTTTTCTTTGTTTTTAGGGATTTACTGTACATGAACAATTGGCCATTAATAGTGGTACCATAATGCTCGTGAGGTTGCAACGATTTGATTGGTACCATTGGTTTTTATTTATCATGCTTGTATGAGATTTTGGAAATGCACAGGATTATACCTACACTCATATGTTTGTAGGTAAAAGCTTCTAGGGCTAACACGCGGTGGGAGGAAGAAGATGGTCACATGGCATTCTCTGACTTGCCAATTCAAATTTCGCGCGTTTTAAGAATTAATATTTTGTTTATACTACATAATAATTATTTGCTATTGTTTAGACAACTAACCATTCTGGCTCAGTTGGCAAGCGTGCCGTGTGATGATGCTTAGGGACCTGGGTTCGATCCCCAGGTCCCAACTTTGCTTCATATTATTTTTTCTCACATGTTCAGGTGCGCTGGTACCCCATGAGTCCACCATACATCATCAGATCAACATGCCAGATCCAAGGTTTCCCCCATGAGGGTCCACCATGTGCTGGAGCTAGAGTCAAGCGTACAGACAGGATCTGGAAAAGTCAATGGGGCCAGGAATTGTTGGGCCAAGAAATTGCAATCAACACCCCTTCCTTTTGCTAATACCAGGCCCATTCTTTCTCTTTTCTATTTTTTTCTTTTATTTAATTTAATTTACTTAATTATTTTCTAACACAATTAATTTCTTTTCACAAAAAATCATAAAATCAAGTTTCACAAAATTTAGAATTAGGTTTTTTTATTTTATCAAATTTAATTTAATGTTAGTTTAATTTAATTTAGGGTAATTCTAACTTTTTATATATAATTAAAATCAATTAGAAAAATTAGGGTTAACTTTTGATTTAATTTTAGTTCTTTTCTCAAAACAAAAAAAATGAAAAAAAAATGTTAAATTAATTATTTTTCTTAACTTAAATTAATTAGTAATTAGTATATTTTTTATTCAATTAAACTTTATTTTCTCAAATAGCAAAAAAAAACCACAAAAAATGATTTTTTTTTCTTTTAATTATAATTAGGTAGTTGGGGTCAAAACCCTAAATCTCTCATTTTTTCGACTCATCGCGCGCTGTTGTACTCCAAAATTTTCCCTCCCATATTTCTCAAAACATTTCAAGAAAGATCTCCAAGTTGCTCAAGGTAGCCTAAGGGTTGGCCAGACAAGCTCTCTCCTAAGGCAGTCTACCCCAAATTAGGGTTTCATGTTGCATCAAGATACTTGAGTCCAAGTGGTCCCAAATTCTCAACATTGTCCTAATATGTTCTCAAGATCATCCATGACAAGTTTCAAGCCTTGCAGAGGAAGTTTGCTCAGTCAATTGCTCAAAGGTCCAAAAATCGATTGTGCTAGGGCAAAAGTCAACTGTGACCTACATACAGTCAAACTTCAAGATTTTTGGTCAACATCCTCATTTTTAAGTGTATTTCATCATTTGATCAAGGGTTGATCATGATTCATCAAGGATTGCTCATAATTCATCAAGACCCAAAAGTTGCTAAATTAGGGTTTTGTAGGAAAAGTCAACTCAACTTTGACCAAGCATAAATTTCTCATAATTTATGAGAAATGACCCATCCAAATCTCATTTTAAAGAGGATGCAATTTCCTACAATCCATTTTCAGCTCCCAAGATCATAATATACACTCAAAAGAAGTTATAAATTTGGACATTATAGGTCATTTTGAAAAGTCAACAAAAACACCTTTTTTGTCAAAGCTTCATACATGATAATGGAATATCAAAATGAGCTGAGACCAAAAGTGTTGTTTAGAGGACATCTCAAGATTTCTAAAAAGTCCAAGAACACCTACAAAGAGTCAAAATTGAGGAAGTTATGCATTGTTGAAGTTGACCTTTTTTGCAAAATTGCCAAAAGTCAACTATCCCCAAAACTTCAAATTTTGCCAAATGGGCCCATTCTTTTTCACTTGTTTTGAGTTGGAATCATATCCCACGTGCTCTAGCCTTTGCCACTTGTCCATATCATATTTTTATTAATTGTTTTTATTTTTATTTGAATTAATTTGATTTAAATCAAAATAAATTAAATAAAAATCCAAAGCATTGATAACAAGGGATTTTGTGCTTGTTTCAGGTTCCAATTACAGCTAGCATCATTCAAATTTGTGCCAAGTCTTAGAGTGCACAAAAAGATTCAAAATAAGCCAAATTTGGAAGATTTTAAAGAGCAAATCAAATCAATATCCAAAGCATTGAAAGAAGAAGTTTCGGATGCAATTTGCAACCCTAATCCCTTCACTAATACATAAGGACTGCGTGTAGATAAAAAAGGAGGTTGGAAATCAGGCGCAGAGAAAGAACAAAATTTGCAAAAACAAGCAAAAGTGTGAGATCGAATTGCTGGTTAGAGGCGTCCTCAAGGCTTGGTATCTGTCCCAATCGCTTCCTGGCAGTCTCCACAAGCGAAAGCAATCAAAATCAAGTGTTTTCAAGCCCTACAACATGATGTAAGTCCGTCACAATGTCACTATGTTCTTGAATTCGATTAACATTATTCTTGCATCCATAGTGTAAAATAATTGCATATTCTTGATCACCATGATGTTTGCAAACTTTCTACAATACTCAATTTCATTTATATGGCATGTGCTGTAACTCACCATTGTTAGGTTTTCAAATTTGGTTTTAGGGCTTTCAGTTTCAGGGACAATTGGCCTTGGTAATGAGTATGGTTGTGACCAGGAGGATGAGACGAGTCTAACCATAGTGTTAGATATTATTTCCATGGCCTGCAGAGGATTTTGAGAGCACGCAATCTGTAGCAACAGACATTTGTCCGTAGGTATAGGCTAATGGACTTTTAGCCACAGAGAGAGGAAGGAGACGATGAAGTGTCGCTCCCTTACTGGCCCGTTCAAACATTGGCGTGCGTTTTTCTGAATTGTCCACTAGCATTTGTTTTTTTATATTATCATTATTTTGTAATATGTTAACAATAAGAACCAAATGCCCTAGTGGTGGCCATGCAGGTTTTCAAGGCATTAGAGGCTAGAGGTCAAGGGTTCGATCCCTGCCTCCAGCATTTGCCATTTTCTCATTTATTTTCAGGCAGTTCTATGCGCGTACCATCCAAGAGACCCACCATGGACCTTCATTATCCACGCGCCAGATGGCCAGATCTGGTGGCTACTACTGAGGGTACACCAAAGGGCCAGTCAAACGCAACACACTGAATTGCAGAAGGTCAAAATGGATCAACACAAATGGGCCAAATTCTTGCTATGCAAACCCCCTTTATTCAGGCCCATCTCCATCCTTTCACATTTTTTTAATTATTATTCTATTTAATTTATTTGCTTTCTATTTATTTACTAACCAATAAGACAATTTTCTTTTTTATCAAAAATCACAAAAAATATTTCATGTCCAAATTAAATTTTAGATATTTATTTTTTTAGTAAAAAAGGTCAATTAATTAATTAGGTTAATTTGTTAGATAATTTTAATCTATTTTGCAAATAATTAAAATCAATTAGAATAAATAGGTTTTTTCTACTAACTTAATTATTTTATTGATTTCCTAAAATAATCAAAAACCAAAAAAGATGTCATTTAATTATTTTTCATTAATTAATTTAATTTAGCATTTGATTTTAGGACTTAATTTCTTTTCTTAAAAAACTACAAAAACATTTCTTTTAATTAGGAGGGTCAAAACCCTAGTTTCGCATTCGATTCAATTTTCTCGTGCACTTTATTTTTTTATTCAATTATTGTATCTGCTCCCGGTTTGTAATAATTAAATTAGGACATTTATTTATTTTTATCGCTTTTAACTTTCAAAGGGTTTGTTTTTGGCGATGTAAATATCCGACGCCTTGTAATAGTTTAGTTTAAATTCTGCCCTTTAATTTCTGCAAATATTCAACTGCTAGATGTTTGATAATAGGGTTTGCATGACAAGAATGAATGACTAAATTTAAAACAGTTAGATCACCCTTAATTGTGTAAAGATAAAAATAACTGAAATCAACACATTCGCACATGCGCACTCCTAGGGTACACCCCCACTTGGTTTCCTTTGTAAACGGTCATTGAGTATAGGTTATTTTAGAGGTTGCCCTCTTGTCTAAAAGATCATAAGTTACCTCGGAAAGGTTGCCTCGGATATCGTTGCCTTAGATAAATGATCTAAGACATTAGGGTTACTACTAAGATGTCCTAATATTGCTTTAGTGACCGTATGTCCCTCTTTCGAATTGACCCTCAAACTCCAACGAAGGTGCTGCCTACTCACTAATAGTGGGATAGCATCGTCTAAAGGAAACAAACATAGAACGATTCCTTTTTCGAGTAGGTAGATTAGTTCTTAGATACTTGCTCATCCAAAACAAAATTTTCACACTTACACTCTTTTACAAACAAGTTTTCAAAAACACTTCATTACACTCTTGAAGACAGACGCAAGAGTTAAATCGAAGTTAAAACAAAAGCTTTTCAAAACCCACAAACATAAAGAAAACAATTTTGAAAATGATGAGCAAGTACCTAAGAGCCCGTAGATAACTACTGATAGAAAGGGTGCTAATACCTTCCCTTTCTATAAATCTACCCCCGTACTCAGAAATATCTCGAAAAAGGAATTTTTCTGTGCTTTTTTCCTTTCCTTGTTGGATAAAATAAAAGTCGGTGGCGACTCTTTCTTACCGCGACATTTTGCAAAAACAAACGCAAAACACAAACCAGCATTCCAAAAAACAGTCAGTTCTTCCATCGTATTATAGAACTGGCGACTCTGCTGGGGAATTAATAAGTGGGGTGTACCTTAGGATTAGTTCATCATAATGTTTTCAATTGCTTGATTTGTATGCTTTATCTTTGTGGGTTTGAATTTGAGTTACTATAGATCCTAACCCGGATCTGGGGATACCTTTTAGGTAAGTAGCAATAGACTGTGAGGGAACTGTACGACGTAGACCGATACGATTGAAGCAGTAGCTACGTTGGTGTGACACTTTAGTTTGTACCGATATCCCTTGTGGAGAAACAAGGAAAATATGGGGCTGCTAAGGGGTCATTAAGCACCAACTGACCTTAAAACCTATATTTGACCAACTTGGCCATTGAAAAGTAGCAGTATGCTACACTCATTGAGACCAAACTCTCGCGATGATTCCGGCCGCAAGAAAAGGTTGCTAAACTGGAATTATGACCGATCGAGGGTGGTCAGTGATATTGAGATCCTCTAGAACCCGATTACTATTACTAGGACAGGTTGAACCAACTAAACTGAAATAGGGTAATACCTAAACTCCATACCAGCCTGAAATCTAAGGGCTACTGTGTGACTTGTTTTCCCTTACCATGTTTTCTATCTGTGAATACTTGTGGTGTGTTTCTATCATGACATCATGCATCATGACATTGCATGCATATTTCATCAAACTAACCTATTTCAAAGACCGAGGGGATTCATCTTTTTTCTATTTTATAGGTCATGGCATCTATGCACAAAAATACTATTCGGATCAACTTCGTACAAATCCCTGTTGAGCTTAGGGATCTGGTTGCAAAGGTCCTTGATACTTCTTCTTTTGTCAGAAGACATGGTCACCTCCTTGGTTTGGTCACTTGTAAGATGGATGAGCAAATGATGAGCGTCTTGTTCCAGTTCTTTGACCCGTTGCATCACTGTTTTACCTTCTCGGACTATCAGTTGGTCCATACCTTGAAGGAGTTCTCTGATTTACTTGGAATTTCTATTCTAGAGCAGGCGCCATTTACAGGTTGGGAGATAGCTCTTAGGACAGAGGATGTTGCTACAACTCTACATCTGACAAAGGCTGATATAATGTCTAACTGGGAAACTTGGAGTGGGGTAAGAGGCTTCCTGGCTAAGTTCTTGATTGATCAGGCTCAATAGTTTTGGGACAGTTTGGACTTTCAGGCATTTGAAGACATCCTGGAACTTCTCATTTATGGTTTGGTTTTGTTCCCTAATTCAGATTCTTTCATCGACGTGAACATAATCAAGATCTTTATGTCCCATAATCTGGTGCCCGCTCTCTTAGGTGACATTCTACATGCTCTTTATGCCCGTGCTGCTCAGAAACGGGGAACCCTTATGTGTTGTGCACCATTGTTGGCGAGGTGGTTTATTTCTCACCTCCCGAAATCTGTTTTGAAGAACAAGGAAGGTATGGGTTGGGCCTACAGAATTATGTCCCTTGCTCATACGAACATCATCTGGAGCACTAAAGACATGGAAGAAGTAGCTGTTATTGACCGGTGCGGAGAATACCCCAATGTTCCTTTGCTTGGAATTTGGGGAGGAATAACCTATAATTCTTGTCTGGCCTTACGACAGTTTGGGCGAGCTTGAAAGGACGGTCCTCATGAGTTACTGATTCCGAGCATTGTCTTTGACTTCTAAGGGAATGTTGAGGGACATCACCGCGGATTCATACGAGCTTGGAATAGGGTTAACAGGTATGATCCGCATGAGCTAGGATTGAAGACTTATCTTCCGATGGAACCATATCTCCGGTGGGTTCGAGCCCGTGCTCAGAAGCTGGGGATTCCATACGAAGCTGTCTTACCGATAATTGTAGAGCATGCTGATGACGAAGGGGTTCCTCATACTATCCTCCATCTTTATATGCCTACTGACATTGGGACATTAAAAAGGTCTTAGATCCAGCTAAAGGAAGAACGGGATACTTACAGAGATAAGTATCATGAGCAGGAACATAAGATTCTAAAGGTTACAAGGCAGCTGGAGAATGAGAAGGTCCTCAACGACTATGTTAGCACGGGAGGAAGACGAACATGGGAGCGCTGATGTCTTTTGTTATTTCTAGTTTTGATTTACCTTTCAATTTTTCCTTTGTAACGCCTTAAAGGCATTTGTCAAACATTGTTTCAGTTTTAATCTAATAAAAGTGTGTTTCATTTTGGTTTACAAATTTGAATCTCCCTAAAGTATTTGAAATCATATCATATGCATTCAATTCCCATGCACCTCATCACAGGTACCCTTACAGGTTTCTCATCTTCTTCGCTATTTATTTCAGCATTATTTCTTCTAAAACGTCCACTGATCAAGCTATTAAGGCTCTACAAGTTCAAAATGCTCAGTTCCAGGAGATGTTCATGAATTTGGCCAAGGGTCAACAAGACTTGAAGACTCTTATCTTGAAGGACAAGAAGAAGAAGAAGAAGAAGACGGTCCTTCTGAATATGGGTCATAGATTTGGGAATAGGTTGCGACAGGAAGTTGATCTGTCTCATTCATCTAGTAAATATGAAGAAGATGATTCATTTGTGACCTCCGTAGAAGACATTTCTACTCCATTGATGACAGTAAAGAAGAACTTATTATCAGCCAGTTTATTTCCGGGTTGTGGCGAAGGTTGCCACCTATGTTCCATCCTACCTACTGGTTATCATTTGTTGAAGTCAGATGTCCAACGCCTGATGGATAATAAAGAAATCTTGTTCGAGAAAACTTTAGTTCCATTGATTCCTGTTGAAGAAGTTTCCATAATCACCATTTTCGCCAATTCTTCTAAGGCTTCCTCGAGAAAGCCTGTTAGAATTACATATGTTCTGAGAGTTGCTCCATTGATCATTACTGTTCCTGGACCAATCCCATATACTTCAGATAAGGCCGTCCCGTGGCACTATGGGGCCGATGTGTATTATCACGTGATTAAACAAGACTTGAAGGATGAAGAGGCTGATACTGATGTCAACAATATTGTTGGATCTAGTAAAGTCACCCGAAGCGGAAGACTTTTCTCCCCTGAGATCTCCCCACCAATTGTTCAAAAGCCTGTTGTTATTACACCTGTCAGTACGTCTGCTACTGTTCTTGTTCATGTTCCAATCATTACCCCTGTCGCTGAGTCATCTGACACTCGGAGCAAAGGGATCACTGGTGGGTCTGCCCAGACGGAGGCACCAAAGAAGATTACCGTTGAAGCCTCTAGACAGGAGATAGAGGAAATTTTAAAGATCATCAAGAAAAGCGACTACAATGTAGTTGGACAACTGGGGCAAACCCCGTCGAAGATCTCTATGTTATCTTTATTGCTGTGCTTAGAGGCCCATGCTAAGGCTCTGAATGCTTTCCTGAAAAATGCGCATGTGCCACAAGAAACATCTGCTGATTAGTTCAAAGATTGTGTGGCTAGTTTGACGGTAGATAACGGGCTGGGTTTCTCCGACGCAGATTTGACTGCCAAGGGAAATAATCACAATGACGCTCTGCATGTTTCAATAGAGTGCAGGGGCACTACTCTAGCTCACGTGCTGGTGGATACTGGGTCCTCGTTGAATGTTTTACCCAGGAAAGCGTTAGATCGGTTGGACTATGAAGAGTTGGTGCTGAAGCCGAGTAACATTGTGGTTAGGGCCTTTGACGGGTCCAAGAGGATGGTACATGAAGAAGTGGATATTCCAGTTAAGGTTGGTTCTCAGATTTTCGCGTCTACATTCTATGTGATGGACATTCGACCATCTAATTCTTGTTTGTTGGGTCGCCCGTGGATCCATAAAGCTGGGGCAGTAACTTCTACGCTCCACCAGATGCTGAAATACCCAGTGAAGGGGAAAATTGTTACGGTACGAGGAGAGGAGGAGTACATGGTGAGCCACCTCAACTCTTTCCGGTATGTGGAGATGGATGGGGAGTTCATTGAAACCCCGTGTCAACATTTTGAAGAAGTCCCCCAGACCCTGGCATCAACTGAAACTGTTACTGAAGATCCTCCAATGAAGATGGCTTCCCTAAAAGATGCCCGGGCTGTTATTGAGAAAGGTGGGTGTGCGAATTGGGGCCAACTCCCTGACTTTACACATAAGACTGACAAGTTTGGTTTGGGTTTTACTGCAGAAGCTCAAAGGGCTGTTCGGCGTGCGCGGATTGGAAGACCTCCCCTGCGTATTACTAATCCTGAAGTGAATATGATTGAAGACGATGATGAAGATTCAGAGTTTGATAGCTGGATTTACCCGACTGCCGACGGTGGACTAAATAATTGGACGGCAAAGGACTTCGTGCCAATTTCTTTTATTACACAGTAATAGACTTTTGTTTTGGATTTGTAACAAACAATTTTAAACTTTATGGCCCGGTGCCTTACCCGCGACACCGTGGCTTTGTTTGAGGGCTTATTATGTGTCATTTCCATATATCATCAATAAAAGCATTGGACGTTTTCTTGCATTACAAATTTCGCGCTCCTTGTTTTTCTTTTTCTATCTTGCAAAACAGCTATTTGTCTTACACACACTCACATATCATGATCCACATCCACTCTGGATCCCATTGATAACGACTCTGCTATTGTCAGTTATGACTTCAAAAGTCCGATCAACCAAGCCAAGGACGAAGGTGAGGACGATTGTGAAGTGCCTGAGGAGCTTCCTAAACGGTTACTACAGGAAGAAAGAGCCATAAAACTTACAAAAGCCACCGATTCTGATGCCTCCAGTTGAAGGGAGACCCTTAATCCTACACTCGATAATGAAATGGGGTGCATGCTGGGGCAGCATGACGAGTCTGGCCGAAAAGAGCATGCTATTTACTACCTTAGCAAAAATTTTACCGACTGTGAGATCCGATACTCACTGCTCGAGAGAACTTACTACGCTTTGGCATGGGCTGTTCGCCAGCTAAGACAGTATATGCTGACTCCCACTACCCTATTGATATCAAAGATGCGAACATGTTGACGGCACCTTGGCCTTTTGCAATGTGGGGCATCGATATGATTGGAAAGATTAGACCTACTGCGTCCAACGGGAATCATTTCATCTTAGTAGCGATTTATTACTTTACAAAGTGGGTTGAAGCAACTTTCTTTGCTACGGTAACCAAGAACATCGTGGCACGGTTTATTCGGCACAATCTGATCTGTCGATACGGTGTACCAGAGAGGATCATTACGGACAATGGTACAAATCTCAATAATAGGACGATCATCGAGATCTGCAAGTAGTTCAAGATACAACATCATAACTCTTCTCCTTACCGGCCGAAGATGAATGGGGCTGTAGAAACGGCTAATAAGAACATTAAGAAGATTGTGCAGAAGATGATGGTGAAATACAAAGATTGGCACGAGATGTTACCGTTTTCTCTTCATGGGTATCGTACCTCAGCGCGGACGTCAACAGGGGCAACACCTTATTCCTTGGTATATGGCATGGAGGCAGTCTTGCCCATTGAAGTTCAGATACCCTCTCTTCGGATTATGAAGGATGCAGGTTTGAGAGAAGATGACTGGATACAAACCCGTCTTGATCAACTGAACTTAATCGATGAAAAGAGACTTACTACTATCTGTCACGGTCCGACGTATCAAAAACGGATGATCAAGGCATTTAACAAGAAATTCAGACGACAAGAGTATGAAGTTGGGGATCTAGTGATCAAGCACATCATTCTACCACAAGGTGATCCTAGGGGCAAATGGACCCCTACTTACGAAGGGCCATTTATGGTTAAGAACATTTTCTCAGGAGGAGCAATGGTTCTAACCACCATGGATGGTGACGACCTTCCTCACCCCGTCAATGCAGACATAGTGAAAAGATACTACGCATAATAAAAAACCCGCTAGGTTGACTGGCCTAGGAAAAAATAAGGGCTTCCCGGCGAACCAAAAGGGTTCGGGCAAAAATAAGGGATGAAAATGAAAAAACTGTACACCCGGCAAGTCGAAAACCTGAAAAGGAGGCTTAGGAAAAAAAGGGTATCCCGGTGAACTGAAAACCCGAAAGGGCAGTCCAGGCAAAAATTAGGGATTAAAGCGTAACACTATGTCTCATTGGATTACCTTGCAATCAGACTTCGGTATCGACTATCAAACTCGGACGACACCAATCAGTCTGATCCACCTTTAACCAAGTAGCAAAGTGATGAGATGTTCGAGGACATAAAGGCAATAGTAGAGTTGGAACCCAGTGAGATTGTTCACATAGCTGTTTTTCTTTGTTTTTCACAAGTTGTATAAATTCTATTTGTTCGGCGGCGTTCTCTTACTAGGACGTCAGCCTCTTGTACAAAAACGCCTATTTACAGGGTAACTTCAAAACCAATACAAGTCATTTTTATAAAGAAATTTCAAGCTGTTTTCCTTTTTCTATTTTGTTTTGCAAAGAACGTCCAATGTTCAAGTTTTTGATATATGCATTTGACCTTAATTGTTGCTCATAAATATTTACATGCGAAACAAAAGACGAGTACTTGTAATATCAGAAACAGGGGCAAACGAGAAATGTCCAAGCCGTACAGTTGCTCTGTCCACCAGGTATAGGGATAGACCTAGCTGGAGGAAACGATTGAAAGTACGTTCATTCCCCGCAGAGTAAGAGAAAGATAGTGGTGTTAGCTCTCCCCAGCTGAAACTCGCAACTATGAATGAATCGGTAATATTCTTCCCAAGCAAAGTTTATCTACCATCAGCACTAAAAAGTCTTATCATCCCCAGCGGAGCATATAAAATGTCCCCAGTGGAGTATAAAAAATTTATCCCCAGTGGAGTTTGAAGATTATCCCCAGTAGAGTCTAAAAGGCTATCCCCAGTAAGGTCAATTTTGGAAAGTCATCCCCAGCGGAGTTCGTTCCTTTCACAAGCAGAAATTCAATCCCCGATAGGGTTCATCATCACCAGCTACAGTAATTCATCCCCAGCTGAGTTTATCAACGGAATCCTCAGCAGAGCATCTCTTCCCCACAAAGTCATTCTCTCGTCAGCTTATTCCCCAGCGGAGTTATCCTCTCCTGCAGGTTATTTCTCACGAACATCTTCATCCACTATCTCCAGCGGAAACGAAGAATTCACTTCTTTTCTCCAGCAGCAATCCGAGATTTATTTTCCCCAGCTCAAAACATCACATTTCCATACATCATGACATGCATACGCATCATATGACACAATCTTATTTATTTTGAGAACATCATCGCTTGATACATATCATGCATTACATATAACTAACCTTTACCTTTCAGGAAAGATTCTCACAAAATTCAAGCTATAAAGCTTTTACCTTAGTTGAATTACGGACGGGTTCCTAAATCTTAGCGAAGATGTTTTCTCAGTTGAATTACGAGCGAGTTCCTAAATCTCGACAAACATGGTCCTCAGTTGAATTACGGACGGGTTCCTAAATCTCAGCAGAGATATTTTCTCAGTTGAATTACGGGCGAGTTCCTAAATCTCAGCATAGATGTTCTTCAGTTGAATTATGGACAGGTTCCTAAATCTCAACAGAGATGTTTTCTCAGTTGAATTACGGGCGAGTTCCTAAATCTCGTCATAGATGTTCTTCAGTTGAATTACGGACGGGTTCTTAAATCTCAGCAGAGATGTTTTCTCAGTTGAATTACGGGCGAGTTCCTAAATCTCGGCATAGATGTTCTTCAGTTGAATTACGGACGGGTTCCTAAATCTCAACATAGATGTTTTCTCAGTTGAATTACGGGAGAGTTCCTAAATATCAGCATAATTGTTTCATCAGTTGAATTACGGACGAGTTTCTAAATCTCATCAATGGTGGAGGGTTCAACGACCTGACCATAAATTCAGCCAAGAGGAAGCTGGATGAATTGGTCGACACGGCACCTCCTCAGACGGTGACTTTTGAAAAGGTAAAGGGTAGGTCGAAACCTATCACCTTTTATCTCGAAGAGCTCCCCGGAGGGGCCCTCAACACGGTCATTCCTCTGCTGATAAGAGAGAGAATGACTAACTTTGACGTACACCGCATCCTCGTCGATGAAGGGAGTTCCGTCGACGTAATGTACAGCCAACTATTCCAAACCCTGCAGCTCGACGACTCACACGTCTCACCTTACGTGGGATCAGACTTGCAGGGCTTTAACAGCTCGACTTCCAAACCTTGGGGATACGTTGAGCTCATGGTCACGTTCAGCGAGGATACATCAACAAGGTAAGTCAAGGTGCATTTCCTCGTCATAGATTTCCCTTCCCTCTACAACTGCATTATGGGAAGGCCAACACTGGCAGAGCTGACCGCAGTACCCTCTATCGTCCACCTGAAGATGAAGTTTTACACCAAGAGGGCACGGGTCGCCACCATCCAAGGGGACCTAGCAGCTGCCCGAAGGTGTTTCAATGCGGCATCCAAGGGATGCGATACGATCGACACCGGTACCAAGCCCGCCAATAGAGCCGCAACGACACGACCAGAACTTCAGAGGACAGAGCCCGTCAAGGTAGAAGAGCAGAAATCCCCTCTAGAGGTCGACTCAATATCCCTGGACACCCGCTTCGACCAGGATGAGCCTCCTAGCGGCGAGAAAGTCCCCTTCTGACCAATTCCGGACGGGGACTTCGAACTCATCCCTCTCAGAGAGGACACAAGCAAAGGAGTGAAGATCGGCACCGGCCTCCCTGACTTGGCAAGGAAGCAAATCAAAGCCTGCTTGCGCGAGAATGCATACCTATTCGCGTGGAGCGCCGCGGAGATGCCCGGACTCGACCCCGAGGTCGCCTGTCACCGTCTTGCCATAGATCCAACCGCTAGGGCAGTAGTACAACGTAGACGTAGGAAGTCTCTGGAGAAAACGGAGGATGCTGAAAAAGATGTAAAAGACCTCATAGAGGCAAATTTTATTTCCGAAGCCCGGTATTCAACCTGGCTGTCAAATGTTGTACTTGTCAAGAAAAATAATGGAAAGTGGCGAATGTGTGTTGATTATACCGATCTCAATCGGGCATGCCCGAAAGATGCTTTTCCTTTACCCAACATAGATATGCTGGTCGACAACTCGGTCGGTTATAAAATAATATCGTTTATGGATGCCTATTCGGGCTATAACCAAACCCCAATGGCCGTAAGCGACAAGCATTACACTGCTTTCATGACCAACTCAGGCAACTATTACTACAATGTAATACCCTTTTGTCTAAAAAACGCAGGAGCAACATACCAACGAATGATGAACAAAGTATTCCACAACCAAATCGGGGACATGCTCGAGGTGTATATGGACGACATGATCGTCAAATTCCGAGCAGACACCGACCATGCCGCTCATCTCAAAGAAGTCTTTGCTCAAGCAAGGCAATGCAAGATGAGATTTAACCCCGATAAGTGTACGTTCAGGGTCAAGGCGGGGAAATTCCTCGACTTCTACCTGACAAAACGAGGAATTGAAGCTAACCCCGATAATTGTCGGGCTTTCTCCGACCTCCCCACACCCACATCGAAAAAATCCATACAAGTCATGAACGGCATGCTCACCTCGTTATCCCGCTTCGTCGCGAGATCCGTTCAGAACGCCCTCCCCTTCTTCAAGCTCCTTCGCAAAGAAGCATCCTTCGAATGGACCGAGGAATGTGAGAAGGCGTTGCTCCATCTCAAACAAAGTCTATCTCAACTGCCCGTATTATCATGACCCATCGACGAGGAACCTTTGTTCTTGTACCTGGCCGTCTTGGTCGAAGCCGTCAGCGCAACCCTCATTCGCGAGACGCCCGACGGACAAAAACCCGTTTATTTCACGAGCAAAGCACTGCAAGGTCCCAAGGTCAGATACCAATAGATAGAGAAAGTAGCTCTATCCCTCGTCAACGCGGCGAGGAGACTCAGACACTATTTCCTCGCGCACACGATCATAGTACGAACTGACCAGCCAGTGAAACAGCTCTTAGGTCGACCGGACATGGCAAGTCGAATGTTGAAGTGGTCCTTGGAGCTTTCTGAGTTCGACATTCAGTACGAGAGCAGGAAATCCATAAAAGCACAAGCTTTGTCCAATTTCGTCGCAGAAATGACCGCTCACAACCCCCCCCGCAGAGAAAGAGCACAAGTGGATCATCTTTGTCGACGGAGTGTCCAGCCCATCCGGAAGCGGCGCAGGGACCCTCTTAGAGAACGAGGAAGGTGTGGTGATCGAGCACTCGCTCACCCTCTCCTTCCCAACTTCTACCAACCAAGCGGAATACGAGGCCCTGCTCGCAGGACTAAGATTAGCCGAGGACCTAGGTGCCCGTGAAGTACAGATTTTCACTGACTCTCAACTCGTTGCTTCCCAAGTCCAAGGAGGCTATCAGGCTAAAAATAACAGCCTCATCGAATATCTGAACTTAGTCAAAGAGTACATGAAGAAGTTCGACTGAGCAGAGATATCGCACGTCCCGCGCGAGCAAAACACAAGGGCCGATATACTTTCAAAGCTCACAAGCACGAGAAAAAAGGGCGTAAACAAATCCGTCATACAAGAATCTGTATCCCGCTCGAGCATCGAAAAAACCTCGATCCCGCTCGAGGTGAACGCCATCGGAGACAGCTCGTGCTGGATGACCCCGGTGTTCAACTTCCTGACAAAAGGCGAACTCCCTCCAGACCGAACAAAGGCAGCCGCGACCAAAGGACGAGCGTGCTCCTACGTGGTGATCGAGCACAAACTATATCGTAGTGGATTTTCCATCCCCCTCTTGAAGTGCATCGACGAATCCACAGCCCCCGAGGTATTACGGGAAATACACGAAGGTATTAACGCCCAACACATGAGCGGAAAGTCCCTAGCAAGGAAGGCTCTGCGAGCAGGGTACTACTGGCTGACAATGCAACAGGATACCAAAGACCACGTCAAGAGATGTGAAAAGTGCCAGAAGCACGCCGACATGCATCTCGCTCTCCCACATGAGCTGAATATACTGACATCCCCGTGGCCGTTTGCCTGGTGGGGGATGGATATCCTCGGACCATTCGTACAAGGAACGTACCAGAACAAGTTCCTCATTGTGGCCGTGGATTACTTTACAAAGTGGATAGAGGCCGAGGCCCTTGCGAAAATCACCTCCCATAACATCCTCCGCTTCTACAAACGAAACGTCCTCGCCCAATTTGGAATCCCGCAGGCGTTGATCACAGATAACGGTGCCCAATTCACCGTCCAAAGCTTCCGAAGCTTCGTCACCAAACTCGGTACCAAACAACATTTCACCTCAGTCGAGCATCCCCAAACCAACGGGCAAGCCGAGGCCGCCAACAGGGTTATCCTGCGAGGACTTAAGCGCAGACTGGGCGAAGCAAAAAGGGGGTGGGTCGAGGAACTACATAGCGTCCTATGGGCTTACCGCACCACACCCCATTCGACGACGGGTGAGACCCCGTTTCGACTAACATATGGCACCGAGGCCGTCATCCCCGTAGAAATCAGGGAACCCTCCAGGCGGACAGAGATGCCTCTTGACAAAGAAATGAACGACGAGGCCCTGATAGATGAGCTTGACCTGGTCGAGGAAATCCGATCGGGGGCAGACCTGCACGAGGCCACTTTGAAACAACGAGTAGCCATGCGTCACGATGACAAGGTCATCAGACGCGAGTTCCAGGTCGGCAACCTAGTCTTGTGGAGAAACCAGAAAGATTCCCGCGAAGGGAAATTGGCCGCGAGCTGGGAAGGACCTTACCGCGTCTAGGGCGCTACGGGCACCAGAGCATATTATCTCGAGCAGTTAAACGGAGAACCACTACCATGACTCTGGAATGCTGCAAAGCTGAAACAGTACTATAGCTAAGGCCCTCAACCACTGTGGACTTTTGCCGTCGAACATTCACCCTTAGCCAACAAAGGGAAAGTCTCGACCACGTAGACGAGTCAGGGTACGAACCCGACCTACCAACTACCGAGGGGCATACCGTCGTTCACCGAATGAGTCGAACGCTAATGCCCGGCAGGGACACCTCGATCGAGCTCCACTGTCGAAGTACCCACATGGGAGAACACCCAGCTCGCGATGGACAGTTCACGCCGCGAGCGTCGGACCCCGATTTAGGCCATACGCCCGACATGCGGACTCCACTCCGCACAGTCGACACATTTCGAAATGTGTCGAACCATCACGGGGGTCGAAAAGGTATCTCTGCTCGAGCACAAACTTTATCAAGTGTTCGTTATAAAAATAACAGTCGAGCATATACCTATATACTAGCAGATAATTGCAAACAAAAACATCTATCGAAAAAAGCAATCATAAAATGGATTAATGATGTACCAACCACGAAGGCCGACGATGTTCAAAGTTACAATCCAGGGCACGACGGCCCAAAGAAATTAAGAATAACACGGGCGCGCAGGCCCAAAAAGCAAACACGGGCACGCAGGCCCCCAAAAAACAAAGCAATATACGGGCACGCAGGCCCAAACAATAACAAAAAGTTAATAATTCCCCGGAGTGTTGACGGCCACATCAGGAGAATCAGGAGGAGGCACTACCTGGCCGTCGATGATCTGAGACAGAACTCCAACCCCTTTGGTGTTCAAGCCCGGATTTAGCGCGGACAACTGACTCACCGCAGCCTTAAACCCATCGGCCAAAGCGCCAACACAATTTGACTCTAGGAGGTGGATGCGAGCAATGAGATCCGCGCGCGTATGCAAGTCGGCCATCTCCTCTGGCTCATCCTTGGCGGGAAGCATAACGGATTTCAGCTCCCCAATCTCCCTCGACAACTGTTGGTTGTCGCTCTCCATCCGTTCCTTATCAAGCTGAAGGAAGCCTCTCTCCTCGAGAGCCTTGTCAACCCTCTCCTTCTCCACGACAGCAAATCAGCCTGTTCACGGAACATTTCCTCGGACCGTTCGAGGGCTGCCTTCAACTTGCGAGACTTGGTCGCAAGAGCCGCCTTCTCCGACTCCAGCTCCCTAACCTGGTCCATAGAATCTGATCCTTCCCCCGCGAGGACCACAACCATCTCGACCATCTTTACCACTCCAACAATGCTAGCAGCAAGGTGTTTCCTCCAACCTTCCTTGTCCAGCCGCTTGATGATGTCAGCCTCGTTGTCGGACACGGTCAGGGGAAACCCCTCAAAGAAGTCCTTCTCTACAAAGCAAGGCGGTAAGCCAAAAGCCCGGGCAGAAACAGGCTCATCAGTTGTTTCCGCTCCATCCTCTGGCCGACTCCTCTTCCTGCTGACCAACGCAGTTTGGCGCTCGGCGTCGGGAGAACCCGAGGACCCACTGGATCCTTCTCTGCCCGAATCAGCAGGCGGACCCATCCGCGTGGCTTGCTGCGGTCTCACCAGTCTCTTATTTATCTTCTTGTCCTGTGTCAACTTTAACAACCTTTCACGTCGCTCCGCCATGTGACCTACAAAGGAAGCGAACTAGGGTTAGCTACGTAAGATTAAAGGCAATTAAAAAGGAATAACAATAAGAGAAAAGCAAGAAACCTAGGAGATCTACGACCTTCCCGTAGTATTGGCATTCGACGAGCGCCTTGGTATTAATAGGGCGTACCTCGAACGTCGGATAACCATCCTCATCAGGAATGTTGTCCCCTTCCCTGGTGACCCACCGAGCAGGAAAGAAGCCATCAACAAACTTGTTTAGGATGCCGTAAGCCTCCTCATCCTCGGGACTCATACCCCCAGCAGGAGTATGGTGGTGCCCGAGACCATGGTCGTAATGAGCCGAGCACCAATGAATAGGGAACCTGGAAATCCGCCCGACCTCGGGATTACCCTCGGCGTCCAAACAGGGCTCCCCATCCTCGTCGACCACAGTGGCCGGTTCGAACAAAGAATCTAAGGCCGTCTGGGTGGACGGTTGTAGTATGTACCATTTGTCCTTAAAATCCCTTACAGAGTCCATGTACATCCTAAACAGTCTCTTTGACTGCTTAAGGGACACCCAACTATGTCTTCCTCCTCGGGACTGGAGTTGCAGGTGGAAAACCCTGAAGAACAGGGGAATCTTCGCCCCAATTCTCAGGAAACGACAAGTTAGCTCGAATGCCCGGAGAAAGGCAATCGCGTTGGGGTGGAGCTGGGAGGGGGCCAGGTTTAGATGGTTGAATACCCCATCTGGAAGTCGTTAAAAGGAAACCGAAGACCAAGATCTCTGAACACGATCTCGTACATGGGGAACGCATCTTGGGTGAACTCCGAGCAGATGCAAGCATCCCTCGCCGGCCTCACTATTTTAAAGTTCCGTTGAAATCCTTCTTGAGTACCTCCGTACTCAACGACGATATAAGCTTGTCTGTTGCGATGGCTGTACACCGAAGCTATTCCCCGGGGCTCGACACCCACCCAATCCAGCGTGGTGTCGTCGACGGTGTCGACCAGGGTGGTCTCTTTTGCTGTGCTTGTATCCTCGACGTCATTACGCCCCGAGGACTCAGGAATGTCGGCCATTTACCTGCAAAGTACATGAAACCGGTGAATTTAACAGCAAATCCGCGTGCCCGCCACAAAGGCGGGGAGAAGTAAGCAACGCTCAGATCGAGTCTACAACCATTCGCAAGAGAAACGAGAAACAAGTGGATCTTAACTCAACACCGACACCCCGGTGCCCTCCGCGCATCAACCATGAATGACACGAGCGCAACATGAGTACCTCGGGCGAAGCTTGAATCGCGCGACCAAGTTCATAATTTCACTTACCCGGTACAAGAATACTACGGGGAAACTAGCCTGCATACTAACGAAAGGATGAATATCCCGGTTAAGTTCATGAATCTACTAACCAGAACGCGTGAATATCGCGGGCAAGATCATGAAACATATGCCTAAACTGATGAATGTCCCGGGCACAACCATGAATCAGGCGCCTAGCACGCTTAAATCTACCGGGCATAATCTCCAGATACAAGTTTCTACTAAGCAAAACGTCATCAAAACTACCTACAACGTGGGAAATCAAAGGGAAAGGATACTTACTTGGAAGAAGATGCGAAGAACGACAGTGGTGGAAGTAGTCGGACGGTGAACAACGCGGCAGTCTCAACGGCGTTATGGGAACTCGCAACAGTAAAAACAGAGAAAATAGGAAAAGCGCAAAGAGGTGAAACGGATTGTGGGCCCTGGGATCCTATTTATAGAGATGACGTGGAATATGAAACGTCGCACCAGGGAACCACGAACCTCCCCCGTCCTCGACGCCTGCTAACCTAGACAATGATGGCCCTATTCACTAGGGCGGCGTTGCAATTTCCAAGAACTACACCACGTGTCCAACAGACGCAACTGACGCATCCCCGCAAGCAATCCTCGAGCACCCCTCGACATGAAAATACCCGGTATCGGGCACGAGGTCCCCGCGAAAGAACGAATTGGGATCAAGTCATAACTCCTGTACCAGGAACAACGACTTGGGGGGCTCCTGTTCTGGACTGGGCCTGCCCTTGGCCCAAATCACAAGTAAGGCCCAATCCAAACCGTGCCTCGAGCTATGCTGGGAACCATATCCCCCAAACATACCCAGTCACGGACTGTAGAACTAATACGGCTGTGCCCGTCGCGGCCCGCAACGAGAGGCATCCCCGACCAAGGGCATCCCAACTCGAGCCTTGCTCGAGCATCCTCCCCGTAGGGCAGACTCTCAGTCCCTCCGAATGCTTCGGAGTCCTTAGAGCTCCGGGAAGACCGCGTCTTCTTTCTTCCTTATTCTTCGCAGAGCATCATCCAGGAAGGGGACCACGTGCAGGTTCCCACTACTTACGTAGAACCTGGCAGTCCCTCTGTTGGGCCAATTTTGGTCGGCCCAATAAAGGGACCTTGGCTCAGCGCTGGGGGCTATAAATATCCTCTATTCCAAGAGGGTCATGTATTCATTCTTTACACACCTACATACAATTCACTTGCTCATTCCGTCGCTTACTTTATCATCGGAGTGTCTTGCAGGTACCCCCTATCTCTTTCAGATCCAGTTCGAACCAACGGTGGCGGTCCAACTCTGATCAGGTAAGATTATATATATATATGTTGTAAATAAAATTTACTTTATTATAATATGTTAAAATTAATTTTAGTTTATTTATTCAAATATATATTATATATTATAAATTGATTTCAGTTTATTATTATACAGTAGATATTAATTTCAATTTCAGATTATTTATCCAAATATATACAATATATTTAAAATTAACTGTAATTTATTACAATATATTAAAAAATAATTTAGTTTATTATAATATGTTAAAAATTAATTTCAATTAATTACATTATATTAAAAATTAATTATAATTTATTATTTTATGTTAAAAATTAATTTCAAATTATTTATGAAAATATATATAATATGTTAAAAATCGTGTGAACTATTGACAAATCGTGCGAATATATCAATTTTAGTTTATTCAAAATATATAGTATATAAAAAATCTTGTGAATCTATAATATAAGAGAATTTAATCTACCAAAAAACCTCGTGACTTCATGTATGTTAGGCTAACCAGATTTTTGTTCTACTTAGCACACTTCACTTTTTTTTCTTTCTTTCAATTTTTGCTCATTTCTACAATCCACAATCCATGTTCCTTCTTCAATATGCGACAGATACTCAGATGGTTTCTCTTCCAAAACTTAAATCATACAACATCTATTATTCCACTAATGTTTCATTTTCCTATTCCACCTTCACATTCACTATTTGTTCTTTCAACTTCCATCGATACTTCCCTCTCTATTCTTCTTCTAATGCCTCTGTCTTCTTCTTCTTCTTCATCATTTTAATTCAATTTAATTATTTTAGTTTTAGGATTTTAAGCTCTGTGAAGCATGATCTGTCTTTTTCTCCTTCTTCTTGTTTTTATTCTTTGTTCTTTCTTTCCTCTATTTCAGAAGATCGATTTGGTTTTTATGTTCACTCTTTTTTGGTGATGTTATATTGACAAAAACTGAGAATCAAGATGAACATGAAATCATATTCTTCGATTTCCAACTGTGTTTTGGTGATGTTACGATTTAGATCCTTACATAAGTTACAAGTGCAAGGTTAGGCAAATAATGTTATGTTCAGCTGATTAGCTTATGTATTATTCAATTAGGAATATGCATGGATGAATTGTACCTATACTTATACTTTATATAATCTGATCTGTATAGTTTGCAGCTCCTGTTAAGCAGTGGAAATTTTGTCTCATTATTTGACAACCTGCACATGCTTTTGGTTTTTTGTTTGAGATGTTTAAATTATCATATTTGATACATTCTTGTATATAATTTATATGATATGATATTCAATATTGTTCTTATGTAAACTAATTGGTGATTACATGACTCTTTTTGTTTGTCTCATTTCACTAAGTTTGGATGAAAATGATGTGAACACGGGACTGCCCTGTAGAAAGAAAGCGTGAAGCGTAAATTGAAAGATACTAAATTGGTAGTAATTTGTGTTACTATCACTAATGGAAAGATACTAACTTTATACTATAAGTAACGTTAATATTATAAATTTAAATTTGAGATTATAGATTGATTTTGTAATAACTTATACTTTTGCTCATAACCATTTGTTAAAATGAATTTGTTTGATTTTCTAAGTGGAAAACACTCTAATGTCATTCAAAGTAAATAAAAGATTGTAATATTACACTCATTCTTATTTTTGTTAGAAAAAAAGAGAGGTTGAAAGTGATTTTGTTAAAGGAGATGCATTATCTGTATATAAATATTTTTATACTGTTATTTAATAGAATTATAATATTTTGTCGTATCATATAATTTTTTTTTGTATTATAATATAATTTGATCTGATTCTTGTTCGTGATTAGTTGATAATATAATTTTTTTTTTACTTTGTCAAAACACTATCCATTTTCTCTTAATTTTAAATAAAATAATTTATTTATTTATTCTTTCTGTTCTCATTTTTTCCGCTATCAACTAATTTTTTTATTTGATGAAATTCAAATTTATTAAAAATATATTTAATTTCTTTTTTTTTTAATTTCTTTTTTTATAGTCAACATATTTTATCATAACATCTAGGATTAAACAATCTATTTTTTTGAATCGACATTGGATAAAAACCAATTGCAATGGTTGAAGTAGAGAAGTGGTTGTCTGATAGTAGTAATCGTACTGCATTTTTATGTTTGATTAATATTTGTCAATAAAATTATTAATAAATATCAAAATATCTTTGATTTAATGATTTGATTTTATTATTGTTAATTTTGAATATTATAATTAATTGAATTGAAGTTGTTGAATTACTCTTACTATTAAACGTCTGTCATGGCTAGGGATGAAAATAAACCACGCCAATTAATAGGAATCCACGACTTAACTTATACAAGTCTAGATTAGATTTTTTTTAAAGTAGAAAAGACCTAAGTTTTTTTATAAATTTATTTAATTAAAAAGACTATGTCACAGACAATAAAAAAAAGCCTTTTAAGCATATCAGACTGACCTATTTAAATAAATATGAATAAATTTAATATTATTATTATATTTTATTTGTACTTTGAATTAAAATTTAAAAGTAAAGTTTAGTTATCTTGAAGAACTTATGAAAATAAGTTTAAAAAAACTTATGAATAATATCATATGTAGTTTTCATAAGTTTAAGATTCTTGTACTAACTATGGATAGTTCTACTTGCAAAATTGAATACACCAATGACACACAAGCATGCTTTCGAAGCACTTGATAGGACTTTAAAAGTTGTTATGAGTATATACACAGTGACTCAAAGGATATGTTTGGTGGAAAAGTTGTTGTTTTTGGAGGTGATTTTAGACAGATTTTTATCAGTTGTCCCTCGAGGCAGTCGTTCATATATTGTACACTCTGCCATAAATGCTTCTTAAATATGGCATTCGATTCCGGTGTTAACATTAACAAAGAATATGAAGCTGCATTCTGGAACAACAAACAATGATAAAAAGAAAATTGCTGACTTTTCAAATTGGCTGTTGAGAATTGGAGAAGGAAAAGTATCTGAGCCGAATGATGGTGTTGCCGATATTGACATACCAGCTGAGCTTTTGATAACAGGATTCGAGGATTCAATTGTTGGGATTGTTAATAGTACATATCCTGATTTTATTCATAACTATTGTTTGAACGATTACCTTAAAGGTCGAACAATTCTTGCGTCTATGTTAGAAATTTTGGACTGAATAAACGACCATATTCTTGCCTTAATGCCAGCTTTTCATACTCATCCATATAATTATACCATATTGTATTTATCAATCTCTTTTCACTAAGCTATTTCACTTATCGATACAGGAGACATACATGATTATTACAGCTCAAATTCTATTGATAAGTATGAAATTCACGATGCTACTGTAGTTGATATCCTCACTCCAGAATTTCTTAGTTCCCTACATACATTAGGATGGCCTAACCATCATTTAAAGTTAAAAGTTGGAACACCTTTTATGATCATGTGAAACACTTGTTAACAGGTAATATGATTAGTGTTTTTTCTAACTAATAAGTATACTATTATCATTTTGTTTAATTTTACATATTTATTTTATGTATAGATGTATTATTAATATAAGTATTATTCAATTATGTTAATATGAAAGAATCAAAATGATTTTCATTTAATTATTATGTAATACATTTTCTTCTTTTTTTATATTTTTATTTTTATTTTACCCTATTTTTTTAATAATATATAAGTAAATTACTATAAACTAAATTATTTTTTCATTTTACTTAAAATCAAAAAATAACTTATAACTACATATATAGTTTTTTTATTTATTTTTGCTATACAATAATATCAATATTAAATAAAATGAGAGGGGCAGAACAGGTATTCGTGCAAAGGCACGAGTGTCATACTAGTTTATAATAAATAAATTATCATAATCTAGTGGTGAGGTTGCTAGTAATGAGAATGGAAGGACATAGCTTTAAATATTATATGAGACAATTATTATAAAAATGTTATGTTTTTGAATTTTAATATTTAACACAAAAACAATAAAAGTTTAATAAAAAAAAATATTAATATTAAAATAATGTAACATTGACATATAGGTAAAAATAGTGTCACGTCATATAAAATCCATTCAAATTTAAAGGGGGACGGAAATTTACAATTAAACGTATAATCTTTTTATTTGTGACAATATTGTCTTTAAGTTGTTGTGTGATAAACACCTATGGTGTACAAGAGCTTACTTCAATTATATATATATATATATATATATATATATATATATATATATATATATATATATATATATATATATATATATATATATATATATATATATATATATATATATATATATATATATATATATATATATATATATATATATATATATATATATATATATTTGTGTGTGTATATATATAATTTGAGTATTCATACATTATTTACTGAAACGTAAGAGTTATTATTTATTTATAATATAAATATGCTAGACGAATATTAACATATTTGAATTCATGTTTTATTTTCCAATCTTGCATTTCAATAATGAATTTATCCTAATTTTCAAAAGCGACGAATAAAAAAGACATGTATGAATATAAAAATTCAATGTATTTCTGAAAAACACGTTGGATTACTCGATAAATTATAAATCTTTATGCATATATAAAAAAGAAAATTATATTTTGATTTAGATGTTTTTCACCTTTTTTAAAGTTTTTTAATTTGGAATTTTTTTATTTGTGATAATATTATCTTTAATTTGTTGTGTGATAAACATCTATAATGTACACGAGTTTTCTTTATATATATATATATATATATATATATATATATATATATATATATATATATATATATATATATATATATATATATATAGTCTGTAGGGAAAAATAGTGAATTGAAACTGAAACTGAATATTTGAATTGAAGTGCTCTTTATATATAGTAGAGTCGTTGAACGCATTTGGAGTATGGATCCTCTATTCTTATCTGCAATGTAATTCTCGTATGTTAAGAATGTTCTACAAGGACTACTGGTCATTTTGGGTGGTTAGTTGGGGACCAATATGGACGGCCCGAAAAAGTTCCCCCCCAAGCCATTATTTCTACGTGGCAAGACAAGAGTTTGTTAACTTTGGCAGTCGATCGCTCTGCCATCTTCTCCTGAATAACAAGAGTAAATGTCTTAGTTTCTTAGGGATTAACGACTTTAATGCTCCATATCCCAAATGTCTTTTAAGAGGTATCCCCATTATGACCCTTGAAAACTGCAACACTTTAGTGTTGTGTGTGAGTAATTTGAAGGATTTGATAGAGTATACTCTATTTCTACTTTTTTTACGTGCTAGTATACAATTTTTGAAAAGTCAACTTCATATTTCTTCGAGCTTTCTTTCCTAGTTTGTTGTTATCTTCCTTTCTTTCCATATTTTACTTTCTTGTATTTAAAAAAATTAGTACATCATGGGTAAAAAATCACAGAAGAGTTCTTAATTATCCTAGAAAAATGGTTAATCATTGTCGGTGGACTCTGCTTATTCTTCAACCAATTCTATTTTTACCAGGGGTGGTAATCTTGATGGAGCTTTTCTTGAGGTAGGCCTATCTGCAGATTATGGTGTCTTGTCGTCTGGCAAAATTGACCGCATTTGCATTGAATACGACGATTGCACCATCCCCTTTTACGAATGTCTCTTCTCGATCTCGAACCTTCAATTTCCTTTTAATGATTTTGATATGGAGGTTTTTAAACATCTGATGGAGGCTCCGTCACAACTCAATCCAATGATTTGGGCGTATTTGAAATCCTTTTAGTATTAGTATGAATACTTGAAGGGGAAGCCTTCCCGAACCTTTTTCTTCAATATTTTTAAAGTTCATCGGGGATATATGACTCACCCACGAGGTAGAAGCTTAATTTCTTTGGTGGCAGCCGTCAGGGGCTTCAGGACTTTTTATGAGGACCTACATCATTTTGAAAATTGGTTCTTTCTATTCAACCATATCCGCCCAAAGGCTCGTGCAATGGCTTATGCTATTGAGAATGGAGCAAAGGGTAAATGTGATGAGTTGTTCCCCAAGTACTGGGCCAAGAATAATTTCCTCATGAGAAATGAGTTGTATGTGTACAAAGAGTAAAACCTTTCCCAATAAGAGCTATTTTAGAAGAAATATTTAATGAGCTTTATCAACGACCTAGGTTGTCTTGGGCTTGCTATTCCCCAAGATGAAGCTAACCGAAAATGATTGAAACGCTTCATCGATACATGCTTGCTGTTAGGTGCTAGTACTCGAGAAGAAAGGAAGATTATTGTTGGTAAGTTTTAAAAGTTCTCGGCCTCTTTTCTTTCAATATTCTTACTCATGAGGTGTTTGATTTGATAATGATTGTGTAAATTCAATGAAGGATGAAGTAATGATCTAGCTTCTAAGGTGGGGAATATGGCTAACATGCACCATAATAGGTCCTTCCACTACTTCAGAGCCCTCTAAAAGTTCTACTACTTTGAATGCTCTTCAAAGAAAAAAAATGCTTCAGATCTCCCGACCCTTCCATGGATAATGGGGTTGGATCCCCGCTGCTCCAAAGAACACTGGGTTCGTCCTTTAGAGGAGGATTGCTTATACTTGACTAATTTTTCCGGGCGTGCCATAGTGGAAGAACTGGAGACTATGACTCAATATACTCGACATGACTCTGCAACTTTGGCCCTAGGTGGAACCACTTATTAGGATGCTCTTTGATCTGACCAACAACATGAGGAAGATAATCGATTGTAAGAAATTGTTCTTAATCTGATGCTTAAGTGGGGTACATACATGCAAGAAATACAAACATCTTCCACCTCTCTTATTGGGATAAGGGACACTTTGCTTCCCTTTAATCTCCTTAGTTCTCCTGTCGACCAAATGACTCTTCTGGAAAAGAGCTTGGCAAGGAAGGAAAAGTCCCTAGCTTCTTCCCGGGGTACCTTGAAGTCTACTAAGGCGTCTCTTTTAATAGCACAAGGAGAGCTACAGTCTTTGCAGATTGAGAATGATTCTTTGACTCAGTGGTTGGCCGATTGTATGATCTCCAACCTTGGGGGAGGTTTGGTGGTCCTTTGAGAATGCCTTGCAAAAAATGGAGCATTTTCACCATCCTCTGCATGTTTTGAGGGAGCATGTTCATCCGAATCTAATGATGAAAGATGGGAAGGTCGTCTCCCTACAGGGTATCCATGTCGCCTTTTTTGTGTGAATAATATGTAATGTACCTTTGAAATGGAAAAATATATGTGTATATATTTGGACTGAAGTGTTCTTTTACCTGGATGAGGTGTATTTATGTCATCTCGATTCTAGAGCTTCAGATTCTATGTGAACTTACGAGGTATTCTCTTGAAGTTTATTGGATGTCTCTGGGGTTGTTTTTGGCCAATGTTTGGTGTCCCCTTCCCTTGTTCAGGTGAAAACCTGGTCCGAGGTCAACGTGTGACCAACCCACCACATCCGTTGGACTAGCTAGCTTCCAGATGGGATGAACTGTTATTGCTTGCAGGAAATTGATTATTTTAGTCCTAGGCGTGTGGCATTTTTGACAACATCCATAACTGTGGGTAATTGATTATTGTAGTCGAGCACGAGGCATTTGCGACAACACTCCTAAATATGGATAATTGATTTCTTTAGTCATACGCGCAAGGCTTTAGTAACATCACCCTTAATTATGTGGAATTGATTGCTAAAGTCGCACACACGGGGTGTTTAGACTTCACCCATGAATTTCTTTGTGTGTAATATATGATGTGGGGAGTCGAATATTGTAGTTGCACACACAAAGTGTTTGCGACAACACCCCTTACTTTTTACGTTGGGGCTTTGATAACTTTGGTCATTCCCTAGATTCACCTCTCATGTATAAGATAACAAAGAACTGAACATTTCAGAACTTGCAACTTCATGCTTTAGAAGTAAGCCTTTATATAAGGAAGGTGATCATACACATATAATACTTAATACACATAGGAAACAAAACATAACCATGCGGGATAACCGCCACTTATTTTCCCTATTTTCCATTTGGATTGCTCAACCACGTTTTAGGGGATGAGTATCCATGCTTATGAGCGAACGATTAGAGAAGCCACGTAAAATTCCATGGTTACACCTTCTCTTTGGTCTCGCTGGAGTGCTTGGTAGATTCTCTTTGCTCCTTTAAGATTAGAATTGATTGTGACCAATTTTCTCTGAAGATTATGGTACATGAGTTTAAGATGCAATGACGAGGATATATAATCCAAGGTAGTCACGAAGGGTCTCCCTAGAATGCGACTATCGATGCTCCTGTAAGAACTGGTGAGGAAATACTAATTAATTGTCTGGACCTCCATCATTTTTCCTATTGATATCATCAGCTCTAGTATCCTTATGGGCGGGTGTTCATACCATTGAATACATGCAAGTTTGAACCTTTATGTAAGAACAAGATTTGGTTCTGCATCTTGCCTTGATTTTTGATGATAACATTACATGGGTGATTAAATAACAATTTAGTACCCTAATGGTTTGCTTAGTATGTAGCTTTTGCTAACAGGTTCTGACTATGAAGAATTGACGTGTGATGTCATCAGATTCTGGACTCAACACACTGAAGGATGCAAGTGCATGTGCCATTGTGTATAATGCTTCTTAAAACAACGACTCTAATGAACATTAGTTTTATTTCTTCTAACCGTGACTCTATAGTATAACTTCTATTATGTTCTCAAGCTCCGAAGGTTCCAAGTTCTCTTGCTTAAGTTATTAAGATTCTAAAGACAAGGTTTTGTTGAACGAGTTCTGAAGATTCTGAAGACATAGCCCCAAAGACCAACATGCTGAAGATTCTGAAGAAAAGGTTTAGTAGAACGAGTTCTGAAGATTCTAAAGACCCAGGTTCTGAAGACTGGTTTTGATCCTTCTAAGCATGCTTCAACTCTTACATACTCTGAAGCCTACAAAGATTAGAAGAGAATATCAAATGTGTCACTTGAAGTGATAGTACAAAGTCATATCCTTCCACTACCATGTTTTTATGGCACAAGGACTATACTATTGGTACTATGTTGTCTACCACTCACACTGACCGTTGCAAGAAGACAACTGGAATTTCGGTATTCCTATTCTACCCTCCAACGAATTTGTTTCTAGTTATAAAAGGAAAACATGGAAGAATTGGAAAAGTTGAACAACTTTGAAGAAACTCACACTGATTCAAATTGCTGAAATGCTGCCAAAACAACTATGTAATTTTTGTAAAGCAAGGAAATTTTTTTCATTAACTTACTAGCAAGGATCTGTTGTTTGTTAACTTGCTTAACATTGTTGTGTTATCATTTGTTCTTCATTTCTTTTGTAATATGCTTTTGAGAAGCAATCTTGTAAACACAAAAACTTGTATTCAATAGTTAGTTGATTGTTCCTTGAGTGACTAAGTGTTACTCTGTATACTCAAGAAGTCATTGACAGTTTTTCTTTGAGGTTATGTTCCTTAAGACAAGGGATTTAGTCAATATTCTCAAGAAGTCATTGAAAGATTGTCTTTGAGGTTTTATTCCTTGAGAGACTAGATATTTAGTCAGGATTCTCAAGAAGACATTCACAGTTTGTCTTTATGGATTGTAATCAGTTTGATTATAGTGGATTAAGTTCTTGATTGAGAAAGACAAATCACCATGGTGGATGGACATGATTAACTTTGTTAATAGTGAACCAAGATAATAATAATTGTGTTCATTTATTTTTGTTCTTGTGTTTACTTCTTGTGGTTGGTTTTGAAAAGATTTTATTTCTAGAAACCCAATTCACACACATATTTCTTGTGTTTCTTGCACCTTCAATTAGAATCAGATCTCCGATTTTGGTATTGATAGTTATCAAACACTTAACCGTGTCAGATAAAGATCCAGAAGTTATATAAACACTATGGTGATTCCACCACCTATTGTTGTTGTGCCTATTCTCAATGAGAGAGAAAACTATAATGCTAAACCTCCCTTTTTTGATGGTGAAAGGTTTGATTATTGGAAAGATAGACTAGAAAGTTTCTTTCTAGGTCATGATGTTGATCTTTGGGATATGGTAGTCAATGGCTATGAACATCCTATAGAAAAGAGGAAATAAGATTGAAAGGAGATCTAAGAACGGCCAGTAAAATAAAAATGATAAGAATCATCATAAAGCAAGAACTATTTTATCAAATGCGATTTCTTATACTGAGTATGAGAAGATAACAAATAGAGACTAAACTAAGTCTATATTTGATTCTTTAAAAATGACTCAAGAAGGAAACACTCAAGTTAAGGAGACCAAAGCTCTGGCTTTGATTTAGAAATATGAAGCCTTTAAAATAGAAAAAAGATAAAATGGTTGAGACTATGTTCTCAAGGTTTCAAACTTTGGTTGCAGGACTTAGAGTTTTGAACAATGGATACTCTACTTTTGATCATATGGAGAATATTATCAGAAGCTTACCATCTAAATGCAGGCCTATGGTAACTACTCTTAAATTGGCTAAAGATCTGAACAATACTTCAATAGAAGAACTGGTGAGTTCTTTGAGAAGTTATGAGATAGAGATGGAACAAGATGAACCTCAGAAGAGAGGTAAATATTTTGCTCTTAAATCCCTCACAAGATCTGAGAAGACAAGAGCTCTTCAAGAAGAAAAGATCGAGGATTCCGAAGAAGATTCTGATGAAGATGAGTTGTTACTGCTGTCCAGAAGGGTCAACCAACTCTATAAGAGAAAGCAAGACAACTGTTTTGGAGGATCTAGAAGGACTGGTGGTCTCTTCGAGTCCACTTCTAGTAAAATGAAGTTTGGTAGTAGCAAGGATGTTACTTACTACGAGTGTAATAAGCCAGATCATTATAAGAATTATTGTCTCTAGCTCAAGAAGGACAATCCCCAGAAGAAAGATTTCTAAGGAAATAAGAAAGGGATAATGATTACATGGGATGATTCATATTCATCATAAGATAATTCCAAAGAAGAACAAACTAACTTAGCATTGACGGCTAGCGTTAAAGCTTCTGATGAGGTGAGCCATCCAAAAGCTGTTGCTGACTCTGATTCAGACATAAAAGAGCTATTTTCTGACCTTTCTCACTCTTAATTAACTTGTTCTTTACTTGAAATTCTGGAAAAACACGAGTTGCTTAAGAACACATTCAAGGAACTTAAAAAGGTCCATCAATTTGCTTCTAAAGAACACAACAAACTTAAGGAAGAATTTTCATTTTTAAGAGAAGAAAATTATATTCTTAAGATTGATTACTCTGTTCTCAAAAGAAAGAGTTCCAGTCTTGAGAAGGAAGTTCCTCCAGAAGCTTCTGTGAGCACTGGTGATGTCATAAAGAAATATGACAAATCATTCCAGAAATTTCTTAATAGAAGCCTGGGTAGAAGCTTCATGTCTTAAATGATCTATGGCGTGAGCAGAAACGATACAAAAGGTATTAGTTATGATTTTTATGAAGAATATGATTCTGAAAAAGAAGATAATACAAATACTCTTCATTCTTATTTTGTCTCTGCTCGTTCTAATCCTAAGGTAAAAGAAAAGGTACAAGTCTTTTAGTTCCTAAAGCTAAGCCTAAAGCAAAGTCATTTTTTAAGAATGCAATGAAATATGTTTATTCTGCTCCTAAGCCCAAGGTTGTGAACAACTCTAGAAAGACTAACAAAAAGGAACACAAGAAACTATGGGTACCTAAGAAGCAGATAATCTATATTACAGATATCCTTAACAGCGATGTCAAGACACAAATCATGGTACCTGGACTCTAGCTTCTTGCGACACACGACGAAAGGAAGGCATATGTTTCAAAGCTCCATAACATCATAGGAAGGGAAAATCATAGGCTTCAGAACAATTGGTAATAGTTCTCTCCTTCTATTAATAATGTTATGCTTTTTGATGGGTTAATGCATAACTTATTGTCTATAAGTCAATTAAGTGACAATGGTTATGATATAATCCTTAATCAAAACTCCTGTAAGGTAGTTAGTCAGAAGGATGGCTCAATCCTTTTCAATGGAAAGATGAAGAACAACATCTATAAGATTATACTTTCTGATCTTAAAGAGAAAAACGTAAAATATATTTTGTATTTTAATGAAGAGAAATGGATATGGCATAGAAGTTTGGGCCATGTTAGCATGAGAAGAATTTCTCAGCTAAATAAGCTTGATCTTATCAAAGGCCTTCCAAAGCTGAAGTTCTCTTCAAAAGCTCTTTGTGAAGCATGTCAGAAAAATAAGTTTTCAAAAACTTCTTTTAAAGCAAAGAATGTTGTTTCTACTTCTAGGCCATTGGAGCTTCTGCATATTGACTTGTTTGGACCAATGAAATCTGATTCTCTCAATGGTTTGAAGTACGGATTAGTCATTATTGATGACTACAACCGTTGGACATGGGTTAAGTTTCTTAAACACAAGGATGCATCAAATTTCGTGTTTACTACCTTATGTTCTCAAGTCCAAAATGAGATGAATCTTAGAATTTTCAAATTCAGAAGTGATCATGGTGGCGAGTTTGAAAATAAAAACTTTGAAAAGATTTTTGATGAAAATGGAATTTCCCATGATTTGTCCAACCCTAGAAGTCCATAGAAAAATGGAGTTTTAGAGAGGAAGAATAAGACTTTTCAAGAAATGGCCAAAACCATGATCAACGAGACTAACATGGCAAAGCACTTTTTGGCAGAGATAGTCAATACAACATGTTACATTCACAACAGAGTCTCTAAAAGACCTATTCTGGATAAGACTCCTTATGAATTATGGAAGAACATAAAACCCAACATTTCATATTTTCATCCTTTTGGATGTGATTGTTTTATGTTGAACACTAAGGAGAATATTAATAAGTTTGATTCTAAAGCACAAAAGTGTATCATGTTAGTATACTTTGAATGCTCAAAAGGCTACAGAGTGTAGAAAACTAAAACTCTTATTATTGAAGAATCTATTCATGTTAGATTCAACGATAAGATTGACCATGAAAAGTCAAAGTTAGTTGAAAAGTTTACAGATCTGGAGATTACCTTTTCAGACTCAGAAGGTGATGATGCTGCTAACAAAGATCCTAAGAAGAAGGACTCTGAAGAAGTTCAACCAGAAGCGATTGAAGTTCAGACTCCTCTGAGGAAGCACATAACCAGATCCTCACATTATGAAGAATTGATTCTAGGCGATAGATCCGAACCATTCATATTCAGATCCTCTTTCAAACCTTCTGAAGAAACAATTTTGGGTTTGGTGTCTCTCTTAGAGCCTACATCTGTTGATGAAGCACTTCTGGACACAAAATGGATTCTGGCTATGCAAGAAGAGTTGAATCAATTCTCCATCAATGATGTGTAGGATCTTGTGCCAAGGCCCAAAGGATCTCATGTGATTGGAACCAAATGGGTCTTGAGAAACAAGCTCAACAAAAAAGGAGATATGGTAAGAAATAAGGCTCAAATGATTGCATAAGGTTAAAGTCAGCAAGAAGGGATTGACTATACAGAAACCTTTGCACCCATTTCCAAGTTACGCTATAACAAATAACACATTTCATGACGGAGCTTTTACGTTATCCAATAAAATAACAAGATATTAAGCCTAAGCATGCCATATTTTATATTTTTTAATTATAAAAATAAAAATTTACCTCAATTTCTAATATACTCGACAAGTAAAACTAATATGGGCGCGCTTTGATTCCAAAATTTTGCAGTTTATGTTTTATTTTGATTATAATTGTAAACTAAAACAACTAACCCTTTGGTTTTTCGATATAACCGAGGGATCAACTAACATATTTCACTATAAAAGAAAAAATATTGTACCCTAATCCTTACTTATTTGTAGCCGCCCCAAACTTGCAAGCATCATTCTTTGGGATGGATTGCAAGACAGAAAAAACCTTCAATGTTCTTATAGAATAAACTGTTTTTTTTCTGCCCTTGCAATCTATCTCACATAATGTTGTTGTTGTTGTTATTGTTGGTGTTGTTGTATTTTTTCTCATTAGATAGATTGCAAGTGTAGAAAAATCATTTTTGATTCAAGGGGACAATGAAGGAAGCTCCCTTCTCTTTTTAAAAGTTACAAAATGAAGGGAGCTTAACTAATCGAATGATGGATATCAACAAAGATATTCATTCAAAAGAGCAAATATTTATTTTAAACCATTTATTTTAATATTTTGTGTAAACAATGTAAATTAAAACAAAACCTTTTCACTTTGATTTGAAAAAAAAAAGGTGATAGCTATAATCAGAAGATTTTATAACTCGGTTTTATGCTAAAGACGAGGGGTAAAGTTATCAGATTTTACTATTAATACCTTTGTTAAATAGATTTTACCATAATTCTAACTAATCTGTATCCGCACCTGATAGAGGAAATATTTACCACTGTCCATTGCTGTTGTACCCCAAAATTTGCCCTCCCATATTTCTCAAAACATTTCAAGAAAGATCCTTAAATTGCTCAAGGAAGTCCGAGGGTTGGCCAGACAAGCTCCCTCCTAAGGCAGTCTACCTCAAATTAGGGTTTCATGTGGCATCAAGATACTTGAGTCCAAGTGATCCAAAATGCTCAAAATTGTCCTAATATATTCTCAAATATCATCCATGTCAAGTTTCAAGCCTTGCAGAGGAAGTTTGCTCAGTCAATTGCTCAAAGGCCCAAAAATCGACTATGCTAGGGCAAAAGTCAATTGTGACCTACATACAGTCAAACTTCAAGAATTTTGGTCAACATCCTCATTTTGAAGGATATTTCATCATTTTATCAAGGGTTGATCATGATTAATCAAGGATTGCTCATGATTCATCAAGACTCAAAAGTTTCTAAATTAGGGTTTTGCAAGAAAAGTCAACTCAACTTTGACCAAGCATAACTTTCTCATACTTTATGAGAAATGACGCATCCAAAGCTAATTTTGAAGAGGATGCAATTTCCTACAATCCATCTTCATCTCCCAAGTTCAAAATATGCATTCACAAGAAGTTATGAATTTGGACATTATAGGTCATTTTGAAAAGTAAACAAAAACACCTTTTTTGTCAAAGCTTCATACATGAGCATGGAATATCAAATTGAGATGAGACCAAAAGGTTTGATTAGAGAACATCTCAAGATTTCTAAAAAGTCCAAGAACATCTCCGAAGAGTCAAAATTGAGGAAGTTATGCATTGGTGAAGTTGACCTTTTTTGCAAAATTGCCAAAAGTCAACTATCCCTAAAACTTCAAATTTTGCCAAATGGGCCCAATCTTTTTCACTTGTTTTGAGTTGGAAACATAGTCCACGAGCTCTAGCCTTTGCCACTTGTCCATGTCTTATTTTTATTATTTATTTTGATTTTTATTTGAATTAATTCAATTTAAATAAAAAAAATCATATAAAATCAAAATTATTGAAAACCAAAGATTTTATGCTTGTTTCAAGCGTTATTATACAGCTAGCAAATATTCAAACTCGTGCAAGGCATTGGAGTGGACAAAAAGATTGAAAAAAGCTATTTTTGGAATGATATTGAAAGTGAATCAAATCAAATCAAAAATCATTGAAGGAGAAAGATTTGGATCAGTTTTGGAACCCTAATCTATTCCTTGGTACATATAGAACAAAGTCGGACCTAAAAACAAGTTAGAAATATGCGCAGCAAGCAAAGCAATATTTGAAAAAAATCAAGAAAAGTGAAAGATCGAAATCCCATTTGGAGGCAGTTTCAGGACCTTTGAACGATCCCAATCGATTCCTGGGAGTCTCTGCAAGCTAAAGCAATCAAGAACAGGTCCATTCCAGTCCCAAAACACACTGTAAGTCCATTACGACATAGCTCTGTTCTTGAATTCGAATCTCATGATATAGGCATTGTTAACATGAATTAGTCACACATTCTTGATCTATGAGACATATGCAAGCTTGCTGTATGATTTAATTGCATTTATATAGCCTATACAGGATTTCACCATGGCTAGGCTTCGAAGTTTCGAATTAGGGTTTTTATCTACAGGTGAAATTCGCTTTGATGAAGGGTACCTTTGTGTTCAGAATGACTAGACGAATTCAACCATGGCTTTGTTTTTCATTTAACATGTTTGTGCTTGATTTTGAGAATGCACAAGGTTGTAGCTACGGATGAACGTTCGTAGGTAAAAGTGTTTCACTTTTACCAACAGATCCAAGAACAGGGACGAAGACGTGGCCTCATCTGATTTGGCCATTTGAATTTTCGCGCAAAATTTCCAATAATTCTTTGTTTTATATATTATTATTATTTTCCATTATATGTATAACAAAAGCAAAGTGGTGTAGTGGCAGCTAGGCAGCGCTTAAGGCATTAGGAGGCTTGAGGTCAGGGGTTCGACCCCTGCCTCCAACATTTGTGTTTTTTCTTATTTTCTTTTAGGCAATTCAGTGCGCGTGCAAGCTAGGAGACCACCATACACCCTCACAATCAATCACGCCAGATGGCCAGATGGCCAAATATGATGGCCACCACTGAAGGTGCATCATGAGCCAAAGTCAGCGTGCCATACTGGATCCCAAAAGTCAAACGAATTTCACTCAATTAGGCCTAGGAAATTGCTTTTCACACCCCATTTTTCAGGCCCATCTCTTATTCTTTTTTTCTTTTTTACATTTCATTTAATTATTTTATTAATTTAATTACTAACCAAAAATTATTTTCTTTTTATCAAAAAAATCACAAAATATATTTTTTTCACAAATTAAAATTAGAATATTAATTTTCATCAATAAATTAATTAATTTAATTAGGTTTGATTAAATTAGATAACTTTAATTTCTTTTTTTGCAAATAATTAAAATTAATTAGAATAAATAGGTTTTATTACTAACTTAATTATATTTTATTTTTTTCCTAAAATAACCAAAAACCAAAAATAGGTCATTTAATTATTTTTCACTAATTAATTTAATTAACTAATTAATTTAATATTTAATTTAGAAAAACTTAGTCCTTTTCTTTAAAAAATATTAAAAACAACAAAAACATTTTTCTTTTGATTAAGAGGGTCAAAACCCTAGTTTCTCGTCGATCTAATTTTCATCGCACGCTTTATTATTCTTTACCCAATTATTGTATCTGCTCACAGGTTGTAATAGTTTAATTAGGGCTTTTTACTTTTCATTTACCGCTTTACTTTTCAAGGGTTTGTTTTTGGCTATGTAAATACCCGAAGCCTTGTAATAGCGTAGTTTAAATTCCGCATTTTAAATTCCGCAAATTATTAACTGTTAGATGTATGAATAATTAGGGTTCACATGATAAGAATGTATGACTAATTTTAAAACAGTTAGAACACCCTAAATGTGCAAAGATAAAATAATCCGAAATTGAATCACGCGCACATGCGCACTCCTAGGGTACACTCCCACTTGGTTGCCTTCGGTAAATAGTCATTGAGTATAAGATACTTTAGTGGTCGTCCTCTTGTCTAAACAAAGATCAAAGTCCCGATTCGGAAAAGTTGCCTCGGAATGGTTGCCTCAGAATTGTTGCCTCGAATAAATTAATCTAAGACATTAGGGTTATTACTAAGACGTCCTAACATTGCTTTAGTGACCGTACGTCCCTTTCGAATTGACCCTCAAAACTCCAACGACGATGCTACCTACTCATTAATAGTGGGATATCGTTGTCTAAAGGAAACAAGCATAGAACGATTCTTTTTTCGAGTAGGTAGATTAGTTCTTAAGTACTTGCTCATTCAAAACAAAATTTTCACACTTACACTCCTTTACAAACAAAGTTTTCAAAAACACTTCATTACACTCTTGAAGACAGAAGCAAGAGTTAAATCGAAGTTAAAAACAAAAACTTTTCAAAGCCCACAAACATAAAGAAAAACAATTTTTAAAATGATGAACAAGTACCTAAGAACCCGTAGATAACTACGGATAGAAAGGGTGCTAATACCTTCCCTTGATATAATCTATCCACCGTACTCAGAAATATCTCGAAAAAGGAATTTTTCTGTGCTTTTTTCCTTTCCTTGTTGGATAAAATAAAATTCGATGGCGACTCTTGCTTATCGCGACATTTTGCGAAAACAAACGCAAAACGCAAACCAGCAAATTCCTTAAAAAAAATAGGGAAACACGTCCCGATTCTGGCCACCGTATCACAATTGCCATGAAAATTTTGATCTAGAATCGCTTAAGAACAGATCTCTGAGATGTATTGCAAGTGTAGAAAATAAAATAACTTATCCGAAGTTGGATAATTTATGGAGTGCTTATTGGATATGCAACATAAAGGTATGCCACAAAATTTGGATTCCACCAAAGATCTGTCATTGAAAATACTTTCTCCTTTGAATTTGTCTACTTGCCGATAGATTTCAAGTACGCTACCAAATTTCTTCTCTAGAACATTTAGTGTTCATACCCTTCTCTAAAAATAATGATGATTTATGATTGTGTGTTGTTTACTATTAATTTTTAGAACCTGGATGAATAAAGGATATGCTTTTGTTTATTTCACTAAGCCTAAATCAGAAGTGGGAATTTGTGGTAATATTCTTTGTAAACAATATAACTTTAACAAAAAATAAAAATATCTTGCACCTTGATGTTCCTAAAAACTGAAGGGACATTTTAGCGTTAAATTGATGATATTTGTCACAATCCTTAATTAAATCCTTACCGTCCATTTCATGACTATCAACACTTAAAACACTACCATTAGTGATCCGTGTGAAACCTAGGTTAACTTCCATTATAAAAGCATTCTGAATATAAAAAATTGATGATGAAACATCATGAAGTGCTTGAAACTATCTTCGACTTTAAGATATGTAAGAGTCTTTGTCATGAACAGTTCTCTATGATGGATTGCAAAAGCAAAAAATTATTTGGGTTTAAGGTTTGTGTACTTAAATATTTATTTGAGAAGAAAATGATTTAATCTAACCTTTTTTTGTTGATATCAGAGACAACTGCAAGGAAAAACATAGAAAATATATTGTTTCCCAACATATGATATTTCCAGGATATCAAGGATTTGAAGATCCAACATATGATCTTCATGGACAATTTAGTTTTTATTTTGATATTCTGTATAAACAATGTAAACAGTTTAATATTCTGGGTAAACATTGTATTTTATAAATAAATTATTTTATTATTTTTCTGTGCAAGCAATGTAACCAGTTTAAATTAAAAAAATTCAAATAATTTACCCCTTGGTTTTATTGATATCCTGAGATACACGAGGTGCTATTATTGTAAATAATAAAAATGCAGCTTGTGGGGTTCGAACCCATGCATAATTACAATACCCCTTGGTGCTTTAAACATCGAGGTGCTAAGTCTATAATTTTTATGACGATCTTATTTACGTTGCTACTGTAACCGAGGTAAAACGCATTTCGTGTCCGATGTTACAAGGACTTTTTATAGTAGTGTTAGAGTATATTCGTCTCTTAATTTTGTTTGCAGTTAATCATAACATCATCTTGTATCAGATAGATATTAAGAGTGAATTTATGAATGGCTACATAACTGAGGAAGTGTATGTGCACCAACTTCCTAGTTTTGAAAATCACAAAAATCCAGAGTTTGTTTTCAAACTTAAGAAATCATTGTATGGTCTGAAACAAGCTCTCAGAGCTTGGTATGAAAGATTAAACAATTTTATTTTAGAAAATGATTTCACTAGAGGAAAGGTTCATACCACCCTGTTCTATAAGTCTTTCAAAAATGACATTCTAGTAGTTCAAATATATGTTGATGATATTATATTTGGTTCTGCTAATGCCAGTTTGTGCAAGGAATTTGCTAAGTCTATGCAGGCTGAGTTCGAGATGAGCTTAATGGGAGAACTCAAGTTCTTTATGGGAATCAATATTAATCAAGGACCATAAGAGACATTCAATCATTAGAGAAAGTACATCAAATAACTTATGAAAAAGTTTGACTTATCTGAATGTAAGACAACAAAAAATGCCTATGTATCCTACTTGCGTTCTAGAGAAGGATGAGGTAAGTGGTAAGGTATATCAGAATATGTTTAGAGGTATGATATATTCTCTACTATATTTGATTACTTCTAGGCCTGATATTTTATTAAGTGTCTGCTTGTATGCTCAATTCCAATCAGGTCCTAGAGAATCACATTTAACTGTTAAGAGGATTTTTAGGTATCTGAAAGGTACTATTAACCTTGGTCTGTGTTATAGAAAATCAAGTGAATACAAGTTAGTAGGTTATTGTGGTGTTGACTATGCTGGAGACAAATTAGAGAGGAAGATCACTTTTAGAAGCTCTCTCAACTGTAGAGGCTGAATATATTTTTTCTTCTGGATACAGAACCCAAATCCTATGGATGAAAAGTCAACTAGAAGACTATCAAATATTTGAGAGTAACACTCCTATCTTTTGTGATAATACTTCTGCAATTTGTTTGTCCATGAATCCAATTTTTCATTCTAGGGCTAAACATATTGAGATTAAAATCATAGATACAGACCATCAATGGGCTGGTATGTTTACAAACCCCTTGCTGAAGGTAGGTTTGTTTTCATTCTGAAACATTTAAAAATGATTTCGTGTCCAAAATGAAAAAGATGTAATCTCAGAATGTTATCTTTCCAGAATGGAAAATTAGACTCTAAGGTTTGATTCTTGTTTTTGTTGCTTCTAGGATATGAGGCTTCCGATGAGTGAAGTTCTCATGTATCAGAAGTATCCATGTCACAATTTTCTTTCTAGAATGCTTATGTCCATTGGAAATTAAAGATTTTACTTCATTAATGAGGTGTCAAGTGATGCGTCCGCAAGTGCACGGAAATATCAAAGTAATATAAAAGATTGTCGAACCCACATAGACCAATGTCAACCTACTGTAATCTATTGTCGCTTTGTAAAGCTAAGGCTAATGAATGATTTATTAAGGGGAAACTAAGACTAAAATAATATTAAAGAAACATATAATACAAGAGAGGCTGAAATGTGGATTTTGCGTGCCTCAGAGATTCTGTAACTCATTGGCTTTTAATTATACTAAAGATGTATTTCGTAGAAAATGTCAATTTAAAGACAATACCTCACACTCTCGTGGTTTTGAATAAAGTCACACTCCTTAACCGTAGGATTTTTCTCTCGCTCGCCCACTTGAATCAAGGAATGCATTTTGAAAATTAAACAAGTTCTAATTGATCCCTAAAGCGCTCTCGCTCTCTTTAGGAATCAATATCCCGTTTTTACTATCTGGTTCGATCCTCACGCTCTTGCAGTGCCGGTTCGAACCTTATTTAATTTCTCACTCTCGTGATAAAATCGTGTTAAGTAACCTCTCACTCTCGTGACAAAATCGTGTTAAGTAACCTCTCACTCTCGTGACAAGGCTATTTAAATTAAGTTTAAAAACAAGAACCAAAATATAATTTTCAAATAAATATTAAGCCAACATTATTAACGAGCCCCGTCAGAAATGACGGTTCTCACATACCAGACTCTACGTAATTTAGCTAAACATGGAATTAAGTGTAAATAAACTTAACATAAAGATTTCAATTAAGAACATCATGTCAATTAAATTAAACAAATAAAACAATATAAAGGAGAAATGCGATAAAAAAGGAACATGTAAAAGTAGAAATAAATGAAACTAGAATTACTGCTGACATTATCTTTGCATACAATAACTTAAAACCAATTGAAAATATGTCGGAACGCTTGAAGAATGTGGTACAAAATTAAAAATAGCAAACTCCTAAAACTAGAGTTATGATAGCTCTTCCACACCGGAAGAGCTATCACTTTTACATGTAATTATCTACCTAAAAACAAAGAACAATACACTGCTTGCAATGAGAAATGGTCGAACCCCCTTCCTGTTGTCCAACTGCTTCCTTTTTATCACCTCACTGTAACTTATGTGGAGAAGAATTGGGAGTTGTGGCTTCTTGGAGAATTAGTCGGGAAGACTCAACTGATTGGAGAAATAGTCGGGGGACTGGGCTTGAGAGATACTGACGTGGATAAAGTGCACATAACATAAGAAATAATAAATAAAGAACAAACTGTGGCGGGGCCACATTACCCTTAGCATGCATGGAGAGTGCCATGGAGAATGTGGTGAGGGACACATGTTTTAGGGCTATGGAGAGGGCCACAGAAGGTGTGGCGAGGGCCACAGCCTTCTGTGTGCTAATTTTCTTTTCTTTTCTCTGCTACTTTCTGTTAGTTTACCAATTATTTTCCAATTTCTTATCTTTTCTCATGGAATCTTAGTGGATGAAAATACCTGAAACATAATAGCAATACCAACATAAAATGACATAAATAAATAAAAATAATAACATAATTTATGCGAGTCGAGTCAAATATACGATATAATTTTGCGTTATCATCAGGATTGTGAAAGGTTGGTGATTAAAAATAAGATAGTTGTATTTTATGAAGCACACCTAGCACTTGATGTGGCTCATTACGAGAAGAGATCGTATTGAGATTAGGTAAAAATATTCACACTTTACCCATTGTCAGGATTTTTACAGTTCTCAATATTTTTTAATCATTACGAAAACTATTTAAAAAACCCACCACTCCACTTCATACACCTTCTCTATCACTATCCCACATGTAATACGGTGGGAGAACTGACTTTTGGTTTTACATTTTATCGTAAATGTTGCAGATAGCAAGAGTCGTCACCAAATTTTCTTTTATCCAATAAAGGAAAGAGAGAAAAGAATATGAAAGACCTTTGAGAATTTTCTGAGTAAGGGGGGTAGGTTATGAAAAGGGAAGGTATTAACACCCTTTTCATCCGTAGTTATCTACGAGCTCTTAATGGCTAGATCACTTTTTAAAATGCTTTGTGAATGTGTAAGTTTGAAAATTCCTAAGTTCAACAACTTTGTAATGTTTCTTGTATCGTTGAGAATGCATACAAAGTGTTTGTTTTGAAAATATTTATGAAAAGTGTTTGTGTAAAAAATGTTTTGAAATGTTTGTGAGCAAGTGATTAAGAACTATATACCTACTCAAACGTCTTTTGTTCTTTTCCTCTTCCTTTAGATAGTGCCATCCTACCATTAGTTAGTAGGAAGCCCTATCGTTGGATGTTTGAGGGACAAGCGCAGGTCATCGTACAATCATAAAGGCAACATATAGGGATACTTTTAGCAATTCGAAGGGACTATCATCATGTATTCATAGGAAACATCGAGGGGAAAGATCATTTACCAAAGGCAACATCGAAGGGTCATCGAGGGACTATGATCTTTATGATGATTTTTAACCGAGGGTCTTTTCTAGTGGTATCCCTATGTTCGAGGGACACAATTGTTTTATCTGAATGCAACACGTGGAGTCATCTTAGAGGTGCATGTGTGAATAGTGTTATGTTTTCAGTTAATTTATATTTGCTTAGGATTAGCTATCCTTTTCTTTTAGTCTTTCCATACAAGCCTATTAGCATACCTTTAGAAGTTATAAGGAAAGCGGTAAAGACATAAAATAGATTTCCTACGCTATTACAAAGCTTCGGGGAAGGGGGATACAAACCACAAAATTTAGGGGAAATAAAAAAAAACCTATTCAATCTATTACAACCTTTATCCATTACATAATTATGATAAAATTAATGTGGAAGTAAGAAAACACAAAGATTGCAAGAAGAAACGAGGAGATTATTTGATGGAAAATAAATGATGATTAATTGATTTTTTTTATTTTTTTGAGAAAAGGGAATTAAAACCTAATAAAAACCTAAGTTATTTTTAATTGAAGAAAAGTTTAATAATGAAAGGAAATTAAGTTAATTAATTTACTTCAAAAAAGTTAACTTGATTAAATTAAAATTAAAGAGAAAGAGTCAAGTTGATTTAACCTAAATCTAAATTAATTTTAATTAATTAATTAGAAAAAGTTAATTATACTTTAAAAAATAGAAATTGTAAAAAAAGAAAGAATTGATGGGCATGCAGAAGTAAACCCATGGGGTGTAACAAAGCAAATCCGTTAAGCCCAAACATGCTGGCCCATGCCTGAATGAGATCTAGTGCACCTCTTCCATGAGGGTTTAACATGGACGTGAGATCTGAAATGCTAGATATGGATCGAATGGTGATGATTGAGCAGATGTATGATGCGTGTGTGGATTGGCAGACATTGGATCTGTAAGAGAAAAAACATGAAAAATAAAATACCAGGGGCAGGGATCGAACCCATGCCCTGGTACATTAACACCTTAGTAACACCCTCTCCTACCACTGGGGCGGCCCTTACATCCGGTTACCTAAATCAAATAATAACAATATATTGTAAAATGAATGCTAATACCAGACAAATAAAAAACACACGCGCATGGTGGGGCCTTGGTATTTTGAATGGACCAATCAGGAAGTCACGTTGTGCCACGCATATTCGCCCACCGGTCAAACCACCTTGGATGGTTGTTCCGGTCATCACCTCCGGTGATGTGAAAATCAAACCTGCAAGATTCAAACGAAACAGAAAAGAAAATGATCCTATTTGACTAATTAAAGTCTTGTGAATCTCATGGTGCAGTTAGTTTGATATAATAATTCTTGTATTGCAAGATCTGAAGCTTCAAAAGCTTCGTGCCCTAACAATAACACAATGTTGTTTCTGCATTAAAGCTCAAATGTAAAACGTTAGAACGACTTAAATCATATATATAAATCATGCTGGCATGCTTGCAATGATTGAAATCATATTGAAATTTGTAAAATGAAACTTACCCACTTACCAATCAGAGCTAGTGCAAAGGAGGATTTTGGGATTGATTCGCGATGATTGAGGCCTGGTATAGACTCCTGGAAACCTCAGGAAAATGGTATGAGGCTTGAAACTGCCTGAATATGGCTGGAAATTGCTACACGAAATTTCAAGTTTGTTTGAAAAATATGGAGAATTTTGGCAAGATTTTAGAGGCTAGGATTCATGGTCCTTTGCTTCTAATATGGTTGTGTTTATATAGAGGGATAGAAATAATCATCAAATATGGAAAGGAGACCAAGCAATCATGGCCATGAGACAAGAAACCAACACATTTAAAAACTTCCATTTTTGAGAAATCCTTGCTGTGATACGGTGGGAGAACTGACTTGAGGTTTTGCGTTTGTTTTCGCAAATGTTTCGGTTGAGCAAGAGTCGCCACCGACTTTTTATTTTATCCTAAGGAAAGGTTAAAAAGCACAGGAAAAACCTTTGAGATGTTTTCTTGGGTTCGGGGAGTAGATTATAGAAAGGGAAGGTATTAGAACCCTTTTTATCCATGGTTATCCATGGGCTCTTAGTTACTTGCTTAGATCACTTGCCTTTGCTTTTCAATTGTTTGAAATGGTGCTTTCAATTGTTTGAAATGGTGCTTTGTGTGTGATTTTGAAAGATGTTTTGAAAAGAGGCCATTTGTTGTGACAACCTTTGTAATGATCCATGTTTGAATGTATACAAAGGTGTATTGTCTTTTGAAAAGTTTTTTCAATGTTTTTTGAAAGTTTGTTTTGAAGTTGTGTTGTGATGTGTGTTTAGAAAAATGGCAAGGATTGTTTTGCAAGTTTGGTCAAGTAACCAAGAGCTATCTACCCTAAATTTCTCAAAGATCTTTCCTATGTTTTAACCCTTTTAACAGTATTGTTCCACCATTGTATTTGGTGGACAATCTTGTGTTAGGATGTTAACGGGACGGGCGCGGGTCATCGTTTAGACCATGAATGCAATAGTGCCAAGTGTCTTTGGCAATTTTTTCTTTAAGGGACTTGATCATTTTTTAGGCAACTTGAGAAAGCGTCATCGAGGGACTATGATCATTTGATTTGTTTTTGTTTTGCCAAAGACACTCAACATGCAACATGACCCATTTTTGAAGGCAACAAGTGGAGTAACCCTAAGGGTGCAAGTGTGTATGGTGTTGTCCATTTTCATGCTTTTTTGTCTTTGTATTAGTCAAGCTATTTGTTATTTGATTTGCATACAAACCCTAGGTCTATCATGGCATAATTTGAAAGCTTTTAAATGCGGAAATTTAAAGTCCTAAATTATTACAACATGATTATGGGGATGGGGGTACAAATGTTTGAATGGGGGGATTTTTGACAAGAATTTAAATCTAAACTATTACATCCATATCGAATATACAAATATTTAATTGTACAATGTAAAGTAAATACAATAAATATGCAAAAATGTATTATGCACAAAAATGATTTTTTATGTATGTGAAAGTGTTTTTCAATATGAAATATAAACAAAAATAAAAGGGTCAAATTTTGAATATTTTTGTTATTTAGGGCAAAACCCTAGTTTTCAAATAAATAGTATTTATTTATTAATTATATACAATATTTATATATTAATTTATACAAAAAATAAAAAAAGAAGTATATTGTAAAAAAAGAGTATTTTTAGTGTCATATATTAATAAAAATAAAAATATATTATTTTTATATTTTTGCCCTAATTATCTAATAAAATATACAAGTATTTATATATTATATATTAAATATACTAAATATATACAAGAATAAAATATTAATTATTTACAAAAATGAGTATATTTTAGAAAATGTTTTCAAAATGTAAACAAAAAATAATAACTGAAAAATAAATATTTTTGTATTATTTTTAGGGTTTTAAATAAAAGGTTTTTATATTTATTTACATACATATATTAAATAAAACAAATAAATACCAAATAAATGCAAAAAGAGGTGAAAACATATTTTTGGTATTTTTTGTATTTGTACAAAAAATAATAATTCAGAACAAAAAAAGAAAAATGCAAAATGACAATTATTTCACACAATGGGCCAAGGGGGTGCAAAATGGAAAAAAAGTGTGCAAAGAGCAAAACCAACTCAGGCCCAGCCCAAGTCAGCCTTCTTCAACCTCCAGCTTATGTTTCAAAAAACGCGCGCCTTCTTGTTCATCATACTAACTTCTGATTCTTTGACTTTTAGCAAAAACTCATAACACCAATAATGTAGAGCATCAAGAGACGATTTCAGACATATAAAATACTTGACCTAACTCTAAGAAACGAGGGAGAATTTCTTCATCCCCAATTTCTGACCTAATTTTTCTTTAATGTTCATAGCCAAAATTCTCACAGCACGCTTAACATAAATGAAAAGTAATCATATGTATGACTTCAGGGCTATGAGTAGAGCATGTTTCATTCACAAACCTAAGCCTAACTCTTCCTAGATTAAGAGATAGAAGTTCATGATTTTACCTGTTTCAGCTTGACTTGAACAGAGCAATGTAGGTATCTTTAATGGAATTTGAGCTTTGGTACAACTTGCCTGAAGTCCAAGGATGCTTCTCCAACACCTAGCTTGCTTTGAATCACTCTGAATCGTGCTATGGAAGTCCACCTGCAAAACTGAAAACTGAAAATGGCAAGTGATATTAGGGATGTTACAGCTTGTATCTAGGGCTTGGGATAGTTCCAATGGATGATATGGAATGTATTTGAACTGGTTTTAGCCAAAGTGCACGAGTGGAATGGATTGTGGAAGTCAAACTGCAATAGATGCCCTGTTTTGCAGAAAAACTGTGATTTTCTGTATGAGGAGGGATGAAGGGTGGTTTAGTCGTGCTTTAGGCTTGCTTGGATGTATGAAAGATGCTTGCAAAGTTTGTGTTTGGCTGTGTTGACAGGAATGAGAGATTGAGAGTTTTTGCAAGTTTTCTTCTAATGTAAGCAAGGATAGTGTTAGTTGTGATATAGGCCTGTGCCAAGCTCTTAAGCATGCTGCATATCTTGCCCTTGGTAACACAAATTTGTGGACTCTATCTGGCCTCAAAGATCTGGCTTGTACTTCAAAGATCATGAACTTGACATAAAGCACCACTTTTCAAAAATGGCAAGTTTGCTTTTTCTACTTAAGGGATAATTCTTTGTGTAATGACCAAATGCACAAAACAATGCTTGAACACAATGGTTAGGAATTTAATTATGGATTGCAAACTTGGTTTAGATGCCTGCAAGCAAGTACCAAGCATGCTGATTTGAAAATGGAACTTGTATGAACATGCATTTGGTTATGAACAAAAGTGAATTTTGCCCAACTTTGCAAATTCGATTCTCCCAAACCACAAGGGTGTTTGAGAAGTTCTTGGACAATTTGGAAAGCTTGGAATGTGTACTACAATCCATCTTTGTAATGCAAATTTAAACTCCAAGTGGAAGCATGTGAAAAATGGCCAAGAAGTTGGACAAAAATCCTGCCTAGAATAGGTCAAAATTTTTCTAAGTTAAAAATATTTTGCACCCTTGTTCCAAAAATCATAACTTGAGCTACAAGCTTCCTTTGAGAAAACTTTGTGAATTAAAGTTGTAGATTTTGAAATGGACTAAAACTTTCATATTTTGAGTTTTATTTGAATCCATTTGTATCTTGATGAAAAAATGGGACAAAGTTAGGGAAAAATAAGGGAATTTCATAACTTAGAAAATTTCTAAGTTATGAAATTTCTTCATTTTAAACCCTAATTTGCAATTTTGGATTTCTTGATGAACAAGTTTCATAATTTGACATGTCTTGATGAAAAATGAATCTTGGCACTTGATTTTGACCAAAAAGTCAAAGTTTGACTTTTCAGTATACAGTCAAATTTTAATCAGTTGACTGGAAAATTCATTTGTCAATCCTGTGCATTTGAGATATTTTGAACTTGTTAAATGTGTCAAGACAATGCCATTGAGTCCTTAAGTCCATATATGAGCTTGGTTCGCCATTGGTTAGGTCAAACAGTCAAAAATTGCCTTTGTGCAGTCAAAACCCTAAAAATGACCATTTTGCCCTTTTGGTGATCTGATCAAATTTCTTGTGGAATTGTGATCCAAACTTGACCAAATGGTTCATATGATTTCATTATGTTGATGTGGGTTAAATTTCATGAGGTTTGACTGTCAATTGGCCATAGTTGACTTTTTCCCCAATACAACTGATTTTAGGTCAACTGTCCAATTGACTGGGCAAAAATTGGAATCAAGGCTTGAAACTTGGTATGGATAAACTTGTGAGTCCAACATGAAACGTGAAAGTCATTTTGGGCATTTTAGGTCAAAACATCTTTGTGCAAACTCAAACCCTAATTTGGGTCAACAGTGCAAGGAGGGGTCTTGAGCAGAGCAAACCCTAACTTGATCTTAAGTTCAAAAAGTCTTGTGGTGAGAAAATATTGATGAAATGAGAGGGCAAATTTTGGGGTACAACACTTGCCATTTTGAAGCTCACACAGTTTTGGAAAGGTTGTAATGAGTTATCTTGGGCCTGAATTGATCCAAGAAAGCAAGCCCACATGCCTTATGACATTGCCTCATATTTTATTTATTTTAATTTCATTTAATGAATAAAAATTCAAATAAAGAAAATAAAAATCATGAAAAATATGTGAATGAATTTAGAGGTCTTCTAATACATTGTGGACATGTTTGAACATCAAAAGTTAGGCCCACTAGTTCAAAATTTCAAGTTTGCTCACTTTGCACTTCATGCATTTTCTTAAAATTTCCCAACTTGCAATGGTCATAAATCTCTCCAATTTCTATCTTTTGACGGTGATCTTGGACTTTTTGGAAAGCTCAAAATGTCTTCTTCAAATTCTCTTTTGATCATTTTTGCATTTGGAGATTTTATCTTGATGTAAATTGCCTTGACAAAAAGTGTATTTTTGTTGACTTTTAAAATGACCTATAATGTATGGGCTCATATCTTTCAAATGAAGAACTTTTGGACTTGAGCATACAAATAAAAAGTTGTAGATAATTGAATTTACTTAAAAATGGGCTTTTTTGGGGAATAATTGATGAAGCATGTGAAAGTTATGCTTGGTCAAAGTTCAGTTGACTTCTCCTAAGGAAACCCTAATTTGACAACTTTTGACTTTTGATGATTTGAGGGATTTCCTTGGGGAATCATGATAAAACCTTGATCAAATGATGAATATCACTTCAAAATGTTGATTTTGACCAAAAATCCTGAAGTTTTGCTGTATGTTGACCATAGTTGAATTTTTACCCAATATAGTTGATTTTCAATCATCTGAACCATTGACTGAGCAAACTTATGATGCAAGACTTGAAAATTGTCATGAATATTGTTTAAAACCTATGGAGAATCATGGAAACCACTTGAGACCTTTGAAACCAAATCTTCCTTGAGAAACTCAAAACCCTAGTTGTGGACCCATTGCTTAGAAGGAGGTTTGACTGGTCAACCCTTGAGTAACCTTGAATACTTGAGACCCTTAGAAGAATGTTTTGAAGAAAATGGGAGGGAAAAGTTTTGGGTACAACACCACACTTTCACTCTTTTAAGCCCAATTTTTTTGAAACCCTACAACCCTTTTTTGGTTCCTATTTCTAATTCAACAATGGCTTCTTCTCAACAGCAATTAACTGCTCAATAAAATGTTCAAGGTTCTTCATCTCTTCTACAACAAAAATAAATTGCTCAAGATCCTTGATCTTCATTGCTCTATTCCATTTTCTCAACTATTTATTCTTGCTGAACTGATAGTGTATTTCGAGAATCTTATGGCAAAGGTGTTGGTCTCTCCGAAGTTGTAAACTTTTAAGGATGGAAAACATATTTTGATCATTTGAAGGGACCCGTCTACTTTGACTGGGTCAAATATTTCTGGGCACATGCTTATGTATCCTCTAGTGATCTTATCTACTCCAAAGTAGGGGGAAAATGAATTCTTATCACTAAGGAGGATATTGCTACTCTCATTAGTCATGATAAGTTTGGAGAAACATACATCAACATGTCCGCTGATTTTGTGAAGAACTCTGAGGTTGTGGCAAATATCTTCAAGGAAGATGCTGAAAAACATCATCCTAAGAACCTTCTCGAAAATCTTAGGGTATAGTTTAAAATATTTCTGGGTAGCATCAATCATCTCTGCTCAACACATTCCTCTGATTATATTAACAATGATCAAAAGCATATGTTGTCAACTATCACTACTAAGTAAAAGATTAATTTTCCTACTGTGTTGTTTCACCACTTGAAGAGAAACATCATGGAAACTAGGAGCAATAAATCAAATCCCAAAAAGTCTATTCATATGTGAAGAAACATTTCTGATATCCTTATGGAAAGTATACTTATTGAGTCTTTGAATGTTCAAGAAGATATTGTTTTCATGATCGGACAATATTTGAATGGAAAGTCTCTAAAAATATGATGGTGATTCTTAAGGTGCTTGTGGCCCTTGTTGAACCCAATAATGATATGGTTTCTAATAGACGAATTGTTGTTGAAGGTTTTCCATAATTTAATCTTGATATATCCTTTGTGATAAATTAAGAAGCTCCTTGTGTTGTTTTTACTACTTCTCCAGCAAAGAAGAAGAGGAAACTGGTTAAGAAATATCCTGTTAAAGGATCTATTGGAACATTGAAGAAGATTACAAAATATCAATGCACATCTCTACTGGATTAGATGGTTCTAGACCTCCTAAAGTCGCCAGTGTAGGATCAAGCGCTTACCACTGAGCTAAAAGCAATTTCTTGTTGCCAAGGTGCAACTTTATTTCCATATAGTACGAGCATTTTCAGGGGCTGCACCTAGATTACTAAGCGCCCATGGGTGGGATGTTAAGCCCTTCAAATCCCTAAGGTTGACACTGGATATTTTAATCCAACAATCTCCCCCCCTCAATGTCAACCGGGGGGATTCAAACCCATGACCATGCTCTGATACCACTTGTAGGATCTAACACTTACCACTGAGCTAAAAGCAATTGCTTGTAGCCAAGGTGCAACTTTATTTCCATATAGTACGAGCATTTTCAGGGGATGCACCTAGATTACTAAGCTCCCGTGGGTGGGATGTTAAGCCCTTCAAATCCCTAAGGTTGACGCTGGATATTTTAATCCAACAGCCAAAACGTCTGAATCCTCTCGAACCTTTGAGGCTTATGCTCAGAGTTCCTATATAGCTGATCCTTTTGAGCGTGTCTCTTATGAGAACACTGTATTAAAGAATATGTCTACCTCATCATCTCATCCATCCACTCTACCTTTGATTCCACCCATTCCATCTCCTGTTTCCATTTTTGGAACAATTATTTCTCCCAAACAAAAGAATCCAAATTATTCTGAAGTCGCTAGTTCTCAACACTTCACCATTTTCAAACTACATCAACTCACCATATCTCTTCCCCAAACATCAACTACCACCTTTTCTGATCCCCAACCAACAACCACAAATACATATATATCCGAAGACACTTCTTCAGGCTCCTCCATTGAAATTATTCACCCTTAACCTTCTACTTCTAACTCAACTCCCAAACCCTATCCTATTTGTTTTAATCCATTCATTCATTGGTCCAATCACTGCCTCACACCCTTTGATGAACTCAAACAGAAGTTTGAATGTACTGCTCAGAAATATTTGAGCTATGGAGTGGAAAGTTCTTCTGAATGCATGGATCCTGACCGGGTCAACTTCATCCGGACATACTTCAGGAAATGGATGAATGATAAATCCAATATCATTCAAGCCTTCTGTCATATGGAAGTTGTGAAGAAGCACAAGGCATGGCTTTCTTCTCAAGCACCTTCTCCTGTTCTCCTCTACTTTCCTGATCCAAAAGAAGAGATTCTAGAAGAAGTTGTTTCTTTTGCTATGGATGCTCAATCTTAAAATGCTACTCCTTCTAATTTGGTTGTTTATAGGAAGTCTGCTGCTAAATACGGTTCATCTTATGGGTTGTTGAAGACTGTTGCTGAAGAGAACCCTTATGGGATAAAGGAAACTCTGGATAAGCTGAAGAAGACCAATATTTTAATCCAAAATTGTTTGGACAAGCAAGATGAAAAAGCTGATTGTCATGATACTGCTATCACTTTTCTTGCCAACATGATGAAGAATTTCATGGCCAGGATTATGCATCCTCCTTCACCAAACCCTTAGATCTTAAATTTTACCTTTTTTTAGAACTCTAGAAATGTTTTTCTATGTTTCTAAAACTTTTGTACAAGTGGTCTTTAGTTAATGAAAAGTTTGCTTTTGTCTCTTTAAATATTTTTTATTTATGAAAAAAGGGGATAAAGTGATATGATTTTGATATACCTATTCTCAGAATCTTGTTCCTAAACATGATATAATTTTTTTGACACTAACGTGTTTGACCCAGGAACTTTGAAAAAGTTCATTGAATTTTTCCTAACATGTAAACTCGGAATCTCTAAAGGAGATTTAGATTCTAGAGATTCAGAAGTCATGAGTTATTTATTATTTGTGGAAAAGTTTTCAACCATACTCTGATACAAGCTTTTAATACCATTAATCAGACTCTGATGATGATATGACAAAGTCCAACAAGACTCTGTGCATCTTAGTGTTTTGAGAGCAAAGCCAGAATGTGAGATAAATATTTCTACAACACTGTTCAGACTCTGATGATAAACCAGGTCAGATACCTCTTTAACTCTGATATCAAGCTAGAATCCGAGATGAAGATTTCTACATCTCTAGTCAGAATCTGATGGTATATCAGCCATGGAAATGTTTCTTTCATGCTTATGATTTTGTGTTATATCTTAAAACTTCTTTAAGTATTGAACTCAAGAGGAAACCTTGAACAAGATTAAACAAGTTCTAGGATCATAGAACTCAGGGGGAGCTGCTTAGCTAACTCTGAATATTGTTTAATGTGATTAAACCAGTATAAATTGTTTATCAAAATACACGGGTTTTGAAGGAAGAGAAAACACAAGAAGGGAGGGGGGGGGGGTTAATTGTGTTCTCAGAAAAAATTTCCCACTAGAAATTATTTACACTCAATTGATAATGCAATAAAGACAATGAAAATAAAATATACAAGTATTTTATCCAGGTTCGCCGTTAACTAGGCTACTTCTGTCCACCCTTACAAGGATGATTTCGCTTTATCCAAGGACTTAGTCCACTATAACCAAATTGGTTACAATCACAAGGGAAACCGCCAGTGACTAACACACAATGACACATTAAAGGATCCAACCAAATATAACATTCATTGAACCAATAGAATCAGATCCCTCAAGATCTCGTACTAGGATTTCCTTGCAATGATATCCATCAGGGATCTCACAAGAGTCTGACCTTCACTCGGTCCTCTTTAAGACATGACTATCATTGACCCAACAGAAATCTGATTCCTTATAATCCCCTATCAATATTTCCTATAGGGACCAACAACCATTATCTTCTTGAGATCAGACCTTCACTCAGTCTCTCAAGAAACTAATAAACAACAGTTGATGGGGTTTCTTGTGTTTACATGAATGATTCTTCTAAGAAGATACACAAGTGTTTTGAACATATATTATTTTACACTTCTTCGAGCAACAACTCAAGTGTTAAAACAAGTTACATGAAGATATATGAAGAGGAACACTATTCGAGCAATAACTCTAGTGTTCATTACAATGTTCTACAAAGATGTATATGATCAGAAGTTGGGCACATCTTCTTTATTGAACAAGCTACGAGCAATAACTCCTTGCTTCTTCTAAGATATACCAAGATGTATGTGATTGTAATTTGAATAACATCTTGTAGTCTTCTTCTTCTTTTTCTCTCTTCTTTTAGTGGTCTTCAGTATGTATAACACTACAACTTTAACATCTTCAGAGTCCACTGCTTTCCTTCCACGAGATGAAGCTTGTTGGCCAATGGCAACGGTAAAACTGCTAACCAAGAATTTATATTTGAAGCTTTGATATTATTTTATAGCCCTTGACAGAGAGAGACGTTGTGAGGATAGAACAAAATTTTTCTGCACCAACGGTTAGTTCCCAACAGATAGAATAAGGTGTAAGAGTTTAGAAAATATAAAATAATATTTTTGTATCCTGTCACTATTCAACGATAGCTTTATACATTTTCCTTTGAATAATATTTTTCTATTAAGCTTGTAAACAAATATCCTTAAGTAAATAAAGATATTTGTAAGTCCAGCTGTTTGTTTCCAACAGTCACAATGAGAGTGGTTATCAATACAGTATAAAGGAATGTCCATACGCCACCCTAGATGGTAGTGGTCACATACACTTTATGTACCTTTTGAACAACATCACACATTAACCATTTGATCTTTCTTCTTATCTTCAGAGGCTTCCGATATTTGAATGTTGAACGTTGGAGCTTGTTGTAGAAGTATCTTTCTTATGAGCCTTAGAACCTAAGCCTTGGAGTCTTCAGAACTTGTCCCATAGAACCTTGTTCTTCAGAGTCTTCAACACTTGGTTGTAAGAACTTCCTTTTCATCAGATCATCAGAACTTGTTTAACAAAACCTCGTCTTCATAATCTTCAGAACTTGTAAAAAGAAGTAAATATTTAGAAGGCCTCCAAATCTAAACCATAAAGCCACGATCAAAACTTCTTGTACTAGCGTTCCTAAGACACATTGCAGAAGATTATTTTAGAACCTTGACTTTAACTGAACATGTAACCACATGTTTTCTTCCAGAGTGTATGTTCAGAACCTGATGACGTCACACGCCTTGTACCAGAGTTAGAACATTATAGCAGCAGCTACACACTAGACGAAACCATTAGTGTATATAATTGTTCTCGAAGATAACACATGAAGTTATCATCAAAATCTCAAGGCCATATGTAGGAAACGCTTCTTGTTCTTACAATATCCCCCTTTTTGATGATGACAAAACCATGTATTTTGATAGAACAATTTATACAGGGTAATCACTGTAACTGAAAAATTCAGAGTTAAGCTCACAACTCCCTCTGAATTTGTAAAACCCAAAATTCTATTTAAGCTTGTTCAAAGTCTCCCCTTGAGCCCAAGACTCACAAAATAAATTTTGAGTATCAGAACATAAAAATAGAGAAGTAATACTTCCATACCGCAACTCATCAGAGTCTGACTAGAAGGCCTCATCCTCATCTCAGAACCTTGTTTCTATCAGCACTTGATGAATAATCGAAACTTGATTTGAGCCTGATTGAATAATGCCACGCATTATGTATCAGTGCTTCTGGACCATGATTCTGATATCACAACCAAAACACTATGCTTCTCAAGCATCAGCATTTGATATGATATTCTCCATTATATTAGACCTTTAGATAATTCACAACTTCGGAATAGAGGGTATGTTGCTGAAGTACACGTATCAGAGCATATATTCTGAGTGGAATCTCTATATGAGAGCATGCATCAGAATGTTGACTTGACTTCCTTTCAGGAGAGAACAACTTCTAAGCCATGAGTCCGAATTTCATATTTTCAAAAAGTTAACAACTTTTGAATATTATGATATTAAGCAAGATTAACTTACTTTTAATAAGTTTATAACTTCTGAATTGTGTTTGATATATATGTTTGAATATTTATATATTCACAAGATGTAAAACATCTTAGATATAAAATTAGAGTTGATATCATACATAAGGTTTTCAACTTTTGCATTAGGATCTTTATCTTTAACTTGTCTTTGAATACTTGGTGAACTTGTTTAGAGTTCCCAGAATGAAACATCAAATAAACAATTAGTAGCAACAACATTTTACATGTTTGTTATTTGTTATCTGTTGTACCCCAAAATTTGCCCTCCCATATTCTTCAAGATTTGCCAAGATCAGTCTTCAGAAGCTTCAAAATCCCTCAAGGGTTGCACAGTCCAATTGCCTCCTAACACAGTCAAAATTAGGGTTTTGGTTCTTGAAAAGAAATTGAAGTTTTCAAGGGTCCAATCAAGTCCCACATGCCTATAAACATTGTCAAGCATCCCTATGCCAAGTTTCAAGACTCACAACATCAAATTGCACAGTCAAAAACCCTAAATGCTTCACAGTCAACTGCAGGGGCAAAATGGTCATTTGACAGTCAAAAGTCAAAATTTTTGGTCATATTATTTTGAATCCACAAACATCATTTGATCAATTCTTGATCATGATTCTCAAAGTATGGCTCAAAAAGTCTCAAGATGCAAAAGTTTCTATTTTTGGACAGTTGAAAAAGTCAGCTGTAAATTGACCAGGGCATAACTTCTTCATGGTTTATCAAAAAAATCCCATCCAAAGCTCATTTTGAAGAGGATGACATTTCCTACAACTCATCTTCACACTTCAAGTCCAAGAAATGCTCTCACAAAAAGTTATCAATTTCAACATTATAGGTCATTTTCAAAAGTCAACAAAAAGGCATTTTAAGTCAAAGACCATAACTTGAGATTGGTAAATAAAAATGACATGGGACCAAAGACGTTGGTTAGAGGACTTCAAGACCTTTCCAAAATGTCCAATAACATGTTCATAGCTTCAAAATTGAGCAAGATATGCCCTGGAGAAGTTGGGAAATTTTTTGGAATTTTGAAAGGTCAACTTTGCTTCAAAAGCTTCAAAATTGCTAATGGGCCACAAATTCTTCCATGAATCATTACCCGAAGCATATGCACGATCCATTAAGCTCAAAGGGATTTATTTTCTTATTTTTAATTAATTAATTGAGTTTTTATTATTATTAATTCATTTAATTAGTTTTAAATATAAGAAAAATATCAAATCATGTTTTTAAATCTTTTTATGCAGCAAATATCTTCCACACATGCAAGAGATTTCGTGCACCATTTCAAGGGGACAATATCTTCCATAATTGGCATGATTTTCATGGTAAAAAGATTGGAAAAGATATGGAGAAAATCAAATATTGGAATCATAAATTCATGGACATTGGGCTTGGTTTTTTAACCTAATTTCGTTCACTTACATATGCAAGACCTAATGGAATCAAGAGACACACGAAAGAGCTGCTAGGGAGGCATAACAAAATTGCAAAATTTCCATAAAAACTTGAAATCTGAAATCATAGTTGGAGCACGTTTCAAAGCACAAAAAGCATTCTAATACGTTCCTGACATTGCTAGGAATCGATTGCAATCAAAAACGAGTCTCCATACTCCAAGAATTGGTAGAACAGAATCGTCTTCTTCATGAACATGTCCTCAATCGTTTTCTAATTTTCATGCATTATTCATATGTTTTAACTGTTGATTCTTGCTACTAATGATGTTCTGAAACTTTTGGCATAGTTTAATTGTCCTAACAATGCTTGAAACGAGATTTGCCATTAACGTTTTCTAGGGTTTCAGAAGCTCTAAATTGGGGCTTTCCTCATATGGAAAAATCAGACCACCAAACCTGTATGAATACGTTCGTGACAACAGGACGAATCCATTGATGACCTCGCGCCTTTTTTATATTGAGGCATGCTCTAATCGCTATTTTTTTCAGGCTTCATTTAGTGGGGGTTTGAAACCCCCGCTATTTGTTTATATTACAGGCAGAAAGATGAAGAAGACGCTGAGGTGTCATAACATGGTTGGAGTATTCAAAATCTAGCGCGCTTTTTCTTGTTTCATATCATTAGCTTTGTTTTTTATTATAATAATTATGCTCCATTACATTAACAAATGCACGCGATAGTTGAGTTGGTAGAAGACGTGTCTTGCAGGTACAGGGACCTGGGTTCGATTCCTAGGTCCCCCACTTATTCCATAATTTTTCTCCTAATGCTTTCCAGTGCAGTATGCTCTCAACGTCCCACCATACGTCCTAGCGCGTGGGCTTGCCAGATGGCCTGAATGATCAATCCAAAGGCTGTAGGAGGAGGTCTATCATGTACCTCAGTCAATGGACACGCACTCAAACATAGAAAGTCAAAAAAGGCTTTGATTCAGTGGGCCAGAATGCTTCCAAAAAACCTCCTAAATGGGCCAGACACCCCCAATGTTTGTATTATATTTTTTAACTTCCTTTTCTTTTCTTTTTTTGTTTTAATTTGTTTTAATTGTTTTATTTAATTCACCAATAATTAATTTTCATAATAAAAAATCAGAAACTAAAATATGTTAATTAATTTACTTATTAAATATTTTTGTAAATTAATGTTAAATAATTAATTTAGTTAAATTAGGTTTTTAAATTTTAATACTTTTCTTAATAAAATAAAATAAGTAGAATTAGGGTTTTTGACCTTTTTCATCTTTTTCAATAAATAATTTTCTCATCATTATTATTATTAATTACTAAATATTTTGTAAATAAACAAGTACATTAATTATTTAGTAAATTAGGTTAAACTTTAATATTTTTCATTAATAATTAAAAACAACTTAGAATTAGGGCTTCTCTTGATTTTCAATTTTCTTTACTTTCATAAAAACAAAAACCTAAAAAACATTTCTTTTCTTTAATAATCAATTAGCTTTTAATTCAATTTAATTTCAAAAGGGTCCAACGCCCTCGAACGTTCAATTTTAATTTCTATTTCGCGCATTTATTTTATTTTCGAATATTATGTAACTGCTCAAGCCTTGTAATAGTAATTAGGAAATTTATTTACTTTCCGCATTTTATCAAACGAGTCTTTGTAATTTGGCGATGTATAGACCCGCGCCTTGTAATAGCGTAGGATTTTACTTTCGGAATTTAAATTTCCGCACTTTTAAATTCTAATTGCATGAAAGAATGTATGACTAATTAAAAAAACAAGCGTAGCTCACAAATGCATGATCAAAGATAAATATTAACATGAAAATAACACACAAATTCACACACCACTTCTAGGGTACGCCTCACTGTTGCCTTACCTTCGAAACGTGGTCGTCGAGTATAGGAAGTTTTAGTAAGTCCTTATGTCCATGATCCAGTCGCCTCGAAATGGTTGCCTCGGATTAAAAAAGGATCAATGGCATAAGGGTAGCTTCTAAGGTGTCCTACTGTTGCTCTGGTGACCACACTGTCCCTACAAACGAATTGACCCGAACACCTCCAACGGTGGTGCTACCTACCTCTCAATGGTAGGATGGCACTACCTTAAGGACATTTACACAGCCTAATTCCTTAGGGTAGGTAGATGACTCATAGATACTTGCTCTATTCGAAAGAAAAACAAAAACTCTTTTCACACCGACACTTTCAAAAAGCTGTCAAAACAATTTTTCAAACACTCTTGAGGACTGATACAAGAGTCATTCTGAAATCTTTAAACGAAACTTTTTCAAACCCACTCACAATTGAAAAGCAAACATTTTGAAAACACAATGAGCAAGTATCTAAGAGCCCATGGATAACCATGGATAGAAAGGGTGCTAACACCTTCCCTTTCTATAAATCTACCTCCCGAACCGAGAGACAATCTCATAAGGAATTTTGCTGTGCTTTTGTCCTGTCCATGTTGGAGAAAATAAAAGACGGTGGCGACTCTTGCTTACCGCGACATTTCACGAACCAGCGTTAAACAGTCAATTCTATTTCCACCGATCACAGAACTGGCGACTCTGCTGGGGATACTTAAAAGTGAGGTGTACCTTAGGACTAAGATCACTTGTGTTTTCAATTGTCTGAATTGCTTGCTTTATTATTGTGGGACTGTCTTGGGAGTTCTATAGATCCTAACCCGGATCTGGGGGATACCTTCTTAGAAAGTAGCAACAAGACTGTGAGGGAACTGTGCGGGGTATACCGACATGGTTGAAGCAGTCTGCTACGTTGATGTGGCACTTTGGTGAGTACCGATAACCCTTTAGTCCAGTCAAGGAGAGTACGGGGCCGCCGCGTGGTGTCGTGAAGCATCAACTGACCTTAGGAACCTTAATTGAACCATCTTGGCCTCTTTAGGGTAGTGAGATAAATGACTTTGGTGCAGTCCGAGGTTGGTCGATACTCGATACTACACTCAATTGAGGGTTGTTTTCTTGGAATATTTCGGTCGCCAGTTCAGTGGCTAAATCGAAACGATGAACAATGAAAGCAATCCGATGATATTGGGACCCTTAGAACCCGGTTACTTCTGATAGGACAGGTTTGAGCCCACCAACTTCAAGAGGGTAATACCCAGACCCCATGCTGGCCTAAACTCTAAGGGCTGTGGTGTGACTTGTTTGCCTTACCATGTTTGCTTTTGTGAATACTTGTGGTGTGCTTTATCATAGCATCATGACATCATACAACATCATATGCATTGACTAACCATTTCAGGGGTTCGAATCTTCATCTTTGTTCTTGTTTTGTAGGACATGGAAACTATCCGCAGAAAGACAATTCAGATCAGCCTTGTAAGGATCCCTTCTCAGCTTAAGGAACTTATATCCAGGATTCCCGAGAGCTCTTCTTTCAGTGAGAGGCATGGAAGACTCATCAGCTTGGTCAACACCAACATTGAGGAAGATATGATAAAGGTCCTTTTCCAGTTCTTTGACCCTTTGCACCACTGTTTTACTTTCCTGGATTATCAACTGGTGCCTACATTGGAAGAGTTCTCCCGGCTTCTGAAGATCCCTATCCTTAGTCAACTACCCTACAACGGTACAGAAAAGGAACCCAAACTTGAAGAGATTGCTAAAGCCTTACTCTTACAACCATCTGACATCAAGGGACATTGGGAAGTTAGAAGTGGTATCAAAGGGTTCTTGGCCAGGTTTCTGTTTGAGAAGGCCCAAGAATGTTGGAATTCCCTTGACCTAAAAGCCTTTGAAGAAGTTGTGGCCCTCCTTGTCTATGGATTGGTTTTGTTCCCGAATCCCGATCAGCTTATAGATATCAGTGCCGTCAAGATCTTCATGTCCAGGAATCCTATACCTACGTTGCTTGGGGACATCCTTCACTCATGTTACACTCGAACCATGAGAAAAAGAGGTGTTCTTATGTGCTGCACTCCTCTCCTGGGAAGGTGGTTTATTTCGCACCTTCCACATTCAGTTTTGAAGAATGAGCGGGGTTTGAGATGGTCGCAACGGTTGATGACTCTTACACACGCTGATATACATTGGTGTTCTCGGTCCAGAGAAGATGTCACTATCATTGATCGTTGCGGGGAGTACCCTAATGTTCCTTTACTTGGAATCAGAGGAGGTATTACTTATAACCCATGTCTGGCTTGGAGACAGTTTGGTTATGCTCGGAGGGACGACCCTCATGACATGTTAATTCCTGACATAGTTTTTGACTTCGACAACGATGCACAAGGACTTCGCCAGAGATTTATCAGAGCTTGGAGGATGCCCAACAAGATAGACAGCAAGACACTGGGACACAGGAACTCCATCCCGTTGGAGCCTTATCTCAAGTGGGTACGAGCCCGCTCCTAGAAGTTAGTGATGCCATATCCTCATGTTCTCCCTGTGATCAAAGAGCCAGTTTTGGAGGGAGAGGTGTCCTACACCATTCAACATCCTGACATGCCTACATCCTGGGAAGAAATGCAGAAGAGCTGGATCCAGCTTAAGGAAGAACGGAATTCTCTTGAGTCCAGTCTACATGCTAGTGAGAAGAAGGTCTTGGAGCTCACCCGCCTACTGCACGAGGAAAAGACTCTCAACACCTACATTGCTCCAAAAAGGATGCACAGTGTCTTCTGGGATTGATTTACTTTGTAATGTTCGCCCATGAGGCCTTGATGTACTGAACAATTATTTCTTAATGATAACGTGTGTTCCTTTTTGTCTACAATAAATTTGAACTTTCGAACCCTTGAATGCATTGCATAAACACATATCATGCATCATGTGCATAACAGGTACTCTTCTTTTCAGGTTGCTTAATGTTCTTCGCTGTTTATTTCAGCATCATGAACCCTGAATCATCTACCGAGCAGTCCATCAAGGCCCTTCAGGCTCAGAACGCCCAGTTCCAAGAGCTGATCATGAGTTTGGCCCAAGGTCAAGAGGAGTTGAAGGCTCAGCTGGTCAAGAAGAAGAAGAAGAGAAATGTACTATTCAACACGGGCCAAAGGTTTGGTAACACACTACAGAATGAGGTTGATCAAGCTGGTTCTTCTGTGGGAAAAGGCAGTCCCCAAGGGGGGAAGGCTCCTAGTCCGGTGGTATCTGACAACGAGACTGATTTTAATGAGGAGCAGTATCCTCCAGCTGAAGACAAGTTCAAGCAGTTAGAGGAACGTCTGAATGCCATGGAAATTCAACAAGTGCCTGGGTTGGATTTTGGAGACTTGGGTTTATCTTCTGGTGTGGTCATCCTACACAAATTCAAAGCACCATCTTTCACAAAGTATGACGGGGCGTCCTGCCCCAAGCTACATCTCAGATCTTATGTGCGGAAGATTCAGCCGTATATTGTGGACAAGAACTTGTGGATCCATTTCTTCCAGGAGAGTCTTTCAGGGACTCATCTCGAATGGTTCTATCAGCTGGATGGAACCAAGGTTCGTAACTGGGAGGAGTTGGCTACTGCTTTTTACAAGCAGTATCAATATAATACCGACCTCGCTCCTACACGTACCCAACTCCAGGGTATGTCACTAGGATCAGGAGAAGGTTTTAAAGAGTATGCACATAAGTGGAGGGACCTGGCTGGCAGGGTGCAACCACCATTAACCAACCGTGAGTTAGTAGATATGTTCTTGGGGACCCTATCCGGGCCGTTCTTTAATCATCTCATTAGAAATTCGTCTGCAGGGTTCACAGATCTCATTCTGACTGGGGAAAGGATAGAAGCTGGAATGAAATCAGGGAAAATTCAGAAAGGTGCATCCTCAAGTTCTGAGAAGAAACCTTTTAAAAAGGAGGCCAGTGCTGTGTATGGGCCTAGAAGGCAGAATAAACTAGAACGCCGCCAAGCTGTCAACGTGGTGGTGATTGCAAAGCCTGCTACCGCTCCTCGGCAACCTAACCAACCAAGGGGTGAGAGACCCAGAAGAGAATATACTCGGCTTAGTATGACCTTGTCACAAATCTTGCCGCAACTGCTATCGACCAACTTGGTAACCGTCAGAGAAGCTCCGAAGGTTGTGAACACTACATCTCCGAAGTATAATCTAAATGCCCGCTGTGCTTATCACTCCGATAGCCCGGGGCATTCTACTGATGACTGCTGGGCCCTGAGAAATAAGGTTCAAGACCTTATTGATGCGAAGGAAATACAGTTTGAGGCACCTGAAAGGCCCAACGTTGTGACCGCTCCTATGCCCCAGCATGGAGTAAATGCCATTGAGGAAGACTTGTATGCCGTTTCTGTGGAGGATGTTGCCACCCCTTTGTTGACTGTTAAGAGGAACCTGTTGCTAGCCGATTTATTTCCGGGTTGTAGCAAGGGTTGCCTTTTGTGTGCTGTTTCCCCTACTGGTTGTCCGTTGCTGAAGTCAGGCATCCAAAGCCTGATGGATAGCAAGGAAATTTTGTTCAAAAAGACCGCTGTTCCTTTTGTTCCCGCTGAAGAAGTATCTGTCGTCATAATTTTCAATAATCCTACCAAGGCTCCCCCGAGGAAGCCAGTCAAAATCACGTATGTTGCACCCATCATTATTACTGTTCCGGGGCCCCTCCACTATGAATCTGATAAGGCTGTCCCATGGCACTATGGGGCAGATGTGTATGTGCTTGGAGTGAAGCAGGAGTTCAACATCGGTACCGGTATCAGCAATATCACCGGTCCAGCTAAAGTAACTCGCAGTGGCAGGCTCTTCTCGCCTGACATTACGCCACCAGTTATCCGAAGACCTCTTATAATAACACCTACAAGTGCGCCTGTTTCCCCTTCTGATCAAGTTGCTTCCCCTGCTGCCGAGTCATCTGACGCTCGGGGCAAAGGGAGTGCTGATGTGCCTGCCCGGACGGAGGCACCAAAGACTGTGAATGTTGAAGCCTCCCAGCAAGAGATGGAGGAAATTCTTAAGATAATCAAGAAGAGCGACTTCAATGTCGTTGAACAGCTGGGGCATACCCCCTCCAAGATCTCTATGCTATCATTGCTGCTATGCTCAGAGGCCCATGCCAAGGCCCTGATTTCATTTCTGAAGACGGCCCATGTGCCACAAGAGACATCTGCAGATCAATTCACTGACTGTGTGGCCAATCTGACCGCCGACAATGGTTTGGGTTTCTCGGATGCTGATCTTACCGCTAAGGGAAGGAACCACAATGATGCCCTGCATGTCTCCATTGAATGCAGGGGCACTACTCTCGCACACGTGTTGGTGGACACCGGTTCTTCCCTGAATGTATTGCCCAAGAAGGCCTTAGACCGGTTGGATTGTGAGGGTCTGGAGTTGAAGCCTAGTAATATCATTGTCCGAGCCTTTGACCGGTCGAAGAGGATGGTACATGGTGAGGTAGATATTCCGATTCGTGTTGGTTCTCAAGTCTTTGATTCAACGTTCTATGTGATGGACATTCGTCCATCTTATTCCTGTTTGCTGGGTCGACCTTGGATTCATAAAGCTGGGGCCGTGACCTTCACTCTACACCAGAAGCTCAAATACCCTGTCAGAGGGAAGATCGTTACTGTGCAGGGGGAGGAAGAATACATGGTTAGTCATCTGAATTCATTTCGGTATATTGAGATGGACGGGGAGTTTATTAAAACCCCCTTTCAGCATTTTGAGGAGGTACCTCCAACATTGGCGTCAGCTGAGACGGTAATTGAAGAAGACTTTCCTTTGAAGATGGCTTCCCTAAAGGACGCCCAGGCTGTAATTGAGAAAGGAGAATGTGCTAACTGGGGAAGGCTCCCTGATTTTACTCCTAATACTGACAAGTTTGGGCTGGGTTTTACTGCAGAGGCTCAGAAGGCTGTGCGCAAAGCAAGAATCGGAAGACCTCCCGTGTTCATCACCAACCCGGGGGTGAATGCTATTGAAGGTGATGCGGAGGAATCAGAGTTTGATAGCTGGATCTACCCGACGACCGACGGTGGACTGAACAATTGGACTGCGAAAGATCACATACCTGTTACTTTTGTTACGTAGTAATGAATTCCTTTTTTTTTAATTTGTAATAAACAATAAATTGAAACTTTATGGCCCGGTGTCTTACCCGGGGCACCGTTGGCTTCATTTGTGAGGGCTTATTACTTGTCATTTCCATATATCATGAATAAAAACATTGGACGTTTTTCGCATTTCAAATCTTGTGCTCCCTTTCTTTCTTTCTTTCTTTCTTTATATATTGCAAAACAACTATATTTACACACACTCACCCATACAGGTTTCAATCCACTCTGGATCTCACTGGCAACAACTCTGCTACTGCCAGTTATGACTTCGAAAATCCGATCAACTTAGCCGAAGACGAAGGTGAAGATGATTGCGAAGTGCCTGGTGAGCTTGCAAGACTGTTACTCCAGGAAGAGAGGGCCATTCAGCCACATGAAGAGCCAGTGGAAACGAGAAATCTGGGTACAGAGACAGACAAAAAGGAAGTTAAGATTGGTGCCAATCTGGAGCTCAGCGTGAAACAACGGTTGGTTCAGATGTTACATGATTATGTGGAGATCTTTGCCTGGTCCTACGAAGACATGCTTGGGTTGGATACTGACATTGTGGTCCATCACCTGCGTACCAAGGAAGACTGCCCTCCGGTGAAACAAAAGGTCCACCGTATGCGTCCAGAGATGTCCGAAAAGATCAAAGCTGAGGTTATGAAGCAATTCGACGCCGGTTTTCTTGCAGTGACTTCTTACCCTCAGTGGGTTGCCAACGTGGTTCCAGTGCCAAAGAAAGATGGTAAAGTCAGAATGTGTGTCGATTACAGGGATTTGAACAGGGCAAGCCCCAAGGATGACTTCCCTCTACCTCACATCGACGTTCTGGTTGACAATACTGCTCAACATAAGGTGTTCTCCTTCATGGATGGTTTTTCAGGTTATAATCAGATCAAGATGGCTCCTGAAGACATGGAGAAGACTACCTTTGTTACTCAGTGGGGCACCTTCTACTACAAGGTCATGCCATTTGGACTGAAAAATGCTGGGGCAACCTACCAACGTGCCATGGTTGCTTTATTTCATGACATGATCCATCATGAGATAGAAGTATATGTTGATGATATGATAGCAAGGTCGCAAACTGAGGAGGAACACCTTGACCATCTGCAAAAGCTGTTTGACCGTCTGAAGTTGTACAAGCTGAGGTTGAACCCGAACAAGTGCACATTTGGGGTAAGATCTGGAAAGTTGCTAAGCTTCGTCGTGAGCGACAAAGGTATTCAAGTGGACCCTGCCAAGGTTAAAGCCATACAAGAGATGCCAGTTCCAAAGACAGAGAAAGAAGTCAGAGGCTTCCTAGGACGACTGAACTACATCGCCCGATTCATCTCGCACCTAACTGCTACTTGTGAACCAATCTTCAAGCTGCTGAAGAAAGATCAGGTAGTACGTTGGAATGATGAATGTCAGGCCGCTTTCGACAGAATCAAGTTGTATCTCCAAGAACCACCCATTCTTATGTCACCGGTTGAAGGGAGACCTCTAATACTATACCTGACAGTACTTGACAGCTCAATGGGGTGCGTGCTGGGGCAGCATGACGAGACTGGCCGAAAAGAGCATGCCATTTATTACCTTAGCAAAAAGTTTACCGACTGTGAGACCCGATACTCACTGCTCGAGAAGACTTGCTGCGCTTTGGTATGGGCTGCTCGCCGGCTGAGACAGTATATGCTGACTCACACCACTCTGTTGATTTCAAAAATGGATCCAATAAAGTACATATTCGAAAAGCCTGCTCTGTCCGGAAGAATAGCAATATGGAAGATGATCTTGACAGAATACGACATCCAGTACACAACTCAGAAAGCTATCATAGGAAGTGTATTGGCAGACCACTTGGCACATCAGGCAGTAGATGACTACCAATCAATGAACTTCGAGTTTCCAGACGAGAGCATCATGATAGTGACTGATTGTGAAGTACCTGGACCGGATGAAGGACCTGAGGAAGGATCCCGATGGTCTATGCACTTTGACGGAGCCTCCAACGCTTTGGGTAACGGTATTGGCGCTGTGATCATATCCCCCAAAGGCACTCATACTCCACTTACTGCCCGGCTATGTTTCAACTGCAGTAACAACATGGCGGAGTATGAGGCATGCATCATGGGTCTTCAAGCTGCGATTGACTTAAGGATCAAGTTTCTGAGTGTCTTCGAAGATTCCGCTCTCGTGATCAATCAGATCAAAGGCGAGTGGGATACGAAACACCAAAATCTTATTCCTTACAGAGAATGTGTGTTGACATTGATCCCCCATTTCACAGAGATAACTTTTGAACACTTTCCAAGAGAGGAGAATCAGTTGGCGGACGCGTTAGCTACAATGTCTTCCATGTTCAAAGTCAGGTGGGACAATGAGGCTCCCCGGATCATTATCTGGAAACTGGACGAACCTGCATACTGTTGTGATCTTGAGGCTGAGACAGTAACTGAGAAACCTTGGTATCATGAGGTGAAGAGGTATCTAGAAGCCCAAGAATACCCCGAAGGTGCATCTGTCAATGATAAAAAGTTTCTGAGAAGGTTCGCAGCGAAGTTCTTCCTCAACAACGGCATTCTGTACAAGCGAAACCATGATTCAACCTTATTGCGTTGTATGGATAAGAATGAAGCAGAAAAGATCATGGCAGAGCTGCATGAAGGTACTTTCGGAACTCATTCCAGTGGACATACCATGGCAAAGAAGATCCTTCGAGCAGGATATTTCTGGTCCACAATGGAAGCTGATTGTTACCAACATTCTCGGACATGTCATAAGTGCCAGATTTATGCGGATAAGGTGCACGTTCCTCCAGTTCCTCTGAATGTCTTGACTGCACCTTGGCCTTTTGCAATGTGGGGCATTGATATGATCGGCGATATTAAACCTACGGCATCCAACGGGCATCGCTTCATCCTGGTAGCGATTGATTACTTTACAAAATGGGTTGAAGCAGCTTCTTACGCTACGGTAACCAAGAATGTCGTGGCACGGTTCATTCGAAACAACCTAATCTGTCGATACGGCATCCCAGAAAGGATCATTACGGACAATGGTACCAATCTTAATAACAAGATGATCACTGAGCTCTGCGAGCAATTCAAGATACAACACCACAACTCTTCTCCTTACCGGCCGAAGATGAATGGGGCTGTAGAGGCAGCTAATAAGAATATCAAGAAGATTGTGCAGAAGATGACAGTGACCTATAAAGATTGGCACGAGATGTTACCATTTGCTCTTCATGGGTACCGTACCTCATCAAGGACGTCAACCGGGGAAACTCCCTTTTCCTTGGTCTATGGCATGGAGGCAGTCTTGCCGATTGAAGTCCAGATACCCTCTCTCCGGATAATGAAGGATGCAGACCTGAGCGAAGATGACTGGATCCAAACACGACTTGATCAATTAAACCTAATTGACGAAAAGAGACTCACTGCTATTTGTCATGGTCAGACGTACCAAAAACGGATGATCAGGGCATTTAACAAGAAAGTCAGACCACAAGAGTATCAAGTTGGGGACCTGGTAATCAAACGCATCATTCTTCCTCAAAGTGATCCCAGGGGCAAATGGACCCCTACGTACGAAGGGCCATTTGTGGTTAAACATGTATTCTCAGGAGGAGCCATGATCCTAACCACCATGGATGGTGACGACCTTCCTCACCCCGCCAATGCAGACATAGTAAAAAGATACTACGCATGATAAAAGACCCGCTAGGTTGACATACCTAGGAAAAAATTAGGGCTTCCCGGCGAACCAAAAGGGTTCGGGAAAAATGAGGGATGAAATGGAAAAATCTGTACACCCGGCAAGTCGAAAACCTGAAAAGGCGGCTTGGGCAAAAATGGGTATCCCGGTGGACTGAAAACCCGAAAGGGCGGTCCAGGCAAAAGTTAGGGATAAAGCGTAATACTATGTCTCATTGGATCGCCCTGCATCCAGAATCTGGTATCAACCTCAGGTTCAGACGGCACCGATCAATCAACTTCATCGTCAACTGAGCAGCAAAGTGATGAGACGCTCGAAGATATAAAGGCGATAGCAGAGTTGGAACCCAGTGGGATCATTCTTTTCACATAGCTGTTTTATTTTCCCTTTTTTTTTACAAAATTGTATAAACTCTGTGGTCCGGCAGCGTTCTCTTACTAAGACGTCAGCCTCTTGTACATAAACGCCTATTTACAAGCAAATTCAAAAATCAATACAAATTTACTTTTCAGACCAATTGCCAATTGTTTTTTCCTTTTTCTGTTTTGTTTTGCGAAGAACGTCCAAGGTTCAAATTTTGATATATGCATTTGACAATAATTGCTAACTCATAAATATTTGCATGCGAAACGAAGGATTAATTATAGGTAACATTAGAAACAGGGGCAATAATGAGTTGTCTAAGCGATCTAATTGCTCTGTCCACCAAGGTACCAAGGTAAGTTCGGCTGAAGAATGTAACCAAGATATCTTAATTCCCCAGAGAGTGAGCCAAGGTTCAACAATTCTCTCCCAAGCAGTTGGTCTCCAACCAACCCTGAACAAGGCACAATATCCCCTAGCAAGTCGACAATACTCCCCCGAGCAGAGTTATCTTGTCAGCCTTATGGAAGTTGGGCATCCCCAGCAGATCTCAACATTCCTCAACGGAGTATACAAACATTCCTAACAAGCATCCCCGACAGTCTTGATCTAAGATTGTTCCCCGACGATATACAGACATTCAGTGGAGTCACTTCCCCAGTACATCTCAAAAATTTCCCCAGGAGAGTCCAGTCCGAAAGTTTCCCCAGGAAAGTGGAATCCATCTCCCCAGCAGGAAGCTTATCCCCAGTAGATTCTGGAAGCTTGTCACCTGCAGAGAACGAACGCGCCCCCGACTTTATTCAGAAGGTTATTTCCCCACCAGGATATAACTGGGTTATCCTCAGCCAATTGTCACGGAAAGATCGTCCCCGACGAAGTCTTCCTATCCCCCCAACGGAGTTCATCAATTCCTTCAACATAACATATCAATGGTATCCCCAGCGGAGTTATCATCCAATTCTCAGCGAAGCATCTCTTCCCCACAGAGTATCTCCCCGCAGAGCAATCTATTCGCCAAGTTTATTCCCCAACGGAGTCATTTTCTCCTACCGGTATTCTTGCAACCATCATCCCCAGCGGAAGCGAGAGACTCTACTCTCGACATCAGCCCATGAGTTAACTTCCCGGCACCCGTCAAGGATTTACTTTCCTAGACAAAAACATACATTCATAAACATCGCATCTTCATACATTATAGCATGCACATACGCATCATAAATACAATCTCATTTATTCAGAGAACATCATGCATGTCATACATCATGACATCGCATACAATTAACGTTTTGTCTTTTCAGGGCAAAGGTCAATACAAAGATAATTGCTATCAACTGTCGCAACTAAAGATCTGATTCCTGTATCTTGCCAGGGTGTATCTGTTGACGACTACATTACCAGACTCGATTCTTGTATCCGGCCAGGGCACGTCTGAAGAGTTCGAAGATCCGATTCCTGTATCTTTCCAGGGTGTATCTGTTGACGACTAATTCTAGACTCGATTCCTGTATCCTGCCAGGGCACGTCTGAAGAGTTTTGAGGATCCGATTCCTGTATCTTGCCAGGGTGTATCTGTTGACGACTAATTCCAGACTCGATTCCTGTATCTTGCCAGGGCACGTCTGAAGAGTTCGAAGATCCGATTCCTGTATCTTGCCAGGGTGTATCTGTTGACGACTAACATTACCAGACTCGATTCCTGTATCCTGCCAGGGCACGTCTGAAGAGTTTGAGGATCCGATTCCTGTATCTTGCCAGGGTGTATCTGTTGACGACTAACATTACCAGACTCGATTCCTGTATCCAGCCAGGGCACGTCTGAAGAGTTTGAGGATCCGATTCCTGTATCTTGCCAGGGTGTATCTGTTGACGACTAACATTACAAGACTCGATTCCTGTATCCGGCCAGGGCACGTCTGAAGAGTTCGAAGATCCGATTCTTGTATCTTGCCAGGGTGTATCTGTTGACGACTAATTCCAGACTCGATTCCTGTATCTCGCCAGGGCACGTCTGAAGAATTTAAAGATTCGATTCCTGTATCCAGCCAGGGCACATCTACTAAAGAGTTTGAAGATCAATTCCTGTAACAGGCCAGGTAATTATCTTTCTTTCTCAGGTACGCAAGTTCTCGCTAAGGAATCTCTTATGCGATCGACAATCTCCAGATGGCATCTATAAGCCCATCCTCCTATCCATCATCTCTCCAAATGGCATCTGTAAGCCCATTCCCGCTATCACATTGCTGATACCACACTATGTGAGTGCAAATTTCTGGGCACTCTAGTGTTCAATCATCTTCTACCTTCGGATTACGAAAGGCACGCCAACCAATCTACATCCTCAGGTCTAAGAAGATTGAACAGGGGCAACTGTTGTACCCCAAAATTTTCCCTCCCATATTCTTCAAGATTTGCCAAGATCAGTCTTCAGAAGCTTCAAAATCCCTCAAGGGTTGCACAGTCCAATTGCCTCCTAACACAGTCAAAATTAGGATTTTGGTTCTTGCAAAGAAATTGAAGTTTTCAAGGGTCCAATCAAGTCCCACATGCCTATAAACATTGTCAAGCATCCCTATGCCAAGTTTCAAGACTCACAGCATCAAATTGCACAGTCAAAAACCCTAAATGCTTCACAGTCAACTGCAGGGGCAAAATGGTCATTTGATAATCAAAAGTCAAATTTTTTGGTCAACATCTTATTTTGAAGCCACAAACATCATTTTATCAATTCTTGATCATGATTCTCAAAGTATGGCTCAAAAAGTCTCAAGATGCAAAAGTTTCTATTTTTGGACAGTTGAAAAAGTCAACTGTAAATTGACCAGGGCATAACTTCTTCATGGTTTATCAAAAAAATCCCATCCAAAGCTCATTTTGAAGAGGATGACATTTCCTACAACTCATCTTCACACTTCAAGTCCAAGAAATGCTCTCACAAAAAGTTATCAATTTCAACATTATAGGTCATTTTCAAAAGTCAACAAAAAGGCATTTTAAGTCAAAGACCATAACTTGAGATTGGTAAATCAAAATTACATGGGACCAAATACATTGGTTAGAGGACTTCAATACCTTTCCAAAATGTCCAAGAACATGTTCATAACTTCAAAATTGAGCAAGATATGTCTTGGAGAAGTTGGGAAATTTTTGGGAATTTTGAAAGGTCAACTTTGCTTCAAAAGCTTCAAAATTGCTAATGGGCCACAAATTCTTCCATGAATCATTACCCAAAGCATATGCACGACCCATTAAGCTCAAAGGGATTTATTTTCTTATTTTTAATTAATTAATTGAGTTTTTATTATTATTAATTCATTTAATTAGTTTTAAATATAAGAAAAATATCAAATCATGTTTTTAAATCTTTTTATGCAGCAAATATCTTCCACACATGCAAGAGATTTCGTGCACCATTTCAAGGGGACAATATCTTCCATAATTGGCATGATTTTCATGGCAAAAAGATTGGAAAAGATATGGAGAAAATCAAATATTGGAATCATAAATTCATGGACATTGGGCTTTGTTTTTTAACCTAATTTCGTTCACTTACATATGCAAGACCTAATGGAATCAAGAGACACACGAAAGAGCTGCTAGGGAGGCATAACAAAATTGCAAAATTTCCATAAAAAATTGAAATCTGAAATCATAGTTGGAGCACGTTTCAAAGCACAAAAAGCATTCTAATACGTTCCTGACATTGCTAGGAATCGATTGCAATCAAAAACGAGTCTCCATACTCCAAGAATTGGTAGAACAGAATCGTCTTCTTCATGAACATGTCCACAATCATTTTCTAATTTTCATGCATTATTCATATGTTTTAACTGTTGATTCTTGCTACTAATGATGTTCTGAAACTTTTGGCATAGTTTAATTGTCCTAACAATGCTTGAAACGAGATTTGCCATTAACGTTTTCTAGGGTTTCAAAAGCTCTAAATTGGGGCTTTCCTCATATGGAAAAATCAGACCACCAAACCTGTATGAATACGTTCGTGACAACAGGACGAATCCATTGATGACCTCGCGCCTTTTTTATATTGAGGCATGCTCTAATCACTATTTTTTTCAGGCTTCATTTAGTGGGGGTTTGAAACCCCCGCTATTTGTTTATATTACAGGCAGAAAGATGAAGAAGACGCTGAGGTGTCATAACATGGTTGGAGTATTCAAAATCTAGCGCGCTTTTTCTTGTTTCATATCATTAGCTTTGTTTTTTATTATAATAATTATGCTCCATTACATTAACAAATGCACGCGATAGTTGAGTTGGTAGAAGACGTGTCTTGCAGGTACAGGGACCTGGGTTCGATTCCTAGGTCCCCCACTTATTCCATAATTTTTCTCCTAATGCTTTCCAGTGCAGTATGCTCTCAACGTCCCACCATACGTCCTAGCGCGTGGGCTTGCCAGATGGCCTGAATGATCAATCCAAAGGCTGTAGGAGGAGGTCTATCATGTACCTCAGTCAATGGACACGCACTCAAACATAGAAAGTCAAAAAAGGCTTTGATTCAGTGGGCCAGAATGCTTCCAAAAAACCTCCTAAATGGGCCAGACACCCCCAATGTTTGTATTATATTTTTTAACTTCCTTTTCTTTTCTTTTTTTGTTTTAATTTGTTTTAATTGTTTTATTTAATTCACCAATAATTAATTTTCATAATAAAAAATCAGAAACTAAAATATGTTAATTAATTTACTTATTAAATATTTTTGTAAATAAATGTTAAATAATTAATTTAGTTAAATTAGGTTTTTAAATTTTAATACTTTTCTTAATAAAATAAAATAAGTAGAATTAGGGTTTTTGACCTTTTTCATCTTTTTCAATAAATAATTTTCTCATCATTATTATTATTATTAATTACTAAATATTTTGTAAATAAACATGTACATTAATTATTTAGTAAATTAGGTTAAACTTTAATATTTTTCATTAATAATTAAAAACAACTTAGAATTAGGGTTTCTCTTGATTTTCAATTTGCTTTACTTTCATAAAAACAAAAACCTAAAAAACATTTCTTTTCTTTAATAATCAATTAACTTTTAATTCAATTTAATTTCAAAAGGGTCCAACGCCCTCGAACGTTCAATTTTAATTTCTATTTCGCGCATTTATTTTATTTTCGAATATTATGTAACTGCTCAAGCCTTGTAATAGTAATTAGGAAATTTATTTACTTTCCGCATTTTATCAAACGGGTCTTTGTAATTTGGCGATGTATAGACCCGCGCCTTGTAATAGCGTAGGATTTTACTTTCCGCATTTAAATTTCCGCACTTTTAAATTCTAATTGCATGAAAGAATGTATGACTAATTAAAAAAACAAGCGTAGCTCACAAATGCATGATCAAAGATAAATATTAACATGAAAATAACACACAAATTCACACACCACTTCTAGGGTACGCCTCACTGTTGCCTTACCTTCGAAACGTGGTCGTCGAGTATAGGACGTTTTAGTAAGTCCTTATGTCCATGATCCAGTCGCCTCGAAATGGTTGCCTCGGATTAAAAAAGGATCAATGGCATAAGGGTAGCTTCTGAGGTGTCCTACTGTTGCTCTGGTGACCACACTGTCCCTACACACGAATTGACCCGAACACCTCCAACGGTGGTGCTACCTACCTCTCAATGGTAGGATGGAACTACCTTAAGGACATTTACACAGCCTAATTCCTTAGGGTAGGTAGATGACTCATAGATACTTGCTCTATTCGAAAGCAAAACAAAAACTCTTTTCACACCGACACTTTCAAAAAGCTTTCAAAACAATTTTTCAAACACTCTTGAGGACTGATACAAGAGTCATTCTGAAATCTTTAAATGAAACTTTTTCAAACCCACTCACAATTGAAAAGCAAAAATTTTGAAAACACAATGAGCAAGTATCTAAGAGCCCATGGATTACCATGGATAGAAAGGGTGCTAACACCTTCCCTTTCTATAAATCTACCTCCCGAACCGAGAGACAATCTCATAAGGAATTTTGCTGTGCTTTTGTCCTGTCCATGTTGGAGAAAATAAAAGACGGTGGCGACTCTTGCTTACCGCGGCATTTCGCGAACCAGCGTTAAACAGTCAGTTCTATTTCCACCGATCACATTATCAAAATCATATTTTACTTTCTCCCCATTTATTAGAAATCAAAAAGGTGATAAGGATACATGGAAAAATTATTGATTTGAGCAAGAGAAAAAATATTGATGTACCAGATGAAGGAAATCGATGATAGAGAGACTAGATACTAATTAGAGTAGATAGACACAAGAAAAATTAAACACTACGCAGACATTAAAGATAACAAACAATCATATAAACTATATTAAACATAAGAGTTTTAGAAACAGAGGGAATGGATCCTAATCCTAAGTTCAAAGATATGATCTAATCCTAAGACTCTTTGTTAAACTTCTCCATGAAATTCTTTAACATTTCAGCCATCTGGTTAAAGGAAGTGACTCGATCTAAACTTGTCTTTTCCCGACATTCCAAATGCTCTTGAATAATCCGATTAGATTATCGCATCTTCTCAAGAGTTTCCTTTATCCCATGAATTTCCTTTTCAACATCCATAGCAGACTTCACATCAGAGAAAAAGGGTTGGTTTTCAACTGTTACTGTGACAATATTAGAGACATTGGAAGGACGTACAACCTCTAAGCCAAGAACCCCTTATCTTGTAGGTTCTAGAGCGGGTAAACACAAGGAAGGAGAGGAGAAGAATTCAAGAAGGTTTTCGTACTTCCTTTTAGCTTCTAGACAACAAACAAATTACATGATGTCATAGTTGACATCCATTACATGCAGAAATTAATCCAGGCGGCTTCAATTCTGAAGGGATCCATGATGGAGGAAGAGACTCTCAAGATACTTTCATGAGAGATTAGATAAAGCTGTTTAAACTTTTGGAAGAGTTCATATGAGGTTAGTGGCCTCATAGAAGTTTGAAAAAAAGCAGGATGAAAGGGAGTTGGAGGCAAGTTGCAGGATGTGATGGATGGAAGATCCACTTTACTTATTTCTGTTTGAGGATCAGAAGAAGAGAATGAGTGGATATGGTCATGATGGTAGTTGACAAGGGAATCATGATTAGGCAAGGGCTTAGGTTTTTATAGAGAAAGATCTTACTCACAAAACTCAATGTGAGTGGCTGATTCAATTTCCTCTTTAGAGTTAGATGACACCTTATCTATATTAATAGAGTTTGAGGATGTTTCTCTATTAAGAGGTTTAAGAAAAATTGTAACTTGACGAGGGTTCTCAAAGGAGAGGAAGATAATGTAGGGAGAATAATTTGAAGAGGACATGGTTTATTTGAAAGAGGCATGTGAGATTTTGTTGATGAGGGGTACAAATCTTCTTCCTTGGTTTAATCATTAAACCTTTGATTGAGGTCCTTATATTTTTGACGGATTATGGCACGAATTTCAGAAACAAATGGAAGCCTTTTTTGTATTCAAAGCATTTAGCTATACTAAGGATGTATTGAATAATACTTTGGGAGATAATTTCAGGAGGATCATGAAGGATTGATTTGACGCCTTCAGGAGACATACTAATTGGTTCATCCTTGACCATACATTCTTTTAGATAAGATAAGCAGATATCTGGCCCATATGTAGTAGTGAATGCATAATTGTCTTCAACTTGAGGTGTATGATAGGTTGAAGGGTTTAGCATGAAATCTTCTGACAAATGGATGACATTTGGCAGCATGGCTCTTAGGTTTCTTCCATCAAACAACTTTACAGACCGTGGGGTTAGATACTCATGCAAGTTTAATTTAGTGAGGGAGTTAACTAATCTGCAGTTGACTAAAAGAGCGGTGGTGAGTCTTCCTAGGGGTATCCATTTCATTTGATAGGATTCTCTTTATGATTTCTGGAACAGTCGATAACATATCTCAAGTTTTTGAAAAGAATGAAAGGAAGATTGACTTTTTCCTTGATGTCAGGTTGTATAAAATTTCTTTTATATCATTGTTGATTGAGGGCAGTTTATTGGTGAGAGGTTTATGATAAATGCATTCTAAAATAATTCTTCCCCAGATATTGAGAGAATGATGAAGATCTTTGAACAATTTAGACCTTTTCTCTTTCCAAGAAGATTATGGAGGAAATGTTCATTCAGTGTTTCTTGCTGATGCACCTGTCATTTAGATTGCAACATTTTTAATCCAGCCCTGTCATGATTAAGTTGTTGTGCGATAGATTTTTCAGAAATCACGACTGAGATTCCAATGATGTTTGTTGTAATCTCTTGTCTAGATTCACATGCCATAACCCATAACTGTTTTACTAAATCAGGAAAGGTAGGACCTTTTAGAATTTCAAAGAAGGTTTCCCATCCTTGAGAGGAAACATCTAAGAAGAGATCATAACCATTTTTATTTAGATTTTCGAAGTTCACTACAGATTCTGACAAGACTCATAACAGAGACGTGGAAATGGAACATTTAAGTTCAGGATAGTTGGTACCAAATTAAATTTAAAGAGATGATGAGTCAGTAATTGATTTTTGAGAAAATATTTCGGCCGACTTCATAAGCTTTTATGGGTGGAAGCGACAATACTTTGATTTATATGTCTGGGTAGTTTCTTGGATAGGGTAAGGAGGTAGGATACCGGTCTTCTAGAACTCAGTGTTGACACATTATTGGCAAATATTACCCCGAGAAGTATTTAAAAGTGTATATTGATCATATTGGACGTACGCCCCCTGTTGGTGTATTGGTTTCATCGATGAAATTACTTCCCCGTCGTGCAATCGAAAGTTGGGTCGTCAGCCGAGGTAGGGTTGTCGAAGTGAGTGTTCAATTTTTCTTCTAATGTCATGTATGGTTAGTTTGGGTTTAGCATCTCTTGAGTCATTCTTACTTTCTTATTTCAAAGCTTGGTGCGAAATGGATGGTTGCGGAGGAGGCCATTTTCGAAGATCCAACATTGGAGGGCTTCTTTTGCTCCCTCTACCTCTACTACAACCTGAGTAAATTGATCGATGTATGATCATAGGATCTCTTTCGCTCATTTCATGATGCTTCTCAAGTCCATTATATTACCAATTGCTTCTTTCAGCAGGCAGTCAGACGATTATGAAAATATGCCTATGACACAATACAACCATCAGGAAGTACTTTCAAAAACCTGTAAGTGACACATACATGACACACATATGTTTTTAATATTGAAAATTCCTCATATATGACACAAATATAGATAATAGAACACCAAATAACATTAAAATTTAAATGTCATACTCCATAAAAAATTTATTAACTAAAAAACTCGATAATAAAATAAACAAAATAATGATGTATGTAGTTAAATACTTAAAGTACTAATTTATGCTTAATTGACTACTACATAAATAAATAAAATCATAAAACATATATGCTAATGGCTTTAAACATCCAAAGCTCCAGTGAAATTATCATCACCATCATCTTCATCGGTATCTTGAGTATCACCATCAAACTCTACCTATGATGAAACACATTCTTCATCAATAACCAAAGTTTGATTGCTTGAAGTTCTACTTCCACCTAATTCAACATTTCCACCACCACTACCTTGCACAATATTAGTAACAACATCATCAACTTCTACAACATTGTTAACAATAAAATCATCTTATTCAACATTAACTTCAATTTGAACATTTTCTTCATTAGGATCTTCAATTATCCATTCATCATCTAAATGAATATCTTCAACTGAAAAAACAACACTTTTTGCCTTTTCTTTTCTACTTTTCAACTTCAAATTGTACATTATACAAACTAAATTATTCATTTTTATGCAATTTATTTATTCTCTTTATATGAACCTATAAAGTAAATAAAAATTCAACTCAATGTTTCTAAATAAATAAAAATAAAGTCTATATATAAACAAATAATAATTCATTACCATTTTAAAGGAACTCCAATTCCATTCACAACCAGAGGAGTTACAAGTTAAGGTTAGAAGATAAATTGTAAACCTCTTTAATTCTAGAGTCATATCTCCATAGAAATTCCATTATTCAACAAGTAACATATTCTTCATAGATTTCTTTGCAGCTTGATAAATGCAAATTGTAGCTATTTTTATATATAATTTTTGTTGCACTTATCGACTCTTTGTTGTCAATATCGGTTGAATAAACCCCGTTTTGATGGTAAATTAATTTAGTTTGTATATATTTGTGTTTTCGTGTACACAATGTATCATTTTATAGTTTTGTATTCATTTTGTAGGTATTCAAGCATTACTGGAGAATTGAGAATAAAGTCCAAATGGATCTCCTAGATGTGAAGAATGAATTTATTTTCTGTTAATACCTTTTGCCTTTCCTTACAAATAACCTATTCAAACCCAAACTCATAAACACGAGATTTGTTGAACGATAATTAAATAGCATTAATCCCTATGGAGACGATACAATATAAACCCATATCACCCTAAATAAATACTTACTTTTGCTTGCCGCTTTACTGCTTCAGCACAACTTCACAACTAAATATTCTTCTAGCATAATAAAAGTTAGTCATTTTCTTAAGAGTTTTGTTGCATTCTAGTCATTTTCTTATGAACTTTGTTGCACTCAACAACATCATTCATCATCTTATTTAAACAACTGCATAAACTAATTTTAATTTTAGCATCCTCATCTTTAAAATTATCTTCATATTGGAACTGACGATTAAGATAATATGTATGGCATGTAAGGGCGTATGGATTTGAAACAAGAGACTAGTAGAGATACTTTTTAATTCTCGTATAAGCGAAAAAATACAGGTTTTTGAATATAAAAAAACAAAAACAAAAAATTTTGAGGGAATTTGGGCCTTTCTGGGTTTTTTAATAAAGTTTAAAAAACTTATAGACTCGTAAACTCGCCATAGACTCACGAGTCTATACGAGTTTGTCCGAGTATACCTGAGTTTACTTGAGTCTATCAAAACATGATTCTATGTGAGTCTACTCGTTTTTACTTCCTAGACTCGTAAACTCGTACGAATTTACGAGTCTACTTGCGAGTTTGACAACCATAGTTGTCTAGCCGGCCATTGACGAGCTGAACGTGTTAGTCGGGGTCTCCCTTTCCATCTTACTCCCTCAACTTAGAAGGTGTTTGCAATGACTTGAGGATCTTGCTTTCTAGGATTTGAGCATATAGAGGATGCTTACGATGTACATGGATTAATGAGTATTCGTTATGATCCGAGGATGGAGCATGTTGTACCAAAAAATTTGCCCTCCCATTTTACTCAACATATGTTCATTGAAATCCTCAACTTGCCCAAGGATGCCCAAGGATTGATCAGGCAAATGCTCTCCTAAGATAATGAACCTCAAACTAGGGTTTCCATTTTAATCAAGATGGGTGAGCTCCAAAGGCCTCATATTCTCTACATAGTCCTAATATGCTATCAAGACCATCCATTCCAAGTTTCATGCCTTTCACAAGAAGTTTGCTCAGTCAACTGCTCAAATGCCTGAAAATCAACTATGTTAGGTCAAAAGTCAATTGTGGCCCACATATAGTCAAACTTCAAGATTTTTGGTCAACATCAACATTTTGAAGTAATACCCATCATTTGATAAAGGGTTGATCATGATTCCCCAAGAAATGCTCCTAATTCATCAAAACTCAAAAGTTGCTAAATTAGGGCTTCTTAGGAAAAGTCAACCAAACTTTGACCAAGTATAACTTTCTCATACTTTATCAGAAATTTCTCATCCAAGGCTCATTTTGAAGAGAATCCAATTCCATACAACTCATCTTCAGCCCTCAAGTTCAAAAAATTCCCTCATGAAAAGATATGAATTCAGACATTACAGGTCATTTCAAAAAGTCAACAAAAACACCTTTTGGGTCAAAGCTTCTTACATGAGCATGGAAGATCCAATTGAAATGAAAACAAAAGGGTTGTTTAAGGGGCATTTCAAGATTTCTAAAAAGACCAAGAACATCCTCTTAGGGTCAAAATTGAAGGAGATATGCATTGTCAAAGTTGGCTATTTTTGGAAAATTGTCAAAAGTCAACAATACCCAAAGTTGCATTTTTTTTGTCAAAATGGGCCTAACTTTTTATGCTTGCATCTTACTTATAACATGGTCCATGACCCAAACACTCTCCCACATATTATTGGCTTTATTTATTTAATTTATTTTGATTTTAATCATTTAAAAATCAAATTAAATCAAATAAATGATATAAGTTAGTAAAGATTTGTTTTTTTATCTGATTTTGAATGGAATTACAATGCAAATATACTCTCAAACCAAATAAAATCGTGCAAAGGGTGATTGGAATATGAATGGAATGGTTTGGTTAGATTTAGAAAGAAATAATGCAAAGAGGAAATCAAATAAAATCTTAATAATTTGCAAAGATATGATTGCTTTTTGTTGACCTAATTCAGTCTAGTACATATATAGAACAATTCCCAAGCACAAAAATAAGGGTTGGACGTGTAAACTGCAAGAGCAAGAACTCAATTTTTGGACGAAAAGTGAGCACCGAATTTCATTCTACAGGGCGAGTCAAAGCGATTCAAGGCCAGCAATCCATTCCTGGTAATCTCCTGAAGTTAACTGCACCCTTTGCACGCACCAAAACCCTCAAAATCGTAAAATTCATAACTCTGTTATCCAACTCTTTTTGATTTTTGATTACATGCATACATATGTTCTCAATGAAATTTAATCATGTATTCTTGTTTATCATAAGGTTTCGATGCTCTCTGAATCGTTTGATTGAGTTTTAAGTCCAGGAATCATGATTTGCCATTCTTAGGGTTTCCAAGCCCGTTTTAGGGTTTCCTTCTACAAGCAAAATTAGGGCTAGACGTGGATACCATGGTGTTCAGGGATTCAAGCCCAGTTGATTCATGGTATCCATTATAATTTATATTGCTTGTGCTGGATTTTTGAATGATGCAGGGTTGTACTTACAGACTTTGTCTGTAGGTAAAAGTCTAAGCCTAAAACGACAGCGCTGAGGAAGAAGCCGACTGCGTGGCAACGTCCCATTGGACCATTTGAATGTTGGCGCGTTTTTTTCCTGGGCATAAGGCGTTTTTATTATATTATATGTTGTTTATTTATGTTAACAAAAATCCAAATGGCCCAGTGGTGTGCAAGAATGTTGATAAGGCGTTGTAAATGAGAGGTTAGGGGTTCGACCCCTGCCTCCAACATTTGCTATTTTTATTTTAAATACTTTCTAGATCCAGCATACCTCAAAGCCCAACATCCACCATACGCCCCAGATCTCATCCTTGGGATCTATCATCATGTAGATCCCACGCCCCAGCCTTGAGGGTCCACCATGAACCATCAGAAGAAGTTCCCCAGGGAATCATACGCTAGACTCTGGGCCATCATATTGGGCCTTTGCACATTCAGGCATCACACCCCCAGCTCACTCAACAACACCAGGCCCAATTTTAATTCTCTTTTAATTTCTTTTATTTATTTATTTTGTCTTAATTGTTTGTTTTACAAAATAATTTTTTTATTAAATCATAAAATCAGGAAATTACAAAAAAATATTAGGTTTTGTTTTTTTTTAATATAAAATATTTATTTGCATTAATTAATTAGTTTAATTAGGTTAACTTAAATACTTTTTTTTTGTAATTAAAATTTAATAGAAATTAGGTTAACTTAAATACTTTTTTCTTTCATAATTAGAATTTAATAGAAATTAGGTTAATTTGCAAAGTTAATTATTTATTATTTTTTTCACAAAAAATCCAAAAAAAAAAACTTTTCTTTATTCGCAAATTAATTGTTTCTAAACTTGACATTAATCCCCCGTAGTTAATTTTGTCGCGCACATTCTTTTTCCTATATTTTATTAATTATTGTAACTGCTCCGAGTTTGTAATAGTTAATTAGGTTTACTATTTTGCATTTATTATTTTCCCTGGTTTTTGATTATGTAATCCCCCTCCCCAAAGTCTTGTAATAGCTAGGGTTTTTAATTTCTCGCACTTTACTTTTCGCAATTATAAACTGCCTAGATGTATGGATAATAGGATTGAATGGCAAGATAAATCAATTTAAAACAGTAGAAAACCCTAAATATGCAAGATAAATGAAACTGAAATCAAACACTTGGACATGCTCACTCCTAGGGTTTTTTCCTCACTTGGTTGCCTCAGAAATAATGGTCGTGTCCCTCGAACGTAGGGATATCTTAGCAATGACCCGTAGTTCAAAGTCGTCATAAAGATCATAGTCCCTGGTTGTCCCTCGAGTTGCCTACGAGAAATGGTCTTATGACGATAGTCCCTTCGAAATGCTAAGGTATCCTTACTTGTTGCTTTCAGTGACCATTTCGTCCCTTTGAATGTCCCTTAAAACTACAAAAATAAGGCTACCTACTCCTTAATAGTAGGATAGCGCTGTCTAAAGGAAACGAGAACGAACAATCTGTTTTCGAGTAGGTAGAAAACTCTTAAGTACTTGCTCAAAACAAAAACTTTTTCACACAAACACTTTTCAAAACAGTTTTCAAAACAACTTCGTCACACTCTTGAGGACAGATACAAGGGTTATCATGAAGTAAATAAAACTTTTCAAAACAAACACACATAAGCAATTTTAAAAATGAGCAAGTACCTAAGAGCCCATGGAAAGCCATGGATAGAAAGGGTGCTAACACCTTCCCTTTCTATAATCTACCCCCCGTACTCAGAAACATCTCGAAAAAAGGTTTTTTCTTTTCCTTTGTTGAATAAAATAAAAGTCGGCGGCGACTCTTGCTTACCGCGACATTTGCAAACAAAAAATGCAAACCAATATTAACAGTCGGTTCTGCCACTGTATCACAGAACTGACGACTCTGCTGGGGAATATAAAATAAGTGGGGTATACCTTAAGATTTCGGTCACTCCTAAAATTGCTTGCTTGTCTTTTGCTTTGCCTGCTTTATATTCAAGGGTTTTGTTGGGGTTATGTAGATCCTACACCCGGATATGAGGACACCTTTTAGGTAAGTAGAAATAAACTGTGAGGGAACTATGCGTGGTATACCTACATGGTTGAAGCAGTATCTACGTTGATGTGGAACTTTGGTTGGTACCAGTAACCCTTGAGTCAATCAAGGAGAGTACGGGGCCGCCCAATGGTGTCATTAAGCATTAACTGACCTTAGAACCTTTAATTGCACAACTTGGCCAGTAGGACGTTGCGAGATGGCCAACTTTGGTGTATTCCCAAGGTTGACAAATACTCGATGCTACAATTATTGAGGTTTGACTCTTGAGTTTTATTTGGTTGTGAGTCAATCGCCTATTGAACGAATCTTGGGGGAAAGATCGGTGATATTGAGATCCCTTAGAACCCCGTTACTATTTATAGAACAGGTTGAACCAATCCAGCTTCAAGAGGGTATGACCTTAAAACTCATGCAGGCCTTAAACCTAAGGACTTGGTGTGACTTGTTTGTTGCTTTCTATACATGTGATTTTTTTACCATAATCATGACATCATAAGCACTGCATATCATACTAACCATTTCAAGGATTTTCTAGGGCTCATATTTGCTTTGTTTTGTAGGGCATGGCATCCGCCCGTAGGAACACTATCCAGATTAACCTTGTGAAAGTGCCTCTCCAACTAAAGGACTTGGCATTAAGGATTCCTGAAAGCTCTCCCTTCACTGAAAAACATGATCGGTTGCTCAACTTGGTCACTTCAAAACCTGATAAAGAATTGTTAAAAGTGCTATTTCAGTTCTTCGATCCTTTGCACCACTGCTTCACCTTCCCGGATTACCAACTAGTGCCTACTAAGGAGGAATTTTCTCGGTTGTTGGGGGTACCTATTCTTGATCAATTACCTTTAAATGGTATGGAAGAACATCCAAAGCCTGAAGAGATTGATCGAGCTCTGTCCTTACAACAGTCCGACGTAGTGACAAATTGTGAAACTAGAGGAAATGTCCAAGGAATCCCGATTAAATTTCTATTCGAGAAGGCTTACTATTTTTGGGATACCCTGGATTTACAAGCTTTCGAAGAGGTATTGGCACTCCTCATCTACGGGACGGTACTTTTCCCTAATGCGGACCAACTCGTAGATGTGAATACTATTAAGGTTTTTCTGTCTCAAAATCAGGTGCCTACATTACTTGGAGATGTTTTACACTCTCTATATGCTTGTACTCTAAATAGAATGGGGAACCTCCTATGTTGCACTCCTCTATTGGCTAGGTGGTTTATTTCGCACCTACCCAAGTCTATTTTTAAGAACGAGCAAGGTATGAAATGGTCTCATAGGCTGATGTCCCTTACACATTCAAACATTCATTGGTGTTCACGGTCCTCGGAAGATGTTATCATCATCGATCGTTGTGGTGAATTCCCTAATGTCCCTCTCTTAGGCATTAGGGGAGGAATCACTTATAACCCTTGTTTGGCACTGTGGCAATTTGGTTATGCAAGAAGGGATGGTCCTCATGATACACTTATCCAAGGAATCGCCTTCAATTATGAGAATGATGCTCAGGGTTACTGCAAAAGGTTCATGAGAGCTTGGGGCATGGTACATAAAACTGATAGCAAGACACTGGGGCACAAGAACTCCATCCCTCTTGAGCCATATCTCCAATGGGTACGAGCCCGTGCCCAAAGTCTTATGATGACTTACCCTATTGTCCTACCGATAATTGTGGAACCAGTTGCTAAAGGAGACACTCCTTATCTTGTTCATCATCCTGACATACCAAGTGATCATGAGGAGTTACAGAAATCCTGGATTCAACTTAAAGAGGAGAGGGATACGTTCAAAGCTCAATTCTATACCAACGAGAAGAAGGTCCTGGATCTCACTAGGCTACTTCATGAAGAAAGGAACATAAATGCCTACATTTCACCAAAGAGGATGCGCTCTTGAGAGACCTAGTTTTATTTTTGTTTTAAGTTTGGTTTGTTTGATTGTAAGCCTAAAGGGCATTCTTTGTAACTGTGTGAACTTATTAATACAATTAACGTGTGTTTATTTTTGGTTAAACAAATTTGAGCCTTTACAAGTCCTTGAAATGATTGCATACGCATACCATCCATGACATTGCATAAACAGGTACCATTACAGGTTTCTCATCTTCTTCACTGTTTATTTCAGCAAAAAATGTCTTCTGAACAAAGCATCAAAGATCTTCAAGCACAAAATTCCCAATTTCAACAGATGTTCATAACTCTAGCAAAAGGGCAGGAGGATCTGAAGGCCGTCATCCTGAAGGAAAAGAAGAAGAAAAAGAAGAAGGTCTCTGGTGTTCTGAATTTGGGCAGAAGGTTCAGGGGCCCGTTAAAGCAACCAGTCGATCTGACCTCCTCGTCCAAAGAAGGGGAGAATCAAGAGAGGGAGACAAGGGAGAAGGACCCCAGCCCTGAAGTTTCTGACAATGATACACACTACAATGATGAGTAGTATCCTCCCACTGAGGATAGGTACAAGCAATTAGAGGATCGGCTGAGCGCTATGGAGATCCAAAGAATACCAGGGTTGGATTTTGAAGAGCTGGGATTGGTGTATGAGGTAGTCATCCCAAAAAAGTTTAAAGCTCCGGTTTGCGTAAAGTATGATGGGGTGTCTTGTCCCAAGCTTCATCTCTGTTCCTATGTAAGGAATATTCAGCCTCACACTGCTGATAGGAATTTGTGGGTCCATTTCTTTCAGGACAGTCTGTCAGGGACTCAGCTTGAATGGTTCTATCAACTAGAAGGAACCAATGTTCGATACTAGGAGGACTTGGCTGTTACTTTTTACAAGCAGTATCAATACAACGCTGACCTTGCCCCTATTCGTACTCAACTCTAGAGTATATCCATGGGTGCAGGTGAATGCTTTAAGTACTATGCGTAGAAGTGGAGAGATTTGGCTGGGAGAGTCCAACCCCCTTTGTCTGACAGGGAGTTGGTTGACATGTTTCTTGGGACGCTGTCTGGTCCATTCTTTAATCATTTGATTGGTAGCCCATCAACTAGTTTCACCGAGCTAATATTAACAGGAGAGAGGGTAGAAGTTGGGATCCAGAGTGGCAAAATACAGAAAGACGCCTCTTCGAGCTCAGTAAAGAAGCCCTTCGCAGGTAAGAAGGAAGTCAGTGCTATCTATAGCCCAAGAGGTCAGAGCATAGCTGAACACTGTCCAACGGTAAATGTTGTGATGATACCTAGGCATGCGGCTACCCCATAATGCAACAATCAACAAAGGGTAGAAAGACTGCAAAGGCAGTTTACCTAGATTAACATGACATTGACTGAGGTTCTACCCCATCTGCTAAGATCCAATTTGGTAACCTTGAAAGAGGCTCCCAAGAATCCTAACGCCACATCTCCTCGGTACAATCCAAACGCTCGGTGTGCCTACCATTTTGAGAGTCCTGACCACGATACAAATGTCTGTTGGGCTCTGAGAAATAAATTACAAGATCTGATTGAAGCCAAGAAGATTGAGTTCGATGCTCCAGAGAAGCCCAATGTCATAACTACTCCCATGCCCAAGCACAACTGTGGAGTTAATGCCATTGACACTGACTTGTTCTTTACCTCTGTGGATGAAGTTTCTACTCCTCTTATGACTGTTAAGGAGAATTTGTTGTTGGCCAGTTTATTTCCGGGTTGTGGTGAAGGTTGCCACATGTGTTCATCTCTTCCCACTGGTTTCTACTTGCTGAAAGCAGGTATTCAACGCTTGATGGACAACAGAGAAATTTTGTTCGAAAAGACTTTGATTCCGACTGTTCTGCTTGAAGATGTTGCCATTATAACCATTTCCAACAATCCTTTAAATGTCTCTTCTAAAAGACCTGTTAGGATTACACCCCTCAAAGAATCACCCCGCTGATAATCACTTTTCCTGGTCCCGTACCGTACTCCTCGGACAAAGCTGTCCTGTGGAATTATGGCGCCGATGTTTACTATCATGGAGTTAAACAAGATTTGAATGTTGAAGAGGCTAATCCCGATGTCAATAACATTGTCGGGGCCAACAAGATTACCAGAAGTGAAAGGATTTTCTCTCCCGAGATCTCCCTGAATACTGTCACTAAGCCTGTTGTTATTCTATCTGCTGTTCCTGCTAGTACTTCAGCCACTACTCCCGTTCTTACTCCAGTTATTACCCCTGCCAACGAGTCATCTGAGACTCGAGGCAAAGAAGCTATAGGTGAGCCTTCCCGGACGGAGGCACCTAGAAAAGTTGTTGTGGAATCCTCTAAGCAAGAGATAAAGCAAATACTAAAAATAATCAAAAAGAGCCACTACAATATGGTCGAGAAGCTGGGGAAGACCCCCTCAAAGATATCAATGTTGTCTATTTTGTTATGTTTCGAGGCCCATGCAAAGGCTTTGATTGCATTCCTCAAGACTGCACATGTACCACAAGAAACCTCAGCCGATCAATTCAAAGACTGTGTGGCCAGCTTGACTGCCGACAATGGGCTGGGGTTTTCAGATGCTGACTTAACACCAAAATGGAGGAAGCATAATGATACTCTGCATGTCTCGATCGAATGCAGGGGCAACACTATGGCTCATGTGCTGGTGGATATTGGGTCTTCACTGAATGTTTTGCCTAAGAAGGCTCTTGATCGGCTGGATTGTGAAAGCTTGATCTTAAATCCTAGTAACATTATGGTAAGGGCTTTTGACGGGTCAAAGAGAATGGTGCATGGGGAGGTGTACATACCTGTCAAAGTAGGCTCTCAGACCTTTGGGTCCACCTTCTACGTGATGGACATTGGGCCATCATACTCTTGTTTGTTGGATCGTCCTTGGATCCATGAAGCTGGGGCCGTTACTTCTACACTGAACCAAATGCTGAAATATCCGGTGAAGGGGAAGATTGTCATTGTGTATGGCGAAGAGAAGTATATGGTGAGCCACCTGAACTCCTTCAGATATATGGAGATGGACGGGGAATTCATAGAGACTCCTTGTCAAAACTTTGAAGAGGTTCCCCAGATTTTGGCGTCAACCGAAACTACCACCAGCACCAAACCTCCTCTGAAGATGGCTTCTCTCAAGGACGCCAGAGCAGCAGTTGAAGAAGGTGGGTGTGCCAATTGGGGACAGCTCCCTGATTTTACTCATAAAACTGACAAATTTAGTTTGGGATTTACTTCAGGAGCTCAAAGGGCTGTTCGACGCGCTCGAGATGGAGGACCTCCCCTACGCATCAACAATCGTGGGGTCAACGCTATTGAAGACAATGAGGAAGACTCTGATATTGACAACTGGATCTACCCGACTACCAACGGTGGACTGAGTAATTGGATGGCCAGAGATTTTATACCAGTTTATTTTATTCCAAAGTAATTATCTTACCTGTTTTCCAAGTTTGTAATAAACAATTTCAACTTTATGGCCTTGTGTCTTACCCGGGGCACAATGGTCCTATCTGTGAGGGTTATTATATGTTATTTCATATATCATCAATAAAACATTGGACGTTCCTTGCATACAAATTTTGCGCTCTCTATTTTTCTTTTCTGCTTTTTACTTTATCAATACAGCTACGCTCTTACACACACTCACGTATCAAACTGTAGATCCATATCCACTCTGGATCTCATTGATAACAGTTCTGCTACTGCCAGTTATGACTTCGAAAATCCGATCAACCAAACCGAGGACGAAGGTGAGGATGATTGTGAGGTGCCTGGAGAACTTGCTAGACTGTTACAGCAGGAAGAGAGGGCTATACAACCCCATGAAGAGCCAGTTGAGACGATAAACTTAGGCACGGAGGTGGATAGAAAAGAAGTCAAGATCGACGTAAATCTGGAGACTAAGATCAAACAGCGGTTGATACAAATGTTGCACGACTATGTTGAGATCTTCGCCTAGTCATATGAATACATGCCTAGTTTAGACAATGATATTGTGGTGCATCGTCTGCCGACTAAAGAAGATTGTCTTCCGGTTAAATAGAAGGTCCGTCGTATGCGCCCTGAAATGTCAGAGAAGATCAAAGCAGAGGTTATGAAACAGTTAAACGCTGGGTTTCTAGCTGTCACCTCCTATCCGCAGTGGGTTGCTAACGTTGTTCCGGTACCTAAGAAAGACGGTAAGGTACGGATGTGTGTGGACTACAAAGACCTGAACAAGGCGAGCCCCAAGGATGACTTCCCGCTTCCCCACATTGATGTTATGGTTGACAACACCGCATAACACAAAATCTTCTCCTTCATGTACGGTTTCTCTGGATATAACCAGATCAAGATGGCTCCTGAAGACATGGAGAAGACAACCTTCGTCACACAGTGGGGCACCTTCTGTTACAAGGTGATGCCTTTTGGGTTGAAAAATGATGGGGCAACTTATCAGCGGGCCATGGTCGCCTTGTTCCACGATATGATTCACCATGAGATCGAGGTTTATGTTGATGACATGATAGCCTGGTCTCAAAACGAAGAGGAACACCTTGATCATCTAAAAAGTTATTTGACAGGTTGAAGACATACAAGCTGAGATTGAATCCGAACAAGTGCATCTTCGGGGTAAGGTCTGGTAAGCTTCTGGGTTTCATCGTCAGTGACAAAGGTATTCAGGTAGACCCCGCAAAGGTAAAGGCCATACAAGAGATGCTAGCTCCCTGTACTGAGAAGGAAGTTAGAGGTTTCTTGGGACGCTTGAATTATATCTCCAGGTTCATTTCACATATGACTGCTACTTATGAACCCATCTTCAAGCTTCTAAAGAAAGATCAAGTGGTAAAATGGAATGACGAATTCCAGACTGCTTTCGAAAGGATCAAAGAATACCTTCAAGAACCACCAATTCTGATGCCTCCAATTGAAGGAAGACCTTTGATATTGTACCTAACAGTACTAGACAATTCAATGGGGTGTGTGCTGGGGCAACATGACGAGTCTGGTTGAAAAGAGCATGCAATATACTACCTTAGCAAAAAGTTTACCGACTGTGAGACAAGATACTCACTGCTCGAGAAAACTTGCTGCGCTTTGGCATAGGCTGCTCGCCGACTGAGACAGTATATGTTGACTCACACTACTTTGTTTATAGCTAAGATGGACCCAATCAAATACATCTTCAAGAAGCCCACACTCTCTGGTAGAATAGGAAGATGGCAAATGATCTTAACTGAATACAATATACAATATACAACCCAGAAAGCAATCAAGGGGAGTGTATTGGCTGATCATTTGGCTCATCAGGCCGTGGATGACTACCAATCCATGAATTTTGAGTTCCCGGAAGAGAATATTATTCTGGTGACTGACTACGAAGAACCTGGACCGGATAAAGGACCTGAGGAAGAATCCCGATGGACTATGGTTTTTAACGGAGCTTCGAATGCACTCGATAATGGAATTGGCGCCGTAATCATATCTCTTGAGGGCTGTCATACTCTTTTCACTGCCCGACTATGTTTCAACTGCACTAACAACATGGCGGAGTATGAAGCATGCATCATGGGCCTCAAATCCTCTATCGATCTCAGGATCAAGTTTTTAAATGTCTTCACGGATTCAACCTTAGTGATAAGCCAGATCAAAGGAGAATGGGATACGAAACATCCGAATATCATCCAGTACAAAGAACACGTGATGACATTGCTCCCACACTTTGAGGAGGTAACCTTTGAACATTTCCCGCGAGAGGAGAATCAGTTAGAGGACGCGCTAGCCACCATGTCTTCTATGTTCAAAGTCAGCTGGGACAACGACGCTCCCCAAATCACTATTGAGAGGTTGGATGAACCAGCGCACTGCTGTGAGATTGATACTGAAGAGGTAGCAGACAAACCCTGGTTTCACGAAGTAAAAAGGTACCTCGAGACTCAAGAATATCCCGAAGGGGAATCTGTCAATGATAAGAAATTTCAGAGAAGGTTCTCCGCGAAATTCTTCCTCAGTAATGGAATCCTCTACAAGCACAATCATGACTCTACCTTACTGCGGTGTGTAGACAAGAGCGAAGCAGAGAGGATTATGACAGAGTTACATGAAGGTATCTTCGGAACCCATTCAAGTGGACATACCATGGCTAAGAAAATCCTACGGGAAGGATACTACTAGTCCAATATGGAAGCAGATTGTTATCAGCATTCACGAACTTGTCATAAGTGCCAAATCTATGTTGATAAGGTGCATGTGCCTCCCGTTCCTTTAAATGTCTTGACGGCTCCCTGGCATTTTGCAATGTGTGGCATTGACATTTTTATACCCCAAAATTTTCCCTCTCATTTTTACTCAATACATGTCCATTAAGATCTTCAATTTTCCCAAGGTTGTCAAAGAGTTGACAAGACAAACTCTCCCCTCAGGCAGTGTACCCCAAATTAGGGATTCTATTTTCATCAAGATGTGTGGACCACAAAGGTCTCTTGTGCTCTCCATGGTATTAATATTCTCTCAATACCCCACATGTCAAGTTTCATGCCTTGCAAGAGAAGTTTGCCCAGCCAACTGCTCAGATGCTTGAGAATCGATTGTACTAGGTCAAAAGTCAACTGTGGCCCACATACAGTCAAACCTCAAGATTTTTGGTCAACATCAAAATTTTGAAGTTATATCCATCATTTGATCAAGGGTTGATCATGAATCCTCGAGGAATGCTCCAAATTCATCAAAACCCAAAAGTTGCTAAATTAGGGTTTCTCAGTAAAAGTCAACCCAACTTTGACCAGTTATAACTTCTTCATAATTTATCAGAAATTTTCCATCCAAAGCTCATTTTGAAGAGGATACAATTCCCTACAACTCATCTTCATCTCACAAGTTCAAAATATACACTCACAAAAGATATGAATTTTGACATTATAGGTCCTTTTGAAAAGTAAACAAAAACACCTTTTGGGTCAAAGCTTCATACATGAACATGGAAGACTCAATTGAGATGAGACCAAAAGGGTTGCTTAGGGGACATACTAAGCTTTCTAAAAAGTCAAAGAACACCCTCCTAGGGTCAAAATTGAGAGATTTGTGCATTGTCAAGATTGGCAATTTTTGGAAAATTATCAAAAGTCAATATTGATCAAATTTGCATTTTTTCCAAAGGGGCCCATGTTTTATTGCTTGAAACATGTTTCTAATAGGACCCACGACCCCTGAGCTCATTCACCTCTTATTTTATTATTTTTATCATTTATTTTGATTTTTTATTCATTTAAATCAAAATAAATCAAATTAAATGGTAAAATAATGAAAACAAATCAAATCTTGGGATTTTTGTGCACATTTTAAGTCCATATACAGCTAACATGCCAACCAATTCGTGCAAAGTGGATTTGGATTGAAAAAGATTGGATTGAAGCTTGTTTTAGAAAGAAATCATACATGAAGCAAATCAAATCCAATTTTCATAATTCTCAAAGATATGATACAATCTTGTTGACCTAATTCAGTCTACTATAAGTGCATAATAATTCCAGATCAAAAACATAAGGATTGGAGGCGTGAAACAGCAAGAAAGAAACTCAAAAATTTGGACAAAAGTGGGAGATCAAAATCCTTCTTAAAGCCATCCTCAAGGAGTTTCAAGCCTAACAATCGATTCCTGGACATCCCAGGAAGCTAACAACATCATTTGCAAGCCTCAAAGCATCCATAAATTGTCCCCAAGAGCATCACGGTTTGCACTAAGAACTCAAATTCAATTTCTATGATTTACGCATTATAAATGTATTTTCCCATATATTTGTGTTTATCATCATGTTTACAATGTTTCTGGATAGTTTGATTTAAGTTACAGTGCAGGAATAAGCTTTTGCCATTGCTAGGGTTTCATGCTCCAATTTGGGGTTTTGTGATTTAAGCAAAATTAGGCCTAATGATGGATACCACGGTAGTCAGGGCTTCACACCCAGTTGATCCATGGTTTCCATTGGAATTTATATTACGTGTGTGAGATTTTTGAATGTAACATGGTTATACCTACAAATGTCCGTAGGTAAAAGTTACAGGCCTAAGGCGACGGAGAAAGGGAAGAAGACAATGCGTGTCAGCCAACCATTTACCCCTTTGAATTTCGCACGTTTGGAATCAACTTCTTTTATTTTTCTTATATTATGTTTTGTATTTATTATGTTAATAAGTCAACAACGCAACGCAGATGGTTGGGAGACATGCCTTTGATGCACACGTTCTGGGTTCGATCCGAGGCGTGTGCATTTTATTATTATCCTAATTATTTCAGGCAAATCCCATGCTTCGCTACCTCACATGCCTTCCATGCACACTCAACGTCTATCCATTAGATGCACTGCTGGCCAGATCTCGTGCTTCTCCAATGGAGGTTCATGGTACTCCTCCAGGTCAATGCTACACCAGATCCCAAAGTTGACTGGGCCTGTGGGCCAAAGAATTTCAGTTCCACACCCCCCAGATTTGCTAACAGCAGGCCCATTTGGTTATTTTTACTATTTTTCTTTAATTTCTTTTCTTTAATTACTTTTTTTAATCAATACAAAAATTATTTTATTAAATTAACAAATCAAAAATCATAAAAAGATTTATTTTCTTAATAAATATTTTTATTTTTATTTTTTTGAATTAATTGGTTTAATTAATTTAGGGAAATTTTAATTTCTTTCATAATTTACAAATAATTAGACTTAGGATTTTATTTGTACATAATTTAATTAATCTTTCTCAAAAAAATACACAAAAAATATTTTTCTCATAAAATACTTTTTTAATTTAATTAGTGAATTAGGTTAGTTAACTTCTTTCATAATTAAAAACAATTAGAAATTAGGTTTAATTAATTTGTGATTTAATTGTTTTCTCAAATAAAAATCCACAAAAATTTCTTTATCTCAATTAGGGTTTTAAGTTATTAATTACCTTCCTCGTATTTAATTTGCCGCGCGCTTGTTAATTATTTTTTCCATTATTTTGTAACTGTTCAGGGTTTGTAATAGTTTAATTAGGATTTTATTTCTTGCTTTAAATCCCCGATTTTTGGTTATGTAATTAATCCCCCTCCCCGAAGCCTTGTAATAGCTAGGTTTTACTTCCTCACACTTTTAATTTCCGCAATCTTTAATGTCTAGATGCATGGCTAATAGGATTGTATGGCAAGAATGTCTGGAAAATTAAAACGGTAGATCACCTAATGTGCAAAGATTAAATAACTGAAACAAATCATATGCACATATTCACTCCTAGGGTTTACCTCACTCCGGTTGCCTTCGGTAAACAATCATTAAGCATAGGAGAATTTAATGGTTACCCTCCAGTCTGAAGAGATCAAATTGTCCCATTCGAATATTGCCCCAGAAATGTTACCTCGGAAAGATCTTAAGACTCTAGGGTTATTACTAAAGTTTTCTAACTATTGCTTTGGTGATTGTACTTGTCCCTTTTGAATGTCCCTTACAACTCCACCGATGGTGCTACCTACTCCTCAATAGTAGGATAGCGTTGTCTAAAGGAAACGAGAACAAAACCAATCTTTTTTCGAGTAGGTAGAATCTTAAGTACTTGCTCAATAAAAACTGTTTCACACAAACACCTTTTCAAAACAAATTTTCAAAATAAACTTCATCACATCCTTGAAGACTAGTACAAGGGTTATCACGAAGTAAAACATTTTCAAGACAAACACACACAAGCAATTTCAAAATGAGCAAGTACCTAAGAGCCCATGGAAAACCATGGATAGAAAGGGTGCTAATACCTTCCCTTTCCATAATCTACCCCCCGTACTCAGAATATCTCAAAAAAAGGTTTTTTTTGTTCTTTTTTCCTTTTCCATGATTGGATGAAATAAAAGTCGGTGGCGACTCTTGCTTACCGCGACATTTTGCAAACAAAAAATGCAAAATGCAAACCAGTATTAAACAGTCGGTTCTGCCACCGTATCATAGGCATGATCGGAGAAATCAGGCCTACCACTTCCAATGGGCATCACTTCATTCCGGTGGCCATTGATTACTTCACAAAATGGGTTGAGGCGGCCTCTTTTGCTACTGTGACCAAGAAAGTCGTGGCGCGGTTCATCAGGCATAACTTGATTTATCGGTATGGTATGCCAAAGAGAATTATCACTGGCAATGGTACGAATCTCAATAACACGATGATCACCAAACTCTGTAAGCAATTCAAGATACAACGTCATAACTCTTCTCCCTACCGGCCAAAGATGAATGACGCTGTTGAAGCGGCTAACAAGAACATCAAGAAGATTATACAGAAGATGACGGTGACATACAAAGACTGGAATAAGATGTTGCCATTCGCTCTTCATGGGTATCGTACCTTAGAACAGACGTCGACAGAGGCAACACCCTACTCTCTGGTATATGTCATGGAGGCCGTCCTACCCATTAAGGTCCAAATTCCTTCTTTAAGGATTATGAAGGATGCGAGTTTGGACGAAGACGACTGGATATAGACCCGACTTGACCAACTGAATTTGATTAATGAGAAGATACTTACTACTGTCTGTCATGGTCAAACGTATCAAAAATGTATGATCAAGGCTTTCAACAAAAAGTCAGATGCCAAGAATATCAAGTTGAGGATCTAGTGATCAAACGCATCATAATGCAGCAAGGTGATGCCAGGGGCAAATGGACTCCCACTTACGAAGGGCCATTTGTGATTAAAAACATTTTCTTGGGTGGAGCCATGATTCTAGCCACCATGGACGGTGACGACCTTCCTCACCCTGTCAATGCAAACATAGTGAAAAGATACTACGCATGATAAAAAACCCACTAGGTTGACTGGCCTAGGAAAAAATAAGGGCTTCCCGGCGAACCAAAAGGGTTTGGGCAAAAATAAAGGATGAAAATGAAAAAATCAGTACACCCGGCAAGTCGAAAACCTGAAAAGGCGGCTTGGGCAAAAAAGGGTATCCTGGTGGACTGAAAACCCGAAAGGGCAGTCCAGGCAAAAGTTAGCGATATAAAGCATATCACTATGTCCCATTGGAGAACCTTGCGACCGGACCTCAGTATCAACGGTCAAGCTCGAACGACACCGATCAATCTAATCAGCTTTGGACAAGAAGCAAAGTGATGAGACGCTCAAAGACATAGCGGCAATAGCAGAATTGGAACCCAATGGGTTTGTTTTACATAGATGTTTTACTTTTACACAATATTGTATAATTTCCATTTTCAGCGATGTTCTCTTACTAGAGTGTCAACTCCCTTGTACAAAAACGCCTGTTATAGGCCAACTCCGAAAATCAATACAAATCATTTTTACAAAACTATTTGTTTTTCTTTTTCTGTTTTGTTTTGCAAGAACGTCCAATGATTTATTCTTGACATATGCATTTGAATATGATTTTTGTTCATAAATATTTATATAAGAAACGAAAAGACAATTGCTCGTAACTTAAGAAACAGGGGAAAAACACAAAAATGTCCAAACCCGACAGTTACTCTGTCCAGCAGGTACCAGGGCAGAGACAACTTTGAAACACAGTCATCAGTGCATACAACCTCGTGACATTTGTACTTCCCCATAGAGTAAAGGTAATCAAAGCACTAATATTAGCTTTCCCAAAACAGGAGGTACTTTCCCCAGCCAGTTCTCTTCAGAGAACTAACATCTATATTCCCCCAGCCAATTTTCATAATCGCAAGTGGGTCATAAAATTTTTTCTCCCAAGCAGAGTTTACTTCCCTGAATGTAGAAACTCAATCCTCAACAAAGTTTATCCCTCCAGCTATGGAAGTTCATCCTCCAACAGAGTCATTCCCCCGCAGATTTATTCTCAAACAGAGTCTCTCCCTGGCAGAATATTCACAGAAAACAAGGAGTAAATCTCCAGCATACTGAATAATGAAGAAGGTCTGGTTTGGTCACAAAGGATAATGTCACTTGCTCATATGGATACTCTTTGGTGTTCTCGATCTATGGAAAACATTGCTATCATTGACCGCTACGGGGAGTACCCTAATGTCCCATTACTTTGTATCAGAGGGGGTATAACCTATAATCCTTGTTTAGCTCCGTGACAATTTGGTTACGCTCGAAGGGATGGTCCCAATGAGTTACTAATCAAAGGCATTATGTTCAACTATGAGGAGGATATTCAAGGGTATGGCCGGAGGTTCGTACGAGCTTGGGACATGGTAAACAGATCGAGCGTCAGGGATTTTGGGCCAAAGACTTCCATTCCAATGGAACCTTATCTACAATGGGTACGAGCTCGTGCTCAGCAGCTTATGATGCCCTACGTGGCTGTTTTGCCAGTGATTGTGGAACCCACTACTGAAGAAGGCATTCCTTATACGGTTCTCTATCCTTACATGCCCATTGATCTTGGGGAATTACAGAGGTCTTGGATTCAGATGATGAAGGAGCGAGATACTTACAGGGATCGATTCCATGCTCGGGAGAGGAAAGTCTTAGAGCTCACTAAGTAGTTGCATGAGGAAAAAGGACTGAATGATTATCTTGGTGCAAAGAGGAAGCATCCATGGTACTTTTTGATTTTTTCTTTCTAGTTTTAGATTTATTTTTAATTGTAACGCCTTAAAGGCATTTGAACTTCAATTTCAGCTAATAAAGTTTTTGTTTATTTTTGGTTCGCAAATTTAAATTTTCTGAGGTCTTTGAAATCATTGCATGCGCATACCATTATCATACACATCATTACAGGTACCATTATAGGTTTCTCATCTCCTTCGTTGTTTATTTCAGCAGAAATGTCTTCCGAACAAAGCATTAAGGACCTGCAGGCACAAAACACCCAGTTCCAACAAATGTTTATCAGTCTGGCAAAGGGGCAGGACGATCTGAAAGCCCTCATTCTGAAAGAGAGGAAGAAAAAGAAGAAGGCTGTTGGTATTCTGAACATGGGCCGAAGGTTTGGAGAGCGGTTGAAGCGACAAGTCGACCTGACCTCTTCCTCTAAGGAAGGGGAGAATCAAGAAGAAGAGAAAGACCTCAGTCCTGCAGTGTTTGACAATGATACTGACTATAATGATGAGCAATATCCTCCTGCTGAGGATAGATACAAACAGTTGGAAGATCTTCTGAGTGCCATGGAAGTTCAGAGGATACCGAGATTGGATTTCGAAGAATTGGGTTTGGTGTTAGGAGTGGTCATCCCGCAGAAGTTCAAAGCTCCAGTTCTTGTCAAGTATGATGGGGTGTCCTGCCCAAAGCTCTATCTCCGCTCTTACGTCAGGAAGATTCAACCCCACACCGCTGATAGAAATTTGTGGGTGCATTTCTTTCAAGATAGTCTGTCAGGGACTCAGCTTGAATGGTTGTACCAGCTGGAGGGAGCCAATGTTCGAAACTGGGAAGATCTGGCTGCTTCTTTCTACAAGCAGTATCAATACAATGTCGACCTTGCCATCACTCGTACTCATCTCCAGAGTATGTCCATGGGTGCAAGTGAAGGTTTTAAAGATTATGCCCAAAAATGGAGAGACTTGGATGGGAGAGTTCAACCCCCGTTGTCTGATAGGGAGTTGGTTGATATGTTTCTGGGGACGCTATCTGGTCCATTTTTCAATCATTTGATCGGCAGCTCGTCAGTTGGTTTCACCGAGCTGATTTTAACTGGAGAGAGAGTAGAGGCTGTGTTTCGAAGCGGAAAAATACAGAAGGATGCCTTGTCAAGTTTAGTAAAGAAGCCTTTTACTGGTAAGAAGGAAGCCAGTGCCGTCTATAGCCCGAGGGGCCAGAACAAGGCTGAACAACGTCAGACAGTAAGTGCCGTGATGATACCTAAACCTGCAGCTGCTCCACAACGCAATAATCAACAAGGGTGGAAAGACCATAACGGTAGTTTACCCGCATCAACATGACATTGGCTGAAGTTCTACCTCACCTGCTGAGATTCAACTTGGAAACCTTGAGAGAGGCTCCCAAGAATCCAAATACTACATCTTCCCGATATAATCCGAATTCCCGATGTGCTTATCATTCTGAGATCCTGGCCACGATAAAAATGATTAATGGGCTCTTAGGAATAAAATACAAGACTTGATTGAAGCCAAGGAAATATATTTTGATGCTCCGAAGAAGCCAAATGTCATAACGGCTCCCATGCCTAAACACAATCATGGAGTTAATGCTGTTGACACTGGTTTGTTTATTACCTCTGTTGATGAAGTTTCTACTCCTCTCATGACTGTTAAGAAGAATTTTCTATTGGCCGGTTTATTTCCAGGTTATGGTGAAGGTTGCCACATGTGTTCGTTTCTACCTTCTGGTTGCCGTTTGCTGAAATTAGGTGTTTAACGCCTAATAGATAGCAAAGAAATCTTGTTTGAGAAAACTATGGTTCCCGTTTTTCCAGTTGAAGACATTGCCATTTTAACCATTTCCTCTAATCCTTCCAAGGTTTCCTCGAGAAGAATTGTTAGGATTACATCTGCTCCAAGAATTGTTCCGCTGATAATCACTGTTCCTGGTCTTGTCCCGTATGTCTCTGATAAAGCTGTCCCCTGGCATTATGGTGCCGATGTGTACTATCATGGCATCAAACAAGATCTGAAAGATGAAGAAGCTGATCCTGATATTGATAACATTGTCAGAACCATCAAAATCACCCGAAGTGGAAGGGTCTTCTCTCCCGAGATTTCCCCTAAGACTGTTAACCAGCCTATTGTCATTACATCTGCTGTTCCTGCTAGCACATCAACTACTGTTCCTGTTCTTAATCCAGTCGGAAAATCATCTAATATCCGTGGCAAAGAGGCTGTAGGTGAGCCTGCCCGGACGGAGGCACCTAAGAAAGTTGTTGTGGAAGCCTCTAAGCAAGAAATAGAGGAAATATTGAAAATCATTAAGAAGAGCGACTGCAACATGGTCGAGCAGCTGGGGCAGACCCCATCGAAGATATCCATGTTGTCTCTGTTGTTGTGTTATGAAGCCCATGCCAAGGCTTTGATTGCATTTCTCAAGACTGCACATATGCCGTAGGAAACTTCAGCTGATCAGTTCAAAGATTGTATGGCCAGACTGACTGCTGATAATGGGCTGGGTTTTTCAGATGCAGATTTGACACCGAAAGAAAGGAAGCATAATGATGCTCTGCATGTCTCGATTGAATGCAGGGGCACCACTATGGCTCATGTGCTGGTAGATATTGGGTCTTCACTGAATGTTCTGCTGAAGAAGGCATTAGACGGGTTGGATTGCGAGGGTTTAACTCTAAAGCCTAGTAACATTGTAGTAAGGGCTTTTGACGGATCAAAGAGAATGGTTCACGGGGAGGTGGACATCCCTATCAAAATAGGTTCTCAGACTTTTGGGTCCACTTTCTATGTGATGGATATCAGGCCGTCGTATTCTTGTTTGCTGAGTCGTCCTTGGATCCACGAGGCTGTGGCAGTCACCTCCACGCTCCACCAAATGCTGAAGTGCCCAGTGAAAGGAAAGATCGTCACAGTGCGGGGTGAAGAAGAATATATGGTGAGTCACCTCAATTCCTTCCGCTACATAGAGATGGATGGGGAATTCATCGAAACTCCTTATCAGAATTTTGAAGAGGTCCCTCAGATCTTGGCATCAGCTGAAACTACTACCAATAAACCTCCTTTAAAGATGGCTTCTCTCAAGGACGTCAGGGTTGTGGTTGAAGAAGGTGGGTGTACCAATTGGGGCCAGCTCTCTGATTTCACTCAGAAAACTGACAAATTTGGTTTGGGCTTTACTACAGGGGCTCAAAGGGCTGTAAGACGCACTCGGGCTGGAAGACCTCCTCTATACATTAGCAATCGGGGAATTAATGCCATTGAAGACAATGAAGAGGACTCAGACATCGACAGATGGATCTACCCTACAACCAACGGTGGACCGAGTAACTGGACGGCTAGGGACTTCATACCTGTTTCTTTTATTCCGCAGTAATTGACTTATTTGTTTAAAGATTTGTAATAAACAATTTGAAACTTTACGGCCCGGTGCCTTGCCCGAGGCACCTTGGCTTTGCTTGTGAGGGCTATTATTTTTCATTTCATAATCATTAATAAAGCATTGGACGTTTCTTGCATACAAATTTTGCACTCCTTGTTTTTCCTTTCTGCTTTTCACTTTATCAAAACAGCTATTCTCTTACACATACTCACGTATCATAATGTAGATCCATATCCACTCTGGATCTCATTGATAACAGCTCTGCTATTACCAGTTATGACTTCAAAAATCCGATCAACCAAGCCGAGGACGAAGGTGAGGATGATTGTGAGGTGCCTGGAGAACTTGCTAGACTAATACAACAGGAAGAAAGGGCCATACAGCTTCATGAAGAGCCGGTTGAGACAATGAATTTGGGTACTGAGGAAGATATAAGAGAGGTGAAAATAGGTGCAAATCTGGAGCTTAGCGTCAAACAGAGGTTGATACAGATGTTGCACGACCATGTTGAGATCTTCGCCTGGTCCTATGAAGATATGCCTAGTTTGGAAACTGATATTGTGGTACATCGCTTGCCAACTAAAGAAGAATGTCCTCCGGTTAAGCAGAAGGTCCTTCGTATGCACCCTAAAATGTTAGAGAAAATCAAGGCAGAGGTCATGAAACAGTTCGATGCAGGATTCTTAGCTGTCACTTCGTATCCACAGTGGGTTGCTAATATTGTTTCGGTACCTAAGAAGGACGGTAAGGTACAGATGTGTGTGGATTACAGAGATCTGAACAGGGCAAGCCCCAAAGATGACTTCCCACTCCCCCACATCGATGTTCTGGATGAAAATACCATGCAACATAAAATCTTCTCCTTCATGGATGGTTTCTCTGGCTACAACCAGATCAAGATGGCCCCTGAAGACATGGAGAAGACAACCTTCGTTACATAGTGAGGCACCTTCTGCTACAAAGTGATGCCCTTTGGATTGAAGAATGCGGGGGAAACATATCAGCGCACTATGGTCGCTTTGTTCCATGACATGATTCACCATGAGATCGAAGCTTATGTTGATGATATGATAGCCATGTCTCAGACTGAGGAAGAGCATCTTGATCATCTCCAGAAATTATTTGGCAGATTGAAGACATATAAGCTGAGGTTGAATCTGAACTAGTGTACCTTTGGGGTAAGGTCTGGTAAGCTTCTGGGTTTTATCGTTAGTGACAAGGGTATTCAGGTAGACCATGCGATGGTAAAATCCATACAAGAGATGCCGGTTCCCCGCACAAAGAAGGAAGTTAGAGGTTTCCTGGGACGTATGAATTACATCGCCAGGTTCATTTCACATCTGACTGCTACTTGTGAGCCAATCTTCAAGCTTCTGAAGAAAGATCAAGTGGTAAAGTGGAATGATGAATGCCAGACCGCTTTTCAAAGAATCAAAGAATACCTTCAAGAACCTCCAATTCTGATGCCTCCAGTTGAAGAAAGACCTTTGATATTATACTTAACAATGCTAGACAATTCAATGGGTGTGTGCTGGGGTAGCATGATGGGTCTGGCCGAAAAGAGCACGCCATTTACTACCTTAGCAAAAAGTTTACCGACTATGAGACCCAATACTCATTGCTCGAGAAAACTTGCTGCGCTTTGGTATGGGCTGCTCACCGGCTGAGACAATGTATGCTGACTCACACTACTTTGTTGATATCAAAGATGGATCCGATCAAATACATTTTTGAGAAGCCCGCTCTCTCCGGAAGGATAGCAAGGTGGAAAATGATCTTAACTGAATACGACATACAATATAAGACCCAAAAAGCAATAAATGGGAGTGTATTGGCTGATCATTTGGCTCATCAGGCCGTGGATGACTACCAGTCTATGAATTTTGAGTTCCCAGATGAGAATATTATATTGGTGACTGACTACGAAGAACCTGGACCGGATGAAGGACCTGAAGAGGGATCCCGATGGTCTATGTATTTTGATGGAGCCTCAAACACGTTGGGTAAAAACATTGGCGCTGTAATCATATCTCCTGAGGGCTGTCGTAGTCCATTCACTTCCCGCTTATGTTTCAAATGCACCAACAACATGGCGGAGTATGAAGCATGTATCATGGGACTTCGAGCTACTATTGGCCTTAAGATTAAGTTTTTAGGTGTATTCGGGGATTCCACCCTGGTGATTAGTCAGATCAAAGGCGAGTGGGATATGAAGCACCCGAATCTCATTCCTTACAGGGAGTATGTACTGACATTGCTCCCGCACTTTGAGGAGGTAACCTTCGAACATTTCCCATGAGAGGAGAACCAGTTAGCGGACGCGCTAGCTACCATGTCTTCTATGTTCAAGGTTAAGTGGGAGAATGAAGCTCCCCAAATTACCATTGAGTGGTTGGATGAACCAGCACACTGCTGTGAGATCGATACCGAAGAAGTGGCAGACAAACCCTGGTTTCACGAAGTCAAAAGGTATCTCGAGGCTCAGGAATATCTCGAAGGGGCATATGTCAACGATAAGAAGTTACTGAGGAGGTTCGCTGCAAATTTCTTCCTCAGTAATGGGATCCTCTATAAGCGCAACCATGACTCCACACTACTACAGTGTGTAGACAAGAGCGAAGCAGAGAGGATCATGACAGATCTACATGAAGGCACTTTCGGAACCCATTCTAGTGGACATACCATGGCTAAAAATATCCTACAGGTAGGATATTATTGGTCCACTGTTGTACCCTAAAATTTGCCCTCCCATATTCTTCAAGACTTGGCAAGACCAAGCTTCAAAATCTCTCAAGGATTGCACAGTCCAATTGCCTCCTAACACAGTCAAGATTAGGGTTTTGGTTCTTGCAAAGAAATTGAGGTTTTCAAGGGTCCAATCAAGTCCCATATGCCTATATACATTGTCAAGCATCTATATGTCAAGTTTCAAGACTCACAACATCAAGTTGCACAGTCAAAAGCCCTAATTGCTTCACAGTCAACTGCAGGGGTAAAATGGTCATTTGACAGTCAAAAGTCAAAATTTTTGATCAACATCTTATTTTGAAGCCACAATCATCATTTGATCAATTCTTGATCATGATTTCTCAAGCATGGCTCAAAAAGTCTCAAGATGCAAAAGTTTCTATTTCTGGACAACTGAAAAGTCAACTGCAAATTGACCAAGGCATAACTTCTTCATGGTTTATCAGAAAAATCCCATCCAAAGCTCATTTTGAAGGGGATGACATTTCCTACAACTCATCTTCACACTCCAAGTCCAAGAAATGCTCTCACAAAAAGTTATCAATTTCAACATTATAGGTCATTTTCAAAAGTCAACAAAAAGGCACTTTAAGTCAAAGACCATAACTTGAGATTGGTAAATCAAAATGACATGGGACCAAAGGCATTGGTTAGAGGACTTCAATACCTTTCCAAAATGTCCAAGAACATGTTCATAGCTTCAAAATTGAGCAAGATATGCATTGGAGAAGTTTGGGAGTTTTTGGGAACTTTCAAAAGTCAACTTTGCCTAAAACACTTCAATTTTGCTAATGGGCCTCAAATTCCTTCTTGAAACTTTACCCAAAGCCTATGCACGACCCATTGAGCTCAAAATAATTTATTTTATTATTTTTAATTAATTAATTGAATTTATATTAATATTAATTCATTTAATTGGTTTTAATTATAGGAAAATCAAAAAGATATGTTTTTTGGATCTTTTGTGAAGCAAATCAGATCAGGGCAAGCTGGCAAACTCGTTTCTCAATCAAAAAAGGAAAATCATCCATAATTGGAAAGGTTTTCATTGAAAAAAGATTGGAAATTATATGATGGAAAATCAAGGATTGAAAACATTATTGCAATGGATTTATGGGCTTAATCTTAACCTAATTCTGTTCCAATATAAATGCAAAGGACAACCCTAGTGCTAACAACGAAAAATTGCTGCAAGAACATCATATGCAACATTGAAAAAAAAGTGAAAAAACTCAAAACTGTTTTCTGATTTACAGTCCGATTCAAGGAAGTTTGTTGAGTCTAATCCCTTGCTGAGAGTTTCCTGAACGTATTGCAAGCACTTTCCAACTTCATAGCTCAAGGAAATGGTAAAACAAAGTCACGGTTTGATCAAATATTTTCATAATTGAAATCTAATTTCCATGCATCATTAACATGTTTTGCTTATTGATTTGCATTGCTGACATCTTCCTGAAGCTTTTGGTATAGATTAATTGTGCTGAAACTTCCTAAATCAAAATCCACCATGGGAGATATCTAGGGTTTCAGAGCTTCCCTATTGGGGTTTTCCTTGTACTGTAAAATTGGACCTCAAGACCAATATGGACAAATTCATTGCAACAAGACGAATTCATTGAGACCCCCGCGCTCTTTTTATATGATCCATAGCCCTAATCGTTATTCTTGGGACTTTTGCTTTGTGGGGGTTTAAAACCCCCGCTATTTGCTTGCTGTTTGTTTCAGGAAACGAAGAAGAAGACGTGCGTGGCATCATGTGACTGGAAGATTCAAATCTGGCGCGCTTTATTTTGTTTTATACCATTATGATTGTTTTTCTTATATAATAATTATTGTCCACTTATATTACAAACGCGTTTGAATGGTTCAGTGGCAAAGGCACAAGGGCAAGGAACGCTGGGACCTGGGTTCGATTCCCATGTCCCCCATACAATTCTTTCTATTTTTCACAATGCGTTCACATGCAGCATATGCCCAAAATTCCATCATGCACCCTCACGCCTAAGCCTGCCAAGTGGCCATGAGATCCATCCAGTGGCCAGAAGATGGAGTCTATGGTGTGTCCCAGTCAACAAGCCTGCACGTGATGCTAGAAAGTCAAACGTGACTTTGTCTAATGGGCCAGAATTTCTTACAATTGACCTCCACTTTGGGCCATCTAACCCCCTTGGTTTGCAATATTTTTCTTATTTTTATTTTCTTTTATCTTATTTCTTTTAATTTGTTTTAATTATTATTAATTCACTAAATTAATTTTTTCCATAATAAAAACAGAAAATCAAAATTGTAAATATATTTAATTATTTATTAATTTCATCACTAATTTATTTTTGTAAATAAATTCTAATAACTAATCTAGGTTAATTTAGGGTTAAAATTCAATCTTTTTTTTAATAAGTAAAAATTACATAGAATTAGGTTTTGACACTTTTTATATTTTTCTTAATTAATTATTATTATCATTATCTATTATTATTATCATTATTAATTACTATTATTTTTGTACATAAACATGTAAATTAATTAATTAGTTTAAATTAGTTAACTTTAACATTTTTATTAATAAGTAAAATAAACTTAGAACTAGGGTTTCACTAACTTTAATTTTAATTCTTTTTTTTTCTTTATTTCCATAATAAACACAAAAAAAAACATAAAAAACACTTTCTTTTCTTTAATTAAATGATTAGGTCTTAATTTAATTTAATTTCTCAAAAGGGTCCAAAACCCTCGGACGTTCAGTTTAATTTATTCGCGCACTATTTTCTTATTGGATCATTATGTAACTGTTTCCGGAATGTAATAGTAATTAGGTTTATTGCTTTTTACTTTCCGCATCTTTATCAAAAACGGGTCTTTGTTTTTTGGCGATGTATAGACCCGCGCCTTGTAATAGCGTAGCTTTTACCTTTCCGTATTTTATTTTCCGCACTCTTAAATTCTAAATTGCATGAAAGAATGTATGGTAATTAAAAAACAACTCGTAGCTCACCATTGCATGATCAAAAGATAAATGTTAACATGAAAACAGCATACAATGCACATGCCACTTCTAGGGTACGCCTCACTCGTTGCCTTCGAACGTGGTCGTAAAGTATAGGATGTTTTAGCGGTCTCTCTTATGTCTAAGATCCAGTCGCCTCGAAACGGTTGCCTCAGATTAAAAAGGATCTAGGACATTAGGGTTACTTCTAAGGTGTCCTACTATTGCTTCGGTGACCACATTGTCCCTTATCATCGAATTGACCCTAATAACTCCAACGATGGTGCTACCTACCTCTCAATGGTGGGATGGCACTATCTTAAGGATTCTTACACAGCCTAATTCCTTAGAGTAGGTAGATCTCATGGGTACTTGCTCTTTTCAAAACAAACAAAAAATATTTTTCACACTGACACTTTCAAAAGTTTTCCAACAAATTTTTCATACACTCTTGAGGACAGATACAAGAGTTACTTAGAAATTTTTCAACGAAACTTTTTTCAAAACCCACTCACTTTTGAAAAGCAAACATATTTTGAAAACATAAGAGTAAGTACCTAAGAGCCCATGGATAACCATGGATAGAAAGGGTGCTAGCACCTTCCCTTTCTATAAATCTACCTCCCGAACCGAGAAACATTCTCATAAGGAATTTTGTTGTGCTTTTATCCTGTCCATGTTGGAGAAAATAAAAGACGGTGGCGACTCTTGCTTACCGCGACATACGCGATCCAGCTTTAAACAGTCAGTTCTATTTCCACCGATCACAGAACTGGCGACTCTGCTGGGGATACTTAAAGTGAGGTGTACTTTAGGATAAATCATACTTACTTATGTTTTCAATCGAATGTTTTGTTTGCTTTATTATTGTGGGAATTGTCTTGGAGTTTCATAGATCCTAACCCGGATCTGGGGATACCCTTTTAGGTAGCATAAGCTGTGAGGGACCTGTCCGGCGTAGACCGACACGGGTGAAACAGTGGCTACGTTGGTGTGGCGCCTTGGTCTGTACCGATATCCCTTGTGTTGCAACAAGGAGAATATGGGTCTTCTGAGGAGTCATTAAGCACCAACCGACCTTAGAACCCTAATTTGACCCAACTTGGCCATAGAACAGTAGCAGTATGCTACACCCATTGAGGCTAAACTCTCGCGATGGTTCTGGCCGCAAGAAAAGATTACGATGCTGGAGTTATGACCGATTGAGGGTAGTCAGTGATATTGGGATCCTCTAGAACCCGGTTACTTTTGATAGGACAGGTCTTAACCAACAAACTGAAAGAGGGTAGTACCTGAACTTCATGCTGGCCTAAACTCTAAGGGCTGTCTTGTGTGACTTGTGTGCCTTATCATGTTTGCCTTTGTGAATGTTTGTGGTGTGCTTTATCATGACATCATACCATCATAGACATTGCATGCATCCTACATAAGAACTGACCCATTTCAAAGACAAGAGGGTTTCATCTTTGCTCTGTTTTGTAGGACATCATGATGCATGTGCGAAGGAACACTATCCAGTTCAAATTTGTTCACCCACCTGAGTTGCTTGAAGAATTGGTTAGCAGAATTCCAAACACCACTTCCTTCATCCAGAGGCATGGTTCTCTTCTCGGTTTAGTCACTGCAAAATGGGACCAACAACTGATGAGTGTCCTGACCCAGTTTTATGATCCCTTGTACAATTGCTTCACCTTTCAAGACTTCCAGCTGGTCCCTACCCTGGAAGAATTCTATGATTTGCTTGGCATCCCTATCTTGGATCAGACTCCCTTCACTGGTTAGGAAAAGACTCTTAGGCTTGAGGAGATTGCTGCAGCCCTCCCTTTGACCACCAAGGAGGTAATGGACAACTGGGTGACTAGAAGCAAAGTTAAGGGTTTCTTGGCCAAGTTTCTGATCGGTAAAGCTAACAGTTTCTGGAATGACTTAGACTTCAGGGCGTATGAAGACATTCTGGCTCTCTTAATCTATGGTCTGGTTCTGTTTCCAAATCCAGATAACTTCATTAACGTCATTGCCATAAGGATCTTCATGTCTCGGAACCCTGTGCCCACTCTCTTGGGTGATATCCTGCAACAACTCTATGCTCGTACTGCCCGAAGATGAGGAACTCTGTGGTGTTGTATTCCTTTGTTAGTGAGGTGGTTTATTTCTCACCTCCCTAAGTTCGTGCTGAAGAACAAAGAAGGAAGAGGCTGGGCTCATAGGTTAATGTCTCTCACTGATAATGACATCATTTGGACTCTCAGAGGTTTGGATGAGGTAGCTGTTATTGATCGTTGCGGAGAATATCCTAATGTTCCTTTGATTGGTACCTAAGGAGGAATCTCTTATAATCCATGTCTAGCTCTCCGTCAGTTTGGAAGAGCCAGAAGAGCAGGGCCTCATGAGATGTTGGTGCCTCACATCAGTTTTGAGTTTCAGGTAGATAGTGACGAGCTACGTCGTAGATTCATCAAGGCTTGGGATAGAATTCACAAAGCTGACCCACAAGAGTTGGGACCGAAGACTTCTCTACCTATGGAATCCTACTACAGATGGGTCCGCATCCGTGCTCATAAGTTAGGTATGCCATAAGAAGCTGTCAGACCCATCATTCTTGAATATCCTGATAGAGACGGGATTCCTCCAATTGTTCTCCCTCCTCAGATACCTACTGATGTTGATACACTAAAGAGGTCTTGGGCGCAACTACAAGAAGAACGTTGTGATACGGTGGGAGAACTGACTTGAGGTTTTGCGTTTGTTTTCGTAAATGTTTCGGTTGAGCAAGAGTCGCCACCGACTTTTTATTTTATCCTAAGGAAAGGTTTAAAAAGCACAGCAAAAACCTTTGAGAAAGGGAAGGTATTAGCACCCTTTCTATCCATGGTTATCCATGGGCTCTTAGTTACTTGCTTAGATCACTTGCCTTTTGTTTTCAATTGTTTGAAATGGTACTTGTGTGTGTGGGTTTGAAAAATGTTTTGAAAAGAAGCCAATGTGGTGGCAACCTTTGTAATGATCCATGTGGGGATGTATACAAAGATGTATGTCTTTTAAAAAAGGTTTTCATTTGTTTTTGAAAGTTGTTTTGAAAGTGTTGTGAGGTGTGTTTTAGAAAATAGGCAAGTGTTTTGTTTTTGCAAGTTTTGATTCAAGTAACTAAGAGTTTATCTACTCCTAAATTTCTCAAAGACTATTGCTATGTTTTAACCCTTTTCATGAGTTTGTTCCACCATTGTATTTGGTGGACAATCTCATGTTAGGATGTGAAAGGGACGGGCGCGGGTCATCGTTTGGACCATAATTGCAATGGTGCCACGTATCTTTGGGCATTTTCTTTAAGGGACTTGATCATTTGTTTGACAATATTTTGAAAAGTGTTATCGAGGGACTATGATCATTCAATTTGTTTGTTTTGCCCAAAGAGACCTAACATGCAATATGGCCCAATTTTGAAAGGCAACAAGTGGAATACCCTAGGGGGTGCAAGTGTGATTTGTGTGTCCATTTTCATGCTTGTTTGTCTTATATTAGGTCCAACTATTTTGTTCATTTTTTATTCGCATATAAACCCTAATTCTAGCATTGTATATTTAGAAAGCGATAAAGTGCGAAATTTAAACTCCTACGCTATTACAACACAATAATATAGGGAGGGGGGTACAATGTTCAAATGGGGAGGTATTTAGACAAAAAATTGAATCTAAGCTATTACATCATTTGCTTTGGATATTTACAATATAATTTAATTGCATAAATAAAATAGAAATAGAACAAATATGCAAGAATGCAAAAAAGGTTTTTTATATGTATGAAAAAAAAGTATTATTTATGTAAAATAAAAAGAAAATAAAAAGATATTATTTTTGGAGTATTTTTATATTTTAGGGTAAAACCCTAATTCTCTTAAATAAAATACAATATTTATTTATTATGTACAAATATTCATTTATATATACAAAAACTAAAATAAAATGAAGTATTTGTCAAAAATGATTTTTTTTAGTGTTTAATATTTAATAAAATAAAATATGTATATTTTTAGTATTTTATTCTAAGTATATTAATAAATATATATATTTATGTATTAAGTTCTAAATATGTATTATATGTAAAAAATAATAATATTTAATATTTAATAAAAAAGTAATTTTTCTATAAAATATTTTCAGAAAGTAAAACAAAAATAAAAATGTATAGAAATGCATTTGTACTATTTTTTAGTATTTTAAACAAAAAAAAAAAAAAATATATATATATATATATATATATATATATATATATATATATATATATATATATATATATATATATATATATATATATATATATATATATATATATATATATATATATATATATATATATATATATATATATATATATATATATATATATATATATATATATATATATATATATATATATATCTATTTATGTGTAAACTAAAAGATAGTAAAATAAATGCCTAACAAAATCAAAAATGGTGAGAAAAAATATTTTCATATTTTTAATGTCATGAGAAAAAATAAACAAAGTCAATCAAAAAAGAAAAAAGTCAAAAAGTCAAAGAAATAAGCAAATGGGCCTTGGGGGTGTAAAAGCAATTATGTGGTGCAAATAAGAAAAATATTCCAGGCCCAGCCCAGAAGACCTGTCTTCAACCTCCAGCAAACAATGTTTGAAAAATACGCGCGCCTCTTGCTTCAACATCAAGATCCTGATTCTTTGATTTTTAATGAAAACTTTCAACACAAAAAATGTAAAGCATCATCTCACGATTTCATACATATAAAGAACATGATCTAACTCTCAGAAATGAGAGAGAATTTCTTCTCTCCCAATTTTTAACCTAATTTTTGTTCAAAGTTCAGGCATCAAATTCTTGCAACACACATAATATAAATAAAATCTAATTATATGGGCATGTTCAGGGCAATGATTATGACATATTCTCTTCACAAACCTAAAGCTAACAATGCCTAATAAGAGAGATACGAATTCAAAAACTTACCTGTTCAGTTGAAGTTCAATCTGGCAATGTAGGAACTTTCAGTGCAAGGTGATGATTAGAAAAGCTTCCTTGAGGTCCAGGGATGCTATTCCAATGTTTACTTTGTCTTGAAAGCTTCTGAATCGAGCTAGAGAACTTCACCTGCAAGTCAGAAATGTGAAAATGGTGGAACCAGTTAGAGGGATTACAGGTCGTGTTTTTGCTTTTGGTTAGCTTGCATAGATGTTAGGGGATGTATGTGAACTGGTTTGGGCAAGAATGCTTGAAGGGATTGAGAGATGATACTCAAACTGCAGGCCTTGCCCTGTTTTTGCAGTTTGAGAGTGGTTCTGAGATTGAGGGTGTTTTGAAGGCTAAGGGCTCGTGTATTAGCTTGGTTGTGTTGTGTGGAATGTGTTTGATAAGTTTGTCTAGATGTTCTTGAGCTGATATGGTAGTTGGTGTGTGTTATGGCACTTTTCTTCAACTTTAAGCAACAAATGTCAACTTGTGTTTCTAGGTCAGTAGAGGACCCCTAATGAGCTGCATAAACTCTCCTTGATCAGAGTGATTTGTCCATAATCTTGTGCTAAAGAGATTTGATCTGTACCTTCTTGATTTACCAATTGACATAAAGTATGACTTTTCAAAAATGACTATTTTGCTTTATCTAAAAATGGATTAAACTTGCATACAATGTCCAAACTCATAGAACAACACCTTGGCACAAAGGATTGGCATTAAATTATGGAGTGTAGATGAGATAAAAGACCTGTAATCTAGCTTAAGGCATGCTGAGTTCAAATTGCAAGGTTATGGACATGTAACTTGGTCATGAACAAAGTGAGTTTTTGCCATATTGCAAAATTCGATTCTCCCTAACCATGAGGTTGTTTGAGAAGTTCTTGGACATTTTGGAAATCTTGGAATGTGTACTACAATCCATATTTGAAGTGCAATTTGAAATTCCAAGTGGAAGTGTATGGAAAATGGCCTTGAAGTGGGGTAGAAAACCTTGTCAAAATAGGTCAAAAATTCACTAAGTTAAGAATGGTTTAGTGCCCTTATTCAAAAATTTGTAACTTGAGATACAAGCTTCAAATGAGAAAACTTTGTGAATCAAAGTTGTAGATTATGCAACAAGCTACAACTTTCATGTTTTGACTTTTGTTTGAATCCAAATGAATCTTGGTGAAAAAGTGGGGCAAAGTTGGGAAAAAATTAGGGTTTTCCATAACTTAGAAAAATTCTAAGTTATGAAAAACTCCATTTCAAACCCTAATTTGCATTTCTTGGTTTCTTGGTGAACAAGTTTCATGATTTGGCATGTTTTGATGAAAAATGAATCTTGACTCTTGATTTTGACCAAAAAGTCAAAGTTTGACTTTTCAATATACAGTCAAAATTGATCAATTGACTGGGAAATTCAATTGTCAATCTTGTGTACTTGGGATCTTTTGAGCTTGTTGAGAATGTCAAGACAATTCCATGGGGTCCTTGAGTCCATATGTGAGCTTGGTTTGCCATTGGCTAGGTCAAACAGTCAAAAATTGCCTTTGTGCAGTCAAAACCCTAAAAATGACCATTTTGCCCTTTTGATGATCTGATCAAATTTCTTGTGGAATTGTGATCCAAACTTGATCAAATGGTCCATATGAGTTCATAATGTTGATGTGGGTCAATTTTCATGAGATTTGACTGTCAATTGGCCACAATTGACTTTTTCCCCAATACAGCTGATTTATAGGTCAACTGTCCAATTAACTGGGTAAAACTTGGAATCAGGACTTGAAACTTGGTATGGGTAAACTTGGGAGTCCAACATGAAGCATGAAAGTCATCTTAGGCATTTTAGGTCAAAATATCTTTGTGCAAACACAAACCCTAATTTGGGTCAACAGTGCAAGGAGAAATCTTGAGCAGAGGAAACCTTAATTGGATCTTGAGCTCCAAGGGCCTTGTGATGAGAAAATGCTGAGAAAATGGGAGGGAAAATTTTGGGGTACAACAAACGTGATTCTTATCGGGAAAAGTTCAACGAGCAGGAATTGAAGATCCAAAAGCTGACAAAGCAGTTGGAGAACGAGCGGGCCTTGAATGACTACATCCGTACTAAGAAGAGGAGACCCTGGGATCACTGATGAGCTTTGGATGTTCTTTTACAGTTTTTATTTCCCTTTTCAGTAGTTCCATTTTATGTAACGCCTAAGGGAAATCTGTTGAACAATCTAAATTTCAAAGTTGAATCTAATAAAGTGCGTTACCTTTTTGTTTACAAAGTTGAATCCCGATTGTCTTTGAAAACATAAATCATACGCATTCCATTCATCATATGCATCACAAGTACTCTTCTTTTCAGGTTGCTTAATGTTCTTCGCTGTTTATTTCAGCAGCCATCATGAATCCTGAATCATCTACTGAGCAATCCATCAAGGCCCTCCAGGCTCAGAACGCCCATTTCCAAGAGTTGATCATGAGTTTAGCCCAAGGTCAAGAGGAATTGAAGGCCCTGCTGGTAAAGAAGAAGAAGAAGAGAACTGTACTATTCAACACTGGTCGGAGGTTTGGCAACACACTGCAAAGTGAGGCTGATCAAGCTGGTTCTTCTGTAGGGAAAGGCAGTCCCCAAAGGGGAAGGGTTCCTAGTCCTGTGGTCTCTGACAACGAGACGAATTTCAATGAAGAGAAGTACCCTCCCGCTGAAGACAAGTACAAGCAGCTAGAGGATCGCCTGAATGCCATGGAAATTCAACAGGTGCCCGGGTTGGATTTTGGAGACCTGGGTTTATCTTCTGGGGTGGTAATCCCACATAAGTTCAAGGCTCCATCTTTCGCAAAGTATGACGGGGCATCCTGCCCTTAGCTACATCTCAGATCTTATGTGCGGAAGATCCAACCATACACTGTGGACAAGAACTTATGGATCCATTTCTTCCAGGAGAGTCTTTCAGGGACTCATCTCGAATGGTTCTATCAGCTGGATGGAACCAAGATTCGTAACTGGGAGGACTTGGCTACTGCTTTTTACAAGCAGTATCAGTATAATTCCGACCTCGCTCCTACACGTACCCAACTCCAGGGTATGTCGCTAGGATCGGGAGAAGGTTTTGAAGAGTACGCGCAGAAGTGGAGGGACCTGGCTGGCAGGGTGCAACCACCGTTGACCGACTGTGAACTCGTGGACATGTTCTTGGGGACCCTATCTGGGCCATTCTTCAACCACTTGATCGGTAATTCGCCTGCAGGGTTTATAGACCTCATTCTGACTGGTGAGAGGATAGAAGCTGGGATGAAATCAGGGAAGATACAGAAAGGTGCGTCCTCAAGTTCTGAGAAGAAGCCTTTCAAGAAGGAAGCCAGTGCTGTGTATGGGCCTAGAAGGCAAAATAAACTGGAACGCTGTCAAGCTGTCAACGCGGTGGTCATTTCAAAGCCTGCTGTCGCTCCTCGGCAACCTAACCAACCAAGGGGTGAGAGACCCAGAAGAGAATATACTCGGCTTAGTATGACCTTGTCGCAGATCTTGCCACAACTGCTATCGACCAACTTGGTAACCGTCAGAGAAGCTCCGAAGGTGGTAAACACAACCTCTACGAAGTACAATCCCAACACCCGCTGTGCTTATCACTCTGATAGCCCGGGGCATTCTACTGATGATTGTTGGGCCCTGAGGAATAAGGTCCAGGACCTTATCGATGCCAAGGAAATACAGTTTGAGGCGCCCGAAAGGCCCAACGTTGTGACTGCTCCTATGCCCCAGCATGGAGTAAATGCTATTGAGGAAGATCTATATGTAGCTTCTGTGGATGATGTTGCTACCCCTTTATTGACCGTCAAAAGGAACCTGTTGCTGGCCGGTTTATTTCCGGGTTGTAGCAAGGGTTGCCTTCTATGTGCTGTTTCACCTACTGGTTGTCCGTTGCTGAAGTCAGACGTCCAAAACCTGATGGATAGCAAAGAGATCTTGTTCAAGAAGACCGCTGTTCCTATTGTTCCTACTGAAGAAGTATCCGTTGTCACCATTTTCAACAATCCTACCAAGGCTCCCTCGAGGAAGCCAGTCAAAATCATGTCTGTTGCACCTATCATCATTACTGTTCTGGGGCCCCTCCCCTATAAATCTGACAAGGCTGTCCCATGGCATTATGGGGCAGATGTTTATGTGCTTGGAGTGAAGCAGGAGTTCAACACTAGTACCGATATCAGTAACATCACCGGTCCCGCTAAAGTTACTCGCAGTGGCAGGCTCTTCTCGCCTGACATTGCGCCACCAATCATCCGAAGACCTCTTATTATCACGCCTACAAATGCGCCTGTTTCCCCCCTGATCAAGTTTCTACCCCTGTTGCCGAGTCATCTGACACTCGGGGCAAAGGGATTGCTGATATGCCTGCCCAGATGGAGGCACCAAAGACTGTTAATGTTGAAGCTTCACAGCAAGAGATGGAAGAAATCCTTAAGATCATCAAGAAGAGTGATTTCAACGTCGTTGAACAGCTGGGGCACACCCCCTCTAAGATCTCTATGCTATCACTGCTGTTATGTTCAGAGGCCGATGCCAAGGCCCTGATTTCTTTCCTAAAGACGACCCATGTGCCACAAGAAACGTCCACGGACCAATTTACTGATTGTGTGGCCAACTTGACCGCTGACAATGGGTTGGGTTTCTCTGATGCTGATCTGACCGCCAAGGGAAAGAACCATAACGATGCCCTGCATGTCTCCATTGAATGCAGGGGCACTACTCTCGCCCACGTGTTGGTAGACACCGGTTCTTCACTGAATGTATTGCCTAAGAAGGCCTTAGACAAGTTGGATTGTGAGGGTTTGGAGTTGAAGCCTAGTAACATCGTTGTCCGAGCCTTTGACGGGTCGAAGAGGATGGTACATGGTGAAGTAGATATTCCGATCCGGGTTGGTTCTTAAGTCTTTGATTCAACGTTTTATGTGATGGACATCCGACCATCCTATTCTTGTTTGTTGGGTCGTCCTTGGATCCACAAGGCTGGGGCTGTGACCTCCACTCTACACCAGAAACTCAAATACCCGGTCAGAGGGAAAATTGTTACAGTGCAGGGGGAGGAAGAATACATGGTTAGTCATCTTAACTCGTTCTGGTATATAGAGATGGACGGGGAGTTCATTGAAACCCCCTTTCAACATTTTGAAGAGGTGCCTCCAACATTGGCGTCAGCTGGGACAGTGATTGAAGAAGACTCTCCTTTGAAGATGGCTTCCTTGAAGGATGCCCGGGCTGTGATTGAGAAAGGTGAATGTGCAAACTGGGGCAGGCTTCCTAATTTCACTCCAAAGACTGACAAGTTTGGGCTAGGTTTCACTGCAGAGGCTCAGAGGGATGTATGCAAAGCAAGGATCGGAAGACCTCCCGTGTTCATCACCAACCCGGGAGTGAATGCTATTGAGGGCAATGCGGAGGAATCTGAGTTCGATAGCTGGATTTACCCGACAACCGACGGTGGACTGAACAATTGGACTGCAAAAGACTACATACCTGTTACTTTTGTTACTCAGTAATGAATTCCTTTGTTTTTTTAAATTTGTAATGAACAATAAATTGAAACTTTACGGCCCGATGTCTTACCCGGGGCACCGTGGTTTCATTTGTGAGAGCTTATTACTTGTCATTTTCATATATCATGAATAAAAACATTGGACGTTTTTCGCATCTTAAATCTTGTTAACCCTTTCTTTCTTTCTTTATTGCAAAACAACTATATTTACACACACTCACCTATACAGGTCTCAATCCACTCTAGATCTCACTGGTAACGACTATGCTACTGCCAGTTATGACTTCGAAAATCCGATCAACTTAGCCGAAGACGAAGGTGAAGATGATTGTGAAGTGCCTGGTGAGCTTGCAAGACTGTTACTCCAGGAAGAGAGGGCCATTCAGCCACATGAAGAGCCGGTGGAAACGGTAAATCTGGGTACTGAGACAGATAGAAAGGAAGTCAAGATTGGTGCCAATCTAGAGCTCAGCGTAAAACAGCGTTTGATTTAGATGTTGCATGATTATGTGGAAATCTTTGCCTGGTCCTACGAAGACATGCCTGGGTTGGATACCGATATTGTGGTTCATCACCTGCCCACCAAGGAAGACTGCCCTCCGGTTAAACAAAAGGTCCGCCGTATGCGTCCAGAGATGTCCGAGAAAATCAAAGCCGAGGTTATGAAGCAATTTGATGCCGGGTTTCTAGCAGTGACTTCTTACTCTTAGTGGGTTGCTAACGTGGTTCCGGTGCCGAAGAAAGATGGTAAGGTCAGAATGTGTGTTGATTATAGGGATTTGAATAGGGCCAGCCCTAAAGATGATTTCCCCTTGCCTCACATCGACGTTCTGGTTGACAATACTGCTCAGCACAAGGTGTTCTCCTTCATGGACGGCTTTTCAGGTTATAATCAGATCAAGATGGCTCCTGAAGACATGGAAAAGACTACCTTTGTTACTCAGTGGGGCACCTTCTGCTACAAGGTCATGCCATTCGGGTTGAAAAATGCTGGGGCAACCTACCAACGTGCCATGGTTGCTTTATTTCATGACATGATCCACCATGAGATTGAAGTATACGTCGATGATATGATTGCCAGGTCTCAAACTGAGGAGGAACACCTTGACCACCTACAGAAGTTGTTTGACCGTCTGAAGTTGTACAAGCTAAGGTTGAATCCGAACAAATGCACATTTGGGGTAAGATCTGAAAAATTGCTAGGCTTCGTCGTAAGTGACAAAGGTATTCAAGTGGACCCTGCCAAGGTTAAAGCCATACAAGAGATGCCAGTTCCCAAGACAGAGAAAGAAGTCAGAGGCTTTCTAGGACGGCTGAACTATATTGCCCATTTCATCTCGCATCTAACCGCTACCTGTGAACCAATCTTCAAGCTGCTGAAGAAAGATCAAGTAGTACGTTGGAATGATGAATGTCAGGCCGCTTTCGATAGAATCAAAGAGTATCTCCAAGAACCACCCATTCTTATGCCACCGGTTGAAGGGAGACCTCTAATACTATACTTGACAGTACTTGACAGCTCGATGGGGTGTGTGCTGGGGAAGCATGACGAGTCTGGCCGAAAAGAGCATGCCATTTATTACCTTAGCAAAAAGTTTACCGACTGTGAGACCCGATACTCACTGCTCGAGAAAACTTGTTGCGCTTTGGTATGGGCTGCTCGCCGGCTGAGACAGTATATGTTGACTCACACCACTCTGTTGATCTCTAAAATGGATCCAATAAAGTACATATTCGAAAAGCCTGCTCTGTCCGGAAGAATAGCAAGATGGCAGATGATCTTGACAGAATACGACATCCAGTACACGACTCAAAAAGCAATCAAAGGAAGTGTATTGGCAAACCATTTGGCACACCAGGCAGTGGACGACTACCAGTCAATGAACTTTGAGTTTCAAGACGAGAACATCATGGTAGTGACTGATTGTGAAGTACCTGGACCGGATGAAGGACCTGAGGAAGGATCCTGATGGTCTATGCACTTTGACGGAGCCTCCAACGCTTTGGGTAACGGTATTGGCGCTGTGATCATATCCCCAAAAGGCACTCATACTCCACTCACTGCCCGGCTATGTTTCAACTGCACTAACAATATGGCGGAGTATGAGGCATGCATCATGGGTCTTCAAGCTGCAATTGACTTAAGGATCAAGTTTCTGAGTGTCTTCGGAGATTCCGCTCTCGTGATCAATCAGATCAAAGGCGAGTGGGATACGAAACACCCAAATCTTATTCCTTACAAAGAATGTGTGTTGACATTGATCCCCCATTTCACAGAGATAACCTTTGAACACTTCCCAAGAGAGGAGAATCAGTTGGCGGACGCGTTGGATACGATGTCTTCTATGTTCAAAGTCAAATGGGATAACGAGGCTCCCCGGATCATCATTTGAAAATTGGAAGAACCTGCATATTACTGTGATCTTGAGGTTGAAGAGGTAACTGAAAAACCCTGGTATCATGAAGTGAAGAGGTACTTGGAAGTTCAAGAATACCCCGAGGGTGCATCTGTCAATGACAAGAAGTTTCTGAGAAGGTTCGCTGCAAAATTCTTCCTCAGCAACGATATTCTCTACAAGCGAAACCATGATTCAACCTTACTGCGTTGTGTGGATAAGACTGAAGCAGAAAGAATCATGGCAGAAATACATGAAGGTACCTTCGGAACGCATTCCAGTGGACATACCATGGCAAAGAAAATCCTTCGGGTAGGATATTTCTGGTCCACAATGGAAGCCGACTGCTACCAACATTCTCGGACATGCCATAAGTGCCAGATCTATGCAGATAAGGTGCACGTTCCTCCAGTTCCTCTGAACGTCTTGACAGCACCTTGGCCTTTTTCAATGTGGGGCATTGATATGATCGGCGAGATCAAACCTACAGCATCTAACGGGCATCGCTTCATCCTGGTGGCAATCGATTACTTTACAAAGTGGGTTGAAGCGGCTTCCTACGCTACCGTAACCAAGAACGTCGTGGCACGGTTCGTTCGACACAACCTGATCTGTCGATACGGCGTCCCGGAAAGAATCATTACGGACAACGGTACCAATCTCAATAACAAGATGATCACTGAGCTCTGCGAGGAATTCAAAATACAGCACCACAACTCTTCTCCTTATCGGTCGAAGATGAATGGGGCTGTAGAAGCAGCTAATAAAAATATCAAAAAGATTGTGCAGAAGATGACAGTGACCTACAAATATTGGCACGAGATGTTACCGTTTGCTCTTCATGGGTACCGTACCTCAGCAAGAACGTCAACCGAGGCAACTCCCTTTTCCTTGGTCTACGGCATGGAGGCAGTCTTGCCGATTGAAGTCCAGATACCCTCTCTCCGGATAATGAAGGATGCAGGCTTGAGCGAAGATGACTGGATCCAGACTCGACTTGATTAGTTAAACCTAATTGATGAAAAGAGACTCACTGCTATTTGTCATGGTCAAACGTATCAAAAATGGATGATCGGGGCATTTAACAAGAAAGTCAGAACACAAGAGTATCAAGTTGGGGACCGGGTAATCAAGCGCATCATTCTTCCTCAAAGTGATCCCAGGGGCAAATGGACCCCCACATACGAAGGGCCATTTGTGGTTAAACATGTCTTCTCAGGAGGAGCCATGATTCTAACCACCATGGATGGTGACGACCTTCCTCACCCCGCCAATGCAGACATAGTAAAAAGATACTACGCATGATAAAAGACCCGCTAGGTTGACACACCTAGGCAAAAATAAGGGCTTCCCGGCGAACCAAAAGGGTTCGGGCAAAAATAAGGGATGAAATGAAAAATCTGTACACCCGGCAAGTCGAAAACCTGAAAAGGCGGCTTGGGCAAAAATGGGTATCCCGGTGGACTGAAAACCCGAAAGGGCGGTCCAGGCAAAAGTTAGGGATTAAAGCGTAATACTATGTCTCATTAAATCACCTTGCATCCAGAATCCGGTATCAACTATCAGGCTCAGACGACATCGATCAGTCAGCTTCATCTTCAACTAAGCAGCCAAGTGATGAGACGCTTGAAGACATAAAGGCGATAGCAGAGTTGGAACCCAGTGGGATTATTCCTTTCACATAGCTGTTTGGTTTTCCTTTTTCACAAAATTGTATAAACTCTGTTGTTCAGCGGCGTTCTCTTACTAGGACGTCAGCCTCTTGTACATAAACGCCTATTTACGGGCAAATCCAAAAATCAATACAAATTCACTTTTCGGATAAATTGCCAACTGTTTTTCCTTTTTTCTGTTTTGTTTTGCAAAGAACGTCCAATGTTCATTTTTGATATATGCATTTGACACTAATTGCTAACTCATAAATATTCGCATACGAAACAAAGGACTAATTACAGGTAACATTAGAAACAGGGGCAATAATGAGTTGTCTAAACAATCCAATTGCTCTGTTCACCAAGGTACCAAGGTAAGTTCGACTGAAGAATGTAATCCAGATACCTTCACTCCCGGCCAAGTAAGATAAGACTCAGCAATACTCTCCCAAGCAAAGTTGGTCTCCCAGCAGCCCCTAAAAGGCACAATATCTCCAGCAAGTCAACAATACTCTCCCCGAGCAGAGTTAGTCTGCTGTCAACCTTAAGGAAGTTGGATATCCCCAGAAGATCTTAATATTCTCCAACGGAGTACACAAACATTCATAGCAAGCAGCCCCAGCAATCTTGATCTAAGATTGTTCCCCGGCGGAATCCAGACACCCCAGTGGAGCCATTCCCCAGTCCAATCTGAAAAGTTTCCCCAGGAGAGTTCAATCAATCTCCCCAGTAGATTCAGGAAGCTTATCCCCAGTAGATTCTGGAAGCTTATCCTCTGCAGAGTAAGAACGCGCCTCCCCGGTTTTATTTAAAGGTTATTTCCCCACCAGGATATAACTGGGTTATCCTCAGCCAATTGCCATGGAAAGACCGTCCTCGGCGTAGTTCTTTCTACCCCCCCAGCGGAGTTCACCAATCCCTCAACAAAATTTATCAATGGTATCCCCAGCGGAATTATCATCAACATCTCAACAAAGTGCCTCTCTTCCCACAGAGCATTCCCCGCAGAGTAATGTTTTCACCAAGTTTATTCCCCAACGAAGTTATCTTCTCCTACAGGTTTATCCTTGCAATCATCATCCCCAGCGGAAACAAAGAGCTCTACTCTCCAACATCAGCCCAGGATTAAACAAACTCCCGACATTCGTCAAGGATTTATTTTCCTAGACAAAAACATATTCATAAACATCACATCTTCATACATTATAGCATGCACATACGCATCATGAACATACAATCTCATTTATTTTGAGAACATCACGCATTTCATACATCATGACATCGCATACAACTAACGTTTTGTCTTTTCAGGACAAAGGTCAATACAAAGATGATTACTATCAACTGTCGCAATTCCGGATTCGATTCCTGTATCTAGCCAGGGTATATCTGTGAGCGATTACTTGTGGATTCGACACCTGTATATAGCCAGGGCATATCTACATAAAGAAATTTCGGACTCGATTCCTGTATCCAGCCAGGGCACGTCTGAAGAGTTTGAAGATTCGATTCCTATATCCAGCCAGGGCATATCTGTTGATGACTATTCCGGACTCGATTCCTGTATCCAGCCAGGGCACGTCTGAAGAGTTTGAAGATTCGATTCCTGTATCCAGCCAGGGCATATCTGTTGATGACTATTCCGGACTCGATTCCTGTATCCAGCCAGGGCACGTCTGAAGAGTTTGAAGATTCGATTCCTGTAACCAGCCAGGGCATATCTATTGACGACTAATTCCAGACTCGATTCCTGTATCCTGCCAGGGCACGTCTAAAGAGTTTGAAGATTCGATTCCTGTATCCGGCCAGGGCATATCTGTTGACGACTAATTCCAGACTCGATTCCTGTATCCTGCCAGGGCACGTCTGAAGAGTTTGAAGATTCGATTCCTGTATCCGGCCAGGGCATATCTGTTGACGACTAATGCCGGACTCGATTCCTGTATCCAGCCAGGGCACGTCTGAAGAGTTTGAAGATTCGATTCCTGTAACCAGCCAGGGCATATCTGTTGACGACTAATTCCAGACTCGATTCCTGTATCCTGCCAGGGCACGTCTGAAGAGTTTGAAGATTCGATTCCTGTATCCGGCCAGGGCATATCTGTTGATGACTAATTCCAGATTCGATTCCTGTATCTAGCCAGGGCACATCTGTGAGTAACTGATTGAAGATTCGATACCTGTATCCAGCCAGGGCATATCTACATAAAGAGTTTGAAGATCAACCCCTGTAACAGGCCATGTATTTATTCTTTCTTTCTCAGGTACGCAAGTTCTCTCTAAGGAATCTCTTACGCGATCGACACCTAGATGGCATCTATAAGCCCATCCACATACCATCTCTCCAAATGGCATCTATAAGCCCATTCCCGACAAGGCTCCGCCACAGCTCCAGATGGCATCTATAAGCCCATCCTCCTCTCCATCATCTTTCCAAATGGCATCTGAAAGCCCATTCCCTACATCACACTGCTAACATTCTACTATGTGAGTGCAAATTTCTGGGCACTTTAGTGTTCAATCATCTTCCACCTTCGGATTACGAAAGGCACACCAGCCAATCTACATCCTCAGGTCTAAGAAGATTGAACAGGGGCAACTGTTGTACCCCAAAATTTTCCCTCCCATATTCTTCAAGACTTGGCAAGATCAAGCTTCAAAATCTCTCAAGGATTGCACAGTCCAATTGCCTCCTAACACAGTCAAGATTAGGGTTTTGGTTCTTGCAAAGAAATTGAGGTTTTCAAGGGTCCAATCAAGTCCCATATGCCTATATACATTGTCAAGCATCTGTATGTCAAGTTTCAAGACTCACATCATCAAGTTGCACAGTCAAAAGCCCTAATTGCTTCACAGTCAACTGCAAGGGTAAAATGGTCATTTGACAGTCAAAAGTCAAATTTTTTGATCAACATCTTATTTTGAAGCCACAATCATCATTTTATCAATTCTTGATCATGATTTCTCAAGCATGGCTCAAAAAGTCTCAAGATGCAAAAGTTTCTATTTCTGGACAGTTGAAAAGTCAACTGCAAATTGACCAAGGCATAACTTCTTCATGGTTTATCAGAAAAATCCCATCCAAAGCTAATTTTGAAGGGGATGACATTTCCTACAACTCATCTTCACACTCCAAGTCCAAGAAATGCTCTCACAAAAAGTTATCAATTTCAACATTATAGGTCATTTTCAAAAGTCAACAAAAAGGCACTTTAAGTCAAAGATCATAACTTGAGATTGGTAAATCAAAATTACATGGGACCAAAGGCATTGGTTAGAGGACTTCAAGAACTTTCCAAAATGTCCAAGAACATGTTCATAGCTTCAAAATTGAGCAAGATATGCATTGGAGAAGTTGGGGAGTTTTTGGGAACTTTCAAAAGTCAACTTTGCCTAAAACACTTCAATTTTGCTAATGGGCCTCAAATTCCTTCTTGAAACTTTACCCAAAGCCTATGCAAGACCCATTGAGCTCAAAATAATTTATTTTCTTATTTTTAATTAATTAATTGAATTTATATTAATATTAATTCATTTAATTGGTTTTAATTATAGGAAAATCAAAAAGATATGTTTTTTGGATCTTTTGTGAAGCAAATCAGATCAGGGCAAGCTGGCAAACTCGTTTCTCAATCAAAAAAGGAAAATCATCCATAATTGGTAAGGTTTTCATTGAAAAAAGATTGGAAATTATATGATGGAAAATCAAGGATTGAAAACATTATTGCAATGGATTTATGGGCTTAATCTTAACCTAATTCTGTTCCAATACAAATGCAAAGGACAACCCTAGTGCTAACAACGAAAAATTGCTGCAAGAACATCATATGCAACATTGAAAAAAAAGTGAAAAAACTCAAAACTGTTTTCTGATTTACAGTCCGATTCAAGGAAGTTTGTTGAGTCTAATCCCTTGCTGAGAGTTTCCTGAACGTATTGCAAGCACTTTCCAACTTCATAGCTCAAGGAAACGGTAAAACAAAGTCACGGTTTGATCAAATATTTTCATAATCGAAATCTAATTTCCATGCATCATTAACATGTTTTGCTTATTGATTTGCATTGCTGACATCTTCCTGAAGCTTTTGGTATAGATTAATTATGCTGAAACTTCCTAAATCAAAATCCACCATGGGAGATATCTAGGGTTTCAGAGCTTCCCTATTGGGGTTTTCCTTGTACTGTAAAATTGGACCTCAAGACCAATATGGACAAATTCGTTGCAACAAGACGAATTCATTGAGACCCTCGCGCTCTTTTTATATGATCCATAGCCCTAATCGTTATTCTTGGGACTTTTGCTTTGTGGGGGTTTAAAACCCCCGCTATTTGCTTGCTGTTTGTTTCAGGAAACGAAGAAGAAGATGTGCGTGGCATCATGTGACTGGAAGATTAAAATCTTGCGCGCTTTATTTTGTTTTATACCATTATTATTGTTTTTCTTATATAATAATTATTGTCCACTTATATTACAAACGCGTTTGAATGGTTCAGTGGAAAAGGCACAAGGGCAAGGAACGTTGGGACCTGGGTTCGATTCCCAGGTCCCCCATACAATTCTTTCTATTTTTCACAATGCGTTCACATGCAGCATATGCCCAAAATTCCATCATGCACCCTCACGCCTAAGCCTGCCAAGTGGCCATGAGATCCATCCAGTGGCCAGGAGAGGGAGTCTATGGTGTGTCCCAGTCAACAAGCCTGCACGTGATGCCAGATAGTCAAACGTGACTTTGTCTAATGGGCCAGAATTTCTTACAATTGACCTCCACTTTGGGCCATCTAACCCCCTTGGTTTGCAATATTTTTCTTAATTTTATTTTCTTTTATCTTATTTCTTTTAATTTGTTTTAATTATTATTAATTCACTAAATTAATTTTTTCCATAATAAAAACAGAAAATCAAAATTGTAAATATATTTAATTATTTATTAATTTCATCACTAATTTATTTTTGTAAATAAATTCTAATAACTAATCTAGGTTAATTTAGGGTTAAAATTCAATCTTTTTTTTAATAAGTAAAAATTACATAGAATTAGGTTTTGACACTTTTTATCTTTTTCTTAATTAATTATTATTATCATTATATATTATTATTATCATTATTAATTACTATTATTTTTGTACATAAACATGTAAATTAATTAATTAGTTTAAATTAGTTAACTTTAACATTTTTATTAATAAGTAAAATAAACTTAGAACTAGGGTTTCACTAACTTTAATTTTAATTCTTTATTTTTCTTTATTTCCATAATAAACACAAAAAAAACATAAAAAACACTTTCTTTTCTTTAATTAAATGATTAGGTCTTAATTTAATTTAATTTCTCAAAAGGGTCCAAAACCCTCGGACGTTCAATTTAATTTATTCGCGCACTATTTTTTTATTGGATCATTATGTAACTGTTTCCGGAATGTATTAGTAATTAGGTTATTGCTTTTTACTTTCCGCATCTTTATCAAAAACGGGTCTTTGTTTTTTGGCGATGTATAGACCCGCGCCTTGTAATAGCATAGTTTTTACCTTTCCGTATTTTATTTTCTGCACTCTTAAATTCTAAATTGCATGAAAGAATGTATGGTAATTAAAAAACAACTCGTAGCTCACCATTGCATGATCAAAAGATAAATGTTAACATGAAAACAGCACACAATGCACATGCCACTTCTAGGGTACGCCTCACTCGTTACCTTCGAACGTGGTCGTCAAGTATAGGATGTTTTAGCGGTCGCTCTTATGTCTAAGATCCAGTCGCCTCGAAACGGTTGCCTCGGATTAAAAAGGATCTAGGACATTAGGGTTACTTCTAAGGTGTCCTACTATTGCTTCGGTGACCACATTGTCCCTTATCATCGAATTGACCCTAATAACTCCAACGATGGTGCTACCTACCTCTCAATGGTGGGATGGCACTATCTTAAGGACTCTTACACAGCCTAATTCCTTAGAGTAGGTAGATCTCATGGGTACTTGCTCTTTTTAAAACAAACAAAAAATATTTTTCACACTGACACTTTCAAAAGTTTTCCAACAAATTTTTCATACACTCTTGAGGACAGATACAAGAGTTACTTAGAAATTTTTCAACGAAACTTTTTTCAAAACCCACTCACTTTTGAAAAGCAAACATATTTTGAAAACATAAGAGCAAGTACCTAAGAGCCCATGGATAACCATGGATAGAAAGGGTGCTAGCACCTTCCTTTTCTATAAATCTACCTCCCGAACCGAGAAACATTCTCATAAGGAATTTTGCTGTGCTTTTGTCCTGTCCATGTTGGAGAAAATAAAAGACGGTGTCGACTTTTGCTTACAGCGACATACACGATCCAGCTTTAAACAGTCAGTTCTATTTCCACCGATCACATCCACCATGGAAGCCGATTGTTATCAGCATTCTCGAACTTGTCATAAGTGCCAAGTCTATGCTGATAAGGTGCATGTACCTCCGGTTCCCCTGAATGTTTTGACAGCTCCGTGGCCTTTTACGATGTGGGGCATCGACATGATAGGCGAGATCAAATCGACTGCGTCCAATGGACATCGCTTCATCTTAGTGGCTATTGATTACTTCACGAAGTGGGTTGAGGCAACTTCCTTTGCTACAATAACTAAGAATGTCGTGGCGCGGTTTATCTGACATAACCTGATCTGTCGATATGGTGTACCAGAGAGGATTATTACTGACAATGGTACAAATCTCAACAACACAATGATCACCGAGCTCTATAAATAGTTCAAGATACAACATCATGATTCTTCTCCTTACCGGATGAAGATGAATGGAGTTGTCGAAGCAGCTAACAAGAACATCAAGAAGATTGTACAAAAGATAACGGTGACATACAAAGACTGGCATGAGATGTTACCATTCGCTCTTCATGGGTACCATACCTCAGCACGGACGTCGATAGGGGAAACACCCTACTCTATGGTATATGGAATGGAGGAAGTCCTACCCATAGAAGTCCAGATACCTTCTCTCAGGATTATGAAGGATGCCGGTTTAAACGAAGACGACTGGATCCAAACCCGGCTTGATCAGTTAAATCCAATCAATGAAAAGAGACTTACTACTACCTGTCATGGTTAGACGTATCAAAAGCGAATGATCAATGCTTTTAATAAGAAAGTCAGGCGTCAAGAATATCAAGTCGGGGCTCTGGTGATCAAACGCATCATACTGCCGCAAGGTGATCCCAGGGGAAAATGGACTCCGACATACAGAGGGCCATTTGTGGTTAAGAACATTTTCTTGGGAGGATCCATGATTCTAACCAACATGGATGGTGACGACCTTCCTCACCCTGTCAATGCAGACATATTGAAAAGATACTACGCATAATCGAAGACCCGCTAGGTTGACTGGCCTAGGCAAAAATAAGGGCTTCCCGGTGAACCAAAAGGGTTCGGGCAAAAGTTAGGGATGAAAATGAAAAATTTGTACACCCTCAAGTCGAAAACCCGAAAGGGAGGCTTGGGAAAAAAAGGGTATCCTGGTGGATTGAAAACCCGAAAGGGCAATCCAGGCAAAATTTATGGATTAAAGCGTATCACTGTGTCTCATTGGAGCATCTTGCGACCAGACTTCGGTATCAACTATCAAGCTCAGACGGTGCCGATCAATCTGATGAGACGCTTGAAGATATAAAGACAATAGCAGAGTTGGAACCCAATGGGGTTGTTTCACATTACTGTTTTTATTTCTTTTGCACAAATTGTAATTTCTTTCAGCGGCGTCCTCTTACTAGGACGTCAACCTCTTTGTACAAAACACCTATTACAGGCCAATTTCAAAATCAATACAAGTCATTTTTACAAAACTTCAGTTTGTTTCTTTTTCTTTTTCTGTTTTGTTTTGTAAGAACGTCCAATGATTTATTTTTGATATATGCATTTGAAAATGATTGCTGCTCGTAAATATTTGCATAAGAAACAAAAGACAATTACTCGTAATTCCAGAAACAAGGAAAATAAGAAGTACCAAACCCTACAGTCACTTTTCCCTGCAGGTATCGGGATAAAGTCATGCTTGGGAACATAATTATTGGTATGTGCACTCCCCACAAAGTAAAAATATCTAAAGGCATTGATGTCAGCTTTCCGGAAACAGGACATAACTATCCCACCCTGAGGTTCGTAATTGCAGGCGAGTCAATAAATTTCATTCCCCAAGCGGAGTCTATTTCTATAGATATAGAAGCTCAATCTCCAATAGAGCTCATCACTTCCAGCAATGGAATTTCATCCCCAACTGAGTTTATTCCTCTAGATCAGCAGGTCTACCAACAAAGTATCTCTTCCCCCAGAGTCTAGTCCTTGCAGAGTTACTTCTCCAACACATCTTCTCGATAGAATATTTACAAATCTCCAGCAACCGTTAGGGATTTTTTTTCTTAGACACGAACATACCCTGATAACATTTCATATACATACATCATGACATACACATACATATCATGTACAACATAATCTCATTTATTTTAAGAACATCATCTCACCCTGCATTTCATACATCGCATACAACTAACCTTGATATCTTTTGCAGGAAAAGACGATTAGCTTCAACGAATCCAATAGTTATACAGATCACATCTACAGGCAACTAATGGAAACTCAGTTCCCGAAGTCAAACGGGTCAACTAATCTACATTATTATACCGAAGTAACCTTATCCCAGTTCATTCTGAAGTTTTACACGAACTTATCACAAGGTAACCTTACCCCGGTTTCTCCTGAAGTTTTACACAAACTTATAACCCTACCCCGGTTTATCCTGAAGTTTCACACAAACTTATAACCCTACCCCGATTTATCCTAAAGTTTTACACAAACTTATAACCTTACCCTGGTTATTTCTGAAGTTTTACACAAACTTATAAACTTACTTCAGTTCATCCTGAAGTTTTACACAAACTTATAACCTTACCCAGATACCTTTTAAAGTTTTAGACAAACTTACCTCAAAGTAACCTTACCCAGGTTCCGGCTGCAGTTTTACCTAAACTCCTCATGAAATAACCTTACCCAGGCTGTCATATCAAAGTAACCTCACCAAGGTTCCTTTTGAAGTTCTACACGAACTTATCACAAAGTAACCCTACTACCCAGGTTCCTTCTCACAACCCTAATATCCAGGCTTTTCATATCAAAGTAACCCTACTATCCAGGTTCCTTCTCTCTTATCTCCAGACAGTAGTCCACAACACTGTAAGACCTGGACTTGATCAAACCCGATTAGGTTCTTATCTCCCCAGTAAGTCGCGGTGCAGCCTGTACACTAACCAGATATGCAGTTCACCTCCAGAGTTAATTCCCCAGTAGAGTAACGGACAACTGAAGCTCCTAAAATTCTATTTCTCCAAAAACAGATACCAACATTCCTCAGCAGATTTCTCCTCAACGACAGGAACAGGGACTCTCGTCAAAGGAATATCTCAGGAAATCCATATTCTCTAGATGGAATCTTTAAGCCCATCTCTGACAATTCTTCGTCGCATCCAAGATGGCATATTTAAGCCCATCTCCAGAAATCTTCTATCGTCAACCTCCAAATGTCATTTGTAAGCATATTCCTGATTCCATAAGTCGAGTACCGCTTCATGCGAGTGCAAATTTCTGGACACTTTAGTGTTCAATCATCTTCCATCTTCAGATCACGAAAAGAAGACGAGCCAATCTACATCCTCAGGGTTAAGAAGATAGAACAGGGGAAGCTGTTGTACCCTAAAATTTTCCCTCTCATTTTTACTCAATACATGTCCGTTGAGATCTTCAATTTGCCCAAGGTTGCCCAAGAGTTGACTAGACAAACTCTCCACTCAGGTAGTGTACCCCAAATTAGGGTTTATATTTTCATCAAGATGGGTGGACCACAAAGGTATCCTATGCTCTCCATGGTCTTAATATTCTCTCAAGACCTTACATGTCAAGGTTCATGCCTTGCACAAGAAGTTTGCCCAGCCAACTACTTAGATGCTTGAGAATCGCCTATACTAGGTCAAAAGTCAATTGTGGCCCACATACAGTCAAACCTTAAGATTTTTGGTCAACATCAACATTTTGAAGTTATATCCATCATTTGATCAAGGGTTGATCATGATTCCTCGAGGAATGCTCCAAATTCATCAAAATCCAAAAGTTGCTAAATTAGGGTTTCTTAGTAAAAGTCAACCTAACTTTAACCAGGCATAACTTCTTCATACTTTATCAAAAATTTTCTATCCAAAGCTCTTTTTTAAGAGGATATAATTCCCTACAACTCATCTTCAGCTCACAAATTCAAAATATGCACTCACAAAAAGATATGAATTTTGACATTATAGGTCCTTTTAAAAAGTCAACAAAAACACCTTTTTGGGTCAAAGCTTCATACATGAACATGGAAGACTCAATTGACATGAGACCAAAAGGGTTGCTTATGGGACATCCTAAGATTTCTAAAAAGTCCAAGAACACCCTCATAGGGTCAAAATTGAGAGAGTTGTGCATTGTCAAGGTTGGCAATTTTTGGAAAATTGTCAAAAGTCAACATTGATCAAATTTGCATTTTTTTTTCCAAAGGGGCCCATGTTTTCTTGCTTGAAACATGTTTCTAATAGGAACCAAAACCCCTGAGCTCATTCATCTCTTATTTTATCATTTTTATCATTTATTTTGATTTTTTATTCATTTAAATCAAAATAAATCAAATTAAATGGTAAAATAATGAAAACAAATCAAACCTTGGGATTTTTATGCACATTTTAAGTCCATATACAACTAACATGCCAGCCAATTCGTGCAAAGTGGATTTGGATTGAAAAAGATTGGATTGAAGCTTGTTTTAGAAAGAAATCATACATGAATCAAATCAAATCCAATTTTCATAATTCTCAAAGATATGATACAATTTTGTTGACCTAATTCAGTCTACTATAAGTGCATAATAATTCCAGATCAAAAACAGAAGGATTGGAGGCGTGAAACAGCAAGAAAGAAACTAAAAAATTTGGACAAAAGTGGGAGATCAAAATCCATCTTAGAGCCATCCTCAAGGAGTTTCATGCCTAGCAATCGATTCCTGGACATCCCAAGAAGCTAACAACATCATTTGCAAGCCTCAAAGCATCTAGAAATTGTCCCCAAGAGCATCACGGTTTGCACTAAGAACTCAAATTCAATTTCTATGATTTACGCATTATAAATGTATTTTGCCCATATATTTGTGTTCATCATCATGTTTACAATGTTTCTGGATAATTTGATTTAAGTTACAGTGCATGAATAAGCTTTTGCCATTGCTAGGGTTTCGTGCTCCAATTTGGGGTTTTGTGATTTAAGCAAAATTATTCCTAATGATGGATACCATGGTGGCCAGGGCTTCACACCCAGTTGATCCATGGTTTCCATTGGAATTTATATTACGTGTGTGAGATTTTTGAATGTAACAGGGTTATACCTACAAACAAATGTTCGTAGGTAAAAGTTACAGGCCTAAGGCGACGGAGAAAGGGAAGAAGACAATGTGTGTCATCCAACCATTCGCCCGTTTGAATTTTGCGCGTTTGGAAGCATCTTCTTTTATTTTTCTTATATTATGTTTTGTATTCATTATGTTAACAAGTTAACAATGCAGCGCAGATGTTTGGGAGACACGCCATTGATGCACACATCCTGGGTTCGATCCCAGGCGTGTGCATTTTATTATTTTCCTAATTATTTCAGGAAAATCCCATGCTTCGCTACCTCACATGCCTTCCATGCACACTCAACGTCTATCCACACTGCTGGCCAGATCTCATGCTTCTCCAATAGAGGTTCATGGTACTCCTCCAGGTCAATGCTACACCAGATCCTAAAGTTGACCAGGCCTGGAGCTTAATGGGCCAAAGAATTTCAGTTCCACCCCCCCCCCCCCCTCCCCAAATTTGCTAACAACAGGCCTATTTGGTTATTTTTACTATTTTTCTTTAATTTCTTTTCTTTAATCACTTTGTTTTTTTAATCAATACAAAAATTATTTTATTAAATTAACAAATCAAAAATCACAAAAAGATTTATTTTCTTAATAATTTTTTTTTGAATAAATTAGTTTAATTAATTTAGGGCAATTTTAATTTCTTTCATAATTTACAAATAATTAGACTTAGGATTTCATTTGTACATAATTTAATTAAGCTTTCTTAAAAAAACTCACAAAAAATATTTTTCTCATAAAATACTTTTTTAATTTAATTAGTGAATTAGGTTAATTAACTTCTTTCATAATTAAAAAAAATTAGAAATTAGGTTTAATTAATTTGTGATTTAATTGTTTTCTCAAATAAAAATCCACAAAAATTTCTTTCTCTCAATTAGGATTTTAAGTTATTAATTACCGTCCTCGTATTTAATTTGCCGCGCTCTTGTTAATTATTTTTTCCATTATTTTATAACTGTTCGGGGTTTGTAATAGTTTAATTAGGGTTTTATTTCTTGCTTTAAATCCCCAATTTTTGGTTATGTAATTAATACCTCTCCCCGAAGCCTTGTAATAGCTAAGTTTTACTTCCTCGCACTTTAATTTCCGCAATCTTTAACTGTCTAGATGCATGGCTAATAGGATTGTATGGCAAGAATGTCTGGAAAATTAAAACGGTAGATCACCTAATGTGCAAAGATTAAATAACTGAAACAAATCATATGCACATATTCACTCCTTGGGTTTACCTCACTTCGGTTGCCTTCGGTAAACAATCATTAAGCATAGGAGACTTTAGTGGTTGCCCTCCAGTCTGAAGAGATCAAATTGTCCCATTCGAATGTTGCCCCAGAAATGTTGCCTCAGAAAGATCTTAAGACTCTAGGGTTATTACTAAAGTTTTCTAACTATTGATTTGGTGATTGTACTTGTCCCTTTTGAATGTCCCTTACAACTCCAACGACGGTGCTACCTACTCCTCAATAGTAGGATAACATTGTCTAAAGGAAACGAGAACAAAAATAATATTTTTTCGAGTAGGTAGAATCTTAGGTACTTGCTCAATAAAAATTGTTTCACACAAACACCTTTTCAAAACAAACTTCGTCAGATCCTTTATGACTGATACAAGGGTTATCACGAAGTAAAACATTTTCAAGACAAACACACACAAGCAATTTCAAAATGAGCAAGTACCTAAGAGCCCATGGAAAACCATGGATAGAAAGGGTGCTAATACCTTCCCTTTTCATAATCTACCCCCCGTACTCAGAATATCTCGAAAAAAGGTTTTTCCTGTTCTTTTTTCCTTTTCGATGATTGGATGAAATAAAAGTCGGTGGCGACTCTTGCTTACCACGATATTTTGCAAACAAAAAATGCAAAATGCAAACCAGTATTAAACAGTCGGTTCTGCCACCGTATCATAGACATGATCGGAGAAATCAGGCCTACCGCTTCATATGGGCATCGCTTTATTCTGGTGGCCATTGATTACTTCACAAAATGGGTTGAGGCGGCCTCTTTTGCTACCGTGACCAAGAAAGTCGTGGTGCGGTTCATCATGCATAACTTTATTTGTCGGTATGGTATGCCAGAGAGAATTATCACTGACAATGGTAATGAATCCCAATAACACGATGATCACCAAACTCTTTAAGCAATTCAAGATACAACATCATAACTCTTCTTCCTACGGGCCAAAGATGAATGATGTTGTTGAAGTGGCTAACAAGAACATCAAGAAGATTATACAGAAGATGACAGTGACATACAAAGACTTGCATGAGATGTTGCCATTCGCTCTTCTTGGGTACCGTACCTCAGCACGGACGTCGACAGGGGTAACACCCTACTCTCTGGTATATGGCATGGAGGCAGTCCTACCCATTAAGGTCCAGATTCCTTATTTAAGGATTATGAAGGATGCAAGTTTGAACAAAGACGGCTGGATCTAGACCCGACTTGACCAACTAAATTTGATAGAGGAGAAGAGACTTACTGTTGTCTGTCATGGTCAAACGTATCAAAAATGGATGATTAGGGCTTTCAACAAAAACGTCAGACGCCAAGAATATCAAGTTGGGGATCTAGTGGTCAAACGCATCATACTGCCACAAGGTGATCCCAGGGGCAAATAGACTCCCACTTAAGAAGGGACATTTGTAATTAAAAACATTTTCTTGGGTGGAGCCATGATTCTAGCCATCATGGACGGTGACGACTTTCCTCACCCTGTCAATGCGGACATAGTGAAAAGATACTATGCATGATAAAAGACCCACTAGGTTGATTGGCCTAGGCAAAAATAAGGGCTTCTAGGCGAACCAAAAGGGTTTGGGAAAAAATAAAGGATGAAAATAAAAAAATCTATACACCCGGCAAGTCGAAAACCTGAAAAGGCGGCTTGGGAAAAAAAGGGTATCCTGGTGGACTGAAAATCCGAAAGGGCAGTCCAGGTAAAAGTTAGGGATATAAAGCATATCACTATGTCCCATTGGATCACCTTGCGACCGGACATCAGTATCAACGGTCAAGATTGAATGGAACCGATCAATCTAATCAACTTCAGACAAGCAACAAAGTGATGAGACACTCAAAGACATAGCGACAATAGCATAATTGGAACCCAATGGGTTTGTTTTACATAGCTGTTTTCTTTTTACACAATATTGTATAATTTCCATTTTTCAGCGTCGTTCTCTTACTAGAGCGTCAACTCCCTTGTACAAAAACGCCTGTTATAGGCCAACTCCGAAAATCAATACAAATCATTTTTACAAAACTATTTGTTTTTCTTTTTCTGTTTTGTTTTGCAAGAACTTCCAATGATTTATTCTTGACATATGCATTTGAATATGATTGTTGTTCATAAATATTTATATAAGAAACGAAAGGACAATTGCTCGTAACTTAAGAAACAGGGGAAAAAACACAAAAATGTCTAAACCTGACAGTGACTCTGTCCAGCAGGTACCAGGGTAGAGACAACTTTGAAACACAGTCATCAGTGCATACGACCTCGTGACATTTGTACTTCCCCATAGAGTAAAGGTAATCAAAGCACTAATATTAGCTTTCCCAAAACAGGAGGTACTTTCCCCAGCCAGTTCTATTCAGAGAACTGACAGCTATATTCCCCCAGCCAAATTTCATAATCGCAAGTGGGTCATAAAAATTTGTCTCCTAAGCAGAGTTTACTTCCCTAAATGCAGAAACTCAATCCCCGACAGAGTTTATCCCTCCAGCTATGGAAGTTCATCCTCCAACAGAGTCATTCCCCCGCAGAGTTATTCTCAAACAGAGTCTCTCCCTGGCGAAATATTCACAGACAACAAGGAGTAAATGTCCAGCATAGTCATTTTCGTTCACCATCCCTAGCGGAAGTAGAAGAAGCACAGTTCTCTACAACAGTCAGGAATGATATACTCTCCAGCAGCAGTCAAGGATTTATTTTCCCAGACTCGGATATGTCACAATAGCATCTCATGTTCATACATCATGACGTGCACATACATATTGCATACAGCATAATCTCATTTATCTTGAGAACATCCTCCCATCATGCATCACATATAATTAAACCCATTATCTTTTCAGGAAAGACGGTCGTCGCCAACAATTCCAGCAGTTATACATGTCATATCTGCAGACCGCTAATGAAAAAAACCAGTTCCCGAAACCAAACAGGTCAACTAAGCTACGTGACCAAAGGAGGTAACCCTACTATCCAGGTTCCTTCCCATAAGCCCTACTATCCAAGCTTTTTATTCCGAAGTAACCCTACTATCCAGGTTTCTTCCCATAGCCTTATTATCCAGTCTTCCACCTTGAAGATACCCTACTATCCAGGTTCCTTCCTATAATCCCTACTATCCAGACTTTCATCTCGAAGTAACCCTACGACCCAGGTTCCTTCTCATAGACCTACTATCAAGGCTTTCATCTTGAAGTAACCCTACGACCCAGGTTCCTTCTCATAAGCCCTACTATCCAGGATTTCATCTTGAAGTAACCCTACTATCCAGGTTCCTTCTCATAGCCCTACTATCTAGGATTTCATTTCGAAGTAACCCTACTATCCAGGTTCCTTCTCATAGCCCTACTATCCAGGCTTTCATTTCGAAGTAACCCTACTATCCAGGTTCCTTCCCAAATGCCCTACTATCCAGGCTTTCATCTTGAAGTAACTTTACGACCCAGGTTCCTTCTCATAGCCCTACTATCCAGGCTTTCATCTCGAAGTAACCCTATGACACAGGTTCCATCTCATAGCCCTACTATCCAAGCTTTCATTTCGAAGTCACCCTACTATCCAGGTTCCTTCTCATAGCCCTACTATCCAGGTTCCTTCCCTTAAGCCCTACTATCCAGGATTTCATCTTGAAGTAGCCCTACTACCCAGGTTCCTTCTCATAGCCCTACTATCCATGCTTTCATTTCGAAGCAACCCTACGACCCAGGTTCCTTCTCATAGCCCTACTATCCAGGCGTTCATCTCGAAGTAACCCTACGACCTAGGTTCCTTCTTATAAGCCCTACTATCTAGGCTTTCATTTCGAAGCAACCCTACTATCCAGGTTCCTTCTCCCTTATCTCCAGACAACAGTTTACAACACTGTAAGACCTGGTCCCGACCAAATACGGTCAATCTCACATTTCCCCAGTAAGTCGCAGTGCAGCCTGGCAGTGTGATTCCAACTCCTCGATCAAGAGTTAATTTCCCATTAGAGTAATGGACAACCGAAGCTCCTATACTCTATTTCCCAAGACATAAATCAACAATTTCCAGCGAAGTCCTCCTCAACGGCAAGTACAAGAATTCTCGCGAAGGAATCTCTTATGCATCTGATATCATTTTTGGATGGCATCTTTAAGCCCATCTCTGATGATTCTCTATCGACTTCTAAATGGAATCTGTAAGCCCATTCCCAATATCACCAATCAGTGTTATTTCATGCGAGTGCAAATTTATGGGCACTTTAGTGTTCAATCATCTTCTACCTTCAAATCACAAAAGGCAGACCAGCCAATCTACATCCTCAGGTTTAAGAAGATTGAACAAGGGCAGCTGTTGTACCCCAAAATTTTCCCTCCCATTTTACTCAACATATGTTCATTGAAATCCTCAACTTGCCCAAGGATGCCCAAGGATTGATCAGGCAAATGCTCTCCTAAGCCAATGAACCTCAAACTAGGGTTTCCATTTTCATCAAGATGGGTGAGCTCCAAAGGCCTCATATGCTCTCCATAGTCTTAATATGATCTCAAGACCATCCATGCCAAGTTGCATGCCTTGCACAAGAAGTTTGCTTAATCAACTGCTCAAATGCCTGAAAATCAACTATGTTAGGTCAAAAGTCAATTGTGGCCCACATACAGTCAAACTTCAAGATTTTTGGTCAACATCAACATTTTGAAGTAATACCCATAATTTGATCAAGGGTTGATCATGATTCCCCAAGAAATGCTCCTAATTCATCAAAACTCAAAAGTTACTAAATTAGGGCTTCTTAGGAAAAGTCAACCAAGCTTTGACTAATTATAACTTTCTCATACTTTATCATAAATTTCTCATCCAAGGCTCATTTTGAAGATAATCCAATTCCCTACAACTCATCTTCATCCCTCAAGTTCAAAAAATTACCTTATGAAAAGATATGAATTCATACATTATAGGTCATTTCAAAAAGTCAACAAAAACACCTTTTGGGTCAAAGCTGCTTACATGAGCATGGAAGATCCAATTTACATGAAACCAAAAGGGTTGTTTAGGAGACTTCTCAAGCTTTCTAAAAAGACCAAGAACATCCTTTTAGGGTCAAAATTGAAGGAGATATGTATTGTCAAAGTTGGCCATTTTTAGAAAATTGTCAAAAGTCAACAATACCCAAAATTGTATTTTTTTTGTCAAAATGGGCCTAACTTTTTATGCTTGCATCTTACTTCTAACATGGTCCACGACCCAAAAACTCTCCCACATATTATTGGCTTTATTTATTTAATTTATTTTGATATTAATCATTTAAAAATTAAATTAAATCAAATAAATGATATAAATTAGTAAAGATTTGTTTTTGATCTGATTTTGAATGGAATTACAATGCAAATATGCTGTCAAACCAAATCAAATCGTGCAAAGGGTGATTGGGATGAGAATGGAATGATTTGATTTGATTTAGAAATAAATAATGCAAAGAGGAAATCAAATCAAATCTTAATAATTTGCAAAGATATGAATGCTTTTTGTTGACCTAATTCAGTCTAATACATATATAGAACAATTCCCAAGCACAAAAATAAGGGTTGGACGTGTAAACTGCAAGAGAAAGAAATCAATTTTTGGACAAAAAGTGAGCACCGAATTTCATTCTACAGGGAGATTCAAAGCGTTTCAAAGCCAGCAATCCATTCCTGGCAATCTCCTGAAGCTAACTGCACCCTTTGCATGCACCAAAACACTCAAATCGTAAAATCCGCAACTCTGTTATCCAACTCTTTTTGATTTTTGATTACATGCATACATATATTCTCAATGAAATTTAATCATGCATTCTTGTTTATCACAAGGTTTCAATGCTCTCTGAATCGTTTGAATGAGTTTTAAGTGTAGGAATCATGATTTTCCATTCTTAGGGTTTCCAAGCTCGTTTTAGGGTTTCCTTCTACAAGCAAAATTAGGGCTAGGCGTGGATACCATGGTGTTCAGGGATTCAAGCCCAGTTGATTCATGGTCTCCATTATAATTTATATTGCTTGTGCTGGATTTTTGAATGATGCAGGGTTGTACTTACAGACTTTGTCCGTAGGTAAAAGTCTAAGCCTAATACGACAGTGCTGAGGAAGAAGACGACTGCATGGAAACGTCCCATTGGACCATTTGAATGTTGGCGCGTTTTTGTCCTGGGCATAAGGCGTTTTTATTATACTATATGTTATTTATTTATGTTAACAAAAAGCCAAATGGCCCAGTTGTGTGCAGGAAGGTTGATAAGGCGTTGTATACGAGAGGTCAGGGGTTCGACCCCTGCCTCCAACATTGGCTATTTTTCTTTCAAATACTTTCCAGATCCAGCATACCTTAATGCCCGGCGTCCACCATACGCCCCAGATCTCATCATTGGGATCCATCATCATGTAGATCCCACGCCCCAGCCTTGAGGGTCCACCATGAACCATCAGAAGGAGTTCCCCAGGGAATTATGCGCTAGACTCTGGGCCATCATCTTGGGCCTTTGCACATTCAGGTAGCACACCCCCAGATCACTCAACAACACCAGACCCAATTTTAATTCTCTTTTAATTTCTTTTATTTAATTATTTTTTCTTAATTGTTTGTTTTACAAAATCATTTTTTTATTAAATCATAAAATCAGAAAATTACAAAAAATATTAGGTTTAGTTTTTTTTATATAAAATATTTATTTGCATTAATTAATTAGTTTAATTAGGTTAACTTAAATACTTTTTTTTGTAATTAAAATTTAATAGAAATTAGGTTAACTTAAATACTTTTTTTCATAATTAGAATTTAATAGAAATTAGGTTAATTTGAAAAGTTAATTATTTATTATTTATTTCACAAAAAATCCAAAAAAAATATCTTTTCTTTATTCGCAAATTAATTGTTTCTAAACTTGACATTAACCCCCCATAGTTAATTTTGTCGCACACATTCTTTTTCCCATATTTTATTAATTATTGTAACTGCTCCGAGTTTGTAATAGTTAATTAGGTTTACTATTCTGCATTTATTATTTTCCCCGGTTTTTGATTATGTAATCCCCCTCCCCAAAGCCTTGTAATAGCTAGGGTTTTTAATTTCTCGCACTTTACTTTCCGCAATTATAAACTGCCTAGATGTATGGATAATAGGATTGAATGGCAAGATAAATCAATTTAAAACAGTAGAAAAGCCTAAATGCGCAAGATAAATGAAACTGAAATCAAACACTTGCGCATGCTCACTCCTAGGGTTTTTGCCTCACTTGGTTGCCTCGGAAATAATGGTCGTGTCCCTCGAACGTAGGGATATCTTAGCAATGACCCACAGTTCAAAGTCGTCATAAAGATCATAGTCCCTCATTGTCCCTCGAGTTGCTTATGAGAAATGATCTTATGACGATAGTCCCTTCGAAATGCTAAGGTATCCTTACTTGTTGCTTTCAGTGACCATTTCGTCCCTTCGAATGTCCCTTAAAACTCCAACGATAGGGCTACCTACTCCTTAATAGTAGGATAACGCTGTCTATAGGAAACGAGAACGAACAATCTTTTTTCGAGTAGGTAGAAAACTCTTAAGTACTTGCTCAAAACAAAAACTCTTTCACACAAACACTTTTCAAAACAGTTTTCAAAACAACTTCGTCACACTCTTGAGGACATATACAAGGGTTATCACGAAGTAAACAAAACTTTTCAAAACAAACACATACAAGCAATTTTAAAAATGAGCAAGTACCTAAGAGCCCATGGAAAACCATGGATAGAAAGGGTTCTAACACCTTCCTTTTCTATAATCTACCCCCCGTACTCAGAAACATCTCGAAAAAAGGTTCTTTCTCTTCTTTTTCCTTTTCCTTTATTGGATAAAATAAAAGTCGGTGGCGACTCTTGCTTACCGCGACATTTGCAAACAAAAAACACAAACCAGTATTAACAGTCGGTTCTGCCACCGTATCACAGAGCATAACAGCCCCAGTCTCCGCCCGAACTCCGGGGAGAATGATTATGTTTCCCGCCTTTAGAGCGGTCTTTTGACTTTTGGATTTTTCTCCCCTTTGCCTCTGACAGCTCCGGCCTGTTAGGGATATTTCTCCCGAATGTGGCCTCTTGAACTTACTTTTCTCAAGGTTGAACATGGTGGAAGCCTTCTTCCAAGCGAAGGAATTATTCCTTTATCACCTAGGAGTACTGTTGTTGAATGATGTTGTAGATACTATTGATCAACTTGTTCGTGCCTTGAGCGCCTATGATAGCTTTGAGGATGCCAAAACCATGAGATATCTCTAGTTGCTCAGCAGGAAGAGGAGTTAGAATCTAGGCAGTGAATCTTGGATAGTCCTTGTAACACGGTGGGAGAACTGACTTCAGTGTTTTGCGTTTGATCGCAATTGTTGTGGATAGCAAGAGTCGCCACCAACTTTTCTTTTATCCAATAAAGAAAGGCTGAAAAGAACAGGAAAGACCTTTCGATATTATTTTCTTGAGTTCGGGGGGCAGGTTATGAAAAGGGAAGGTATTAGCACCCTTTCCATCCTTAGTTATCTACGGGCTCTTAGTTGCTTGCTAGATCACTTGCTTTTGTTTGAAAATATGCTTGTGGTGTGGGCTTTGAAAGTATTTTGAAAACGTCTTTGTAATGGTTCTCGTTTCTATAAGAACGCGTATGTTGTACCCCAAAATTTCCCCTCCCATATTCTTCAAGGTTTGTCAAGGATCATCTTCAAATGGTTCAAGATTGCTCAAGGGTAGTACAGTCAAACCACCTCCTAATACAACTGAAATTAGGGTTTTGGTTCTTTCAAGGAATTTGAGGTTTTCAATGGTTCAATCAAGTCCCATAGGCCTATGTACATTCTCAAGCACCTGCATGCCAAGTTTCAAGACTCACAATGCCAATTTGCACAGTCAAAAGCTCCATTTGATCCACAGTCAACTGCAGGGGCAAAATTGTCATTTTGCAGTCAAAAGTCAGAATTTTTGGTCAACATCTTATTTTGAGGTCACAATCATCATTTGATCAAGTCTTGATCATGATTCCACAAGGATAGCTCAAAAATCATCAAGATGCAAAAAGTTACTATTTTTGGACAGTAGAAAAGTCAATTGTATCTTGACCAAGGCATAACTTTTTAATGGTTCATCAGAAAAATCCCATCCAATGCTCATTTTGAAGGGGATGACATTTCCTACAATCCATCTTCACATTACAAGTCCAAGAAATGCTCTCACAAAAAGTTATCAATTTTGACATTATAGGTCAATTTCAAAAGTCAACAAATGTACACCTTAAGTCAAAGGCCATAACTTGATATTGGTAAATCCAAATGACATGGGACCAAAGGCATTGGTTAGAGGACTTCAATACCTTTCCAAAATGTCCAAGAACATGTTCATATGATCAAAATTGAGCAAGTTATGCATTGGAGAAGTTAGGAAATTTTTATGAATTTGCATAAGTCAACTTTGCTCAAAATACCTTATTTTTGCTAATGGGCCTCAAATCTCTTGTTGAAACTTCATCCATGACCTATGCACGACCCATCAAGATTAATTGAATTTATTTTATTATTTTTTATTGATTAATTGGATTTTTAATTAATATTAACTCATTTAATTAATTTAAATTGTAGGAAAATACAAGATTTGATTTTTTCAATCAATTTGTGAAGCAAATATGGTCAAGATATGCTGGCAATTTCGTGCACCAAGTCAAAGATGCAAAATCTCCAAAATTGGCAACTTTGTTCAATCATGAAAATGCAAAAAGATTTGATTTTCAATCAAAGATCAAATCATCAATTCAATGGATTTTTGTTCAAGCTTTTGACCTAATTCCATTCCTCTATATATATGCAAGCAAACCCTAATCCCATACACGTGAGAAAGCTGCAGAAAAAAGACATAGCATATTGAGAAAATTCAAGAAAAAGTGAAAACTGATCTTTGCATTCCAGACCAATTCAAGGCAATTTGTTGATCCTAACACCTTGCAGGAGTTCCCAGGAGTGTGTGGCAATCAAATTCAAGCCTTAAAGCTCAAAGAATCGTCCTAGACAGTTTCACGGTTTGAAGCTTTTTTTCCAAAATCGTATTGTTGAATTCATGCATATTTAACATATTTTCTTGATTGGTTTGTGTTAATAGGGACCATACGAAGCTAATGGTATAACTGAATTGGATTATAATTCCCTAAATCACAAGATGCCATAGTTGAATTTTTAGGGTTCATAAGCTTTGAATTGGGGCTTTGCAATCCAAGCAAAATTAGGACTCATAAGACCCATGGTTGGAATCGTCAGAACAAGACGAACAAAACCAAACCCTCGCGAAACATTTATATAAACCACAATCCTATTCGCTATTTTTAGCCACAATGTTTAGTGGGGGTTAAAAACCCCCGCTATCTAATGTTTATTATGCAGGAACAATGAAGAAGATGATGAGGTGTTAGCATACTATTGGATCCTTTGAAAATCGTGCGCTTTTATTTTGTTTTCAGGCACATGTATTTGTTTGTTAATATAATAATTGATCTTTATCTTACTAACAATTGAAGCAACGTAGTGGAGTGGTTAAGGCATTGGCTTGGAAACGTTGGGACCTGGGTTCGAATCCCAGGTCCCCCAAAAATACTTCTTTCTTTCTCAAAAAGGGTCAAAACCCTAAGGACTTCTCCGATTCAATTTTCTCTCGCGCGTATGTTTGTTTTGATTAGTTTTTGATCATTATTATGTATTTGCTCCAAGGATGTAATAGCTTTAATTAGGACTTTTTATCGCTTTTATTAAATTTCCCGCATTTACTTTTTCCAAGGGTTTGCTTTTGGCGATGTAAATACCCGTCGCCTTGTAATAGTGTAGATTTATTTTCCGTAATATTAATTGCTAGATGTATGCTAATTAGGCTATGCATGACAAGACTTATCTCTGAAATTAAAATCAACCCGTAGCTCACCATAACATGTACAAAGATAACTTAACTGAATCCTGACACACTCGCACATGCCACTCCTAGGGTACGCCTCACTTGGTTGCCTCGACGTGGTCATTGAGTATAGGGTGTTTTAGAGGTCGCCCTCCTGTCTAAAGATCCAAGTTGCCTCGAAACGGTTGCCTCGGATAAAAAGGATCTAGGACATTAGGGTTACCGCTAAGGCGTCCTACTATTACTTTGGTGACCACATGTCCCTATAATCGAATTGACCCGAAACTCCAATGACGGTGCTACCTACTTATCAATAGTGGGATAGCGCTGTCTAAAGGATATTTACACAGCTTAATTTCTTTTGAGTAGGTAGAGGTTCTCAGGTACTTGCTCTTTCAAAACAAAAATACTTTTCGCACTTACACTTTTCTGACAAAAGTTTTCAAACAAACACTTCATACACTCTTGAGGACTGATACAAGAGTTAAATCGAAGTTTTCAAACAAACTTTTTTCAAAACCCACAAACACAAGAAAAGCAAAACATTTTTGAAAACATAGTGAGCAAGTACCTAAGAGCCCGTGGATAACCACAGATAGAAAGGGTGCTAACACCTTCCCTTTCTATAATCTACCTCTCGAACTGAGAAACATCTCGAAAAGGAATTTTGCTGTGCTTTTGTCCTTTCCTTGTTAGGAGAAAATAAAAGACGGTGGCGACTCTTGCTTACCGCGACATTTCGTGAACCAACATTAAAAAACAGTCAGTTCTATTTCCACCGATCACAGAACTGGCGACTCTGCTGGGGACATATTAATAAGTGAGGTGTACCTTAGGATTAGATCATTCCATGTTTTCAATTGTATGCCTTAAATACTTTAATATTGTGGGCTTGTATCGGAGTTTTATAGATCCTAACCCGGATCTGGGGAATACCCTTTAGGTAAGTAGCAATAAACTGTGAGGGACCTGTCCGGTGTAGACCGACACGGGTGAAGCAATAGCTACATTGGTGTGACACCTTGGTCTGTACCGATATCCCTTGTGTTGGAACAAGGAGAATATGGGTCTTCTGAGGAGTCATTAAGCACCAACTGACCTTAGAACCTTAAATTGACCAACTTGGCCATAGAACAGTAGAAGTATGCTACACTCATTGAGGCTAAACTCTCGCGATGGTTCCGACCGCAAGAAAAGGTTGCTAAGCTGGAGTTATGACTGATTGAGGGTAGTCAGTGATATTGAGATCCTCTAGAACCCGGTTACTATTTTTAGGACAAGTCTTAACCAACTGAAACTGAAAGAGGGTAGTACCTAAACTTCATGCCGGCCTGAAATCTAAGGGCTATTTTGTGTGACTTGTGTGCCTTTACCATGTTTGCCTTTTGTGAATACTTGTGGTGTGCCTTTATCATAACATCATAACATCATTGCATACATCCTGCATAAGGACTAACCCATTTCAAGGATCTCAAGGGTTTGTGATGCAGGTCATGATGAACCAAATGTCTAGCAAGGGGCAAAGGGGATTTATTTTCCTCTAGCCAAGGTTGTTCGGAGATCAAAACTTGATAACTTGAGTCAGGGGCTATGACCCACTCGATATGGTGAGCTTGACTCTTGAAGAAGGACTCTTAATAACATGAAGTTCCTTCAATCAAGCTACTAGATTCAAATTCTAACAGTGTCTTGTTTACCCCGCGAGATCCTTGAAAACATTGCATACATATATCATACATATCATTGCATAAAAGGTCATCCGATACAGGTCTCTCATGTTCTCGCTGTTTATTTCAGCAATGGCTTTCCAACCAGACAACCAAGATCTCCGGGCTCAAAACGCCCAACTTCAAGAAATGTTCTTGAACCTATCCAAGGGGCAGGAAGAGTTGAGAACACTCCTCATGGGGAATTTGGTCAAGAAGAGTCCTGAAGACAGTAAGGACGAACGGCTGAAACATCTGCAAGCTGAGGTAGATGCAATGAAAACCCAGATGCTGGGGCAGATGGCTCTTATCCAAGGCTTAGCTCGGGAGCAAGAAGAGTTGAGAACCGTGATCAACCAGCTTCATCAAGACAGATACAACATTATGAAGCAGATGGTCAAGGCTGAGGATCAAGTCATTAATCAACTTCCGAGAGGTCAAAGGTTTGGTTTGATGAAGAAGGGACCTCTCCAGGGTGCCACTACCTCACAGGTCCAACAACAACCTGACCATAAGCAATGGGTTACTCCGAGGCGGTTTACCAAACTCAACATGCCGCTGTCCCAAGCTTTGCAACACCTGTTGAATTTGAATCTGGTGACGTTGGTAGGACCTCACCCGAATCCTAAGACCTCTTCACCCAACTACAATCCTGATGCTAGGTGTGCATACCATTCTAACAGCCCGGGGCATGATACTGACGACTGTTGGAAGTTGAGGTACAAAATCCAAAACCTGATTGATGAAGGAGCATTGGAGTTTGCACAAGATGGTCAGGCTGAGTTCTTCTACTATCCCTCCAAGGTTCACCATTTGAAGTGACAAGTCTTGAGACGAGAAGACTTTTTGTTCATTTGAATTTTCAATTTGTAATTTTCTTTTGATTGTTCAAACATTTATTCATGTCAAACTTTATTACTTTATTAATGCATCGCATATGTCTGTTTTGAATCAATCCATTCGTATCCACTATATTCAAATTGCTTTCATTCTTTGTGATGTTCAACTCTTGATTAAATTTTTTTTAAAACCTTTTGAGGGAGGATGACGAAAACGATACCACGATCTTTACAGTATGCTTTTGAACAGACCCCGCTGATGAGGTACAAGCATTGTTTCAAATCCTAAACAGTGGAGTTATAAGGAAGATAATCCCTAGTCAACCCCTTTGAGCCAAAGAAGTCAGAGTTTTCCTTTTTAAAAATTAAAACCCTTACTTATAACCTGGGGCAGGGTAGTTTTCTCAGTTGATCCAGGTGCACAATGAATGACATCTAAGAAGTCCTTCTGAGACAAAAGACAGTGATGGTTCCCTATAATCATTAGGACAGGCAGTCATTATTTCTCAAAATAAAAACCCATCAAGTCAAAACCTATGAAGGAGACTTACAAAACTGGGGCATCCCACTGACTGTAAATACAAAAAGAAACAGTTCAGACAAAGACAGGGATAATAAAATCAAAAGAAAGAGGTCCTACAAACCCTCAACAAAAAAAATCGACTGCCTATTCAAAATAAACTATCAGTATCCGAACCATCACCGGAATATCAGAGCAAAGACTCAAACAAGATCTAATGCACGATTAGTTGAGTTTAGGTTTGAAGAACATCACGAAGAGCGGGTGGGTACAAATATACTTTGAGCCTTTATCCTTTGTTTCTTAAACCGTGAACCAGGCCACGTTATAACCCTTAAAAGTCCTAGCTGAAGCATGGGTTAGTTCGAAAGCATACTGTTACCAAAGGTATCCTGACTCCTGTAGGGCTTGCTGTAAAATCCTGAGTTGACATCACATTTTACAAAAATTCACTTGTTTTATTGAAAACTGCATTTTCCAAAAACTTCAAGACAGACATAAGCTTTGCATTCTTAAAATAATATTGTTTGCATATGAATATTTGTTCAACAGCAGAGAAATTCGTACGACGAATATCTAGTGAACAAAAACCTTCTCAACAAAAAGGTCACCTCAAGTGGAAAAACACTTCCAATCAAGGGGCACGGCATGATCATTGTCCATCATTTGGGGCAGTCAAGTCAAGATTCAAGGAATCTCTCAAAATGCCAAATAGCAAGGGGTAAATCTCTATCTGAATCACTTGGGGCATTGGACATGAATTCCAGCAATGAATCTTGCACGATCAAGCATCTTCTGGTGGTATGGAAACACGACACTACTGACGGTGACAACTCCCTACATCCTGAGAACGGACATAGTCAAAAAAATACTACGCATAATCAAAGACCCGCTAGGTCGACTGGCCTAGGCAAAAATAAGGGCTTCCCGGCGAACCAAAAGGGTTCGGGCAAAAATAAGGGATGAAAATGAAAAAATCTGTACACCCGGCAAGTCGAAAACCTGAAAAGGCGGCTTGGGCAAAAAGGGGTATCCCGATGGACTGAAAACCCGAAAGGGTGGTCCAGGCAAAAGTTAGGGATCAAAAGCGTATGACTATGTCCCGTCATCTCGTCACTTACCTACCAGAAGAGGATTTGTCAATCAGCAATCATCAAGTGCCTCATAGGCCTTCTTCTCCCGCAGAAACTGGGGCAATAAGAATTGTCCGAACTGTACAAGCTGCTCTGTTCACCAGGTACCAAGGTGGATTCAGTTGAAGAGTACAACCAAGATACCTTCACTCCCCGCAGAGTAAGACAGTAATGGAAGCTCTCCCCACTGAGACTTACAACCATGAACGGATCATCAATACTCTCCCCAAGTAGAGTTGGCCTCCCATCAGCCCTCAAAAGGGCACAATATCCCTAGCAAGTCAGCAATACTCTCCCCCAAGCAGAGTTGGTCTACCATCAACCCTAAAGAAGTCGGGTATCCCCAGAAGGTCTCAATATTCCCCAACAAGTGTAAGAGCATTCCCGACAGTCTTAATATTCCTCGACGAAATGTAAGAACGTTCCCCTGCAGAATGCAAGGTACCCCCGGTGGAGCCATTTCCCAACGCAGTCTAAAAAAGGCTTCCCCGCCAGAGTTGAATCATCTTACCCAGTAGATTCTGGAAGCTTGTCCCCTGCAGAGTACAAATGTATCTCCCCAGCCATATTCGGAAGGATTATCCCCCACCAGAGTCTAACTGGGTTATCCTCAGCAAGTTGCAACAGAAAGATCATCCTCATCGAAGTTCTTTCTATCCCCTACGGGGTTCATCATCAAAATCCCCAACAGAGCTTATCAACGGAATCCCCAGCGGAGTTATCATTTAAATCTCAGCGAAACATCTCTCCCCACAGAGTAATTCCCCGCAGGTTAATCTCTTCACCAGGTTTATTCCCCAACGGAGTCATCTTCTCTTACAGGTTTATTCACACAATCATTTTCGTTCATCATCCCCAGCGGAAACGAAGAATTCAACATCATTCTCCAGCAGCTCCAGGATTTATCTTCCCCAGCTAAAAACTGCACATTTCCATACATCATGATACATGCATATACGCATCATATCACACGATCTCATTTATATTGAGAACATCATTGCTTGATCCATCTCATGCATTGCATATGACTGACCTATACCTTTCAGGAAAGATGCAGTTAAATTCTCAGCCATATCAAAAGGCCTTCTCTGGTCCAGTTAAGTCGATTCCTAAAGATTTTTCTGATGCCGATCCAGTTGAAGATATTCCAAGACCTTGTCTGGCCTAGTTAAATCGATTCCTAAATATTTTTCTGATGCCGAGCCAGTCAAAGGCCTTCTCTGGTCCAGTTAAGTCGATTCCTAAAGATTTTTCTGATGCCGATCCAGTTGAAGATATTCCAGACTCCTTCTAGAGATGGTTCAGATGCGACCCAGACATGGCGACATTCTGATACTTATTCCAGACTCCTTCTAGAGATAGTTCAGATGTGACCCAGATTTGGCGACATTCCGATACTTATTCCAGATTTCCTTTCAGAGACAACTTAGAGATGCTCCAGACCCGGATGTTATTCTATTGCTTATTCAGATTTCCTTTCAGAGACAACTTAGAGATGCTCCAGACCCGGATTCTATTCTATTGCTTATTCAGATTTCCTTTCAGAGACAGCTTAGAGATGCTCCAGACCCGGATGCTATTCTATTGCTTATTCAGATTCAAACTTCTAAAGACAACTTAGAGATGCTCCAGAACCGGATGCTATTCTATTGCTTATTCCAGATTCCTTCCAGAAACAGTTCGGATGCGACCCAGACATGGCGACATTCTGATACTTATTCCAGATTCAATCAAAAGATGATTACCATCAACCTTCTTAAGTTCCAGATCAACACCTGTAACTAGCCAGGAAATATCTGTGGATGACTGATTGTAGGTCTATACCTGTAACTAGCCAGGAAAGTTATGTACATGAAGAGATTGAAGATTAATACCTGTAGCAAGCCAGGAAAACTATCTTTCTTTCTCAGGTCAGAGATTAATACCTGAAACCAGACAGTAAAACTATCTCATCGGCCAACCTTCTTAAGTTCCATATCAACACCTGTAACTAGCCGGGAAATATTTGTGGACGACTGATTGTAGATCTATACCTGAAACCAGATAGGAAAGTTATCTACATTGAAGAGATTGAAGATTAATACCTGAAACCAGACAGGAAAAACTATCTTTCTCAAGTCAGAGATTAATACCTGAAACCAGACAGGAAAACTATCTCACTGGCCAGCCTTCTTAAAGTTCTGGATCAACACCTGTAACTAGCCAGGAAATATCTGTGGACGACAGATTGTAGATTAATACCTCAAACCAGACAGGACAACTATCTACTTGACCATCATGAAGCAACCCTACACCGGTTCCTTCTCTTCCAGGATGCAGTTTTACACGGACTCATCATCAGGCAACCCTACACAGGTTCCCTCTTTCAACCTACCAAGTTACAATTCAACAAACAAGTACCAGATGGCATCTATAAGCCCATCCCCGACAAGATTCTGTCACATCTCCAGATGGCATCTATAAGCCCATCCTCCTATCCATCATCTCTCCAAATGGCATCTGTAAGCCCATTCCCGACATCACATTGCTGATACTACACCATGCGAGTGCAAATTTCTGGGGACTTTAGTGTTCAATCATCTTCCACCTTCGGATCACGAAAGGCACGCAAGCCAATCTACATCCTCAGGTTTAAGAAGATTGAACAGGGGCAACTGTTGTACCCCAAAATTTGCCCTCCCATATTCTTCAAGTTTTGTCAAGGATCATCTTCAAATGGTTCAAGATTGCTCAAGGGTAGTACAGTCAAACCACCTCCTAATACAGCTGAAATTAGGGTTTTGGTTCTTTCAAGGAATTTGAGGTTTTAAATGGTTCAATCAAGTCCCATAGGCCTATATACATTCTCAAGCACCTGCATGCCAAGTTTCAAGACTCACAATGCCAATTTGCACAGTCAAAAGCTCCATTTGATCCACAGTCAACTGTAGGGGCAAAATGGTCATTTTGCAGTCAAAAGTCATAGTTTTTGGTCAACATCCTATTTTGAGGTCACAATCATCATTTGATCAAGTCTTGATCATGATTCCACAAGGATAGCTCAAAAATCATCAAGATGCAAAAAGTTACTATTTTTGGACAGCAGAAAAGTCAATTGTATCTTGACCAAGGCATAACTTTTTCATGGTTCATCAGAAAAATCCCATCCAATGCTCATTTTGAAGGGGATGACATTTCCTATAATCCATCTTCACATTCCAAGTCCAAGAAATGCTCTCACAAAAAGTTATCAATTTTGACATTATAGGTCAATTTCAAAAGTCAACAAATGTAAACCTTAAGTCAAAGGCCATAACTTGAGATTGGTAAGTCCAAATGACATGGGACCAAAGGCATTGGTTAGAGGACTTCAAGACCTTTCCAAAATGTCCAAGAACATGTTCATATGATCAAAATTGAGCAAGTTATGCATTGGAGAAGTTGGGAAATTTTTATGAATTTGCAAAAGTCAACTTTGCTCAAAACACCTTATTTTTGCTAATGGGCCTCAAATCTCTTGTTGAAACTTCATCCATGACCTATGCACGACCCATCAAGATTAATTGGATTTATTTTATTATTTTTTATTGATTAATTGGATTTTAAATTAATATTAATTCATTTAATTAATTTAAATTGTAGGAAAATACAAGATTTGATTTTTTCAATCAATTTGTGAAGCAAATATGGTCAAGATATGCTGGCAATTTCGTGCACCAAGTCAAAGATGCAAAATCTCCAAAATTGGCAACTTTGTTCAATCATGAAAATGCAAAAAGATTTGATTTTCAATCAAAGATCAAATCATCAATTCAATGGATTTTTGTTCAAGCTTTTGACCTAATTCCATTCCTCTATATATATGCAAGCAAACCCTAATCCCATACACGTGAGAAAGCTGCAGAAAAAAGACATAGCATATTGAGAAAATTCAAGAAAAAGTGAAAACTGATCTTTGCATTCCAGACCAATTCAAGGCAATTTGTTGATCCTAACACCTTGCAGGAGTTCCCAGGAGTGTGTGGCAATCAAATTCAAGCCTTAAAGCTCAAAGAATCGTCCTAGACAGTTTCACGGTTTGAAGCTTTTTTTCCAAAATCGTATTGTTGAATTCATGCATATTTAACATATTTTCTTGATTGGTTTGTGTTAATAGGGACCATACGAAGCTAATGGTATAACTGAATTGGATTATAATGCCCTAAATCACAAGATGCCATAGTTGAATTTTTAGGGTTCATAAGCTTTGAATTGGGGCTTTGCAATCCAAGCAAAATTAGGACTCATAAGACCCATGGTTGGAATCGTCAGAACAAGACGAACAAAACCAAACCCTCGCGAAACATTTATATAAACCACAGTCCTATTCGCTATTTTTTGCCACAATGTTTAGTGGGGGTTAAAAACCCCCGCTATCTAATGTTTATTATGCAGGAACAATGAAGAAGATGATGAGGTGTTAGCATACTATTAGATCCTTTGAAAATCGCGCGCTTTTGTTTTGTTTTCAGGCACATGTATTTGTTTGTTAATATAATAATTGATCTTTATCTTACTAACAATTGAAGCAGCGTAGTGGAGTGGTTAAGGAATTGGCTTGGAAACGTTGGGACCTGGGTTCGAATCCCAGGTCCCCCAAAAACATTTATTTTTTTTCCTAACATATTCACATGCAGGCTTCCAAAGGTGATCCACCATGTACCTCACTTATCAACACTCCAAATGGCTTGCAAAGCGAATCTGAAGGCCAGGATGGAATGACTACCATAGTCCCTGGTCAATGCACGCATGGACAATCACCAAAGTCAAAAGGGCTTGCAGCTTGTTGGGCCTTCAAATTTCCAGAATCACCTCCTAATTGGGCCAACACCCCCCTGGGTTCTTCTTTTTTCTCTTTATATTTTCCATTTAATTATTTTACTATTAATTATTATTATTATTATTACTTAATTAACTCAATTAATTTTTTCATAATAAAATCAGGAAAACTAAAAATAATATTTTTTCTTAATTAAAATTAATTTCACTTTATTTTTGTAAATAAATACTAACAAATTAATTTAGTCTTTTTAATTAGGTTAATTTCAATATTTTTTGCAATAAATAAAATAAATTAGAATTAGGGTTTTTACTAACTTTTGACTATTTTTATTTATTTATTTCCTTGAGACATTAAAAACCAAAAATATTTCTTTTATTAATTAATTAGTTTTAGGTTTAATTTAATTAAACGCAAAAAGGACAAAAACTTCTTTCTTTCTCAAAAAGGGTCAAAACCCTAAGGACTTCTCCGATTCAATTTTCTCTCACGCGTATGTTTGTTTTATTAGTTTTTGATCATTATTATGTATTTGCTCTGAGGATGTAATAGCTTTAATTAGGACTTTTTATCGCTTTTATTAAATTTCCCGCATTTACTTTTTCCAAGGGTTTGCTTTTGGCGATGTAAATACCCGACGCCTTGTAATAACGTAGATTTATTTTCTGCAATATTAATTGCTAGATGTATGCTAATTAGGCTATGCATGACAAGACTTATCTCTGAAATTAAAATCAACCCGTAGCTCACCATAACATGTACAAAGATAACTTAACTGAATCCTAACACACTCGCACATGCCACTCCTAGGGTACGCCTCACTTGGTTGCCTCGACGTGGTCATTGAGTATAGGGTGTTTTAGAGGTCGCCCTCCTGTCTAAAGATCCAAGTTGCCTCGAAATGGTTGCCTCGGATAAAAAGGATCTAGGACATTAGGGTTACCGCTAAGGCGTCCTACTATTGCTTTGGTGACCACATGTCCCTATAATCGAATTGACCCTAAACTCCAATGACGGTGCTACCTACTTCTCAATAGTGGGATAGCACTGTCTAAAGGATATTTACACAGCTTAATTTCTTTTGAGTAGGTAGAGGTTCTCAGGTACTTTCTCTTTCAAAACAAAAATACTTTTCGCACTTACACTTTTCTGACAAAAGTTTTCAAACAAACACTTCATACACTCTTGAGGACTGATACAATAGTTAAATCAAAGTTTTCAAACAAACTTTTTTCAAAACCCACAAACACAAGAAAAACAAAACATTTTTGAAAACATAGTGAGCAAGTACCTAAGAGCCCGTGGATAACCACGGATAGAAAGGGTGCTAACACCTTCCCTTTCTATAATCTACCTCCCGTACCGAGAAACATCTCGAAAAGGAATTTTGCTGTGCTTTTGTCCTTTCCTTGTTAGGAGAAAATAAAAGACGGTGACGACTTTTGCTTACCGCGACATTTCGCGAACCAGCATTAAAAAACAGTCAGTTCTATTTCCACCGATCACAGCGTACAAAGTGTTGTTTGGAAAATAGTTCAAAGAAATGTTTGTGGAATGTGTTTTTGAAAGTGATTTTGAAAAGGTGTCTTTTTAATGGTTCTCATCTATATGAGAACACGTACAAAGTGTTTTGTCTTTTGAAAATATTTCAAAGTGAAATTCTGGGTGTATAAAAATGTTTTTTTCGTGAGCAAGCGAGCAACTAGGAGCATCCTACTTACTCAAAAGGTCTTAGTGTTCTTTTCCTCCTCCTTTATATGTTGCTATCTTACCATTTATTTGGTAAGAAGCCCCATCATTGGATGTGAAGGGATAGACGTGGGACGTTCGTATAGTCATAGAAGGAAACCTATGGGACGTCTTAGTAATGTTGTTTAGGGACTAGATCGTCCGAAGGCAACATTGAGGGTCATCGAGGGACTACGATCTTTTATCAAGGGTCTTTGCTAAAACTCCCATATTCGAGGGACATGACAATTTCTCCAAGGCAACCAGTGGGATCACCCTAAGGGTGCATGTGTGAATAGTGTGTTTGATTTGCATGCATTTAGTTTTTGATTAGGGGTTGTCTACTTGTTGTTTTTATCTTGCCATACATACCCTATCTTACTAGAAATCATACAAAAGTAATAAAATGCAGAAAGATAAATCCCTACACTATTACAACCATATTTAATTGCATGAAAATATAAAGCCAAAATAAATAAAATAAAGAGGAAAAAGAGGCTCTTTAGATTCAGGCAGAAGAACTCTTTGATTCTGCTTCTTTGGATCTTTTCGATTTAGGCCTGGAGTCAGTGAGGTCATGACCTTCGATTTGGGCTTAATCTGAGGCATGAGATACAACCTTCGATTATGCCTTTCTGTCTCCTTCGACTGGGGGTTGGAATCAGTGTGGACGTGCCTTTCGATTGGGCCTGAGATCAGTGCAAGATGAAATCTGCCTTTCTGCCTCCTTCGATTGGGATATTAAACAGCAACATAGCCTAAGGCCATGATAGCATTACCTTAGGGCTAGGTTAGTTCTTAAAGAATTTGTAACAAACCAAAGGATAAAACAAAAAGGAGAGGCAATAAAAACAAACTAAAAGGGTGGAAACGAAAAGGAAACAAATACTACGTACATGTTTGAAACGAAAAGGAAGTTTATTTACATGTTATGCTGGAAATGAAGGATCCATGGTTAAAAATGACTTACCTTGTTTGAGGTTGGGACATGTGCTGGGCCTTTAAGTGGTTACCTTGAGTGCTTCTGGATTCGAAGGAAGCAACCAGGGGTTATGCCTTTGATACTGGATTCGAAAGAGAAGAACAAGTGTGAGGTTCTTCCTACTGTATTCGAAGGGTAACAAGGTGTGGGGATATTTCAGATTCTAAGGGAACAAATGTTTGGATTCTGGGATTGTGTTTCATGAGTGTTTAAGTGTTTAAGGGTTTGATGATGTTTGAGAATTTTTTGAAGATTCGTTCCTGTGGCCAGAAGGTCCTCCTAAAACATGCTATGAACCCTCTTATTTATAGGAAAATCTGGCTGAAGCTTTTGGAGGGAAAACAAAAAGTTTGAACAATTTGAGTAACCTTCTTTTATAGCTTTCGAGGGGCAGTGCTTTGCATGCTACTTTGGTGCAAGAATAGGGCAATGTTTCAGGACTATTGTGCAGCAGTTTTTGCCAGTGTACTAGGCCTGAACTTGGCAGCAAGTATCTTTGAACATTTCATTCTTTCGTCTTGACCCTCCTTCGACCAGACTCCTCTTCCAACAATGTTATTTGATTTTCTGCCAACAAGTGTCCTTCGAATGGGTTACTTTTTGTGCATCCTTCGAGGGAGCCAAAATTGTGACCCTTGGATGGGTCACCAAAACATGCCTTAAGGCGGGCTTTGTAAATCCTTCGAATTGGCCATCAAGCATGTCCTTCAAATAGGATTCCCAGACGTGTCCCTTGAATGGATCATGTATGCTTCTTTGAAAAGGGACAAATGTGTCCTTCGAATGGACTAGTAAGGTATATCCTTCGACAGGGACTCATATGTATGCCCTTCAAATTCACCACTATATGTCTTTTGAAGGGGCCATCAACCATGTGTGATGAAGTTTGTCAAGGATGGAAATGTAGCATACTAAAGAGAAATGTTGTCCAGTCGAAGCTAGTACAAACATAGCCAATGTCATGTCGAAGCCTGCATGCAGGAGGTCTAAACTTCGTGACTCCAAGTATGCACACAAAAGGTCAATGCTCAGACGAAGACTTGCATGAAGGGAGCCACATTCCCAAACGAAAGAGGCATCCAGGAGGCAAAAATGTCCAGGTTTGAAAGAGGCATACAGGAGGCAAAAAAGTGCAATCGAAGGATGCAAAAAGGGAGCTTTTTTGCCTTGGAATCAAAGGAAGCTATAAGAGGCTTTGTACCTTGTGCATGATAGCATGTGGGAAGCCTTTTGCGCGTAAGAAAGAAGTTATGGCTCAAACGAAGGTTTGTACGCAACTAGTCATCAACTTGTGAATTAATGCAAGCGTGAAGGGAAAGTTTGTATAGGCATGCAAGCATCAAACATCCTAACGAAACAGGAATATAGGTAGTCATGGCATTGTGAATCCAGTGAGGCCAGAGATGCAATCGAAGGTGGCATGTAGGAAAATCGTGCCTTGTAAATCAAAGCCAACGTGCCAGAGGCCAACGCCCAGTCGAAGGATGCAACCAAAGCCTACATCGAAAGAGGCCAAAAGGCCAATCGAAGAAGCTGAATCAAAATTACTTGTTTTTCTCCAATTTTGTCAAAAGATTATTTTTATCTATTTTTCCTCCTTTTTTGACAGTTTCCTTTTCAACTTGGTACTGGAAAAATCCAATTGTAGTTGTGCAAGCTTGAACCTTGAGAATCCTTGTGAGAAATTCCTTGAAAATGAGAGGGCAAATTTTGGGGTACAACAGCTGCCCCTGTTCAATCTTCTTAAACCTAAAGAGTTAGATTGGCGAGCCTGCCATTCGTGACTTGAAGGTGGAAGATGATTGAACACTAGAGTGGCTAGAAATTTGCACTTTATGATGTGGTGGTTGATTATGTAAGAAATGGGCTTAAAGATGCCATTTAGAGAGATGACAAAGTGTTGTTGGAGATGGGCTTATAGATGCCATCCAAAGGTGATTGTTGACAGAAATTAGACTAAGTCTAAATTTGACTTCAATTGGAAAAGAGTCAGAATAAATATTTGGAGTGATTTATCTGAACCAGAGAAAATGTCTACTGGAAAGGAATCAGGATAAACCATTGAGAGATTTAAACTTAACCAACATAGGTCTTGGAAATTCTTTGATTTATGATGGGCCTATGTAGGGATGCTTCAGGATGAATCCATCTAAAACTTCATCCGGGAATATATGAGAAGGAACCTAGGTAGGGTTGCTTCATGATGAGTCCGGGTAAAAACTGCATATGGAAATGAGAAGGAACCTGGGTAGGGTTGCTTCAAGATGAATCTGTGTAAAACGGCATCTAGGAATGAGAAAGAACCTGGGCAGGGTTGCTTCACGATGAGTCAGGGTAATTCTGCATCTAGAAAATGTCTGAGAATGAACCTGGGTAGGGTTGCTTCATGATGAGTCTGGGTATGATGGCGTCTAGGAATGAGAAAGAACCTTATTAGGGTTGCTTCATGACGAGTCCGGGTAAAACTGCATCTAGGAAATGTCTGAGAAGGAACCTGGGTAGGATCGCCTCATTATGAGTCCAGGTAAGACTGCGTCTGGAAATGAGAAGGAACTTGGGTAGGGTTTCTTCATGATGAGTCTGGGTAAGACTGCATCTGGGAATGAGAAAGAACCTGGGTAGGGTTGCTTCATGATGAGTCCGGGTAAAACTGCAACTAGGAAATGTTTGAGAAGGAACCTGGGTAGGGTCGCCTCATAATAAGTCTGGGTAAGACTGCATCTGGAAATGTATGAGAAGAAACCTGAGTAGGGTTACTTTAAGATGAGTCAGTGTAAAACTTCATCTGGAAATGAGAAGGAACCTGGGTAGGGTTTCTTCAAGATGAGTTCGCGTCAAACCGCATATGGAAATGTATGAGAAGGAACCTGGGTAGGGTTACTTCAAGATGAGTCTGTATAAAACTTCATCTGGAAATGAGAAGGAACCTGGGTAGGGTTTCTTTAAGATGAGTCTGTGTCACACCACATCTGGAAATGTATGAGAAGGAACCTGGGTAGGGTTACTTCAAGATGAGCCCATGTCAAACTGCATCTGGAAATGTATGAGAAGGAACCTGGGTAGGGTTACTTCAAGATGAGTCTGTGTAAAACTTCATCTGGAAATGAGAAGGAACCTGGGTAGGATTGCTTCAAGATGAGTCTGCGTCAAACCGCATCTGGAAATGTATGAGAAGGAACCTGGGTAGGGTTACTTCAAGATGAGTCAGTATGAAACTTCATCTGGAAATAAGAAGGAACCTGGGTAGGGTTGCTTCAAGATGAGTCCGTGCAGTTGCCCTAGCTTGTTACATGTATTAATCTGGAACTGTAGAAAGAAAGATAGTTTTCCTGGCTTGTTACAGGTATTAATCTTCAATCTGCTTATGTAGATAACTTTCCTGGCTTGTTACATGTGTTAATCTATAATCGGTTGTCCATAGGTAGTTACCCTGGCTTGTTACTGTTGAAAATTGTTGACGATAGTTATCTGTTGTTGATCTTTTTCCTGAAAAGGTAAAGAGTTAGTTGCATGTAATGTCATGATGTATGAAATTCATGGTATAATGATGTTCACAAAATAAATGAGATTGTTCCGTATGCATTTTTAATGTATGTAATATGATGCATGAAATGCGGAATGTTTGTTGGAATGTATTTTTGTCTTGGAAAATAAATCCTTGGCTAGTGTTAGGGAGCTTTGGTGAGTTAATTCCTAGACTGTTGTTGGGGATGAAGAGTATACTCATCTTCAAACCTTGCTTAGAATGTTTCCATCGGTGATTCCTATTTTTGTTGTTTGAGGAGAACTCCGATGAGGGATGTTGACTTTTCTTGAGGAAAACTCTGTGGAGAATGTTGATTCTTGCTTGGGGAAGAGAGTTTAGGAGTCTTAGTTGTCCGTTTCTCTAATGGGGAGTTATCTCTTGATGGAAGAGAAAGGGAGTTAACAACTTGTTGGGGACAAAGAAATTAACTGTTAGCTGGTGGTTTTCTAGGTTTTGCAGCAACTCATTGGGGGTTGTAGAAAAATTTATCGGGGAAGAGGAGTTGTGGTCCCTTGATTTGTGATAGTCTAAGAGGAAAATTCCAGCTGGGGAATCTTACTGTTTGTTGGGGAAATAAACCCTGTTGCCAATCTGTTGGGGAGGTGTTTTCTTTTGGCAGAACTCTTTGAGGATTCTTGATATCAACTCAGTTGGGGAGAAATTTCCAAATATTGAAACTCTGGATGGGGACCACCCTATGAAAAGGACTTTGTAGGAGATTTTTCACTGCCCCTAGTAGCAAGTGTTTGTAGTATTACTAGAAAATTTTTGCAGACCGTACGTAACTCTTTGTTGGAATTCATGTTTAATGCCCCCAGTGATTCAGATACAGACCTGCCCCTAGTTTTTCAGCATTTCTTGAGAGATTTCTTAGAATCTGGACTTGACTGCCCCAAATGTGTTGGACAGTGATCACGCCGTGCCCCCCCTGTTTATAGGAGATTTTTCATTGGAAGTGTCATCCCATTTGAAATGATTTTGTTCACTGAGAGAGCTTCCGCTTGCTGGATATTCGTTGTGTGAATTTCTCTGTTGTCAAACAAATAGCTATATGCAAACAACGGTATTCAATTAATGCAAACTTTATGCTTGTCTTGAAGTTTTGAAAATGCATTTTAGAAGATAAAAGAATTTTGCAAGTATGTGAATTCAAATCAGGATTTAGAGTAAGCCTTACAGGAGTCAGGATACCTTTTGTAACAGTATGCTTTCGAACTAACCCATGCTTCAATTAGGACTTTGAAAGGTTGTATCATGGTCTAGGTTCACGGTTTTAAGAAACAAAGGATAAGGCTCAAAGTGTAATTGTACCCGCCCGTTCTTCGTGATGTTCTTCAGTCCTAAACTTAGTTAATTGTGTGTTTGAACTCCAATTGAGTATGGAATGTAGTTTTGGTGATGGTTCAGACAAGTTAAGTTTGTTGGAAGACAGTCATTTTTTCCATATTTTCCATGTTGTTGAGGATTTGTAGTGACCTCTTTTTGATTTATTATCCCTGATTTTTCCTTACTGTTCTTGTTTTTGAGATTACGGTCAGCGGGATGCCCCAGTTTTTCTTAAGTCTCCTTCGTAGGTTTTGACTTAGTGGGCTTTTCTTTTGAGAGATAATGACTGCCTATTTGATAGGGAACCATCACCATCTTTTGGTTCAGAAGGAATGTTTTTGATGTCATTCGTTGTGTACGAAGTGAAAGTTTGCGACTGAACGCGCGTTTGAATTAACTGAGAGACTACCCTACCCCAGGTTTTGATTAAAGGTTTCAATTTGTATAAAAAATAAAACTTCTACTTCTCTGGCTCGAAGGGGTTGACTAGGGATTATCTTCCTTATAACTTCAGTGTTTAGGGATTGAAAGAAACGCATGTACATCGTCAACAAGGTCTGTCCAAAAGCATATTGTATGAGATTATGGCATTGTTTTCGTCATCCTCCCTCTAAAGGCTTGCAAGTTTTGAAACAAGAGTTGAATATTATAAAAGGAGTAAAGACAAGAACATTTTAAATATAATGAAAACAAAAGGATGAATTTAAGACAAACGTATGTGATGCATTAATGAAACAAAATTTAACATTAATAGATAAGTGTTTGAATAACAAAAGAAATTACAATTGAAAATTCAAAATGAACTGGAATGCTCAATAATTTGGCATGGGAGTGGTGATCACGTTGGGAGTCTCTGGAGGGTCGAACTCGATCTCCTTGGCGTCAATCATGTTTAGAATCTTGTATTTCAGCACCCAACAATCGTTAGTATCATGCCCAGAACTTCCAGAATGATATGCACATATTGCATTAGGATTGTAATTCGGAGAAGAAGTTTTGGGGTTTGGATGAGGTCCTATGAACGTAATCAAATTCATCTTCAACAAGTGTTGTAGTGCTTGAGACAATGACCTGTTGATGTTGGTAAACTATCTTTTGGGCTCGTCTTGCCTTCGCTGAATTCCCCTTTGTTGTTGTCGCCGTGATGCAGGACCAGAGACCAGGACCCCCCCACATGTTGGTCGTGGTTGCTCTTGTTATGACCCTTTTCTCCGTAAACAACAATGGACTCTTTCTTCCCATTGTATGGCTTTTTCTGAGTATCAAAGGGTGTAACTCCTTGGATCTTTCCGCTTTTGATGCCAACTTCAAATCTTTCGCCATTCAGTATTAGCTCAGTGAACTCGGCCGAGGAGCTTCCGATTAGGTGATTGAAGAAAGGTCTTGTCAAAGTTCCCATAAATATGCCAATCATCTCCCTGTCAGTTAATGGTTCCTGCACCCTTCCAGCCAAGTCTCTCCATTTTTGAGCGTATTCTTTGAAGCCTTCGTTGGAACGCATGGTCATACTGTGCAATTGCACACGAGTTGGTGCAAGATCAGTGTTATATTGGTACTTTTTGTAAAAAGCAGCAGCCAAGTCCTCCCAGGTATGAATGTCGATTCCTTCTAACTGATAGAACCACTCTAGTTGAGTGCCAGCCAAACTTTCTTGGAAGAAATGGACCCATAGCTTCCGGTAAGCAGTGTGAGGCAGAATCTTGCGGACATATGACCTCATATGCATTTTAGGAAAAGAGATCCCATCATACTTGGAAAAGTTAGGGATTTTGAACTTTGGTGGGATGACCACTCCGGAAACCAACCCTAACTCTTCAAAGTCCAAGCCAGGTATTTGCTAAATCTCCATAGCATTGAGGCGATCCTCTAACTGTTTGTATTTGTCATCAGCAGATGAATATTGTTCCTCGGAGTAGTCATCTTCAACTTCATCAATCCCTAAACTATTATCTACTTCATGATTATTCCCCTCATTTTATGGAGTTGAGAGATCTAGAGCTCTCTTGACTGGTCCTCTAAGTCTTCTTCCCAAATTCAGGACGACTACTGACTTCTTTGACTTTTTCTTCTTGTCTTTGAGAAGAAGAGTCTTCAGGTCCTTTTGCCCCTTAGCCATAGCCAGTAACATTTGTTGGAATTGGGCATTTTGTGTTTGGATGTCCTTCACCGTTTGTTCCATATCCATCTTACTGAAATAGATAGTAGGAAGATGAGGAGACCTGTATGGGAGAAACTTGTCATGATATGATGCATGATATATGGATGCATGTTTTCAAGGATCTCGCAGGGCAAACACAAGATGATGTTAGAAGTTAATTTTAGCTCTGATTGGAGAACTTCGTATCAGTGGATGTCCTTCCACAAGAATTAAGCTCACCATGTCAAGTGGGTCATGGCCCTTGGCTCAAGTTACCGTGCTTTGGTCTTTGACCGCGTTTGATTAGAGGAGAAATCCTTTTGCCCCTTGATAGGCGTCTGATTCAACATGACCCTGCATCATAGGCCCTTAAGATCCTTGAAATGATTTTAAAAATGCTATGGTATGATGTCATGATGTTATGTACAAGTATGCAAAGCAAGCAAGTTGTTATGTACAAATAGTCATATACACACAAAGCAGACAAGTCCTCAGGTTTAGGCTTGCATGGAGTTTGTAGGTAAGTACCCTCTTGAAGTTTAGTTGGCTCAACCTATCCTAGAAAGTAACAGGTTTCTAAGGGATCTCAATATCACTGATCTTTCCCACAAGTTTCGTTTAGATCGACAACTGACTTGCCACCAAACAAAGCTCGGGGGTCAAATCTCAAGGAGTGTAGTATCGAGTATCAACCAATCTTCGGTCAAAACCAAAGCCGGCTATCTCACTACTTCCTAATGGCCAAGGATGAGTCAATTTAAAGGGTCTAAAGGCCAGTTAGCGCTTAATGACACTAAGGAAGCCTAATGTTATCCTTGACTGACTCTAGGAACATTAGTACAAGCCAAAGTATCACGCTAACGTAGCTATTGGTTTGACCATGTTGATATACCCCGCACAGTTTCTACAACTTATTGCTACTTACCTAAACGGTTCCCCAAATCCGGGTCGAGGATCAAAACAAGCCTAAACAAGGAACCATAATATAAAGCAAGCAAGTCAAACAATGAAAAGCTAGTAAAGGTGATCTAACCCTAAGGTAACCCCATTTTTAAGTATTTCCCCAGCAGAGTCGCCAGTTCTGTAACACGGTGGGAGAACTGACTTGGGTATTTTGTGTTTGATTGCAATTGTTGCGGATAACAAGAGTCGCCACCGAATTTTCTTTTATCCAATAAGGAAAGGATGAAAAGAACAGGAAAGACCTTTCAAGATTATTTTCTTGAGTTCGGGGGGTAGGTAATGAAAAGGGAAGGTATTAGAACCCTTTCCATCCGTAGTTATCTACGAGCTCTTAGTTTCTTTCTAGATCACTTGCTTTTGTTTAAAAATGTGCTTGTGGTGTGGATTTTGAAAGTATTTTGAAAACGTATTTGTAATGGTTCTCGTTTCTATAATAACGCGTACAAAGTGTTGTTTGGAAAATAGTTCAAAGAAGTGTTTGTGGAATGTGTTTTTGAAAGTGATTTTGAAAAGGTGTCTTTGTAATGGTTCTCGTCTCTATAAGAACGTGTACAAAGTGTTTTGTCTTTTTAAAATGCTTCAAAGTGAAATTGTGGGTGTATAAAATGTTTTTGTCGTGAGCAAGTGAGCAACTAGGAGCATCCTACTTACTCAAAAGGTCTTAGTATTATTTTCCTCCTCCTTTAGATGTTGCTATCTTACCATTGATTTGGTAAGAAGCCCCATCATTGGATGTGAAGAGACGGGCGTGGGACGTTTGTATAGTCATAAAAGGTAACCTATGAGATGTCTTAGCAATGTCGTTTAGGGACTAGATCGTTTATCAAAGGAAACATTGAGGGTCATTGAGGGACTACGATATTTTATCAAGGGTCTTTGCTAAAACGCCCATATTTGAGGGACATAACTATTTCTCCGAGGCAACAAGTGGGGTCACCCTAAAGGTGCATGTGTGAATAGTGTGTTTGATTAGCTTGCATTTAATCTTTGATTAGGGGTTGTCTACTTGTTGTTTTTATCTTGCCATACATACCCTATCTTACTAGCAATCATGCAAAAGTAATAAAATACAGAAAGATAAAATCCTACACTATTACAACCATATTGAATTGCATGAAAATATAAAGGAAAAATATATAAAATAAAGAGGAAAAGAAGGCTCTTTCGATTCAGGCAGAAGAACTCTTCGATTCTACTTCTTTGGCTCTTTTCGATTTGGGCCTGGAGTCAGTGAGGTCATGACCTTCGATTTGGGCTTAATCTGAGGCATGAGATGCAGTCTTCGATTCTGCCTTTCTGTCTCCTTCGACTAGGGGTTGGAATCAGTGTGGGCGTGCCTTTCTACTGGGCCTGAGATCAGTGCAAGACGCAATCTGCCTTTCTGCCTCCTTCGATTGGGCCTGGAGTCAGTGAGGAAGCCCGAGGCTTCGTTTCATACTCCTGTCTCCTGTTTCTTTCGTTTGAGATATTAAATAGCAACGTGGACTAAGGCCATGCTAGCATTACCTTAGGTCCAGGTTAGTTCTTAAAGCATTTGTAACAAACCAAAGAACAAAACTAAAAGGAGAGGCAATAAAAACAAACTAAAAGGGTGGAAACAAAAAGGAAACAAATACTACGTACATGTTTGAAACGAAAAGTAAGTTTATTTACATGTTATGCTGGAAATGAAGGATCCAAGGTTAAGAATGACTTACCTTGTTTGAGGCTGGAACATGTGCTGGGCCTTTAAGTGGTTGCCTTGAGTGCTTCTAGATTCGAAGGGAGGAACCAGGGGTTATGCCTTTGATACTGGATTCCAAAGAGAAGAAAAAGTGTGAGGTTCTTCCTAATGTATTTGAAGGGTAACAAGGTGTGGGGATATTTCAGATTCTAAGGGGACAAATGTTTGGATTCTGGATTTGTGTTTGATGAGTGTTTAAGTGTTTGAGGGTTTAATGATGTTTGAGAATTTTTTGAAGATTCGTTCCTCTGGCCAAAAGCTCCTCCTAAAACATGTTGTGGACCCTCTTATTTATAGGCAAGTCTGGCTGAAGCTTTTGGAGGGAAAACAAAAAGTTTGAACAATTTGAGTAACTTTCTTTTGTAGCTTTTGAGGGGCAGTGCTTTGTATGCTACTTTGGTGAAAGAATGGGCAGTGTTTCAGGACTGTTGTGCAGTAGTTTTGGCTAGTGTACTAGGCCTGAGCTTGGAAGCAAGCATCTTTGAACATTTCATTCTTTCGTCTTGACCCTACTTCAACCAGATTCCTCTTCCAACAATGTTATTTGATTTTCCTCCAACAAGTATCCTTCGAATGGGTTACTTTTGTGCATCCTTCGAGGGAGCCAAAAGTGTGAACCTTGGATGGGTCACCAAAACATGCCTTAAGGTGGGTTTTATAAATCCTTCGAATGGGCCATCAAGCATGTCCTTCGAATGGGATGCCCATACGTATCCCTTAAATGGACATGTATGCTTTTTTGAAAAGGGCCAAAAGTGTCCTTCGAATGGACTAGTAAGGTATATCCTTCGACAGGGACTCATATGCATGCCCTTCAAATCCACCACTATATGTCTTTTGAAGGGGCCATCAACCATGTGTGCTGAAGTTTGTCAAGGATGGAAATGCAACATACTAAAGAGAAATGTTGTCCAGTCAAAGCTAGTACAAACATAGCCAATGTCATGTTAAAGCCTGCATGCAGGAGGTCTAAACTTTGTGACTCCAAGTATGCACACAAAAGGTCAATGCTCAAACGAAGACTTGCATGAAGGGAGCCACATGCCCAAATGAAAGAGGCATAGAGGAGGCAAAAATGTACAGGTTCGAAAGAGGCATACAAGAGGCTAAAAAGTGCAATCGAAGGATGCAAAGAGTGAGCTTTTTTGCCTTGGAATTGAAGGAAGCTATATGAGGCTTTATACCTTGTGCATGATAGCATGGGGGAAGCCTTTTGCACGCAATAAAGAAGTTATGGCTCAAACTAAGGTTTGTACGCAGCTAGTCATCAACTTGTGAATCAAAGTAAGCGTGGAGGGAAAGTTTGTATAGGCATGCAAGCATCAAACATCCAAACGAAACAGACATATAGGCAGTTATGGAATTATGAACCCAGTGAGGCCAGAGATGCAATCGAAGGTGGCATGTAGGAAATTCCTGCCTTGTAAGTCAAATCTAGCATGCCAGAGGCCAACGCCCAATTGAAGGATGCAACCAAAGCCTGCATCGAAAGAGGCCAAAAGGCCAATCGAAGGAGCTGAATCGAAAGGACTTATTTTTCTCAAATTTTGTCAAAAGATTATTTTTATCTATTTTTCCTCCTTTTTTGACAGTTTCCTTTTCAACTTGGTACTAGAAAATCCAATTGTACTTGTGCAAGCTTGAACTTTGAGAATTCTTGTGAGAAATGCCTTGAAAAATGAGAGGGAAAATTTTAGGGTACAACAGTCCTCATTCTTAGAGAAGGAAGGATTAAATCTGACCGTGGAGGAACGCTTGTTAGAACATAGTTTGACTCTATAACCCTTAATTAAAGTTTTGATGATAACAAACAGAAAGAACAAATATGCACTCTAAATTTGTGTTATTTTGCATGCAGAAGTTATGACTGAAACAACATCAGAAGTTAAGCTACAGAAGTTTCAAGCTGAGGCAATCAGAATGTTCTGAAGAATGATGATCAGAATCTGCGCTAAAGTAAAGGATACTCTGATTCTGAATAGAAGTCTAATATACCATCAGATCCTCACATCTCTGAGTCATCAATGTTCTGAAGTAAAAGGAACATGCAAGATTCTAGCTCTGAAGCGTTACTTTTCAATTAAGACAGTATCATATGCAACGACTTCATTCAGACAAGAATCTTCTCAATATGGAAATAGCATTGAGTGTCCATTATCACGCTTTATGTTGTACAAGATTTCCATGCCTATATAAACATGCTTAAAGGACAAATCGTTTACGATTTTAACTACTACTGCTCATACATCTTAAACGCTGCAATCTTTCATATTCACTTATACGCTCAAATTGTGTAATATATCACAGTAGTGATAAAATTTTTGCAACGAAAAACAACAGTACACAGTATATCATTTTCTTTTGATTAAGCTAGTTTTCCTTGAGATAAACCAGGTTGTGGTTGTACTCAAGAAGACTTTGGCAGTAGTCAAAGTAGTATTGTAATCAGATTTGATTAGTGAATTAAGTCCTCGTTGGAGAGAGGCGAATTCACCTTGGCGGGTGGACTGGAGTAGTTTGAGATCAAACGAACCAGGATAAAAAGTATCGTGTCTACTACTTTTGTTTTTAAGTTTCAATTCAACCCCCCTTTCTTGTATTTTTCACTTCTTCAATTGGCATCAGAGCGTCTGGTTCTGAGTTCATACACTTAACCGTGTCAGTACAAGATCCAAGCTTGAGAAAAACACTATGGTGGGACCAAGCCAAAACATCACAGAAAGAAGACTTATTTGCTTAATAAATGTTTTTTAAGTAATTAGTTTAATTAATTTAAGGCAATTCTAATTTCTTTCACAATTAAAATTAATTAGAACTTAGGATTTTCTTTTTTTAATTCAATTATTTCGTTACTTTCTTAAATAACAAAAAATGACAAAAAAACATGTTTACTTTAATCAATTACAATTAGTTTTAATCAAGGGTCAAAACCCTAGTCGCTTCGCATTTAATTCGCTGCACGCTGATTATTTATTTTTGCCAATATTGTTGTAACTGCTCACTGGTATGTAATAGTTTAATTTAGGGCTTTTACTTATCGCTTATTTTTTCGGGTTTTTGGCTATGTAATTAATCCCTATCCCCTAAGCCTTGTAATAGCGTAGATTTACTTTCTCACATTTTAATTCTCACAAATATTTAACTGTCTAGATGTATGCTAATAGGATTGAATGACAAGATTGCATGATAATTTAATACAGTTAGAAAACCCTAATGTGCAAAGATAAATAACTGAAACAAATCACTCGCACATATCACTCTTAGGGTATACTCTCACTTCGGTTGCCTTTGGTAAACGATCATTAAGCATAGGGTGTCTTAGTGGTTTCCCTCCTATCTAACAAAGATCAAATGTCCCGTTCGGAAATGTTGCCTCGGAAATGTTGCCTTGAATATGATCTTAAGACTTTAGGGTTATTACTAAGACGCCCTAACATTGCTTTAGTGATCGTACATCCCTTTCGAATTGACCCTTACGACTCCAACGATGGTGCTACCTACTTCTCAATAGTGGGATAGCGCTGTCTAAAGTAAACAAGAATGGAAACGATCTTTTTTTTCCAGTAGGTAGATGCTAGTAGGTGTGATCGGTGGATCTGGAACTGACTGTTTAACGCTGGTTCGCGAAATGTCGCGGAAGCAAGAGTCGCCACCGTCTTTTATTTTCTCCAAATGGAAAGGACAAAAGCACAGAAAAATTCCTTAAAGAGATTGCTCTCGGTTCGGGAGGTAGGTTATAGAAAGGGAAGGTGTTAGCACCCTTTCTATCCATGGTTATCCATGGGCTCTTAGATACTTGCTCACTTGTGTTTTTAAAAATGGTTTGTTTGCTTTTCAACTGTGGGTTTTAAAAAGTTTCTTTGAAAAATTTCAGTTCGACTCGTACGTCAGAGTGTTTGAAAAAATTGCTTTGAAAGCTTTTGAAAATGTGTTGGTGTGAAAAGTATTTTTGTTTGAAATTAGAGCAAGTATCCTTGAGAACCTACCTACCCTAAGGAATTCGTCTGTGTAAAAGTCCTTTAAAGTAGTGCCATCCCACCATTGAGAGGTAGGTAGCACCATCGTTGGAGGTGTTCGAGTCAATTCGAGGTTAGGGACATGGTGATCACCAGAGCAATAGGAAGACACCTTAGAAGCTACCCTCATGCCAGGTTCCCGGATCATGAGGACTTACTAAGACATCCTCTACTCGACGATCACCTTTCGAGGCAAGGCAACAGTGAGGCGTACCCTAGGGGTGGTGTGTGCGATTCGTGTGTCGTTTTCATTTGTATTTGTCTTGTCATGTTAAAGTGTTCTACGCTTGATTTTATTTTAGTCATACATTCTTTCATGCTTTTTGTTAACAGTTTAAAAGATGCGGAAATTAAATCTAAAGCTATTACAACGGCGCGGGTCCACATCGCCAAAATTAAACCGGACCCGATTTGACAGAAAATAAATAAAGCAAATAAAAGTGCGAAAAGTAAATGTTACAACGCTTTGGGAGAGGTACATAATTATTTAAGCGAAATAAAATAAACATGCGAAATTAAAGAGAATTAAGAACATGGGCGTTGGACCCTTTTGCAAAAAATTAAAGTTAATGAGGAATTAAAATTAAAATTAAATGTTTTTGTTTTTTTGGTATTTTTATGTTTTTTAAGATTTTAAAAAAAGAAAAAAGAATTAATTGAAATTAACTAACCCTAATTCTAATGGTTTTTAAGTTTGTTATGAAAATATTAAAATATAACCTAAATTAAACCTAAATTAATTTATGTACAATTTAATTATGAAAATAAAATAAGTAATATTATTATTATGACAAAAAAGAAAAATTGAAAGGAATAAAATTTATTAAACCTAAATTCTATGTTTTTGGATTTTTAGTTATTAAAAAGAATTAAAATTAAAACTTATTTAATACTAAATTTATTTACATGCAATTATTTACAAGAAAAATAATTAAAATAAAGTATTTATTATATTTTTTGCCTTTTCTGTTTTTTATGATGTTTTTATATTTTGTAAAAAAGAAAATTAATTAATTTGATTAAAACAATAAAGCAAAAATAAAACAATAAATTGAAAAAAAAAAAAAATATAATGAAATTGCAAACCAGGGGGTTTCAGTCCCAATTGTGAGGTATAGGCCTTAGAATGCTGGCCCATTAAGCTTTGGTCCATTTGACCTTTTCAGTTTGTGTGCCAGCGCGTTGACCTGGGTCCACCATAGGTTTCAGTTCTCAGCCACTGATCTGGTTCCCTTGGACACCTGGACGTTGAATCTTGGCAGCGCATGGTATGCCCATATTATGGAACTGCACGTGAACACATGTTGAAAAATAATATTGAGAATAATACAGACCTGGGACTCGAACCCAGGTCTTGGACATTGCAACTCTCTTCGCTTGCCAACTGAACTGAATCACGCGTTTGTTATACAAATAAACAATAAATATAATAAAAGACAACAATACGTGAATAGATGAAAACGCGCGAAATTTCGAATTGGCCTATCCCCTCTTGCCACGACTCTGTCTTCTTCGTTTTCCTGAAAATAAAAACATGGGGCAACGGTTTTGGACGCGTTGCCTAAGGTTAGTTTCAAGAAAATAGCGACTAGCGCTATGGTGCCCATAAATTAATCGCGAATGGTGCTTCCTGTTCGTCCAAGCTTGCTGAGTCTAATGGTCATGGTTTTGAGGCTTAATTTTGCCTTATTGCAAAAGCCCTAATTTATCCTCCTGAAAACCCTAGAATAACAGTTATGGCATAATCTCATACAACACAGAAAAATGCAATTAAAGGTATGGATTAGCTTCAAAACTTCATAGTGAACACAAATCAACCATTAAATTTCACAAACAATGCATAGAATGGGATGTACGATTATGGAATTTTTGTTGTACAGTTTAAGTTCAAAATACCAATTCTTGGCGTTTCAGTGGAAGTTTGTGATTGGAATCTGATCAGGGTGACCTTGGCAAGCTATTGAAACAAGTTTTACACTTTGAATCCACATCTAACACTGATTTCAGTTTTGCTTTTTATGGAGAAAATTTCAAGTTTCTAATGAGTTCTTTAGCGCAGCTTAGAGTGTATGGACATTAGGGTTGTGATCAGGCCTTTGTAGTGGATCAATTAGGTTAAGAAAACTCAATAAAATCTCTTTCATTCAATGGTTTTGCAAATTGATTTTCCAAGATCTTTCCATATCTTTTTCACATGTATTTTTGTGTCAATTAGCCTAAATCAAACCAAATCTTTCCATGTTGGGATGTGCACGAAATATTGAGACTGAAATGTGGACAAAAAGATTTGTTAAGGCAAGTTTGATATTTTTCATGTATTTAAATAATTTAAATGAATTAATATAAATAATAATTCAAATAAATAAATAAAAAATGAGAAAATACTTCCCTTTGGGCCAAGTGGTCGTGCACATGCTTGGAATGATGAATCATGGAAGAAAAATGGGCCCATTAGCATTTTTAGGTCATTTGAATCAATGTTGACTTTTCAAAATATCCAAAAATTTCCCAACTTCAACAAGGCATAACTTGCTCAATTTTTAAGCTTTTCTCATGTTCTTGGACATGGAGTATGAAGATGAATTGTAGGAAATGTCTTTCTATTCAAAATGAGCTTTGGATGGGATTTTTCTGATAATCCATGTGAAAGTTATGCCCTGGTCAATTTCAGTTGACTTTTTCAGCTGTCCAAATATAGTAACTTTTGCATCTTTGATGATTTCTGAGCCAAATTTTGAGAATCATGATCAAGCATTGATCAAATGATATTTGTGGCTTCAAAATGATATGTTGACCAAAAATTTGAACTTTTGACTGCCAAATGACCATTTTGCCCCTACAGTTGACTGTAGTGCAATTAGGGTTTTTGACTGTGCAATTTTGAGCTGAATGCCTTGAAACTTGATATGAAGATGCTTGACCACATTTGTAGGCATGTAAGACTTGATTGGGCCTTTGAAAACTTCCTTTTCTTGATCAGTACACAAACCCTAGTTTTGGCTGTATAGGAGACCTTTGCACTGTGCAACCCTTGGGGAATTTTGTAGCTCGACTTGGCAATTTCCTGGAGAATATGGGAGGGAAAATTTTGGGGTGCAACAGTTGCCCCTGTTCAATCTTCTTAGACCCGAGGATGCAGATTGGCGGACGTGCCTTTCGTAATCCGAGGGTAGAAGATGATTGGACACTAGAGTGCCCAGAAATTTGCGCTCACATAGTAACAGTGATGGTGGAATGGGCTTATAGATGCCATTTGGAGATTGCTGGATAGGATGATGGGCTTATATATGCCATCTGGATGTTGATCGCATAGGGGATTCCTTAGCGAGAACCTGCATACCTGCAAAACAGAAAATGAGTACCTGACACGTGTGCAGGGGCTGACTTTTAGATGCTTGGTACAGATGTGTCCTGACTGGTTACAGGAGCTGAGTCTGGAGCTTCAAAAGATGATGAATGAACCAGGTATGGTTACTGCCTTAGTATGAATGGTAAGAGAACCTTGGGTGATTTTAACTTCAACAACGCTCGTTGAGAAAATCTTGGTGGGAAATACCATCTTCGCAGGATCGGAACGAGAACCATAGGCCATTATAATCTAACAGGGAATCACCTCACTCGCCGTCGGAGAGGGAATCATAGGAAAAGGAATTGTCACCTCACTCACCGTCGGAGAGGGAACCATAGGAGACTATCACCTCACACTCACCGTCGGAGAGGGAAACATCTTGAAAAAGGAATTACCACCTCGCTCGCCGTTGGAGAGGGACCATAAGAGACTATCACCTCACACTCATCGTCGGAGAGGGAAACATCTGAAAAAAGGACTTACCACCTCACTCGCCGTTGGAGAGGGCAAATTTAGGAGACTATCACCTCACACTCACCGTCGGAGAGGGAAACATCTGAAAAAGGACTTACCACCTCACTCGCCGTTGGAGAGGGAACCATAGGAGACTATCACCTCACACTCACCGTCGGAGAGGGAAACATCTGAAAAAGGACTCACCACCTCACTCGCCGTTGGAGAGGGAACCATATGAGACTATCACCTCACACTCACCGTCGGAGAGGGAAACATCTGAAAAAGGACTTACCACCTCACTCGCCGTTGGAGAGGGAACCATAAGAGACTATCACCTCACACTCACCGTCGAAGAGGGGAACATCTGAAAGAGGAATTACCACCTCACTCGCCGTTGGAGAGGGGACCATAGGAGAATATCACCTCACACTCACCGTCGGAGAGGGAAACATCTGAAAAAAGGACTTACCACCTCACTCGCCGTTGGAGAGGGCAAATTTAGGAGACTATCACCTCACACTCACCGTCGGAGAGGGAAACATCTGAAAAAGGACTTACCACCTCACTCGCCGTTGGAGAGGGAACCATAGGAGACTATCACCTCACACTCACCGTCGGAGAGGGAAACATCTGAAAAAGGACTCACCACCTCACTCGCCGTTGGAGAGGGAACCATATGAGACTATCACCTCACACTCACCGTCGGAGAGGGAAACATCTGAAAAAGGACTTACCACCTCACTCGCCGTTGGAGAGGGAACCATAAGAGACTATCACCTCACACTCACCGTCGGAGAGGGGAACATCTGAAAAAGGAATTACCACCTCACTCGCCGTTGGAGAGGGGACCATAGGAGAATATCACCTCACGCTCACCGTCGGAGAGGGAAATATCTGAAGAAGGAATTACCACCTCACTCGCCGTTGGAGAGGGGACCATAGGAGAATATCACCTCACACTCACCGTCGGAGAGGGAAACATCTGAAAAAAGGACTTACCACCTCACTCGCCGTTGGAGAGGGCAAATTTAGGAGACTATCACCTCACACTCACCGTCGGAGAGGGAAACATCTGAAAAAGGACTTACCACCTCACTCGCCGTTGGAGAGGGAACCATAGGAGACTATCACCTCACACTCACCGTCGGAGAGGGAAACATCTGAAAAAGGACTCACCACCTCACTCGCCGTTGGAGAGGGAACCATATGAGACTATCACCTCACACTCACCGTCGGAGAGGGAAACATCTGAAAAAGGACTTACCACCTCACTCGCCGTTGGAGAGGGAACCATAAGAGACTATCACCTCACACTCACCGTCGGAGAGGGGAACATCTGAAAAAGGAATTACCACCTCACTCGCCGTTGGAGAGGGGACCATAGGAGAATATCACCTCACGCTCACCGTCGGAGAGGGAAATATCTGAAGAAGGAATTACCACCTCACGCACTTGTCGGAGAGGGGACCATAGGAGAATATCACCTCACACTCACCGTCGGAGAGGGAAACATCTGAAAAAGGAATTACCACCTCACGCACTTTCCGGAGAGGGGACCATAGGAGACTATCACCTCACACTCATCGTCGGAGAGGGGAACATCTGAAGAAGGAATTACCACCTCACGCACTTGTCAGAGAGGGGACCATAACTTCTGCTGAGTCTTTATCAGAAAAATCTGTTGGGAGTCGATTTAGCTAGACTAGAGAAGGCTTTGAAATATGTTTAAGCATTTAACTGCATCTTTCCTGAAAGGTGAAGGTCAGTCGTATGCAATGCATGATATGGATCAAGCGATGATGTTCTCAACATAAATGAGATTTGTATGATACGATGCGTTATGTATGCTATAATGATGTATGTGATGTTTTATGTATGTTTTTGTCTAGGAAAGTGGATCCTTGACGGGTGCCGGGAAGTCGTATCCTGGGCTGATGTTGAAGAATAGGCTTTTACTTCCGCTGGGGATGATAACTGCAAGAATACCGGTAGGAGAGGATGACTCCGTTGCGGAATAAACTTGGCAAATGGAAGATTCTGCGGGGAGAAAAGATACTCTAGCGACCATGCTGGGAAGCAATATTCTGTGGGGATAGATATGCTTTGTTGAATTGTTGATAACTTGCTGAGGATATCCTTGTTGTGCTGGAAGTGTTGATGGACTTCGCTGGGGATAAGAAGGCTTGTCGAGGACGCCCTTTCCGTGGCTTTTAGCTGAGGATAACCCAGTTATATCCTGTTAAGGAAATAACTCTTTAAATCAAGTCGGACGACGCGTTCGTGCTCTGCGAGGGGATAAGCTTCCAGAATCTACTGGGGATACGCTTACTGCTTGGGGATATGGACTCCAAACTTCCTGGGGAGACCGGATTGGACTTTTCTGGGGAAGTTTTGATATGCTGAGGAAAGAATTCCTTTGAATATTGAGATACCGCCGGGGAACAATCTTTAGGCCAAGACCGCCGGGGATGCTTGTTAAGAAAATATATATGCTGCTGCTGGGGGAGGTATTGAGATTTACTGGAGGATACCCAACTTCTTTAAGTTTGATAATTTTGCTTGGAGAGGAATGTATTGTTTTGCTGAACCACTCTCTGGGGTTTTAAGGAATCTGGTTATGTTCTTTAGCTGAACCTACCTTGGTACCTTGGAGGATAGAACAGTTAGACTGCTCAGACAACTCTTTATTGCCCCTGTTTCTGATGTGGGAGAGGAAGACCTGTGAGGTGCTGATAGTTGTTGATGGACCAGCCTTCTTCTGGTAGGCAGGTGACAAGATGACAGGACATAGTCGTACGCTTTGATCCCTAACTTTTGCCTGGACCGCCCTTTCGGGTTTTCAGTCCACCGGGATACCCATTTTTGCCCAAGCCGCCTTTTCAGGTTTTCGACTTGCCGGGTGTACAGATTTTTTCATTTCATCCCTTCATTTTTCCCGAACCCTTTTGGTTCGCCGGGAAGCCCTTATTTTTGCCTACGTGTGTCAACCTAGCGGGTCTTTGATTTTGCGTAGTATTTTTCGACTATGTCCATGCTCTTAGAATGTAGGGAGGTGCCCCTGGCTGCTTGTGTTGCCACGTTATCAGAAGATGTTTGGTCATGCAAGATTTGTTGCTGGAATTCCCAAAATGATTCAGGAGGAGATTTGCCCCAGGCTGGTTGGCCTTTTGAGAGATTCTCCGAATCTTGATTAGATTGCCCCAGATGATAGACCATGATCATGCTGTGCCCCCTTGATTGGAGATACTCTTGTTCATTAGACTTTCGTCATGCGAATTTCTATGCTGTTCAAACAAAAAGTCATATGCAAACAAAGTTATGTCAAAAATGCAAAGCTTATGTCTGTCTCGAAGATTTTGAAAATGCATTCTTTTTTCATAAAACAAATGAATGTTTGTAAAATGTGATGTCAACTCATTCTTTATAGTAAGCCTTAAGGAGTCAGGATACCTTTCGTAACAGTATGCTTTCGAACTAACCCATGCTTCAGCTAGGACTTTTAAGGGTTATAACGTGGCCTGGTTCACGGTTTAAGAAACAAAGGATAAAGGCTCAAATTTTATTTGTACCCACCCTCTCTTCGTGATGTTCTCCACACCTAAACTCAGTTGATCATACATTAGACCTTGTTTGAGTCTCTGTGCTGACGTTCCAATGATGGTTCAGATATTGATGATTTATTCTGAATAGGCAGCCATTTCCTTTTTTGTTGAGGGTTTGTATGACCTCTTTTCCTTCCTTGATTTTGTTATCCCTTTCTTTTTGCCTGAACTGTTTCCTTTTTTGGAATTACAGTCAGCGGGATGCCCCAGTTTTGTAAGTCTCCTTCATGGGTTTTGACTTAATGGGTTTTTGTACTTTTTGAGATAATGACTGCCTTTCTTTATTGATTATTCGGAACCATCACTGTCTTTCTTCGTTTAGTAAGGACTTCTTTGGTGCCATTTGTTATGCACTTGGATCAACTGAGAGAACTACCCTGCTCCAGGTTATGATTAAGGGTTTTAAATTTCGAAAAGAAAAACTCCTACTTCTTTGGCTCAGATGGGTTGACGAGGGATTATCATCCTTATAACTCCAGTGTTTAGGATTTGAAACAATGCCTGTACCTCATCAGCGGGGTCTGTTCAAAAGCATACTGTAAAGATAGCGGTATCGTTTTCGTCATCCTCCCTCAAGAGGCTTAGAATTATTAATCGAGAGTTGACATCGGAAAAAATATGAAAATAATTTGCGTATAGTGAATACGAATATATTGTTTCAGAACAGACATATGCGATGCATTAATGAAATAACAATGTTTAACATGAGTAAATGTTTGAACAAAAAGAAAATTGCAACTTGAACATTCGAATGAACAAAAATTTCTCAATCCTAGCCATGTTTTGGCAAGGGAGCAGTGATCCCGTGGGGAGTCTTGGGTACTTTAAACTGAATCTCTCCAGCGTCGATCATGTCTTGGATCTTATTTTTCAAGCTCCAACAATCATCTGTAGTATGCCTCGGGCTGTCAGAGTGATAAGCGCAGCGGGCGTTGGGGTTATACTTTGAAGGTGTCCTGTTGGGATTCTTAGGAGGATCCTTTAGAGTTACCAAATTCAACCTCAGCAGTTGTTGTAAGGCTTGAGGCAGCAACACGTTGAGCTTGGTGAATTGCCTCCTCTCGCTCTTTCGTTGGTTGTGATGTTGAATTTGTGACATTGGAGCCATCTGAGGAGCTCTCCCCTTACCTCCTTGTCTCAAAGGTGGTTGCACGATGACTGGCTTTTTACCCTTAGACTTTTGCCCCAGTTGGTTGCCCTCAAGCAGTTGGTTGACGAGAAACCAGAGCTCATCTTGTCTTTGAGCTAACCCTTGAATGGTAGTCACCTGCCCCAGCATCTGGACCTTCAATGCATCCACCTCAGCTTGTAGGTGTTTCAGCCTTTCATCCTCAACACTGTTCCTGTCAAAGGTCTCCATGAGAAGTGTCCTTAGCTCTTCCTGCCCCTTGGATAGATCAGGAGGATTTTCCCGAACCTGGTCTCTTGAGCAAGAAGGCCCTGGTTGTCTGGTTGGGAAGCCATTGCTGAAATAAATAGCGGGAAAGGTAAGTAACCTGCAACAAGGGTACCTATTATGCGATGATATGTATGACATGCATGTAATGTTTTCAAGGACCTCGCGGGATAAACAAGAAAATTTGTTAGAACTTGGGTCCGGTAGCTTGATTGAAGGAAACCCATGTTGTTGAGAATTCTTCTTCAAGGGTCAAAGGCTCACCATATCCAGTGGGTCATAGCCCCTGACTTTAATCATCATGTCTGGTTTTGATTTCCAAACAACCCTGGCTAGGGGAACCTTCTTCAGGAGTCAAAGCTCACCATATCAAGTGGGTCATAGCCTCTAACAACTTTGGCTAGAGGAAAATAAATCCTCTTTGCCCCTTGCTAGATGTTTGATTCATCATGACCTGCATCACAAGCCCTTGAGATCCTTGAAATGGGTTAGGATGTATGCAATGGTATGATGTCATGATGCATGGGGTAATATGAATAAACCCTGTTATGAGCCCTTATTAAGGACTATAAACAGAAACCTGCAAGAAACTCAAGTAAAACCTGTCATGAGTCCCAGTTAAGGACTAAAAAACAAAACCTGCAAGAAACTCGGTAAACCCTGTTATGAGTCCTAATTAAGGACTGCAAACCAAAACCTGTAAGAAACTTAGTATACCCTGTTATGAGTCCCTATTAAGGACTATAAACAAAACCTGCAAGAAACTCAAGTGTCAGATAACAAGCATGCAAATAGTCAAGTACGAAGGCACACAAGTCACACAAGACAAACCCTTAAAGTTTAGGCCATCATGGGGTCTGGGTATTACCCTCTTGAAGTTGGTGGGCTCAACCTGTCCTATCAGAAGTAACCGGGTTCTAAGGGTCTCAATATCACGGGATTGCTTTCATTGTTCATCGTTTCGATTTAGCCACTGAACTGGCGATCGAAATATTCCAGGAAAGCAACCCTCAATTGAGTGTAGTATCGAGTATCAACCAACCTCGGACTGCACCAAAGTCAGTTATCTCACTACCCTAAAGAGGCCAAGATAGTTCAATTAAGGTTCCTAAGGTCTGTTGATGCTTCACGACACCACGCGGAGGCCCCGTACTCTCCTTGACTGAACTCAAGGGTTACCGGTACACACCAAAGTGCCACATCAACGTAGCAGACTGTTTCAACCATGTCGGTATACCCCGCACAGTTCCCTCACAGCCTTGTTGCTACTTTCTAAGAAGGTATCCCCAGATCCGGGTTAGGATCTATAGAACTCCCAAGACAGTCCCACAATTTAAAGCACACAAGGAAAGCAATTGAAAACACAGTGATCTTAGTCCTAAGGTACACCTCACTTTATAAAGATATCCCCAACAGAGTCGCCAGTTCTGTGATCGGTGGATCTGGAACTGACTGTTTAACGTTGGTTCGCGAAATGTCGCGGAAGCAAGAGTCGCCACCGTCTTTTATTTTCTCCAAATGGAAAGGACAAAAGCACAGAAAAATTCCTTAAAGAGATTGCTCTCGGTTCGGGAGGTAGGTTATAGAAAGGGAAGGTGTTAGCACCCTTTCTATCCATGGTTATCCATGGGCTCTTAGATACTTGCTCACTTGTGTTTTCAAAAATGGTTTGTTTGCTTTTCAACTGTGGGTTTTAAAAAGTTTCTTTGAAAAATTTCAGTTCGACTCGTACGTCAGAGTGTTTGAAAAAATTGCTTTGAAAGCTTTTGAAAATGTGTTGGTGTGAAAAGTATTTTTGTTTGAAATTAGAGAAAGTATCCTTGAGAACCTACCTACCCTAAGGAATTCGTCTGTGTAAAAGTCCTTTAAAGTAGTGCCATCCCACCATTGAGAGGTAGGTAGCACCACCGTTGGAGGTGTTCGGGTCAATTCGAGGTTAGGGACATGGTGATCACCAGAGCAATAGGAAGACACCTTAGAAGCTACCCTCATGCCAGGTTCCCGGATCATGAGGACTTACTAAGACATCCTCTACTCGACGATCACCTTTCGAGGCAAGGCAACAGTGAGGCGTACCCTAGGGGTGGTGTGTGCGATTCGTGTGTCGTTTTCATTTGTATTTGTCTTGTCATGTTAAAGTGTTCTACGCTTGATTTTATTTTAGTCATACATTCTTTCATGCTTTTTGTTAACAGTTTAAAAGATGCGGAAATTAAATCTAAAGCTATTACAACGGCGCGGGTCCACATCGCCAAAATTAAACCGGACCCGATTTGACAGAAAATAAATAAAGCAAATAAAAGTGCGAAAAGTAAATGTTACAACGCTTTGGGAGAGGTACATAATTATTTAAGCGAAATAAAATAAACATGCGAAATTAAAGAGAATTAAGAACATGGGCGTTGGACCCTTTTGCAAAAAATTAAAGTTAATGAGGAATTAAAATTAAAATTAAATGTTTTTGTTTTTTTGGTATTTTTATGTTTTTTAAGATTTTAAAAAAAGAAAAAAGAATTAATTGAAATTAACTAACCCTAATTCTAATGGTTTTTAAGTTTGTTATGAAAATATTAAAATATAACCTAAATTAAACCTAAATTAATTTATGTACAATTTAATTATGAAAATAAAATAAGTAATATTATTATTATGACAAAAAAGAAAAATTGAAAGGAATAAAATTTATTAAACCTAAATTCTATGTTTTTGGATTTTTAGTTATTAAAAAGAATTAAAATTAAAACTTATTTAATACTAAATTTATTTACATGCAATTATTTACAAGAAAAATAATTAAAATAAAGTATTTATTATATTTTTTGCCTTTTCTGTTTTTTATGATGTTTTTATATTTTGTAAAAAAGAAAATTAATTAATTTGATTAAAACAATAAAGCAAAAATAAAACAATAAATTGAAAAAAAAAAAAAATATAATGAAATTGCAAACCAGGGGGTTTCAGTCCCAATTGTGAGGTATAGGCCTTAGAATGCTGGCCCATTAAGCTTTGGTCCATTTGACCTTTTCAGTTTGTGTGCCAGCGCGTTGACCTGGGTCCACCATAGGTTTCAGTTCTCAGCCACTGATCTGGTTCCCTTGGACACCTGGACGTTGAATCTTGGCAGCGCATGGTATGCCCATATTATGGAACTGCACGTGAACACATGTTGAAAAATAATATTGAGAATAATACAGACCTGGGACTCGAACCCAGGTCTTGGACATTGCAACTCTCTTCGCTTGCCAACTGAACTGAATCACGCGTTTGTTATACAAATAAACAATAAATATAATAAAAGACAACAATACGTGAATAGATGAAAACGCGCGAAATTTCGAATTGGCCTATCCCCTCTTGCCACGACTCTGTCTTCTTCGTTTTCCTGAAAATAAAAACATGGGGCAACGGTTTTGGACGCGTTGCCTAAGGTTAGTTTCAAGAAAATAGCGACTAGCGCTATGGTGCCCATAAATTAATCGCGAATGGTGCTTCCTGTTCGTCCAAGCTTGCTGAGTCTAATGGTCATGGTTTTGAGGCTTAATTTTGCCTTATTGCAAAAGCCCTAATTTATCCTCCTGAAAACCCTAGAATAACAGTTATGGCATAATCTCATACAACACAGAAAAATGCAATTAAAGGTATGGATTAGCTTCAAAACTTCATAGTGAACACAAATCAACCATTAAATTTCACAAACAATGCATAGAATGGGATGTACGATTATGGAATTTTTGCTGTACAGTTTAAGTTCAAAATACCAATTCTTGGCGTTTGAGTGGAAGTTTGTGATTGGAATCTGATCAGGGTGACCTTGGCAAGCTATTGAAACAAGTTTTACACTTTGAATCCACCTCTAACACTGATTTCAGTTTTGCTTTTTATGGAGAAAATTTCAAGTTTCTAATGAGTTCTTTAGCGCAGCTTAGAGTGTATGGACATTAGGGTTGTGATCAGGCCTTTGTAGTGGATCAATTAGGTTAAGAAAACTCAATAAAATCTCTTTCATTCAATGGTTTTGCAAATTGATTTTCCAAGATCTTTCCATATCTTTTTCACATGTATTTTTGTGTCAATTAGCCTAAATCAAACCAAATCTTTCCATGTTGGGATGTGCACGAAATATTGAGACTGAAATGTGGACAAAAAGATTTGTTAAGGCAAGTTTGATATTTTTCATGTATTTAAATAATTTAAATGAATTAATATAAATAATAATTCAAATAAATAAATAAAAAATGAGAAAATACTTCCCTTTGGGCCAAGTGGTCGTGCACATGCTTGGAATGATGAATCATGGAAGAAAAATGGGCCCATTAGCATTTTTAGGTCATTTGAATCAATGTTGACTTTTCAAAATATCCAAAAATTTCCCAACTTCCACAAGGCATAACTTGCTCAATTTTTAAGCTTTTCTCATGTTCTTGGACATGGAGTATGAAGATGAATTGTAGGAAATGTCTTTCTCTTCAAAATGAGCTTTGGATGGGATTTTTCTGATAATCCATGTGAAAGTTATGCCCTGGTCAATTTCAGTTGACTTTTTCAGCTGTCCAAATATAGTAACTTTTGCATCTTTGATGATTTCTGAGCCAAATTTTGAGAATCATGATCAAGCATTGATCAAATGATATTTGTGGCTTCAAAATGATATGTTGACCAAAAATTTGAACTTTTGACTGCCAAATGACCATTTTGCCCCTACAGTTGACTGTAGTGCAATTAGGGTTTTTGACTGTGCAATTTTGAGCTGAATGCCTTGAAACTTGATATGAAGATGCTTGACCACATTTGTAGGCATGTAAGACTTGATTGGGCCTTTGAAAACTTCCTTTTCTTGATCAGTACACAAACCCTAGTTTTGGCTGTATAGGAGACCTTTGCACTGTGCAACCCTTGGGGAATTTTGTAGCTCGACTTGGCAATTTCCTGGAGAATATGGGAGGGCAAATTTTGGGGTGCAACAGTAGGCACTTGCTCAAATCAAACTTTTCACACTTAGACATTTCAAAACAATTTTCAAAACAACTTCGTCACACCCTTGAGGACTGATACAAGGGTTATCACGAAGTTAAAACTTTTTTTAAAACAAAGCATATTCACAAGAAATTTTAAAGATGAGCAAGTACCTAAGAGCCCATGGAAAACCATGGATAGAAAGGGTGCTAACACCTTCCCTTTCTATAATCTACCCCCCGTACTCAAAATCTCAAAAAGGATTTTTTTTGTACTTTTTTCCTTTCCGATTGGATAAAATAAAAGTCGATGGAGACTCTTGCTTACCGCGACATTTTGCGAACATAAAATGCAAAACGTAAACCAGCATTTCAAAACAGTCGGTTCTGCCACCGTATCACAGAACTGGCGACTCTGCTGGGGACGGATAAGTGAGGTATACCTTAGGATCTAGTTCATCATAATTGCTTCTCTTGATTGTTTTGTTTGCTTTACTTTTAAGGGTTTTGTTTGGGAGTTACTATAGATCCTAACTCGGATATGGGGACACCTTTTAGGTAAGTAGCAATAGACTGTGAGGGAACTGTACGTCGTAGACCGATACGGTTGAAGCAGTAGCTATGTTGATGTGGCACATTGGTTGGTACCGGTATCCCTTGTGGAGAAACGAGGAGAATACGGGGCCACTGCGTGGTATCGTTAAGCATCAATTGACCTTAGAACCTTTAATCGACAAACTTGGCCATTAGAAAGTAGTGAGATAGTCGGCCTCGGTGTAAAGCTGAGAACTGGTTGATACTCGATGCTACACTCATTGAGACCATACTCTCGAGCAAGCCTTAAACTTAAGGGCTTTGTGTGACTTGTTTGTCTTTGCCATGCCTGTTATCTACTATACCTGTTGTTTTTTTATCATGACATCATGCATCATAACATAGCATACATGCTTCATTACACTAACCATTTCAAAGACCAAGGGAATTTATCTTTGTTCTGTTTTGCAGATTATGGCTTCTGTGCGCAGAAATACCATCCGAGTTAACTTTGTGCAAATACCTGCTCAACTTAAAGAGTTAGCCTCAAGAGTTTCTGAGGCTTCTATATTCATTAAGAGACATGGTCAGCTTCCCAGCCTGGTCACTTCAAATCTTAATGAGCAGATGATGAGTGTACTTTTCCAGTTCTTCGATCCTGTGCATCATTTCCTCACCTTTCCAGATTACCAACTGGTTCCCACCTTGGAAGAGTTCTCTCACCTATTGGGCATATCCATCCTTGAACAGGTACCCTTCACAGGTATGGAAGAAGTTCCTACACCAGAATACATTGCCTCAGCTCTGCATTTGAAACGGGTTGATATAGTAACCAATTGGGAAACACAAAGAGGGGTTGAAGGTTTTCTAGCCAAATTTCTGATAGACCAGGCTCAGCTATTCTGGGATAATTTGGATTTTCAGGCTTTCGAAAGATATCTTGGCTCTCCTTATCTATGGGTTGGTTCTCTTCCCGAATCCAGATTCCTTTATAGATGTGAATGCTGTCAAGATTTTCCTTTCTCGCAATCCTGTGCCTACCCTGCTGGGTGATATCTTGCATGCCCTCTATACTCGTACCATGCGAAGAAGAGGGACTCTTATGTGTTGCATGCCGCTACTATCGAGGTGGTTTATTTCGCACCTCCCTAAGTCTGTGTTGAAGAACGAAGAAGGTTTGGGTTGGTCCTACAGGATAATGTCACTTGCCCATACAAATATTCTTTGGAGTTCCCGGGTTATGGAAGACACTGCTGTTATTGATCGTTGTGGGGGATATCCTAATGTCCCGTTGCTTGGAATCAGAGGGGGGTATAACCTACAATCCTTGTCTAGCTTTACGGCATTTTGGTCGTGCTCGAAGAGATGGTCCCCATGAGATACTTCTTGAGGACATTGTATTTGACTACAAGGAGGACGTTAAGGAGCATCGCCGAAGGTTTATACGAGCTTGGGGCATGGTGAACAGATCTGAACCCCTAGAGCTGGGACCAAGGACTTCCCTTCCTATGCAGCCTTACCTCCAATGGGTTCGAGCTCATGCCCAGAAGCTTGGGATGCCCTATGAAGCCGTATTTCCAGTGATTATAGAGCCAACCAATGAAGAGGGCATTCCTTACATGATTCTCTATCCTTACATGCCCACTGATCCTGGGGAATTGCAGAGGTCTTGGATTCAGCTAAAAAATGAGAGGGATACTTACCGGGAAAAGTACCACGAGCAAGAAATGATGATTTTGAAGCTCACCAGGCAGCTCGAGGAGGAAAGGGTGATCAATGACTACATCGGTACAAAGAGGAAGTGTCCATGGGACTTTTGATTTTGCTTTTTCTAGTTTTTAGATTTTTTTCTATTCACTTCTTTGTAATGCCTTAAAGGCATTGTTGAACCTTTCAAAGTTTAAAGCTAATAAAGTTTGGTTTATTTTCTGGTTTGCAAATTTAAATCTCCCAAAATCTTTGAAAACATTACATGCATCCCATTATGATGCACATCATTACAGGTACTGCTATAGGTTTCTCATCTTCTTCGCTGTTTATTTCAGCAGAAGTGTCTTTCGTTCAAGCTATCAAAGATCTTCAGGCGCAGAACGCCCAATTCCACCAAATGTTCTTAAGACTGGCTAAAGGGAAAGAGGACCTGAAGACCCTTATTCTGAAAGAGAAGAAGAAGAAGAAGGTCGGTATTCTGAACATGGGTAGAAGATTCGGAGAAAGGATAAGACAATCAACTAATCTGACCTCCTCATCCAAGGATGGGGAGAACCAAGAAAAGACAAAGGACCCTAGTCCAGCTGTTTCTGATAACGATATGGAGTACAACGATGAGCAATATCCTCCTGCTGAGGATAGGTACAAGCAGATAGAAGACCGTCTGAGTGCTATGGAGATTCAGAAGATCCCTGGTTTGAATTTTGGAGAACTGGGACTAGTATCGGGAGTGGTGATCCCTCATAAGTTCAAAGCTCCGGTTTTTGCTAAATACGATGGAGTATCCTATCCAAAACTCCATCTCCTCTCCTACGTAAGAAAAATCCAACCCCACACTGCTGATAGAAATTTGTGGGTACACTTCTTTCAAGATAGTTTGTCAGGGACTCAGCTTGAATGGTTTTATCAGTTGGAAGGAGCCAGTGTCCAAAACTGAGAAGACCTTGTTGCTGCTTTTTACAGGCAATATCAGTATAACGCTGACCTTGCTCCCACTCGTACTCAGCTCCAGGGTATGTCTATGGGTGCAAGTGAAGGTTTTAAGGACTATGCTCAAAAGTGGAGTGACTTAGCTGGAAGAGTCCAATCCTCTTTGTCTGATAGGGAGTTGGTCGACATGTTTCCAGGGACGCTATCTGGTCCATTTTTCAATCACTTGATCAGTAGTTCGTCATTTGGGTTTACTGACTTGATTTTGACTGGAGAGAGAGTGGAAGCTAGTATCCGAAGTGGTAAAATACAGAAGGATGCTTCATCAAGTGCAGCGAAGAAGCCTTTCACCGGTAAGAAAGAAGCTAGTGCAGTCTATGGCCTGAGGGGCCAAAGCAGACCTGAACACTATCAAGCGGTAAATGCTGTAATGATATCGAGACCCGCGGTTGCTCCACAATGCAATAATCAGCAAAGGGTAGAAAGACCACAATGACAGTTTACCCGCATCAATATGACTTTGGCTAAAGTTCTGCCTCATCTGTTAAAGTCCAACTTGGCAACCTTGAAAGAGGCTCCCAAGAATCCAAAAACTGCATCTCCCAGATACAATCCCAACGCGCGATGCGCCTACCATTCAGAGAGTCCTGGTCACGATACAAACAATTTCTTGGCTCTGAGGAATAAAGTGAAAGATTTGCTGGAGGCTAAAGAGATTGAGTTTGATGCTCCGGAAAAGCCAAACGTTATAATTGCTCCTATGCCCAAACATGGTCGTGGAGTCAATGATGTGGACACCGATTCATTTTTTACCTATGTGGAAGAAATTTATACTCCTTTGATGACGGTTAAAAAGAATTTGTTGTCGGCCGGTTTATTTCCGGGCTTTGGTGAAGGTTGCCACATGTGTACCATTCTGCCTTCCGGTTGTTGCTTATTGAAGTCGGGTGTTCAGCGCCTGATGGATAATAAGGAAATTTTGTTTGAGAAGACTATGATTCCGTTTGAAGATGTTGCCATTATCACCATTTCCGCCAACCCTTCCAAGGTTTCCTCGAGAAAACCTGTTAGGGTTACACCCATTCTAAGAATTGCTCCGTTAATAAACACCGCTCCGGGTCCCATACCATATACCTCAGATAAGACTATCCCACAACATTACGGTGCTGATGTATATTACCATGGTGTCAAACAAGATCTGAGGACTGAAGAAGCCGATATGGATATCAATAATATTGTTGGGACAAGCAAGGTCACCATAAGTGGAAGACTCTTTTCTCCTGAGATTTCCCCTCCGACTATCCACAAACCTGTTGTCATTCCGTCTGCTGGTACATCAACTAATGTCCCAGTTCCCACTCCAGTCATCACCCCTGACGCCGAGCCATTTGGGACTTGGGGCAAAGAAATCGTAGGTGAGCCTGCCCGGACGGAGGCACCGAAGAAGATCATTGTAGAAACCTCGAAACAAGAGATAGAGGAAATACTAAATATTATCAAGAAGAGCGACTACAACATAGTCGAGTAGCTGGGGCAGACCCCGTCAAAGATCTCCATGTTGTCCTTGTTGTTGTGTTCCGAAGCCCATGAAAAGGCTTTAATTGCATTCCTCAAGATCGTGCATGTGCCGCAGGAAACTTCTGCAGATCAGTTCAAAGATTGTGTGGCTAGCCTAATTGCTGACAATGGGTTAGGATTTTCATATGCAGATTTGACTGCTAAGGGGAGAAATCATAACGATGCTCTACATGTCTCGATCGAGTGAAGAGGCACCACTATGGCCCATGTGCTAGTAGATACTGAGTCCTCACTGTCTGTTCTACCAAAGAAAGCGCTAGACTGTCTGGATTGTGAAGGTTTGATTCTAAAGCCGAGTAATATTGTGGTAAGGGCTTTTGATGGGTCAAAAAGAATGGTGCACGGGGAGGTGGACATCCCTGTCAAGGTGGGTTCTCAGACCTTTGGATCCACCTTCTACGTAATAGATATCAGGCCATCATATTCTTGCTTGCTGGGTCGTCCTTGGATTCATATGGCTGGGTGTGATACAGTGGCCAGAACCGGGACGTGTTTCCCTATTTTTTAAGGAATTGCTAGTTCGCGTTTTGCGTTTGTGTTTGCAAAATGTCGCGGTAAGCAAGAGTCGGCACCGACTTTTATTTCATCCAATCAGAAAGGAAAAAAGTACAGAAAAAAAATCCTTTTTCGAGATGTTTATGAGTACGGGGGTTAGATTATAGAAAGGGAAGGTATTATCACCCTTTCCATCCGTAGTTATTTACGGGATCTTAGGTACTTGCTTATTATTTTCAAAATTGTTTTCTTTGTGTTTGTGTGCTTTGAAAAGTTTTTGTTTTGACTTCGATTTAACTCTTGCTTCTGTCTTCAAAAGTGTAATGAAGTGTTTTTGAAAACTTTGTTTATAAAGGAGTGTAAGTGTGAAAAATTTGTTTGTTTGGATTGAGCAAGTACTTTAGAGCTAATCTACCTACTCGAAAAAAAAATTGTTCTATGTTCGTTTCCTTTAGACAACGCTATCCCACTATTAATGAGTAGGTAGCATCGTTGTTGGATTTTTGAGGGTCAATTCGAAAGGGACGTATGGTCACTAAATCAATGTTAGGACATCTTAGTAGTAACCCTATTGTCTTAGATCAATTATTCGAGGCAACAGTATCCAAGGTAACAATTCTGAGGCAACCATTCCGAGGCAACTTTTCCGAATCGGGACTTTGGTCTTTGTTTAGACAAGAGGACGACCACTAAAGCATCCTATACTCAATGACCGTTTACCGAAGGCAACCAAGTGGGAGTGTACCCTAGGAGTGCGCATGTGCGAATGATTCAATTTCAGTATATTTATCTTTGCACATTTAGGGTGATCTAACTTTTTTAAAATTAATCATACATTCTTGTCATGCATCCCTATATCATACATCATTTTAATAATTGCGGAATTTAAAATGGGGAAATTAAACTACGCTATTATAAGGCTTCAGGTATTTACATAGCCAAAACCAAACTCTTTGAAAAATAAAGCGATTAAAATAAATAAACGTCCTAATTAACTATTACAAATTGTAGGCAGTTACATCAATATGATAAAAATAATAATAAAGCGCGCGATGAAAATTAGATCGACGAGAAATTAGGGTTTTGACCCTTCTAACTTAATTAAAAGAAGATTTTTTTTTTTGTTTTTGTTTTTAATAAAAGAAATAAGTTTTCTAAATTAAATATGCAATTAATTAGTTAATTAAATTAATTAATAAAAATAATTACATGACCTAATTTTGGTTTTTTTGGTTATTTTAGGAAAAAATAAAATATAATTAATTTAGTAATAAAACCTATTTATTCTAATTATTTTTAATTATGTACAAAAAGAAATTAAAGTTATCTAAATTAATCAAACCTAATTAAATTAATTAATTTATTGATATAAAAATATACCTAAATCTAATTGGTGATAAATAACATTTTTGGTGATTTTTTGATAAAAATAAAATAATTGATTGGTTAGTAAATAAATAAATAAAATTAAATGAAATAAATATAAAAAAGAGAAAAGAATAGGAAATGGGCCTGAAAAGTATTTTGGAGGGGTGCAAATAGCCAGATCTGAGCCCAAAATGATGAGGTCCACGTTGACCACCTGGATCCTGTGTGATTGCTTTGACCTTGCCTTTGGTGTTCCTCCCATCACGACCCTTGGATCTGGCCTTCATGACACTTGGCGCTTTGGATTATGATAGACCATGGTGGTCGCTGGCCTCATGTATACGCTGGATCCTGAAAAAGAAAATATCATAGAGAAATATGGGGGCATGGGATTCGAACCCAAGTCCTGAAACAATATCCACGCCTTCGCTACCACTGCACCATTCGTTCTTATTTGTACATATGATGAACAATAATAATAATATATAAAACAAATGGAATAATAAAATATTCAACGCGAAATTCAAATGGCCAAATCAGATGAAGCCACGTCTTCGTCTCCCTCCTTGCACCGTTGCTAAAGGTTTGGGAACCTATACCTACAGACAACGTCCGTCGCTACAGACCTATGCATTCTCAAAATCAAATACAAGTGATATAAATGACCACCAAGACCATGAATGGACTCGTCTGGTTTTGCTGAGCACAGTGGTGGCCCTTTCATGGCCTAATTTTGTCTGGATTCAAAAACCCCAAAGCGAGCTATGAAACCCTAACAATGGCATATTCTAATACAGGCTATATGAATGAAACTAAACAACACAGAAAGCTTGTATATGTTCTATGGATCAACAATATGTGATTAATTCATGCTAACAATGCCTAAATCATGCTAACCAATTTCAAAAATTCAAGGATATCGTGATAGACTTACAGTGAGATTTAAGACCTGGAAACGCTTGGTTTCAATTGCTTTAGCTTGTTGACACTCCCAGGAATCGATTGGGATAGGAAAAGAGTCTTGTATTGGCCTCTAAGTACAAATTCGATTCACCACTTTTTCTTGATTTTTTCAGTTTTGATTCTTGCTCATGCGCCTGTTTCTAACCTCTCTTTTAGGTCTGCTCGCCCTCTATATGTATCAAGGAAGGGATTAGGGTTGATAACTGATATCAATCTTCCTCCATCAATGAATTGGTTTCTTGATTTGATTCACTTTGAAAACTTTCCAAAATTGGCCTATTTCATTCTTTTTGTACACACCATGCCTTGATACAAATTTGAATACTTGGTAGCTATAATTGAAACCTGAAACAAGCACAAAATCTTGTGTTTTCAATGTTTTGGATTTTATATGATTTGTTTTGATTTAAATTGAATTAATTCAAATAAAAATAAAAATAAATAATAAAAACATGATAAGGACAAGTGGCAAGGGCTAGATCTCGTGGAATATGTTTCCAACTCAAAATAAGTGAAAAAGATTGGGCCCATTTGGCAAAATTTGACGTTTTGGGCATAGTTGACTTTTGGCAATTTTGCAAAAAGGGTCAACTTCACTAATGCATAACTTCCTCAATTTTTGACTCTTTGGAGGTGTTCTTGGACGTTTTAGAAAGCTTGAGATGTCGTCTAATCAAACCTTTTGGTCTCATCTCAATTTGATATTCCATACTCATGTATGAAGCTTTGACAAAAAAGGTGTTTTTGTTGACTTTTCAAAATGACTTATTATGTCCAAATTCATAACTTCTTGTGAGTGCATATTTTGAACTTGGGAGCTGAAGATTTATTGTAGGGAATTGCATCCTCTTCAAAATGAGCTTTGGATGGGTCATTTCTCATAAAGTATGAGAAAGTTATGCTTGGTCAAAGTTGAGTTGACTTTTCCTACAAAATCCTAATTTAGCAACTTTTGAGTCTTGATGAATTATGAGCAATCCTTGATAAATCATGATCAACCCTTGATAAAATGATGAAATATACTTCAAAATGAGGATGTTAACCAAAAATCTTGAAGTTTGACTGTATGTGGGCAACATTTAACTTTTGCCCTAGCATAGTCGATTTTTGGGCCTTTGAGCAATTGACTGAGCAAATTTCCTCTGTAGGGATTGAAACTTGACATGGATGATCTTGAGAACATATTAGGACAATGTTGAGCATTTTGGGTCCCCTGGACTCAAGTATCTTGATGCAACATGAAACCCTAATTTGAGGTAGACTGCCTTAGGAGAGAGCTTGTATGGCCAACCCTTGGACTATCTTGAGCAACTTGAGTATCATTCTTGAAATATTTTGTGAAATATGGGAGGGAAAATTTTGGGGTACAACAGCTGCCCCCGTTCAATTTTCTTAAACCTGAGGATGTAGATTGGCTTTCGTGCCTTTCGTGATCCGAAGGTGGAAGATGATTGAACACTAAAGTGCCCAAAAATTTGCACTTGCATGGAGTGGTGTTCGTCTTGCGATATCGGGAATGGGCTTATAGATGCCATTTGGAAATTGCTGACGAGGGGATGGGCTTAAATATGCCATCTGAAATAGTGTCGATCGCATAAGAGATTCTTTAGCGAGAGCTTGTATACTTGCCGTTGAGGAAGATTCCACTGGGGAATGCTGATCTCTATTGAGAGAAGTAGAATTTTAGGAGCTTCGGTCGTCTGTTATTCTGCTGGTGAGTGCTGATCTATGTCTTGAGATAAGTAGAATTTTAGGAGCTTCAGTCATCCGTTATTCTGCTGGTGAGTGCTGATCTCTGTCTTGAGAGAAATAGAATTTTAGGAGCTTCGGTCGTTCGTTATTCTGCTGAGGAATAATCTCTATTGAATTTTAGGAACTTTGGTCATCCGTATTCGACTGAGGAATCATCTCTGTTGAATTTTAGGAACTTTGGTCGTCCGTATTCTGCTGAGGAATCATCTCAATTTGAATTTTAGGAACTTCGGTCGTTCGTATTCTACTGAGGAATCATCTCAATTTGAATTTTAGGAACTTCGGTCGTCTGTATTCTGCTGAGGAATCATCTCAATTTGATTTTTAGGAACTTCGGTTGTCCGTAATCTGCTGAGGAATCATCTCAATTTGAATTTTAGGAACTTCGGTCGTCCGTATTCTTCTGAGAAAACATCTCAATTTGAATTTTAGGAACTCCGGTCGTCCGTATTCGACTGAGGAATCATCTCTGTTGAATTTTATGAGCTTTGGTCGTTCGTATTCTTCTGAGGAAACATCTCAATTTGAATTTTAGGAACTTCGGTCGTCCGTATTCGACTGAGGAATCATCTCTGTTGAATTTTAGGAGCTTCGATCGTCCGTATTCTACTGAGGAATCATATCTGTTGAATTTTAGGAAATTCGATCATCCGTATTCGATTGAGGAATCATCTCTGTTGAATTTTAGGAGCTTCGGTCGTCGGTATTCTACTGAGGAATCATCTCTGTTGAATTTTAGGAACTTCGGTCGTCCGTATTCGACTGAGGAATCATCTCTGTTGAATTTTAGGAACTTCGGTCGTCCGTATTCGACTGAGGAATCATCTCTATTGAAGAGGAAAGTTGAATTTTAGGAGCTTCGGTCGTCCGTCTTCAACTGGGGATTAGACTGTTATCCAGTCGTACCCGGGCTTTAGAGCTTGAATTTTGTGAGAATTCGATTGTATCTTTCCTGAAAGGTAAAGGTTAGCTGTATGTAATGCATGATATGTATCAAGCAATGATGTTCTCAAAATAAATGAGATTGTGTTTATATGAGGCGTATATGTGTGATACGGTGGGAGAACTGACTTGGGTTTTGCGTTTTTTTCCGCAAATGTTTCGGTTTAGCAAGAGTCGCCACCGACTTTTTATTTTATCCTAAGGAAAGGTTAAAAAGCACAGGAAAAACCTTTGAGATATTTTCTTGGGTTCGGGGAGTAGATTATAGAAAGGGAAGGTATTAGCACCCTTTCTATCCATGGTTATCCATGGGCTCTTAGTTACTTGCTTAGATCACTTGTCTTGCATTTTCAATTGTTTGAAATGGTGCTTTCAATTGTTTGAAATGGTGCTTTGTGTGTGTTTTGAAAGATATTTTGAAAAGAGGCCATTTGTTGTGGCAACCTTTGTAATGATCCATGTTTGAATGTATACAAAGGTGTATTTGTCTTTTTGAAAAGTTTTCAATGTTTTGAAAGTTATTTTAAAAGTTTGTGTTGTGGAGTGAGTTTTGAAAAATGGCAAGGATTTGTTTTGCAAGTTGGTCAAGTAACCAAGAGCTATCTATCCTAAATTTCTCAAAGATCTTTCCTATGTTTTAACCCTTTTAACAGTATTGTTCCACCATTGTATTTGGTGGACAATCTTATGTTAGGATGTTAACGGGACGGGCGCGGGTCATCGTTTAGACCATGAATGCAATAGTGCCAAGTGTCTTTGGCAATTTTTCCTTCAAGGGACTTGATCATTTTTTAGGCAACTTGAGAAAGCGTCATCGAGGGACTATGATCATTTGATTTGTTTTTGTTTTGCCAAAGACACTCAACATGCAACATGGCCCATTTTTGAAGGCAACAAGTGGAGTAATCCTAGGGGTGCAAGTGTGTATGGTGTTGTCCATTTTCATGCACTTTTGTCTTTGTATTAGTCAAGCTATTTGTTATTTGATTTGCATACAAACCCTAGGTCTATCATGGCATAATTTGAAAGCTTTTAAATGCGGAAATTTAAAGTCCTAAATTATTACAACAATGATTATGGGGGTGGGGGTACAAGTTTGAATTTGGGGATATTTGACAAGAAATTAAATTCTAAACTATTACATCCATATCGAATATACAAATATTTAATTGTACAATATAAAGTAAATACAATAAATATGCAAAATGTATTATGCACAAAAATGATTTTTTGTATGTGAAAGTATTTTTTCATGTGAAATATAAACAAAAATAAAAAAGTCAAATTTGAATATTTTTGTCATTTAGGGCAAAACCCTAGTTTTTGAATAAAATGGTATTTATTTATTGATTATGTACAATATTTGTTAATTAATTTATACAAAAATAAAAAAAAAAGTATATTGTAAAAAAAAAGTATTTTTTAGTGTCATATATTAATAAAAATAAAAATGTATTATTTTCATATTTTTATCCTAAATATTCTAATAAATATACAAGTATTTATATTATATATTTAAATATACTAAATATATACAAAAATAAAATATTAATTATTTACAAAAAAATGTATATTTTAGAAAATGTTTTCAAAATATAAATAAAAAATAATGACTGAAAATAAATATATTTTTGTATTATTTTCTAGTGTTTTAAATAAAAAGGTATTATATTTATTTACATTTATATGCTAAATAAAACAAATAAATGCCAAATAAATGCAAAAAAGGGTGGAAAAATATTTTTAGTGTTTTTTCATGTTTGAATAAAAATATAAAATCAGAATCAAAAAGAAAAAAAAATGATCAATATATCACACAATGGGCCAAGGGGGTGTAAATGGAAAAAAGGGGTTTGAACAACAAGTTGACTCAGGCCCAGCCCAAGTCAACTTTGTCTTCAACCTCCAGCAACCTGTTTGAAACAAAACGCGTGCTTCTTCTTGTCCAACACCAATCCTGATTCCTTGACTTTTAACAAAAACTCATAACACAAACAATGTAGAGCATCAAGAGACGAATTCATACATATAAAACACTTGACTTAACTCTAAGAAACGAAGGAGAATTTCTTCATCCCCAATTTATGACCTAATTTTTCTTCAATGTTCATGGCCAAAATTCTCACAGCATACTCAATATAAATGAAAAGTAAATATATGAATGGCTTCAGGGCTATGAGGAGAACATGTTTCATTCACAAACCTAAGCCTAACTCTTCCTATATTGAGAGATAGAAGTTCATGTTTTTACTTGTTTCAGCTTGAATCGTGTACAACAATGGAGGTATCTTCAATGGAGTTTGAGCTTTGGTACAGCTTGCCTGAAGTCCAAGGATGCTTCTCCAACACCTGGCTTGCTTTGAATCACTATGAATCGTGCTATGGAAGTTCACCTGCAAAACTGAAAAAAAGAAAATGGCAACAGGGGTTAAGGATGTTACAGTTTGTATTTAGGGCTTAGGATAGTTCTAATGGATGGTAGGGAATGTGTTTGAACAAGCTTTGGCCAAAACGCACGAGCAAACTGAGCTGTGCAACTCAATCTGCAGGGATGCCCTATTTCTTGCAGAAAAATGGTGTTGTGGTGAATGAGGGGGTATTGAGGATGAAGGAATCGTGTTTTAGGTCAGTTAGTGTGTATGAAAGATGTTCACAAGGTTTTTGTTTGACTGTGTTGACAGGAAGTGAGAGTTGGATCATTTTTGCAAGCTTTCTTCCAATGTAAGCAAAGAGATGTCAACTTGTGATATAGGCCTGTACCAAGTTCTCAAGCATGATGCATACTTTGTTCTTGATCAGTGGGATTTGCCTACCAACTCTTGCCTCAAAGATTTGGCTTATACTTCTTGGATTTTGAATTTGACATAAAGCACTACTTTTCAAAAATGGCAAATGTGCTTTTTCTATTTAAGGGATAATCTTGCATGTAATGACCAAATGCACAAAAAAATGCTTGAACACAATGGTTAGGCATTTAATTATGGAGTGAAAACTTGGTTAAGAGGCCTGCAAGCAAGTACCAAGCATGCTGATTTGAAAATGGAACTTGTATGAACATGCATTTGGTTATGAACAAAAGTGAATTTTGCCCAACTTTGCAAATTCGATTCTCCCTAAACACAAGGGTGTTTGAGAAGTTCTTGGACAATTTGGAAATCTTGGAATGTGTACTACAATCCATCTTTGTAATGCAAATTGAAACTCCAAGTGGAAGCATGTGAAAAATGGCCAGGAAGTTGGACAAAAATCCTGCCTAGAATAGGTCAAAATTTTTCTAAGTTAAAAATGTTTTGCACCCTTGTTCCAAAAATCATAACTTGAGCTACAAGCTTCCTTTGGGAAAACTCTGTGAATCAAAGTTGTAGATTTTGCAATGGACTACAACTTTCATGTTTTGAGTTTTGTTTTAATCCATTTGTATCTTGACGAAAAAAAGGGACAAAGTTAGGAAAAAATAAGGAAGTTTCATAACAGAAAAATTCTAAGTTATGAAATTTTCTCATTTTAAACCCTAATTTGCAAATTTGGATTTCTTGATGAACAAGTTTCATAATTTGACATGTCTTGATGAAAAATGAATCTTGGCACTTGATTTTGACCAAAAAGTCAAAGTTTGACTTTTCAGTATACAGTCAAATTTTGATCATTTAACTGAAAAATTCATCTGTCAATCCTGTGCATTTGAGATCTTTTGAACTTGTTGTATGGGTCAAGACAATTCCATTAAGTTCTTGAGTCCATATGTGAGCTTGGTTTGCCATTAGTTAGGTCAAACAGTCAAAAATTGCCTTTGTGCGGTCAAAACCCTAAAAATGACCATTTTGCCCTTTTGATGAGCTGATCAAATTTCTTGTGGAATTGTGATCCAAACTTGATCAAATGGTTCATATGAGTTCAATATGTTTATGTGGGTCAAATTTCATGAGGTTTGACTGTCAATTGGCCACAGTTGACTTTTTCTCCAATACAGCTGATTTCTAGGTCAACTGTCCAATTGACTGGGCAAAGATTGGAATCAAGACTTGAAACTTGATATGGATAAACTTGTGAGTCCAACATGAAGCATGAAAGTCACGTTGGGCATTTTAGGTCAAAACATCCCTGTGCAAACTCAAACCCTAATTTGGGTCAACAATGCAAGGAGGGGCCTTGAGCAGAGCAAACCCTAACTTGATCTTGAGCTCCAAGAGTCTTATGATGAGAAAATGTTGATGAAATGAGAGGGAAAATTTTGGAGTACAACAGTTTCCCCTGTTCAATCTTCTTGCACCTGAAGAGTTAGATTGGCAAGTTTGCCTTTCGCGTCTCGAGGGTAAAAGGAGATTGGACACTAGACTGCCCGTAAATTTGCACTCGTCGAAACATGGATGCGGGAATGGGCTTAAAGATGCCATTTGGAGATGGGCTTAAAGATGCCATCTGGAGATGTGACAGAATCTCGTAGGGGGATGGGCTTAAAGATGCCATCTGGAATGTTTGTTGAACTGTAATGTGATAGATCAGAAAAATGAGGATCAAAACGGTATCCGTGTCTGGAATGCATTTGAACTGTATCTGTAGACTGAGTTTGTATGAGCAAAAGAATGGCCTCCGTGTCTAGGGCGTATCTGAGCTGTAACTGTGTTTGAATGTAGAATGAATATCAGAATGACTTTCGTGTCTGGAGGTTATCTGTATTGTATCTGGGTAACAGAGGAATATCTGTATATGGAGCAATTGCGTGCTGGGGACAAATTCTGAATGAGTGACAGAATGGCAACCGTGTCTGGAGCGTATCTGGACTGTATCTGAAGTTGAGATTTGTATGAGTAGCAAAATGACTTCCGTGTCTAGAGTGTATCTGAAACTGTAACTAGGATTGAGATCCGTATGAGTAATAGAATGACTTCCGTGTCTGGAGTGTATCTGAAACTGTAACTGGGATTGAGATCCGTATGAGTAATAGAATGACTTCCGTGTCTGGAGTGTATCTGAAACTGTAACTGGGATCTAAATAAATGACAGAATGACTTCAGTGGCGAATGCACTGGGGAGAATCAAACTGCTATTGTAAGGGTCAGAATGGTATATGTGCTTGGAATGCATTGAACCTTGAGGTGGATAAATGAATCTGAATGAGAGATAGAATGGTTGTCGTGTCTGGAGCGTATCTAGTCTGTATCTGATTGTTGTAGTCTGAATGAGTAGTAGAATGACCGCCGTGTCTGGGGTGTATCTGTACTATATCTGACTTGAAATTCTGAATGAGTAATAGAATGACCGCCGTGTCTGGGGTGTATCCATACTGTATCTGAATAATTGTTAATGATAGCCTTTTAATCTTATCCTAAAAAGGATGAAATGTTAGCTAAAACACAAAGTTATGTTGCATGATACGTATGATGCAATATATATGTTATATCAATGTTTATGATATATGAATGTAATGAATGCGCATGTAAGCTGATGAGTTGTCTTGCTGAGGATAGATGAATCCTGGATAGCCGGAGATGAGAGACTCTTGACTGTTGCCGGGGAAAGTGAATCATTGACTGCTGCAGGGGATTACAAGAATTTCTGAGTGCTAAAGCTGAGATATCCTTTGTTACTGCTGACTGCTCGGGGAACAAGATCTTCAATTGTTGAGGGATCTTAGGACCACTGCTAGGGATTGGAACTCCTTGGTGACTTGTAGGGAATGAGAATTCTGATGATATCGACTGGGGAGTCTAGAACCTGGTAGGCTTAAGCTGGAGAAGTAAAATTGAGAATCTTCAATCTGACGGGAAGTATCTTTGTGGGGAGAAGGTTCACTAGTCTGGTTCCGCTGGGGATTGATAGTTGGAAGTGTTAGCTCCGTTGGAGATTGGTAGTTTTGACTTCAACTGGGGATAGGATTTTCAGATTTTTAAGGCTCCACTGGGGATACTAAAACTTAACTCTGAGGGGAATTAAGTTCTAGAAGGCTCTCCGGCTGGGGAAATCAACTTTAAGAAAGCTTTTGTTCTGCTGAAGATCCTGAAGTTTAACTCTGTTTGGGGAATTAAGCTCTGGATTCGAACCTTGTTGAGGAATTTGGAGTTTAGAACCGCTGGGGATTCCTTCTGAAAGGGCATCAAGATATCTATTTGTACCTTCAACCTATCAGTAATCATCTTTTCTTGGTTTGTAAGAAAATGATTATGTTCAAATGCATATGCCTATTTAACAAAACATTGGACGTTTCTCAAATAAAATATAAATACAAAAGAGAAAAAGGAAGACAAAGCAATTTTCTGTATTTGGAAAAGTATTTGTATTAACTTTTTATGAGTATCTTTGTACAAAGGAGACAGACATCCTAGTAAGAGGATGTTGTCGTAAAAATTGAAAAATTTATACAAAAGAAAGATGGCTATGTGAAACAATTCCATGGGATCCCCATTCTGCTATAGCCTTCACAACTCTGAATATTTTGTCCATTCGCTGCTTTGTCCGCCGATGACTGGATTAATCAGAAGCTTGGAGCTGGTTGATGAAGAGATTATCTTTAAAGTGATCCGACGAGACATAGTCATGCGCTTTAATTCCCTAACTTTTGCCCGGACCGCCCTTTCGGGTTTTCAATCCACCGGGAAACCCCTTTTTGCCCAAGTCTCCCTTTCGGGTTTTCGACTTGCCGGGTGTACAGATTTTTTTGTTTTATCCCTAATTTTTGCCTGAACCGCCCTTTCGGGTTTTCGGTTCACCGGGATGCCCATTTTTGCCCAAGCCGCCCTTTCGGGTTTTCGACTTGTCGGGTTGTTTCATGCGTAGTATTTTTTGACTATGTTTGTGTTCGCAGGGTGTGGAAAATCGTCGCCGTCCATGGTGGTCATAATCATTGCACCACCAGAAAAGATGCTCTTGATTACAAATGGTCCTTCGTAAGTAGGAGTCCATTTGCCCCTGGGATCACTTTGCGGCAAGATAATCTGCTTGATTACGAGATCTCCGACTTGATATACTTGACGTCTGACTTTCTTGTTGAAAGCCTTGATCATCCGTTTTTGATACGTCTGACCATGGCAAACAACAGTGAGTCGCTTCTCATCAATCAAATTGAGTTGATCAAGTCGGGTCTGAATCCAATCGTCTTCATTCAAACCAGCGTCCTTCATAATCCTTAAAGAAGGAATATGAACTTCCATGGGTAAGACAACTTCCATGCCATATACCAAAGAAAATGGGGTTGCCCCGGTTGAAGTACGTGCCGTGGTACGGTATCCATGCAGAGCAAACGGTAACATCTCATGCCAGTCCTTGTAGGTGACTGTCATTTTCTGAATGATCTTCTTGATGTTTTTATTCATAGCTTCAACAACACCGTTCATCTTCGGCCGATAGGGAGATGAATTGTGATGATAAATCTTGAACTGTTCGCATAGAGCGGTGATCATATTATTATTCAGATTGGTTCCATTGTCTGTGATGATCCTGTCGGGGACACCATACCGGCATATGAGGTTCTGCTTGATGAAGCGGGCAACCACATTTTTTGTAACAGAGGCGAAGGAAGCTGCTTCGATCCATTTGGTAAAATAGTCAATGGCGACCAGGATGAAGCGATGTCCATTGGACGCTGTGGGCTTGATCTCTCCAATCATGTCAATGCCCCACATTGCAAATGGCCAAGGAGCTGTCAGAACGTTGAGAGGAACAGGAGGAATATGAATCTTGTCGGCGTAGACTTGACATTTGTGGCAAGTACGGGAATGTTGATGGCAATCAGCTTCCATGGTAGACCAGTAATAGCCTGCCCTTAGAATCTTCTTAGCCATTGTATGTCCACTCAAGTGGGTGCCAAATGTGTCGTTGTGTATCTCAGTCATGATCAACTCTGCTTCAGCTTTGTCTACACATCGGAGTAAAACACAATCATGGCTGCGTTTATAGAGGATGCCGTTGCTCAGGAAGAACTTGGCAGCAAATTTCCTTAGGAACCTTTTGTCATTTACGGAAGCTCCTTCGGGATATTCTCTAGTCTGGAGATACCTTTTGATTTCGTGAAACCAAGGTTGTTCCACTACTTCTTCGGTAATCTCATGACAATGCGCAAGTTCATCCATCCGCTCGATGGTGATTTGGGGAGCCTCGTTATCCCAGTTGAGTTTAAACATGGAAGACATTGTAGCCAGAGCATCTGCTAGCTGATTCTCTTCTCGCGGGAAATGCTCGAAGGTGATTTGCTCGAAATGAGGCAACAATGTCAGGACATGTTCTTTGTATGGGATAAGATTAGGATGCTTGGTATCCCACTCTCCTTTGATTTGACTGATAACCAAAGCCGAGTCCCCAAATACGATCAAAGATTTGATCCCTAGGTCTATAGCAGCCTTGAGACCAAAAATGCAGGCTTCATATTCAGCCATGTTGTTGGTATAACTAAAACAAAGTCGGGCCGTGAAAGGTGTATGGCAACCTTCCGGGGAAATGAGTACCACACCGATACCGTTTCCAAGTGCATTTGAAGCACCATCAAAGTACAGGGTCCATCGGGATCCATTTTCAGGTCCGTCATACGGTCCGTTACTTTCAATGTTGTCCAAAGTCATGATGTCTTCGTCCGGGAAGTCGAATCTCATGGATTGATAATCTTCGATAGCTTGATGAGCTAGATGGTCATCTAGTACACTCCCCTTTATAGCTTTTTGGGTAGTGTACTGGATGTCATACTCAGTCAGGATCATTTTCCATCTAGCGATTCTTCCAGATAAAGCAGGCTTTTCGAAGATATACTTGATAGGATCCATTTTGGAAATCAACAGAGTGGTATGAGTCAACATATACTGTCTTAGTCGGCGAGCAGCCCATACTAAAGCGCAACAAGTTTTCTCGAGTAGTGAGTAGCGAGTCTCACAGTCGGTAAACTTTTTGCTAAGGTAATAAATGGCATGCTCTTTTCGACAAGACTCGTCATGCTGGCCCAGTACGCACCCCATTGAGTTGTCCAAAACAGTCAAATACATGATCAACGACCTTCCTTCGATGGGTGGCATCAGAATGGGAGGTTCTAGCAAGTACTCCTTGATCTTATCAAAAGCAGCTTGGCAATCGTTGTTCCATTCGACTACCTGATCTTTCTTCAATAGTTTGAAAATTGGCTCACAGGTAGACGTCAGATGAGAGATGAATCTGGAAATATAGTTCAAGCGCCCCAAGAACCCTCTAACCTCCTTTTCAGTACGGGGGGCAGGCATTTCTTGTATAGCCTTTACTTTTGCTGGATCGACCTCAATGCCTTTGTTGCTGACAATAAATCCTAGAAGTTTACCAGACCTAACTCCAAAAGTGCACTTACTTGGATTTAGCCTGAGTTTGTACTCCTTCAACTTGGCAAACAGCTTTTGCAGATGTTCAAGGTGTTCCTCCTCTGTTTGTGATCGAGCTATCTTGTCGTCTACGTAAACCTCGATCTCATGATGTATCATATCATGAAACAAAGCTACCATGGCGCGTTGATAAGTTGCCCCTGCGTTCTTCAGTCCGAACGACATCACCTTATAGCAGAAGGTACCCCATTGTGTAACAAAGGTTGTTTTCTCCATGTCCTCGGGGGCCATTTTAATCTGGTTGTAGCCCGAGAATCCGTCCATGAAGGAAAACACCTTGTGCTGAGCTGTGTTTTCAATCAAGATGTCGATATGTGGTAGTGGAAAATCATCTTTAGGGCTGGCCCTATTCAAATCCCGGTAGTCCACACACATTCTGACCTTGCCGTCTTTTTTAGGAACGGGCACAATGTTAGAAACCCATTGCGGATAGGATGTAACAGCCAGAAAGCCAGCATTGAATTGCTTCATTACTTCAGCTTTAATCTTCTCAGACATGTCGGGCCTCATTCGGCGGACTTTTTGCTTGATCGATGGACAATCCTCTCTTGTAGGGAGACGGTGAACCACGATGTCTGTGTCTAACCCTGGCATGTCTTCATAAGACCAGGCGAAGATTTCAACGTATTCATTTAACAGCTGTATTAAGCGCTCCTTGACACTTGATTCCAGATTGGCACCCACTTGTACTTCCTTCCGGTCTTCCTCTGTTCCTAAGTTGACAGTTTCCAACAACTCTTCATGAAGCAAGACGGCCCTCTCTTCTTGTTGTAGAAGTCTGGCTAGCTCTCCTGGTACTTCACAATCTTCGTCATCTTCGTATTCAGCCTGGTTGACCAAATCTTCAGAGTTATTGAAGGATACAGCAGAATAGTCACCCATAGAATCTAGAGTGGATGGGTACCTGCATTTGTGAGTGTGGGTGTGTGTAAGGGATAGTCATCCTTAAACAAACAAAAATGCAAAAGGAAAGAAAATGAACACAGCAGTTTATAAATGAAAAACGTCCAATGATTCATTAAACATGGCATATGAATATGAAGAGAATCAAAACCCTTACAGATGGACCTACATGCCCCGGGCAAGGCATGAGGTGAAAAATAGTGTGCAGATTGTTTAAAAGTAATTATTACAGACCAACAGGAAATGTTCGAAAGATAAATTACTGATCAATGAAAGTAATGGGAACGAAGTCCTTCGCCTCCCAGTTGTGTAGTCCCCCTTCGATGGTTGGGAAGATCCAATCTTCAATGTTGGCCTCTTCGTCTTCGTCTTCTAAAGCATTAATTCCATGAGGAGAAATCTTGATGGGTGTTCTTTCAATTTTTGAGCGACGCATAGCTTTTTGCCCCGCAGCGGTAAATCCTAACCCAAACTTGTTTTTCTTGTGAGGAAAGTCAGGCAACTGACCCCATGTTGAGCTCTTCCCCTCCTTCATTGCAACCTTTGCGTCTTCCAGAGATGCCATCCTGGCCACCTGCTTGGGTACCTCAGCTACTTCCTTTGCTACTGCAACCTCGGGAGCAATTTCCTCGAAGTGTTGGAACGGTGTTTCAATGAATTCGCCCTCCACTTCCACATACCTAAAGGAGTTCAGATGACTAATCATATACTCCTCTTCACCGTGTACAGTTATGATTTTTCCCTTGACAGGGTATTTCAGCATCTGATGTAGGGAGGAAGTGACTGCGCCAGCATTATGTATCCATGGTCTTCCTAGCAAGCAAGAGTATGACGGACGGATGTCCATCACATAGAAAGTTGAGTGGAATACTTCAGTGCCCACCTTGATGGGAATGTCGACCTCCCCATGCACCATTCTTTTAGACCCGTCAAAGGCCCTGACAATGATATTACTTGGTTTCAGCTCCAAGCCTTCACAATCCAACCGGTCCAGAGCTTTCTTAGGTAGCACGTTTAGAGAAGAACCAGTGTCGACCAAGACATGGGAGAGAGTGGTTCCTCGGCATTCAACTGACACATGTAATGCGTCATTGTGCTTTCTTCATTTCGGAGTCAGGTCAGCATCAGAGAAACCCAGGCCGTTGTCGGCGGTAAGGCTGGATACACAATCCTGGAATTGATCGGCTGAGGTTTCCTGGGGAACATGGGCTGTCTTCAGAAATCTTATCAATGCTTTGGCATGAGCCTCCGAACAAAGCAGCAAAGCTAGCATGGAGATCTTCGAGGGGGTTTGCCCCAGTTGCTCTACAACGTCATAATCACTCTTCTTTATTATTTTCAGAATCTCCTCCATTTCTTTCTTAGAGGTTTCGGGAATGACCAATGGCTGAGCCCTCGTCCTGACGAGCTCATCTTGGATCCCTTTCCCCTTATCAGCAGAAGTAGGAGGGACAACCACAGGAGTAACAACTTCTTCAATCAACGGAGTTCTTGCATAAAGTTTTATCGGTGCAGGAGTAACCTTGGCAGCAGCTGAGGGTCCAAAGATTGCCTTTGGGGGGCAATCTCTGGAGAGAAAATTCTCCCACTTCGGGTAATCTTGCTCGTACCGGCAATGTTTCCAATGTCGGTAGTTTCTTTGTCAGAGCTCTCTTCAGTTATCTCAACTTGTTTAACACCGTGGTAGTAGATTTCTCCACCATAATTCCACGGTATCAATTTGTCAGATTTGTAGGGGACAGGCCCAGGCATGGTTATTTTCAGAGGAACAATCTTCGTAGCGGATGTAATCTTAACAGGCTTTTTAGGGACCTTAGAAAGATTGGTGGAAATGGTGATTATTGAAACATCTTCGATAGGGGTTGGAGTAGCAGGAATCTTTTCGAAAAGAATTTGTTGGTTGTCCATTAGGCCTTGGATGCCTATCTTCAGCAATAGACAGTCAATTGGTAGGGAGGAACAACAATAGTAGTCTTCTTTACAACCTGGGAAAATCCCAGCTTTCAACAGATTCAACTTGATTGTTAGTAATGGAGTTACCAGATCATCAACAGCAGAAACATACAGATCTTCTTCAACAGCATGAACATGATGGCCATGCTTTGGCATCGGATCAGATATTATGTTCGGCTTCTTGGGGGCGTCGAACTCAACCTCTTTTGCGTCTATCATGTCTTGAATTTTATTCTTTAGCGCCCAACAATTGTTGGTGTCATGTCCGGTGCTGTTAGAATGATAGGCACATTTGGCATTGGCATGATAGTATGGAGATGTGGTGTTAGGGTTTTTCGGTGCCTCATTTAAACCAGTCAGATTCAACTTCAACAAATGGGGAAGAACTTGTGCAGGCGTCATATTGATGCGGGTGAACTTCCGTGGTGGCCGTTCTACCCGTTGCTAATTAGGTCTAAAATGATTGGTACGAGGCTGATCATTTGACGAATTTTGAATCATCACGGCCCCTACAGTCGGCCGGCGCTCAGTTCTCCCCAATCCTTTTTGAGAGTACACAACAGCTGCCTCCTTCTTGGCTGGAAATGGCTTTTTAACAATTGTAGATGCAGAGGCATCCCTTTGAATCTTCCCACTCTTAATACCAGCTTCCACCCGTTCGCCAGTTAGAATCAATTCAGTAAACCCTGCGGAAGAGCTCCCGATCAAATGGTTGAAGAACGGGCCAGATAGGGTCCCCAAGAACATATCAACTAGTTCCCTATCTGAAATAGGTGGCTGCACTCTTCCGGCCAAGTCGCGCCATTTTTGGGCGTATTCTTTGAATCCCTCATTTGAGGCCATCCCCATACTCTGTAGCTGAGTACGGGTTGGCGCCAAGTCAGCGTTATATTGATACTGGCGATAAAAGGAAGCTGCCAAATCCTCCAAACTGTGCACTTCTGACCTCTCAAGCTGATAAAACCAATCTAGCTGTGTACCAGACAGGCTATCCTGGAAGAAGTGTACCCAAAGATTTCTATCGTATGAATGAGGTTGAATTCTTCTGACATATGACCTTAGGTGCATTTTCGGGCAAGACAGCCCGTCATATTTCGCAAAAATTGGCACTTTAAACTTTGGAGGGATCACAATCCCAGCAATCAATCCCAATTCTTCAAAATCTATCCCAGGAACCCTTTGCAGCTCCATAGCTGCCAGTCTATCCTCCAGGTTTTTGTATTTGTCGTCTGCTGGCTGGTATTGCTGCTCTGAGTAGTCTTCATCTTCCTCAACCTCTTCTTCTTCAGCCTCGGACTCAGAAGGTAATGCAACCCCTTTTCCTTTACCGGTTCCCTCATCAGATGTGAGGGAAATTCAAGAACTCTCATAGCTTCATTCTCAAATCTTCTTCCTAGTGTAGCTACCCCAACTCTCTTCTTCTTCTTTTTTCCTTTTTCTTGCTCTTTGTTCCCTAACAGTGTTTTAAGATCCTCCTGACCCTTGGCCAAGGTCATAAGGAGCTGTTGAAACTGTGAGTTTTGTGACTGCAGATCTTTGACCATCTGTTCGAGATCCATCTTACTGAAATAAACAACAGAAAGATAAGGAAATCTGGTGTGAAGACCTGTTTATGCATATGATGAATGATATGTTTATTCATGCAATGCATTCAAGGATTTAGAAATTCAAAATTGTTGCAAACAAAAAGAACACACGTCATATTAATAAGAAGAAATTTTGTCAGTACATAAATGCCCCATGGGCCAAATATTACAAAAACTTCTTAAGGCAAAAAGACGTTGCGCATCCTCTTTGGTGCGATGTAAGTGTTGAGGGTCTCCTCCTCGTGGAGTCGGCGGGTAAGCTCCAAAACCTTCTTCTCACTGGCGTAGAAGCTGTCTTCAAAAGTATTCCTCTCTTCCTTGAGTTGGATCCAACTCTTCTGCATTTCCTCCCATGATGTTGGCATGTCAGGATGTAGGATGGTGTAGGGAACCTCTCCTTCCTTAACAGGCTCTTTAATCAAAGGGAGAATATGAGGGTAAGGCATCATAAGACTCTGGGCTCGGGTTCTTACCCACTTGAGATAAGGCTCAAGAGGGATGGAGTTCTTGTGCCCCAGTGTCTTGCTATCTACCTTGTTAGGCATCCTCCAAGCTCTGATGAATCTTTGGCGAAGTCCTTGCCCATCATTGTCGAAGTCAAAAACTAGGTCAGGAATCAG